>CM066039.1:232122234-232722234 GCA_033557465.1 Ichthyophis bannanicus
ACTACAATTACCAGGTAAGTGTAATTACTATTTCCTTATCGAGCCTCCAGCTTAGTCCTCCACGAATGGGATGTAACAAAGCAGCCTTAACGGGAGGGATTTTCCCAGCCGGCACGCAAAACCGCGGACCCAAAACTGGCATCGCCTGCCGCCAAAACATCAAGACGATAGTGCTTACTGAAAGTGTGAAGAGAAGACCATGTCGCTGCCTTACAGATTTCCACTGGCGAAACCAAGCTAAACTCCGCCCAGGACGTCGCGTGCGCCCTGGTAGAATGAGCTCGCAAGCCAACAGGCGGCACCCGACCGTGCAACAGATAAGCCGAGGCGATCGCCTCTTTAATCCACCTAGCAATGGAGGCTTTCGCCGCCGCCTCCCCTTTCCGAGGACCTCCAAACAGAATAAACAAACGATCAGATTTACGGAAATCGCTTGTAACTTTTAAATAGCGACATAAAACCCTCTTGAGATCCAGACGACTAAGACCGCGATCTGCAGCCTGTTCCCCGGACGCCGGAAACACCGGGAGCGATACAACCTGATTCACATGAAAAGGGGAAGACACTTTAGGCAAAAAGGAAGGCACCGGCCGCAACACCACCTTCTGATCCGAGAAAGAAAGGAAGGGCTCTCTACAAGACAGAGCCTGCAGCTCGGAAATACGCCGTGCCGAACATATCGCCACTAAGAACACCGTCTTAAGGGTCAAATCCTTTACCGAGCTGCGAGAGAGAGGCTCAAAGGGAGCCTCACTGAGCGTCCGCAAAACTAAATTGAGATCCCACGACGGAACAGCAATCCTGCGGGCCGGACGGAGCCGAGAAACTGCTCTCAAGAACCGAACCACATTGGCATGTGTCCCCAGCGAGACGCCCTGAACTTTACCTCTGTAACAGGAAAGCGCTGCCAACTGTACCCGTAGGGAACTGGCAGCCAACCCTTTAGCAAAGCCATCCTGCAAAAAATCGAGCACCACCGGAAGAGAGGCCGTAGCAGCCCGAACCTGACGTCGAGAACACCAATCCTCAAAAATACGCCAAACTTGGACATAGGCCAGCGAAGTGGACCTCTTTCGCGCTTGAAGCAAGGTCGATACCACAGATTTCGAATAACCCCTTTTCCTTAGCCGCGCCCTTTCAATAGCCAGGCCGTAAGAGAGAACCTCCCCACTTGCGGCATGCGAAGAGGACCCTGACACAACAGATCCGGATCTAACGCAAGACGCCACGGAGGGCCGTCCACCAACCTCATCAGATCGGCATACCAGGGCCGACGAGGCCAATCCGGCGCTATTAACAGCACCTGACCCCGGTGAGCCTCGACACGCTGAATCACTCGCCCCAGAAGGGGCCACGGGGGAAAGACGTAAAGAAGGCCCGTCGAAAGCCAAACCTGCAATAGAGCATCGATGCCCTCTGACATTGGCTCTCGCCGACGACTGAAGAACCGAGCTGCCTTCACCGACCGGAACGTGGCCATCAGGTCCATAACCGGTTGACCCCAACGCAGAACCACTTGCGCGAATACGTTTAGGTTGAGCTCCCACTCACCGGCATCCACCTGAACCCTGCTGAGAAAATCCGCCGTCACGTTGTCCTTCCCGGCAATGTGCGCCGCCGAGATGGCCTGCAGCCGGGGTTCTATCCATTCGAATAGGGCTTGGGCTTCCATCTCCATGCCCACGCTTCCGGTGCCGCCCTGACGATTTATGTACGCCACAGTCACGGCATTGTCGGAGAGGATCCGTACCGCCTGGCGTAGTAACAGGGTCTCGAAACTGAGCAACGCCAACCGCACCGCTCGAAGCTCCAAGCGGTTGATCGACCAACTGCTCTCCTCCGGAGACCAGACCCCTTGAGTAACCCGCTCGCTGCAGTGCGCGCCCCAGCCCGTCAAACAGGCATCCGTCAACAGCGGAATCCAGACTGGCTGCTCCAAGGGCATCCCCGCTCAGAGTGAGGCTGGTCGAAGCCACCACTTCAGGTCCCGTCGCACCGCCAGTGGGCAAGGGAGGCGAGTGTTCAGGGAATCAGACTGGTTGGACCAGCGCCGGAGCAAGGCTCGTTGAAGCGAACGCATGTGGAAACGAGCCCAACGCACCACCTCCAGGGAAGCCGCCATCGTTCCCAGGAGCTGAAGGTAGTGCCAGGACGACGGAGCCGGGCGTTGTCGAAACTTGCGTACGAGAGACTGAAGCCCCGACACCCTGTGGTCGGGAAGAAAGACCGAGCCCCTGCGAGTATCGAACCGAACTCCCAGATATTCGAGAGACTGTGTCGGAATTAAGTGGCTCTTGCTGGGATTGACAACCCAGCCGAGAGACTGCAGTAGCTCGACGACCCTCGATGTCGCCGACATGCTCTCCGCTCGAGTTTTTCCGCGAATCAACCAATCGTCGAGATAAGGATGGACTAGCACGCCTTCCTTGCGCAAGGCCGCTGCCACGACCACCATGACTTTGGTGAATACACGAGAGGCTGTCGCCAGGCCGAATGGCAAGGCCTGAAACTGGAAGTGACCCCATGGCAGGGCGAAGCGGAGATATTTCTGATGATCTTCCCGAACAGGGATATGGAGATAAGCTTCCATGAGGTCGAGAGAAGTGAGAAACTCGCCCCTGCGAACGGCAACCAGCACTGACCGAAGGGTTTCCATTCGAAAGTGCGGTACCCTCAGACAGCGGTTCACGCCTTTGAGATCTAAAATGGGGCGAAGAGCACCATTCCCCTTTGGCACCAGGAAATAAATGGAATACCTGCTGAGACCATACTCTGCCGGTGGCACGGGCACCACCGCCCCCAACCGCAGCAGACGATCGAGGGTTTGGCGCACTTGAGCCGTCTTCTGAGCTCCCCGGCAGGGAGATGCCACAAAGGAATCGAGCACGGGTCTGGCCAAGTCCAGGGCATAGCCTTCCCGGACGATCTCCAAAACCCACTGATCGGACGTAATCTGGACCCAAGCAGAGAGAAAGCGTCGAAGGCGTCCCCCGATCGCCGGAACCTCTGCCTGGGCCCGCCGCCCTTCATTGGGACTCACGAGCGGCCGCCGGAGTTGCTGTTGCGAATCCTCTAGAGGCTCCTCGAAAGCCCCAAAAACCGGAAGCTCTCGAGATATATCTACCACGCTGGAATCCAGCCGTTCGGGGAGAACGAAATCTACGAAAGTCCCGAAACTGTCCCCGAGAGGCCGGAAGCGACTTCCCTCGCTTGGAGCGATCCTCCGGTAGGCGACCGCCCTTGGATTCACCCAAATCCTTGACAAACTTGTCAAGGTCTTCACCAAAGAGCAGCCTACCCTTAAAGGGCAACCTACCTAAACGCGACTTGGACGAACCATCTGCCGCCCAATTCTTCAACCAAAGAGCTCTGCGCGTCGCTACCACGGACGCCATGCTATTGGAGAGCGCCCGGATAAGATCATAATGGACATCCGCCAAATACGCTGAACCAGATTCCAAGCGGTGGAGCTCACTTAAGTCGGCGGTCTCCAAGGAGGGCGCCTGTCGCAGCCGCTGAACCCAGCGCAAACAGGCCCGAGCAACCCAAGCCCCGCAAACGGAGGCCTGCAACGCCAGTGCGTCTGCCTCAAAGGACTGCTTCAAAAGGCCGTCCATTTTCCGGTCTTGCGGCTCTCTTAACGCCACACTACCTTCCACCGGGATCGTTGTCTTCTTAGTCACAGCCGACACCGCCGCATCAACCTTAGGAGCTCGGAAACGCTCAAGATCTTTTTCAGCCAAAGGATACAGCCGACGCATGACCTTCACGCCCTTGAGACCCGATTCAGGAGTATCCCACTCCGCCTGGATCATTTGATCAATGACCTTGTGAATGGGAAAAACCACCTGAGTCTGACGTACCGCCTGAATGATGGGGTCCGCACCGTCGGCGTCCTCAACCGGAGGTGGCGGTGCCAGGCCAAGAGTCTGAAGAGCTTCCAAAACGAGCGCAGGCAACTCTTCCCGTCGAAACACACGAATAATCTTAGCCTGATCCTCCGGTTCAGGGAGTTCGCCTTCCTCCAAGGCCTCCCCCTCCAAGTCGAAATCCGGATCCTCCGCCTCTGGCCAATCCGCCTCAGACTGGAAGGGTTCGTGTAGCCTCTGCCGTTTAGCCGCCGGGACGCCGGGCAACGCACGCTCCGCCGCCGACTGGGCCGCCACCTCGGTAACCGAAAGGGAACCAGTGGCTATGCTCTGACGCCTACGACAGAACGCTTGATGCATTAACAAAATAAAATCGGGAGAGAAATCCTCCAAGGGCAAGGCCACCCCGAGGTCCGACTGCTCCCCTGCGCCTAAAGGAAGAGCCGACGGAATCCCCGATGGACCCTCTAGGGGCGATTCTAACTCCCCAGCGGAGGAACCTGGCTGCGCCAAAGGAGCCAAGGAACTCTCCAGTCGCTGTTCCATACTGCGAGACACCGAAGTGCAGCGTTGGCAGACGCCTGTCTCCAATGCAGAGTCCCTCCGGGATCCACAAATTACACAAATGGACCCCGCGGGCATGGGATCGCAAGGGCCAAAAAATGCCTGTCAGCACTGCAATAACAAAGGATTCACTGCCACCGAAGAACCAGCACCCAAGCTGGGGACTGTGCAGTCAGTGATTTTTTTTTTTTTTTTTTTTTTTTTAAAGATACGAAGTTATTTAGTTATGTGCTGTTGTGCATTTAATTAGCCAGTTAAGGACTGCCCTTCGGACAGCCAACCAGAGGACTGTGCCAAAGCAGCCCAAAAAAGACTTGCCAGCTGCAGAGATACCGGCAGCCCCGTTAAAATACAGCTCAGCAAGAGAGGAACTGAAAAGAAAATGAAAATAAATAAATGAAAATAAATGAAGAACTGAAAGAAAATAAAGACCCGGGGAAAGAATCAATGGTCGTCCCCGGCCCACAGAAAAAAGAAAAACCTACGCGTGCAGCGCACGCTGTGAAAAGCGCGGCTCGAAAAATGGCCGCTGCAAAAGAAAAGCTTTGGCGCGCTTTTGCCTGGCGCGTGGCCTCCGCTCAGGAAAAAGAAGAAACCGCCGCCGCCGCCGATCGACTCCCTCACACCCGCAACACTAGCGACCCGAGAACCCCCCGAAAAGGAAAAGGAAGCCGCAAAGGCGAAGTAGATGTGAGAGACGCTAGGCCAGGGCAGCGTTGTGACTGCCGACCGCCGTAAGCACTCACCGGCACTTGTGAAGCACACTCCCGACACACTGGAGAGGTGCTACTTTACAGCCGCCGCCGGAGCTCTGCCCCGAAGAGTCCTGGGGCAGAGATCCGAATCAGTAAAGGAGACAGGCAGGCAAAGACAAGGCGGCTTAGGCTGGGCCGGAGAGAGACCTCCGTTAGGTCCTCCCCCCCCCCCCCACGGAGTGATTTTTAAAACGGGAATTTAAAGGCACAGGTACCCCTAAATTAATAAAGGAAAAGAAGTCCTAATAGGACAAAAAATAAATCCAAAAAGGTTAGCTAGAGAAGAAAAAGACAAACTAAATTGAGGAACTAGTGAGCCCAGCTCAGCTCACTAACATCTTCCTGCTGCATGAAGACTGGACACACTGGAGTTCCAGGGAGGTCTGCTATGCTATTTCCAGTGGAGCTGAAAATTGATTGGTCCAGTCTTCATGCTGCAGGAGGAGGTGCACTACCCATTCGTGGAGGACTAAGCTGGAGGCTCGATAAGGAACATCTATTTTATTAAGGACTTCATCTCGCATTGTTCTAAACTCTGTGGCTATCCCATCGAAGTCGCATCTGAACTCACGCTTGAATAGTCCTTGTCCAAAATCAGAAGCTCCAACTCACTTCCCACTGCCTCCCTCATCAAGTTCTGAGTTGGCTGATGCCATACTGGCCAGTGATTCTGCACATGCACCGGTGCAATGCTGTAGGCACTGGGATGCTCGCGACATCTCCCGAACTTCCATGGTTTTAGATTTAGCTGTCATGGAGTGCCGACTGTACGAAAGCCGTGGGTGTACTTTGAAGGGTTCTCCAGTAAATTCTCTCGCTATTGGAGGGCTTTTATATCGCGTCGGGTGTGCGAGCTAAACCTCTAAGATGCCATTTGTTGGGCTCACTTCCTTGCAGTTTGTCCTCTTTTAAAGAGAAGGCACAGGTCTGGAGAGAGGATCTGTGGATTGACTTAAATGATATGGGTCAGCATGTAGAGGACACAGGAGGAATCATTGAATGAGCTGAAGGTGCATGCAGAGGAGTGAGCTACCTCTAAAGAAGAGTTGCTACTGAAAGTTAGAGGATCTTGAGAACAGGTCCTGGCACTGTAATATGCACTTTCGTGGACTGCCAGAGTTAGCGGGCCCGATTAATTATAAGCAACTGACTGAGCAAATCAGCAGGGCAATGGTGCAAGAGGCACAATTGGATTCTAGAGAGCTCTGTTTCAAGGGAGGGGGAGGCCAGAGACATTCTGGAGTGCTTCCATGAGTTCACAATTAAGGAGGTTGTTCTCCAGGCTGAACAACAATTGAAACAGTTTAAATGGGAAAATGCTTTCAATGAACTGTACGCTGATCTATCTGCCATCACAATACAGATGGTGAGAATTTTGTGATGTTACAAAGTACCTTTGCGACAAGAATGTTAGATACAGATGATGCTTCCCATTTGGGCTTCATTTTTCCATTTTGGGGAAATCTATAAAGGCAGCGATGCCGGCAGAAGTTGTGACAAATATGGAGACAGCTGGCTGGTGCAATCTTCCTGCGACGCCATCGACTGCAAATGGAATGCAGCAATATTTGCGAGCAGTGAAGCCAAATTAGCAACAGGCTAGTCATGGTGGAAAACAACGGTGGTGGCAAAGGGATCATGATGCTGCTGGAGCTGAAGGAGATAAGTGAAGGGGACCATGTGGACTGGCTGTTTTTCTATATTCCTAGATACTGGGAGTCTGAGTGTCTTGAAAGATCGGATGGACTAAGTGTTAGGTGAATGCTGAGTGGGGTTTTGCATGGGGAGGGAAAGTGCTTGATGGGTTTGAGGTGCATGAAGAATTGGGAGACGTGGATTATGTAAATGTGTATATGTGGGGGATTGCTTACTGTTGGCTTGGGGTCCACTGGTCTGAGGAGTCACACCATAAAGGTATGGCCCAGGAAACGTAGCTTGTGGGGTGTGGTGTGTTTGGGGGAGTGGCCGGATGCAGAGGGGTGGGGGCAGGGGTGGAGGGATAGAGGGTCTATGGTTGAGGGGAATGGGAGGTTGTTAAGATCCTTCTCATTCAGAGTGAGTTTAAAAATCGCCACACTAAATGTTTGTGGATTAAATTAGCTCTTTAAGCGGCAACTGCTTTTGAAAGAGCTGGGCTATCTCCAAATACAAGTGGACTACATCCAGGAGGCTCACCTGTTACCTAAGGATGAGAGAAGGGTTGGGCACAAAAGAAAAACGTTTCCACTATTCACTTCAAATAAGGCGAAATGGAAAGTGTGTATGTGGAGGGAAGGGGGAAAAGAGTAGCTACTCACCTGTAACAGGTGTTCTCCAGGAGCAGCAGGAATCAGTCCTCACATATGGGTAACAATGACGTCGATGGAACCCTTGCGGACCATTTCCCCAGCTTTCCATGAAAGCCTTTGGGAATGCAGGCACGCATGCGCGGTTCCCTTCCCGCCTAAAGGTGTTATCTTGCTCAGTCAAATGACATAGCTAAAAACAGCACACAAAAATGTAAAAATAAACTATGTACAACTGCAACTCCCAGGGGAGGAGGGAGGGTTGTGAGGACTGGGAGTGCAAGAAATGGACTTTCAGGCTCATGTTACAGCCTTGTTCTTTGAAGGCATTGAGCATCCTGGCAACAATATCCTTATAGTTCTCATCCCGCCTGTTCCCCAAGAATTTGAGAACAACATCCTTGAAGGAATCCCAGGCTTCTTTTTCCTTCTCAGACATCGTTTCAGTGAATGCTCCATCTGAAATGAGTTTCCTTATATCAGGGCCAACAAACACTCCTTCCTTTAGCTTTGCTTCAGAAAGTCGGGGGAACTTTGAGCAAAGGTACCGAAAGCACTCACCATCTTTTGGAAGGGACTTGATGAATTGCTTAATGAGACCCAACTTAATGTGGAGAGGTGGTAATAGAATTTTATCACGAGGTACCAAGCTCTCATGAAGAACATTTTTCTCACCGGGTCTCAAATACTCCCGAATTGGCCAGTCTTTTTTCCCCCAGTGTAGGTCGCGAGCCTGGCTATCCCACAAGCAAAGGAAGCAGGGATATTTGGTGAAACCGGATTGCTGCCCTAATAGCATGGATAGAATTTTAAAGTCTCCACAAATCATCCACTTATGCTCATCATAACGAATCTTCTGAAGAATCAGGGCCAAATTCTCGGATTTTTCTTGGAGAATAACAGAGTGAGCAATAGGAACTGAAGCGAATGTGTTGCCATTATGAAGAACACCTTTTATGCTGTCTTTTGACGAATCAATGAACAGCCGCCATTCAGCAGGATCATACTTGAGTTTAAACTTTTCCATCATTCCGTATATATCGTTGCAAAATACCAAATCTTCCTCTTTGCTGAAATACTTCAAAAATTGTGTCTCGCGGTTGCGGTACCAATAAAACGTTGTTCCTGGTGACAATAGATTTTTCTGTTTAAGCCGAGAACCTAGCAGTTGGGCAGCATCTTTTGGGAGTCCTAAATCCCGGACTAAATCATTCAATTCAGCTTGAGAGAAAAGTTCAGGTTTCGGATCTGGTTCAGTTTCAAACTCGGAAGTACTGGACTCATCGGGAAAAGCCATCTGATGAGTCTCATCATGATCAGAACCGTCCACACAAATATGATCCAAAGATTTTGGTGGTTCAGGCACAGGTACTTCGTTGCTATGAGGCATAGGCCTAATTGCTGAGGGAAGGTTGGGGTAACTTATTACGTTCTTATTTTTTAAGTTGTATCCCTTCACAATGCAAGAGCAAAAATAGCAGTCACTGCTGTGGTCTCTTTGTTCACGCCACATCATAGGTATTCCGAAACAAAATGCTTGTTTTTTACCTTTCATCCATAAGCGTAGATCTTCCTCACATGTCTTGCACACTTTGTGAGGAGCCCACGGTTTGTCTTGATCGCCTAACTTCAAACCGAAATAGGCGAAATATACTTTTTTAATAAATGCAGAAATGTTCCTCTGCCGCTTTTTCACGGTATATTCCCCACAAATAAAACAAAAACTGTCCGGAGAGTTGACGCAACCTCTGGCTCTGTGAGCCATCACAAATACACAGCACTGCAAACTACAACTGTAGTGAACCACTTCGGAATAAAGCTGGATTACGACTGAGCAAACAAAAGGTAATAATGAACTTGCAAGAAACTGAAATTTGACAGGAACGTTCATGTCGCAACCACCGTGTTTGAGCGAGCGAGCGAACGAGGCGAGGTGAACAGGAAAGAACATGCGCCAGCGCGAGTACTGGATTTAGCCCCCTGCCTCCCAATTGTCCTGTTAATGTATAAAATGAATACAAAACACTCTAAAATATCATGAGGGAGTGTTTCTAGTTAGTTAACCATTACAACCTCTATTTTGGGCCAAGAAAATAAACTGCAGTCGGCTAAAAAGAAATTATGTGAACATTCCTTATATGGGTAAGAAATCTAATTTTGCAAGAAAACGTGACGTGATGGAACATTTTGGCTATTTTTCCTGGATTCAGCACCCCAAAATCTATAGGAATCAGTTGCAAAACTGGAGGCAGTTTTTTGGTAGTGTACCTGTGTAATGGTTTCCTCCCACAATGAACCTGATGTACTTTCTGTGGTCTGGATGAATGAGGATGTGAGTGTACGCATCCTTTAGATCTAATGAGCATAGCCAATCTCCCTGCTGGAGGTAGGGCAGAAGTGTTCCAAGAGTAAGCATATTGAACTTTTCCTTCTCTAGGAATTTGTTGAGATTTCTGAGGTCTAAAATAGGCCGAAGGCCACCGGTTCTTTTGGGTACCAGGAAATACCTGGAGTAGAAACCTTGACCTTGTAAGTGGGGAGGCACAGGCTCCACCGCCCTGTCCGCCAACAGACCTTGGAGCTCCTGAAGGAGAAGATCTGTGTGCAGGGGAGGCCTTGGAGGCTCCCCTGGAAAGTATGGAGGAGGCAGTTGCTGGAAGTGTAGCAGATAGCCCGTGTGGACTATGCTTAACACCCAACTGTCTCCAGTGATGAGTGGCCACTTGTGGGCAAACAGGGCGAGGCGACCTCCTGTGCAGGGCTGGGAGAGCAGGGACGGAGAGGCTATTCCTAAGGAGTCAAAAACCCCCACCCTGCTGAGCGGGAGCAGGGGCCGGAGGCTTGGGAGTCCTCTGCCTACGGGGCCCATTACCCTGCCCCTTGGCTTGCTGACCCTGAGGGGCAGCTTGGGCGGCCTGGTATTGTGGGTACTGTTTGTAGGCAGTGCCCTTCCTTTTACCTGAGCCCTTCTTTTTGTCAGAAGGGGCAGAAGTCTTCCTAGACAGCCTTGTCCTCGTGAGGTGCTCGGTTTCGAGCTGTGCGGCCTTCTCGGTCATGGGCTTGCCAAAAAGGTTCTCACCTCGGCAAGGGACATCAACCAACTTGTCCTGAACCCATGGCTCGAGGTCCGATGACTGCAGCCATGCCTGGCATCGAGCCGCGATGCCGGCTGCCGCAACACGGGCCGAAGCCTCGAAGCCATCGTAAGCAGCGCGGGACATAAACTTGGAGCATTCCCGGATCCCCGAGGACAAAGACTTGAACCTCTGCAAGGGTTCCCCGGAGAGACCAACAGAGAACCCGGCCAACTCCTTGGCCAGGTCTCGCAAGTACATGCCCATGTACAGCTGGTACGACTGGACACGGCAAGCAAGCATCAAGCCCTGGAAGCACTTTCTACCAAAACCATCGAGGTTCCGGGCCTCCCTGCCAGGGGGCACCGCGGAGTGCATCTTCTGACTTTTCAGGCGATGCATGGTCGATTCCACCACCATGGAATGGTGTGGTAGCTGCGCCTTCTGAAAGCCAGGGCTCTTCCGGAGTTGATAGATGGAATCGACTCGCTTGCTTAGAACCGGCGCCGAGGCCGGTGCCTCTCACATCCGGCAGAGGAGCCGTTCCAGCATCGGAGGAACCGGAACAGTAAAGGCCTCCTTCGGAGGAGAGTCGTACTGAAGGGCCTCGAGCTCCTCGGCTCGAGGCTCCTCCTCGGGGTCCGCAGGGATAGCCAACGCGGTGGCCATATCCCAGACGAACTCCGAAAACCGGGTATCCTCCGGGGGGGATCAACTCCGGGGCTCGGACTGCGGTGAGTCCGACGGGACGCACCGAGTCCAGAAGGTATCGGGGGACTCCTCGTCCTCCGTCTCCCAGGCGGACTCGTCCGATGAGGAATCGGGGTCCGACCGCGCGGGGCCTGTGAGCACCCGCCCCGACGCCGAAGGCACTGGTGTTGACACCCTCGGTCCCGAACAGGAGGTCGAGGGAGACCGCGACCGAGGTCGACCTCGAGTCTTTATGGTCTCGAGTATCGGCTCGGTCTCTGGGGTCAACTTCGATGTCGATGTCCCGGTAGTCGGGGCAGATGCGCCAGACAGGCTGGCCATCAGTGCCCGCTGCTGTTCCATGAAGGCAGACAGTCTGGTCTCCAAGGCTGTCAGCCTGAGACCCAGCTCAGGAGACTCAGCAGCCCCCGACTCAGGCCCCGGTGGCGCCGGGCCCGACGTTGGCTCTCTGGGAGGAGAGTCCATGAGGACTACAGGACTTACGTGTCCAGCAGACTCCGGCTCCACTCGAGGTACTTTGGGAGGCTCCTCCAGTTCCATGGGCCCGGGGCTATGGTCGGGGGTCTGAGACCGAGCTCTCGAGGAGTCAGGGACCTCTTCCGATGACGCCCTCGCGAGCCGCTTCTTCCTCTTTCGTTCCCGGTCGGGGAACCCCCTGTCCGAGGAGCCCCGACGGTGCTCGGGATCCGATTCCCGAGATGTCGAGGCCTCAGACGAGGTCCGGGCCCGGCTGGAGGCCGAGTCGGAGAAAAGCCTTTCCTTTTGGTGCTGACGACTTCGAAGCGCCTTGGAAGACATTTTTCCACATGGTCCACATGTCTTAGGATCGTGGTCAGGACCGAGGCACCGAAGGCAGCAGTCGTGTGTGTCGGTGAGAGACATTAGCTTCTTGCACCGATCACACTTTTTGAACCCACTGGTAGCTATCAGGGAAAAAAAAGAGTCCCCGCGAGGTCAAAAGACCAGCCTTCCAGGGAAAAAGAATAAAAGGGCGCGAACGCCAGCCACGAAGGGCAAAAACCGAAAAAAGAAGATCGGGCTCGATACCGGTGTACCGAACCCGGCGAGAGTGGATCCGGCGTCGAACAGGAGAAAAAATAGCGAAGGAATCACGAAAAATCGAACTATTTTCCAGGAGGACTAGGACACACGTCAGGTGGGCTTCACGGAAAAAGAGAGACTGAGAAGATGGCACCTTTAGGCGGGAAGGGAACCGCGCATGCGTGCCTGCATTCCCAAAGGCTTTCATGGAAAGCTGGGGAAATGCTCCGCAAGGGCTCCATCGACGTCGATGTCACCCATATGTGAGGACTGACTTCCTGCTTGGTCCTGGAGAACTATCTTAATTTCTGATGAGATTCCCTGTCAAGTGTTGGATGTGTGGAGAGATACCTGTGGGAGGTTTTTGTTTGCAAAGGCGTTGTTGGGAGGGATTAAGGCTACACTGGGGTGTATATATGCTCCCAACACTGGTCAAGGGGATTTGCTTAATATTCTGGCTGATAAACTGAGAGGATTTGTGGAAGGAGCACTTAGTGATAGGAAGTGATTTCAATCTAGCTTTCAACCCTAAGGTTGATACCTCGCGGGGGAGGAGGACAGGAAGCCGTAAAAATTATCAAAAATTTGTGACCTTTCCCCAGATCTTTAATTTGGTGTATATGTGGAGGGAGGAACATTTAAGGGTTTGGCACTACACGTTTTATTCGACAGTCCAAGATTCTTATTCTAGAATTGACTGTGGGTGGACTAGGGTTTGGTCTTCCAAATAATGGATTGTAATATTGTGAGCATCATCTGATTCAACCATGCGGTCATTTGGGGAGAGTTAGGTTGATCGGGGCAAAATACTGGGGGTGAGCTACACAGAATGAATGATTCCCTCCTAGATGAAGCAGCTGCAGCAGACTCTGAAAAACTAGATAGTGTTATTAAAGATTATATGACTTTGAATGATACTGGGTAACATTCTCCAGCCGTGATTTGGGACTGCCTGAAGGCAGTATTGAAGGGCCAATTCCACACCATGGAGTTGTGAGGGAGTTGTGCTTTTTCAAACCCAGAGCTCTTGCACACTCAATACCTGGAATCGAGGCATTGGCTGACTGTTGGCACCATGAGCGGTGTTTCCCACATCTAAAGAGAAGCCATTCTAGTATCGGATGGAACAGAACCGTAATGGCCTCTTTAGGGGAAGTCAGGAATTGGAGGATTTCCAACTACTTCTCCAATTCAACAGTGAACGGCAAAGCCTTCCCCATATCCCGCACAAACTTGAGGAAGGCGAGGTCCTTGGGGGGGACCTCCTGTGCTCATACGGGGGGGGGGGGGGCGAGGGATTGGAAAAGACTTTGCAATGATGGGCGGTCTCTGGAGATTCCTCTTCAGTATCCCAATCAGAGTATGAGTGGAACTCGAAGTACCGGCACAAATGATGTCTGCGCCAATGGCAGTCGGGTGGCATCAAAGGAGTCCCCTACTCCCTTCTAAACCCGATGCACTTGGGGTGGGGAGGGGGGAGGGACATTCGCTGCACCAAGAGGGACCATGAGCACTCATGGGAGCCACCAGAGAAAACATGGACCTCTAGAATGAGCTGCACCTCTGCAGGTGAGGTACCCACCATGGACAGGGCTGTTACCGGTGCCAAGGAACCCGAGGTCACCAGGACCCTGGCAGCTTGCTGGGCTATGAATGCGGCGAGGCTATGCTCGAGGGCCTCCATCCTATCTGTAAGTCTAGAGGTCTTCCCTGTTGCCAGAGTCAGCACCAAAGCCTTCAATGAAGATACCAGCTCCCTCGGAGGGGACTCTTCAATGGTCATGAACTTGAGAGTCTCACGGCAGCCCTTTGGGGCCTCAGGAGACAACTCCTCCCGCCGTGACAGCTTGGAGGGCTGTTCCCAGCTCTCGCCTTCAGAGTCACTCTGAGGACTCCGATGCCGATGCCAATGGGCCTTTGTCCTGGACTTGGCATCGCCCTTCAACATTGATGAGGTCAAAGTCCAGTCCTTATCAAAGGAGAGCTGCCACTCCGGTGCCCCACAACCCCTTGGCTTCAAATGGACATATCCTCCGAGAATAGCTGCAGTCTCTGCGCAGACCTTCGAGGTAGTCTATGCTGAGGTTGATGCTGGGGATGAAGTTGACGTCTCGGAAATGAACAATGATTCCCGCTGCCATTCCCAGTTCTTAAGCCACTTGTGCATCATCTGTAAGTAGAGAGCGTAGTCTGAGGGATGGTGGTCGGGCCTAAGGCATTGAAGGCACCAACTGTAGCGGTCTGTAATGGAAATGGTCCGGCCACACTGGATGCACTGCTTGAAGCCACTGGCCAGTTTTGACATGGTAGGGAAGACAGCTTCTGCCAAGCCAAACGACTCCAACATTCTCACCGACCAGGGGGGTGGCAAGTGGAAAATCTTGCATGCCAAAAAGTAAAAAAAAAAAGGAAAAGGGCAAAAGATTCCAGTGAAAACTGCGGTGCTGAGGTACTGATGTTCCCAGAGATGAGAGGAAGACACTGTACAGCACGTGATTCCGAAAAATTAGTGAAAACTAGTGAAAAAAGTACAACTAAATTCCAGGACACAGACGGGGTCTGGAGGGCTCCATGGAAAAAAAGAAGACTAATGTAAAGATGGCTCCTTTGGGAAGGAAGACAGACACACATGCATGATTGCCCTCCCAAAGCGCTTCCTATGGAAGCTGAGGAGTGTTCCCGCATGGGCTCCATCAGTAACATCACCCATATGTGAGGGCTAACATCCTGCTTGGTCCTGGAGAATCAACTGAAATGCCTCCTGACAACTCCCACTTTCCAGGATTCAGCCAGCTGAGGAACCTTGTGCCGCCTGGTCAATTGACAAAAGCCACTGCCGTGACACTGTCTCAAAACATTTGAACTGCCTAGGCCCACGACGAGGAGCCAGAAACACAGAAAAGCTAACCTGATAGCCCTCGCCTCAAGGTAACTGACAGAACACACGGCTTCCCTGTGGTTCCAACAGCCTTGGACCATACAGTCTCGGCAATGGGCTACCCAGCCCGAGAGACTGGCATCCATCGTCAGCAGGATCTAGGAGAAATTGTCCAGCGATATGCTTTTCCTCGGATGACAGGGCTGCCGCCACCACCACAGGCTCATCTTCATCATCAATTGGAGCAGAACCTTGTGCCTGAATGCCTGACAGCTCGGGAAACATTGAGTCAAGAACCACTGGAGCAGTCACATGTGAGCACACAACCATGCCACTATCGCTATGGTCACCGTCTTCAATCAGAGAAGTTGAAAATTAATCCCAGATTTTGGGGGCCTGCTACACACAGAGCAGCACCAGGCAATCCAACAGTCTGATTCTATCCCCTGGCAGAAAACTCTGCCCACTCAAGTGTCGCAAAATGCTCCCAGAAACTCAAAGGACTGGGAAGCCAATAGCTGGCTCTTTTCCTGGTTGATCAATCAGCCAAAGCATTCCAAAAAGGGCATCACTTGGGACGTCATTTCTGAGAGGGAACGGGCTGGGATGAGCCAGTCATCCAGCTAGGGATTGACATATATCCTTTTGTGCCACAGCCATCACCATCAGGACCTTGGAGAACATCCTTGGAGTAGTGTAGCCCAAAAGAGAGGGCAGCGAACTGATAGTGAAAACCAGGCTTTGCAAAATGCAGACACTTCTGCTGATCCACCCAGATTGGGATAAGAAAATACTCCTCAGCCAGATCCAGAGATGCGAAGAACTCCCCTCAGTGCACTGCTTGAATCATGGAACGCTGGAAAATGTAGGACGCGCAAGGACATGATCCCTTTGAGGTCCAGAATGGGCCAGAAATAATTGTCCTCCTTTGGCACGACAAAATCGATGGAGTATCTGCCATTGTCCCACTCGTCTGGAGGCGGATGGGCACCAATGCCTTCAGGTGTAGCAACTTGTCCAAGGTGATCTGCACAATGACACCTTCATTGCAGACCCACACAGGGAAAAGATGAAGGCTCTTTGCATTAAAGGATATAGCCGAACTGAATGGTGTCTAGCACCCAGCAATCCTTGGTGACCCAGGCCCATTCTTGAAAGAAGAGGAAAAGCCTGCCACTCACTGGAGGAACCAGGGAATGGGTCCCCAACCTTTACTGCGCAGCCTGTGAGGGTCCACATCTGAAGGGGTCCAAACCCCCGGCCCATGTGCTCCATGAAAGAACTAGGAATGAGCCAGAGGCTGAAAGCAGAGGGGGAGAAAGGGTTTTCCAGGATGGTAAGAGTAACAGTCCCAAGATCCCTGGGAATCCGGCCAGTGTACTCTTGGCAGATGGGCAGAGGCTGAAGAAGAAGGGGCATCAGCCCTGTTCACAGGCCCCTTGGGCAGGTCTTCCAGGAGGCAGTAAGATTTCATCTCACCTAGGTTCTTCACCAGCTTCTCCAAATCAGTCCCTAAACAGAGGCTTCCCCTAAAAAGCCAATTGAGCCAACATGGCTTAGAGGATGTGTCCACTGACCAGTGCTGGAAACAAATCCAATGCTGTGACACCATCGTCAAGGCACTATTCCTGGCCATCAAACCTACAAGATCATACATGGTTTCAGAAAGGAAGGCTGCAGCTGACTCCAAAAGAGGGGTAGTATCATCAGGTGGACGAGATTGAATCCACTGGGGCAGGGCCCAAGATGGCAGGCTGATGAATACTGCCAGCTGCAGAATAGCCGCTGCCATGGTGAACTGGCATCTCAGCAAAGAAAGAGTAGTTGCTCACCTGTAATAGGTGATCTCCGGGAACAGCAGGAATTTAGTCTTCACATATGGGTGACATTGGGTACCGACAGAGCCCGTGCGGGAAGCTCCCCGCTAGCAATAGGAAAGCTTCTGGGAGCAAACCTCCATACCAGCACTGGTGCCTTCCCACTCTTCCAACATACTCTCCTCAGTTGAGTATATAGCTGAAGAAAAAGAAGAGAATAGAACAGAGAAGAGAGAGAACCTTACAACTCCACGGGAAGGTGGGCGGGTTGTGAAGACTAAATTCTTTCTGTTCCTGGAGATAGAGTAGTTACTCACCTGTAACAGGTGTTCTCCAGGAGCAGCAGGAATCAGTCCTCACATATCGGTGTCATCAACGCCGATGAAGCCCCAGCGGAGCATTTCCCCAGCTTTCCATGAAAGCCTTTGGGAATGCTGGCACGCATGCGCGGTTCCCTTCCTGCCTAAAGGTGCCATCTTACCTCAGTCAAATGACATAGCTAAGAAGAGCCCACAAAAATGTAAAAACACAAACTACGTACAACTGCAACTCCAAGGGGAGGAGGGTGGGTTGTGTTGTGAGGACTGATTCCTACTGCTCCTGGAGAACACCTGTTACAGGTGAGTAACTACTCTTTCTCCAGGACCAAGCAGGAAGTCAGTCCTCACATATGGGTGACTCCTTAGCTCTGGGCTACCGAGGAACCCAGGCTGAACAAGAGTACTCCCTCTAGTCTCAGCAGCAAAGAAAGGCTTTTCAAGGACACAACCTCCACCGGTAGCCCAACAGAGGGCAGAAGGGCAGGAGTTGCCTAAACCTCAAAGAGATTCCGGAGTACTGCTTGGCCAAAAGCACTTTCCCTACGGGACTCCCTCTCCAGACAGTAATGGGCTGCAAAGGTCTGGCTTGAAGACCAAGTTGCAGCCCTGCAGATGTCTACCAAGGGCACAGAGCGGAGATGAGCCACTGAGGCAGCCATCGCCCTGACACGATGGGCCGTGACCCTACCCTGCAAAGGAAGGTCAGCCGCCTTTGGAAGCCCAGGTGATACAGTCAGCCACCCAGATGGACAAGGTACGCTTGGACACAGCTAACACCAACTTATTGGGGTAAAAGGATACGAAGAGCTGAGTAGCCCTTCTATGCCCCTGCGTACGGGCAAGGTAGAAGGATAAGGCCCTCCTACAGTCCAGGGTATGCAAGACTGCTTCAGCCTGGCTTGCATGAGGCCTAGGGAAGAATGTTGGAAGAACCACCTCCTGATTGAGGTGGAAAGAGGAGACAACCTTAGGGAGGAACTTGGGATGAGACCTGAGGACTACCCTGTTCCTATAAATCCTGGTGTAAGGCCTATCACAGACCAGGGCCTGAAGCTCACTCACTCGCCTAGCCGAAGTAAGGGCTATCAGGAAAAGTGTCTTCCAGAAGAGGAAGCGCAGTGGACAAGTAGCCATCGGCTCAAAGGGTGGGCGAGTCAGTTGCTGCAAGACCACATTCAGCTCCCACTCAGGAGCAGGAGGACGGATGGGGGGCTTGAGAAAAAGCAAGCCCTTGAGAAAGCGGGACACCAAGGGGTGGCCTGACAAAGAATGTCCCTCCACTAGTGAGTGGTGAGCTGCTAAAGCTGAGAGGTGGACCCGAACAGAATTGGACTTAAGTCCCTGATTGGATAAGTGCAGCAAGTACTGAAGCACTACCTGCACAGTACAGGAGAAAGGATCCACTGTACGTAGCTGACACCACACAGAAAACCTTTTCCATTTGAGGGCATAGGCTTTCCTAGTGGATTGTTTTCTA
This sequence comes from Ichthyophis bannanicus, assembly GCA_033557465.1. NCBI lineage: Eukaryota > Metazoa > Chordata > Amphibia > Gymnophiona > Ichthyophiidae > Ichthyophis > Ichthyophis bannanicus. Next base: position 232,141,026 of record CM066039.1, read on the forward strand.
GAGGCCAGGGCTACCTCCTCAACTTCCTGAAGCAGGCCCCAGGGAGCCAAGACTACCCTTGCAGCCTCCAGGCCATCAAATTGAGAGTCTTGAGATTGGGGTGTAGTAGGGAACCCTGCTCCTGAGAGAGAAGGTCGGGTTGCAACCCCAGAGGCAGTGGGGGATCCACCGCCAGTTGAAGCAGAAGAGGAAACCAAGGCTGTCTCGGCCATCTGGGAGCTACCAGCAGGACCGAGGCCTTGTCCCGAAGAATCTTGAACAGAGTTCGGGCCACCAAGGGCGTGGGAGGAAACGCATACAGGAGGCCCTGAGACCAGGACATCAGAAAAGCATCTGGTGCGATCCTCAATGGATGTGGTTGCCTGGAGCAGAACCTGGGTAGCTGCTTGTTTAGTGGACTGGCAAAGAGATCTATCCAAGGGAGACCCCACTTCAGGAAGATCTTTTGAACCACCAAGGGATGCAGCTGCCACTCTTGGGGCTGCAGAATCCTGCTCAACCGGTCGGCCAGGCAGTTCTCCTGGCCTGGGAGGTACACCGCCTTGAGAAGCATGTGGTGCTTCAGGGCAAAGGAACAAAGGTCCTGAGTCTCTCGACCCAGTGCCGCCCTGCTTGTTCACATAAAACATGGCCACATGGTTGTCTGTTTGAATCAAGACTGAGCAGTGAGCCAGGGCTGGAGAAAAAACTCTGAGAGCCAAGCGGATACCTCGAAGTTCCAGCAGACTGATCTGTTGAGCTGCCTCCCAGGAAGACCAGAGGCCTTGGGTGCACTTGTCTAGACAAAGAGCTCCCCAGCCCTTTAGAGAGGCGTCGGTGGTGAGGACCACTGAGTATTCTGGAATTTGGAAGGGCATTCCCTGGAGTAGATTGGGTGGATGAAGCCACCAGCTGAGGGAGGCCAAAAGGGGTTTGGACACCCTTATCCTGTCTCGTAAGTGGCCTATGGCTTGAGACCACTGAGACCGAAGGCACCATTGTGCAGGCCTCATATGGAGCCTGGCTTTGGGAGTCACATGTACTGTCGAAGCCATGTGACCCAGAAGCCTGAGGCAGAGTCTGGCGGAGACCAGTGACCTGCTGAGAAACTGGTTTGCTAAGTTTATCAGTCTTTGGGCTCTGTCTTCTAGCAAGAATGCCTTTGCCAGTTGAGAATCCAATCTTGCTCCTATGAACTCCAAGTTCTGGGAGGGGAGCAAAGTGGACTTTGCGAAGTTTATGACAAAGCCCACCTTTTGAAGCAGAGCAATGGTGTTGAGAGTGGCTTGTCTGGCCTCCAGGGACGTCTGACCCCTGATGAGCCAGTCGTCCAGATAGGTAAAGACAAAAATGCCTTGATTTCTCAGGTAGGCCGCAACCACTGCCAAACACTTGAGGACAGCAACCTTGGGCCGGAAGGACTGGGGTTTCTAGTCCCACAGGTGCTCCTTGTGGTCTTGGGCAAGCCACTTAACCCTCCATAGCCCATGTTCCCTGTAAAATAGTTATCTCCAAGTTATAATGCCCTGTTCAATGTAATTTCAGTTTGTTCAATGTAAACCGCACTGATGCAGAATAGCGCGGTATATAAGAGAATGTAAATAAATAAATAAAGACCCTGGGAGCGGAGGACAGGCCAAAAGGTAGTACTCTGTACTGATAATGGTTTCCTCCCACAATGAACCTGAGGTACTTTCTGTGGTCTGGATGAATGAGGATGTGAGTGTACGTATCCTGTAGATCTAAGAAGCATAGCCAATCTCCCTGCTGGAGGTAGGGCAGAAGTGTCCCAAGAGTAAGCATCTTGAACTTTTCTTTCTCTAGGAACTTGTTGAGGTTTCTGAGGTCCAGAATGGGTCGAAGGCCACCAGTTCTTTTGGGTATCAGGAAATACCTGGAGTAGAATCCGTGACCTTGCAAGTGGGGAGGCACAGGCTCCACCGCCCTTTCCACCAACAGACCATGAAGCTCTTGTAGCAGGAAGGATGTGTGCAGGGGAGGCCTTGGAGGCTCCCCTGCAAAATGTGGTGGTGGCAGTTGGTGAAAATGGAGGGCATAGCCATTGTGGACTATGTCCAGCACCCAACTGTCCCCGGTGATAAGGGGCCACTGGTGGGCAAAGAGGGCGAGGCGACCTCCTATGCAGGGTGGGGAGAGCAGTGGAGGAGAGGCTACGCTCAAGGAGCCAAAAACCCCCACCCTGCTGAGTAGCAGCAGGGGCCTGAGGCTTGAGGGTCCTCTGCCTATGGGGCCCATTACCCTGGCCCTTGGCTTGCTGACCCTGGGGGGCAGCTTGGGCAGCCTGATACTGAGGGGGTACTGTTTGTAGTCAGTGCCCTTCCTCGGGTAAAAGGACTTTTTACCCGAGCCCTTCTTCTTATGTGAAGGGGCAGAGGTCTTCCTCGACAGCCTTGTCCGGGTAAGGTGCTCTGTCTCGAGCTGAGCGGCCTTCTCGGTCACGGGTTTGCCAAAAAGGTTCTCACCTCGGCAGGGGACATCGACCAACTTGTCCTGAACCCATGGCTCGAGGTCCGATGATTGCAGCCATGCATGGCGTCGAACCGTGATGCCGGCAGCTGCTACTCGGGCCGAAGCCTCGAAGCCATCGTAGGCGGCGCGGGAAATGAACTTCGAGCATTCCCGAATCCCCGAGGACAAGGTCTGAAATCTCTGCAAGGGTTCCCCGGAGAGACCAGCAGAGAAACCGGCCAGTTCTTTGGCCAGGTCCCGCAAGTACATGCCCACGTACAGCTGGTAAGACTGGACACGGCAAGCAAGCATCGACCCCTGGAAGCACTTCCTACCGACGCCATCGAGGTTGCAGGCCTCCCTGCCGGGGGGCACCGCAGAGTGCATCTTCTGGCTCTTCAGACGATGCATGGCCGATTCCACAACCATGGAATGGTGTGGTAGCTGTGCTTTCTGGAAACCAGGGCTTTTGCGGAGTCGATAAATGGAATCGACTCGCTTGCTGAGAACTGGCGCCGGGGCATCCCACATTCGGAAGAGGAGCCGTTCCAGCATCGGAGGAACCGGGACAGTAAAGGCCTCCTTCGGAGGAGAGTCGTATTGTAGAGCATCGAGCTCCACGGCTCGAGGCTCTTCCTCGGGATCGGCAGGGATAGCCAAGGCAGCGGCCATATCCCAGACGAACTCCGAGAACTTAGTGTCCTACAGAGGGGATCTACTCCGGGGATCAGACTGCGGTGAGTCCGAAGGGACACACCGAGTCTTAAAAGTATCGGGAGACTCCTCGTCCTCCGTCTCCCAGGCGGACTCGTCCGAGGAGGAGTCAGGGTCCGACCCCGCGGGGCACCGAGGCACCCGCCCCGACGCCGGGGGCACCAGCGTCGACACCCTCGGTCCCGAACGGGAGGTCGAGGGAGACCTCGACCGAGGACGACTTCGAGCCGCGAGGGTCTCGAGTATCGGCTCGGTCTCCGGGGTTGACTTCGAAGTCGACGTCCCAGTGGTCGCGGCAGATGCACCAGACAGGCTGGCCATCAGTGCCCACTGCTGCTCCATGAAGGCAGACAGTCTGCACTCCAAGGCTGTCATCCTGAGAGCTCAGGAGACACAGCAGCCACCGACTCAGGCCCCAGCGGCGCCGGGCCCGACGTCGGCTCTCTGGGAGGAGAGTCCACGAGGACTACGGGGCTTACGTGTCCAGCAGACTCCGGCTCCACGCGAAGAACTTTGGCAGGCTTCTCTTGGTCCACGGGCCCGGGACGGCGGTCGGGGGTCTTAGACCTGGCCCTCAAGGCACTAGGGACCTCCTCCGAGGCCGCCCTCGTGAGCCGCTTCTTCCTCTTACGCTCCTGGTCGGGGGACTCCCTGTCCGAGGAGCTTCGATGGCGCTCGGGATCGGAATCCCGAGATGTCGAGGCCTCAGACGAGGTTCGGGCCCGGCCGGAGGCAGAGTCCAAGAAAAACCTTTCCTTTTGATGCTGTCGACTCTTTAGTGCCTTGGAAGACAGCTTCCCACATGGCCCACACGACTTTGGGTCGTGGTCAGGGCCGAGGCACCGAAGGCAGCAGTCGTGTGTGTTGGTGAGAGACATAATTTTCTTACACTGATCACACCTTTTGAAACCACTGGAAGCCATTGGGGAAAAAATAGCCCCAGCGTGGTCAAAAGACCGGCCTTCCAGTGAAAAACGAAAAAAGGGCACGAACGCCAGCCACGAAGGGCAGAAACCGAAAAATGAAGAAAACGGGCTCGATACCGGTGTACTGAACCCAGCGGAGGGGAACCGGCGTCGAACCGGAGAAAAAATAGCAAAAAACGCCGAAGAAAAAAATCACTTTTATCCAGGAGAACAGGAAACACGTCCGATGGGCTTCTCGGAAAAAAAGAGACTGAGGTAAGATGGCACCTTTAGGCGGGAAGGGAACCGTGCATGCGTGCCAGCATTCCCAAAGGCTTTCATGGAAAGCTGGGGAAATGCTCCGCTGGGGCTTCATCGGCGCCGATGACACCCATATGTGAGGACTGACTTCCTGCTTGGTCCTGGAGAACACCTCTTACAGGTGAGCAACTACGCTATCTCGCTATCTACAAGCACAAACAGGAATGCAGTCTTCACATATGGGACTCCTTAGCTCTCAGATAACACAGTTAATGTCGGACAAGGTCACTGACCTCGACTTCCTGGTCACGGAGATCTGGTCAGAGTAGGAGGGGGGTAGAAGTTGTTTCTAAAACCCAAAGAGATGCTCTGAAGGACTGCCTGACCAAAAAACTCATCCAGGCAGGGGAGTCCTTGTCCAAGCAGTAGTGGGCTGCAAAGGTATGGATGGAGGACCAAGAAGCAGCTTGACAAATATCAGCAATGGGTACGGTACCTAAGTTGGCCAGACATAGCCTGGATGTTATAAACAGTGACATGTCCCTTGAGGGAAAGTCCTGCTTTGTCATAAGAAAAAAATAAGCAGTCCACTATCCAGCGGGATAGGGAGCATTTAGTCACTGGGAGACCCAAATGTGATTGGTCAAAGGACACAAACAGCTGTGAGATTTTCCTGAGGTTTTGTGTTCTCTGGAGGTAGAAGGCCACTTCAGCTACCCCGACCGGGGTTGAGCAAGCCTGCACATGCTGTGTAGGGTGGCTCCAGCCCTATTAGAAGCAGCTCTCACCGGATAATAGGAGGCCAGCAGACGAGATCAGCCTCTCTGCACCCGGACATCACCGCCTCAGCTCCCCCGATCGGGGTTGAGCAAGCATACACGTGCTGTGTAGGCTGGCTACGGCCCAATCAGAAGCAGCTCTCACTGGATAAAAGGAGCACCAGCAGGCGCGCAGCACCAGGCGGACCCAAACCGAAGGGCCTACCACAGGGCCCTTTGGCGGGACACTTCTGAGCAGCCCTGAACACTTTGAACCTGTGACCGCTGTGTTCACGGAAATATTTTCAACTTCACTCAAGTTAATGAAGGCCATTTCAAAACCTCCGTTTCCTCGCGTTCTCAACCAAATCCTCGGAGAGGTACAGTTTACTTACCTGTAGACATAACTTATATGTTTTAATGTAGCTCAAGGTACTTTTGACTCTCTAAACCCACACTGAAGTAAAGCATAGTTATTTACCTGTAACAGGTGATCTCCGGGAACAGCAGGAATGTAGTCTTCACATATGGGTATCATCGGTACCGACGGAGCCTGCACGGAAACGCTCCCCAGCGTCCAACAGGAAAGCTTTTGGGAGCATCCCACAGCGCCTGCGTGCTGCCTTCCCGCCTTTCCCAGCTGTCCCTCTCCAGTTAAGTTTAAAGCTGAGACAAAAGAGAGAGGGAAAGAGAGAAAGAGAGAGAGATAGAGATACAACTCCTAGGGGAGGTGGGTGGGTTGTGAAGACTAAATTCCTGCTGTTCCCAGAGATCACCTGTTACAGGTGAGTAACTATGCTATCTCCAGGAACAAGCAGGAATGTAGTCTTCACATATGGGGACTCCCTAGCTGCAGATGCCAGAGAGATGACCCCAGAAAGTCGTGTGCCCTTGTGAAAGGGCTCCACTTTCCCCCATGGATCTCTGGCATCCTACCAGGGATGGTAGGTAGGAGTTAATTAAGTGTGGAACAGGTGTTGAAGAACAGCCTGACCAAACAAGGCATCCCGGCGGGAGTCCTTGTCTAAGCAGTAATGGGCTATGAAGGTATGAACCGAAGCCCAAGTAGCTGCTCGACAGATGTCGTCGATAGACACAGAGTGAAGATAAGCTATAGAGGCTGCCATGGCTCTCACATTGTGAGCTGTGACATGGCCTTCAAGAGGAAGGTTTTTACTCTCATAGGCAAAAGATATACACTCTGCAATCCAGCAGGACAGTGTTCTTTTGGAGAATGGAAGTTCCAAATGACTAGGATCAAAAGCAACAAAGAGTTGAGAGGACTTTCTATGTTGCTGTGTCCTTTGCAAGTAAAAGGCCAAAGCTCTTTTACAGTACAACGTATGAAGATTCCTTTCTGAATTTGAGGCGTGAGGCCTTGGAAAGAATACAGGAAGGTAAACCGCTTGGTTTAAATAAAAAGGCGACACCACCTTTGGCATAAAGTTTAGATGAGTCCTAAGGACTACTTTATCATGATGGAACCTTGTATAAGGAGGATCAGCCACCAAAGCTTGCAATTCACTGATGCGACGTGCTGATGTGATTGCAATAAGAAAGATCACCTTCCAGGAAAGGAATTTCAAAGAGGTAGTGGCTAATGGTTCAAAGGGTGGTTTCATGAGCTGCCCAAGAACCAGATTTAAGTCCCATGCCACCAGTGGTCGCTTAATGGGAGGCTTAGTCAAAAGAAGGCCTCTCATAAATCTCGCTATGAGAGGAAATAGGTTGTCCATTCAGAGACTTGAAAGAAGCTACAATAGCACTCAAACGGACTCTTACTGAATTTGTCTTAAGCCCTGCATTTGATAAATGAAGGAGATACTCCAGTAATGATTCCAGAGGTATCGCAAGAGGGTTAAGACCCTTCTGCGAGCACCATATGGTAAACCTTTTCCACTTAATTGCATAAGAGGGTCTTGTGGAAGGCTTCTTGTAAGCATAAAGGATATCCTTTACCTGCTGGGAAAGATTAAGACTGTGAAGTTCTAGGCTTTCAGCAACCAGGCCCTGAGATGCAGAGACTGGGGATTGGGATGCTATAGCATCCCGTCCTCTTGAGAAAGGAGATCTGGAGCAGATCCTAACTACAGAGGCGGAGCTTGAGAGAGATGTAGGAGCAGAGGGTACCACATTTGCCATGGCCAATGTGGAGCTATGAGGATCATATGACCTCTGTCTCTCTGAAGCTTGAACAGGGTCTTGGGAATTAGGGGAATGGGTGGAAAGAAAAACAGGAAGTCCTGACCCCAATGGAGGAGGAAAGCATCTCTGGCCTGACAACCCTGAGCCGGAATTCAGGAACAGAACCGGGGAAGTTTGGCATTCAGCGGACTTGCAAAGAGGTCTATGTCCGGGGTTCCCCAAATATGAAAACTTTTGGCCACCTGGTCTGCATGGAGAGACCATTCAGTTGGAAGCAGAACTCGACCGAGTCAGTCTGCCCAAGAGTTCTGAATGCCTGGAAGATACACCACAAGGAGATGAATCTGATGCTCTCTGGCGAGGGCCCATAGTCACAAAGCTTCATTGCAGAGCGACAGAGAGCCTGTTCTGCCCTGCTTGTTCACATAGAACATGGCTACTTGATTGTCTGTTTGAACTAGGACTGTCTTGTAGCTGAGCTGGGTGTGGAATACTCGAAGAGCAAGGAAGATTGCTCTGAGTTCCAGGGGATTGATATGGAGATAGGCCTCCTGTGGAGTCCAGGTACCCTGGGTAGAGAGGCCTTGCGGGTGGTCTCCCCAACCCATCTGTGAAGCATCTGTTGTTAGAGTGGCTTGGGGTGGCAGTTGCTGAAAAGGAGACCCCACCAGAAGGTTTTGGGGAGACTGCCACCATTGGAGGGACAAAATAAGGCAATCTGAGTTTGCTATTTTGTCTGATAGGCAACCTGACGCCTGAGTCCACTGAGTGGATAAAGTCCATTGGGCTGCCCTCATATGGAGGCGAGCATAAGGAACCACATGCACGGTGGATGCCATGTGGCCTATCAACTGTAACATTTCCCGAGCAGTGAGGTGAGGTTTTAGCACTGCTTGGGAAACTAACTGAACAATGCGAAGGCAGCGGGGCTGTGGAAGGAAAGCACAGTTACTTACCTGTAACAGGTGATCTCTGGGAAAAGCAGGAATAAGTCTTCACATATGGGTACGTCGGTACCGACGGAGCCTGCGCGGGAACACTCCCCAGCGTCCAATCAGAAACCTTTTGGGAGCATCCCACAGCGCCTGCGTGCTGCCTTCCCGCCTTTCCAAATGTCTCTCCTCAGTTGAGTTTTATAGCTGAAACAAAGGGGAGAGAGAGGGAAAGGAAGAGAGATAGAAAGAGAGAGACAACTCCTAGGGGAGGTGGGTGGGTTGTGAAGACTTATTCCTGCTGTTCCCAGAGATCAACTGTTACAGGTAAGTAACTGTACTATCTCCAGGAACAAGCAGGAATGAGTCTTCACATATGGGGACTCCCTAGCTTTTGATGCCAGGGAGAGAGCCCAGAAGTTGTGTGTCCCTGGGACAGGGCTGCACTTCACCACCTGGATCTCTGGCATCCCATGAGGGATCGTGGGTAGGAGTTGATTAAGCATGAAACAGGTGTTTGAGAACAGCCTGACCAAACAAGGCATCCCGGCGGGAGTCCTTGTCCAAGCAGTAATGGGCTGTGAATGTATGAACTGACGCCCAAGTGGCTGCTCGACAGATGTCGTCGATAGACACAGAGTTCAGATGAGCCATTGAGGCTGCCATGGCTCTCACATTGTGAGCTGTGACATGGCCCTCCAGAGAAATGTTCTTGCTCTGATAGGCGAAAGAAATGCATTGGGCAATCCAGTTGAAAAGAGCTCTCTTGGAGACTGGTTGTCCCAAATGAGAAGGATCAAAAGCAACAAAGAGTTGGGAAGACTTTCTATGTTGCTGTGTCCTTTGTAAGTAAAAAGCCAGAGCTCTTTTACAGTCCAGGGTATGAAGATTCCTCTCTGCACTTGATGCATGAGGCCCTGGAAAAAAGACAGGTAGGTAGACCTCTTGGTTGAGGTGAAAAGGCGAGACCACCTTAGGCATAAAGTGTGGATTAGTCCTAAGGACAACCTTGTCATGATGGAACCTTGTATAAAGTGGATTAGCTACTAGTGCTAGCAATTCACTGATGCGGCATGCTGATGTGATGGCAATGAGAAAGATAACCTTCCAAGAAAGGTATTTCAAGGAGGTAGTAGCTAAAGGTTCAAAAGGCGGCTTCATAAGCTGACCAAGAACCAAATTTAAGTCCCATGCCACCGGTGGTGGTCTAATGGGAGGCTTTGTTAAAAGGAGGTCTCTCATGAACCTTGCTACAAGGGGATGAAAGGAAACAGGATGTCCATTTAGAGGCTTGAGTGAAGCTGCAATAGCACTCAGATGGACTCTTACTGAATTTGTCTTAAGGCCTGCATTAGACAGATGCAGGAGATACTCCAGCAACGATTCCAGAGGTATTGACCGGGGGTTAAGACCCCTTCCAGAACACCAGATGGTAAACCTTTTCCACTTGAAGGCGTAAGAACGTCTAGTGGAAGGTTTTCTGGAAGCATGAAGAACATCCTTCACTTGTTGAGAAAGAGGAAGATCCTGGAGATCTAGGCCTTCAGCAACCAAGCCCTGAGATGCAGAGACTGGGGATTCGGATGCCACAATTTTCCGTCCTCCTGAGAGAGGAGGTCTGGAGCAGACCCTAACTCTAGGGAGGGAGCTTGACAGAGATGTAGAAGCAGAGGGTACCACACTTGCCGTGGCCAATGTGGAGCTATGAGAATCATGTGGCCTCTGTCTCTCTGAAGCTTGAACACGGTTTTGGGAATTAGGGGAATGGGTGGAAAGGCATACAGGAAGTCTTGACACCAGTGAAGGAGGACAGCATCCCTTGCCTGAGTTCTGGAACAGAACTGGGGAAGTTTGGCATTCCACGGACTTGCAAAGAGGTCTATGTCCGGGGTTCCCCAAATTTGAAAAAATTTTGACACCTGGTGCATATGTAGGGACCACTCGTGTGGAAGCAGAACTCGACTGAGTCTGTCTGCCCAAGAGTTTTGAATCCCTGGAAGATAGACTGCCAGAAGATGAATGTGATGCTCTCTGTCGAGGGCCCACAGTCACAGAGCTTCGGTGCAAAGCGACAGAGAGCCAGTTCCCCCCTGCCTACCTGATTGTCCGTGTGGACAAGGACTGTCTTGTGGCTGAGCCGGGTGTGGAAAACTCGTAGAGCAAGGAAGATTGCTCTGAGTTCCAAGAGATTGATGTGGAGACAAGTCTCCTGTGGGGACCAGATGCCCTGGGTGGAGAGGTTGTTAAGATGAGCTCCCCAACCCATTGGAGAAGAATCTGTTGTAAGAGTTGCCTGGGGTAGAGGCTGTTGAAAAGGACACCCCAGCAAGAGGTTTTGAGGGGACTTCCACCATTGGAGGGACAAAATGAGGCGACTTGTGTTTGCTATTTTGTCTGACATGCAGCCCAATGACTGGGTCCATTGGGTGGATAAAGTCCACTGAGCTGCTCTCATGTGAAGGCGAGCATATGGTACCACATGAACGGTGGAAGCCATGTGGCCTAGCAACTGTAACATCTCTCGAGCAGTTAGTAGGGGTTTTAACTCTGCTTGAGAAGCTAACTGCATCAAGCGAAGGCAACGGGCCTGGGGAAGAAAGGCCCTTGCCTTTGTGGTATCCAGCAATGCCCCTATAAACTCCAGGGACTGAGTAGGGATCAAATTGGATTTTGGGATGTTTATTACCAGCCCTAAGTATTGAAGGATACGCATTGTGCAGGTTAGAGCAGTCTTGGCCTCTGATTGAGTGGGAGCTCGAATGAGCCAGTCGTCCAGATAGGGGAAGACAAATATTCCCAGGGTGCGCAGAAAAGCAGCAACTACTGCCATGCATTTCGTTAACACCCTTGGTGCAGAGGCCAGGCCAAAGGGGAGCACTCTGTATTGATAGTGCTTCTCCTGGAAAAGGAACCGAAGGAACCTTCTGTGAGTTGGATGGATGAGAACATGAGTGTACGCATCCTTGAGATCTAGAGAACAAAGCCAATCCTGACTCTGGCAGCAGAGTTCCTAGAGAAACCATCTTGAATTTTTCTTTGACTAGGAATCTGTTCAATTCTCTGAGATCTAAAATGGGTCTGAAGCCCCCTGTTTTCTTTGGGATAAGAAAATAGGGGGAGTACAACCCTGTGCCTTGTTGTTGAGAAGGCACTTCCTCTATTGCCCCTTGGGCTAGAAGAGTGGCAACCTAAGAACATAAGACATGCCATACTGGGTCAGACCGAGGTCCATCAAGCCCAGTATCCTGTTTCCAACAGTGGCCAATCTAGGTCATACGTACCTAGCAATATCCCCAAAAGACACAGGTTCCACAATGCTTGTACTGGGTCAAGCATTGATATCCTGGGTCCCTTTTTAATAGTGGTTTATGGACCTTTCCTCCAGGAACTTGTCCAAACCTTTTTTAAACGCAGCTATACTAACAGCCCTTACTACATCCTCCGGTAACAGATTCCAGAGTTTGATTACACGTTGAGTGAAAAAATATTTTCTCTTATTTGTCTTAAATAGTTTACCCTGTAGCTTCTGCTCTAATAGGATGAGGAGGGAGGTTGGAGAATTGAACTGGTGCACTCTTGTAAGAGGGGGCAAGCTGGAAAAATGAAATTTGTACCCCTCTCTTATGATGGAGAGTGTCCAATGCTCTGCTGTGATTTGCCCCCAATCTGGGAGCAAAGTGACATAGCCTTCCTGGAATGGTGGAGGGCTCTGGTCCTTCTAGAGCCAGGAAGGCTAAGTTCTCTAGCAGAAAGTCAAAGGCCCTGAGGGGGCTGAGACTGCTGGGCTGGAGCAGGCCTCGCAGCCTTTGCCTTGGTCTGTTTGGAGGATTGCTGATGTTTGGAAGGGAACTGAGCTGCAGAAGATGCTCTCTGACTATCAGCAGGATAGGATCTTCCCTTTTTAGAAAAAGGTGTTTTCTTGAACAAACGTTTCTTAGCAGGAGCAGCTGTAGATTTGGACAGTCTATCCAAAGCAGAATTTTCAGCATCCATCTGATTGGCTTTTGCTTGCCAATCTTTACCAAACAGATTTTCACCTGTACAAGGGATATTTCCCAATTCATCTTGGACCCAGGTCTCCAAATCAGATGCTTGAAGCCAAGCAATCCTACGTGCACCTATAGCTATAGCTGAGGCTCTGCTTACGCATTCAAAGGAATCGAAAGCTGCACGGTTGGAGAATTTGGAGATATCCTGGGCATGTTTGAGCTCAGAGAGAAATTCTTGCCTTTTATTGTCAGACATAAAAGGACTTAAAGTCTGCAAATGGTCAGTGACTTCTTTTAAGAACATTCCCATGTAGAGACTATAAGAATTAATTCTCGAAGCAAGCATGGAAGCTTGGAAGACTCTTCTACCAAAAGCATCCTGGGTTCTACATTCACGTCCTGGAGGATTAGAGGCATGTCTCTTGGCACTTCTAATCTTTCTCATTGCAGACTCAACCACAATAGAGTGGTGAGGAAGCTGAGTTTTATGGAAACCAGGACAAGGAGGGAAACGATACATGGTGTCCAACCTGCGAGAATGAGGAGAGGTGGTTAGAGGTGCTTCCCACATCCTTAACATGAGATCATACAGAATCTCATGAATAGGCAAGGTAGCTGCCTCTTTAGGAGTTTTAGGATATTGTAGAATATCTAACTCCTTAGCTCTAGGCGCTGACTCTGGGGCTACTGTAATAGAGAGACCCCGAGCCACCTCTCTGATAAAGTCCTGAAAAGACAAGTCCTCTGGAGGAGACATCCTTCGTTTAGAAGAGGACTCCTCCTGTGGAAGAAGCATCACTGCATCGACAGACTCTTCAGAATCCTCAGAGTCATCAGAGGAATCGAAGTATCGTCTGTCGGGATGCTCTTGCAAAGCTCGATACCCGTACCGACCGGGGTCGGTATCGGGAATCATCGGTACCAGGGTATTGGTACCGGAAGGCTGCAGAGGGCAGGGTACCAGCATGCCTGACACCGATGCCGATGTCGATGCCACCGGTACCGGAATCAGTACCGAAGGCGATACCGGAGCCGGTACCTGCGGAGTAGTCTGTTGCGGTACCACGGGCGTCGATGCCACAAGGAAAGCCGCCAGACTGCGTTCCATGGACAGAATCCTCTGATCCATCGACGCTGCCAATGCCTGGAAGTCGATAACGGTGGAGGCCACCGGTACCCCAGAGCATGGCACCAGGAGATCTGTTGAGGCCACGCCACCTAGATCGTCCTGGAACCCCGATGATGATGCTTTAGAAGCCGAAGCCTCCCGCCAGGGTAATTTTGCCGGTGCAGAATCCTCGAGGGCAAGGCCAGAGGCATCTCGATGCTTAGAAGGAGATTTGCCCTTCGAGGACCGGCTGGATTTATGTTTAGTTACCTGAGATCCATGTGAGGAAGAAGCAGCCCTGGAAGACGTCGATGCCACCGAAGCCGCATCAGAGGGAAACAGGGTACTGAGCTTGGCAGCTCGGTTCTGTCGACCTCTCTTAGACATCATGGAACAGGACACACAATCTTTAATGGAATGGTCAGGTCAGGCCTAAACATTTGAGACACCAGTCATGGGTGTCGGTGACGGATATAGTACCGCCACATTTTGTGCACTTCTTAAAACCTGAGGCAGGTTTTTCCATATTTAAGGAAAAAGGTTTTGGGCCTAAGGCCCAAAACTGAAGTACACCTGAAGAAAAAATAGGTCTTTTTTTTTTTTTAAAGAAAAGAATAAGAACCGGCGGTACCGGTATAGCATCGAGGAAGGCAGACGCGTACAGAAAAGAAATAAAGAAAAAATAAGGAAATTCTTCTGCGGTGACAGGAACACGACCTGCTGGCTCCGCGGAAAAAGAACTGAGGAGAGACAGTTGGAAAGGTGGGAAGGCAGCACGCAGGCGCTGGGGGATGCTCCCAAAAGCTTTCTGATTGGACGCTGGGGAGCGTTCCCGCTTAGGCTCCGTCGGTACCGACGTACCCATATGTGAAGACTCATTCCTGCTTGTTCCTGGAGATAGCACAGTTACTTATCTGTAACAGTTGATCTCTGGGAACAGCAGGAATAAGTCTTCACATATGGGTACGTCGGTACCGACGGAGTCTGCGCGGGAACGCTTCCCAGCGTCCAATCAAAGAGCTTTTGGAAGCATCCCACCACGCCTGCATGCTGCCTTCCCGCCTTTCCCAACTGCCTCTCCTCAGTTAAGTTTTAAAGCTGAGACAAAGAGAGAGAGAGAGGAAAGGAAAGATAGATAGAGATACAACTCCTGGGGAGGTGGGTGGGTTGTGAAGAGTTATTCCTGCTGTTCCCAGAGATCACCTGTTACAGGTAAGTAACTGTGCTATCTCCAGGAACAAGCAGGAATGAGTCTTCACATATGGGGACTCCCAAGCTGAGATGCCTGGAGTCCCAGCATGTCATAGTTTGGAACATGCTATCTCCCAGAACACCAGGCATCCTGAGGATGGAGGGTAGGAGTTGAAGAAAGAAAGGTGCTGTGGAACATCTAACCTAGCATAGGCTTGCAGACAAGGAGTCCATGTGTGGATGATAATTGTCATCAATGCTATTGCAAAGAAAAAATATTGCAATAGGGACCTCCCCTAACAGGATTTTAGAGAAGTATGGCGGTTCATGGGATCTACTGGGGAACCCAGTAGAGGAACCTCGAGAAGGACCTCACTGTAAGTGGGGGTAGTAAACCTGTAGGAAAAGTAATGGAGGTCAGAATCCTGAAAGGTAACAGGGAACCCCAGTAGGAGAAACTGGGGTAGTACAAAAACGGTGGGCCTTCAGCAGAAGGCTTTATGATAAACGCCCAACTCTTTTGGTAGCAGAGTGGTTCACTCTTAGGAACAAAAAGAGAAAGGCTAACCGATTTGGACAGACAGGCCCAGTCCTTGTGGGGAGAAAGGGTATGGGAACCCCTTGTATCCCAAAAGAAAGGACAACGCCGGAGGCGTTAGAGCCTGTGAGTAGCTGAAGATCCACAATGTCTCTCCTAACTGAGGTCAGCTGGGAGAGATATTGGAACATGGAGAGCTTCAGAGGTACCTAACCTTAGGGTTATGGGAGGTGTTAAGTACCACCAAAGTGGTTGTGAGTGTAGGACCCCAAAACATGCTGGATAGCATAAGTATGGGTAAAGCCCATCTGTCAGAATCATATGGCTATATGAGCTTGGACAGTCAGGTAGATAAAGCAGAAACATATCTACCGATAGTAAAATATCTCGACAGATACATATAGATACATATATATATATAGATATAGATATATATATAACATATAGATATATGAGAATATATCTATAGGGAGATATGAAGGGCATAAAATACTCACACATGATAGACATAGACATCTGTAAGATGTGTGCTATAGGTATGAAAATATATATATATATATATATATATATATATATATATATATATATATATATATATATATATTTATTTATTTAGTATACATTTGTATACCGCTACTTCCAGCGATCAGCAGCGTTTTTTGATTACAGATTGGAAAATGTCAAATCATGACAGGAAATTTTTGAGGTATAAACACATTGATTAGACAGGAAAGCACAGCACACAGAGAACTATTTTACAGGGAACAAGGGCTATGGAGGGTTAAGTGGCTTGCCCAAGACCACAAGGAGCACCTGTGGGACTAGAAACCCCAGTCCTTCCGGCCCAAGGTTGCTGTCCTCTAGTGGGATTTGAACCCCCGACCTTCCGGCCTGAAGTACCTTGAACCAACCACTAGGCTACTCCTCCACTCCATACCTCTATATGGAAGTCTGCAAGAAGCAGACAGAGATATGCCTACAAAGGGTATTCACATAGGAAAATGTGGAGAGGAAAGATTCATCTAATAACAAGAAGGTGGAACCTACTTGAGAAGACATATAGAGAATCAATTCCCACTGGCTATGGCTACAGGAATGCTAGGTAGGAGAATAACCAGGATGGTTACGTGAAAAGCAGAGGATGATATCAGTCTGCAGCCTGCAAGTCCCGAGTATTCTAAAATTCTAGCATGGTAAGTAAATAGAAGACGCATAGGAAGGAGATACCATGCTGACCTGCTTAAGGTCAAAAAGGTATCATGCGTTCTTACCATGAGGACGAGCTGGAAGGAGAAAACATATTCCCTATTGGAAATACTATGGACCAAAGCAGGGAATTAGCAACTCCTTAAGCTTTCACGTAAGAGGAGGCCTATGTCCTTTATATTAAAAAGGAGAACTTTTCTAGTCATGGGAGACATGACTGAAAAAGCCTTTTTCAACCATCTAGTATGGCTGTTGGAGAAACCCCCCCCCCCCCCATGCTCTCTAGAAAGGGCCCATAGTGGAGAGCTTCTCTGTAGAATTGCAGAGAGCATGATGCAGGAGAATGGGGAGATAGAACTGGCTGCAGAAGAGCCAGTAGCTATGTCAACTATGCAGCCAAACCCAGGGGAATGGAGATGGCAGACAGAGAAGACAATCCAGCAAGCTTGTAGTGAAAAAATTTCCAAGACAGATGACAGCACTGACTTGGAGCCACTACTAAGACCAGACAGAATGTTAGTGGAGGACAAATCTGGTTGCTGGTGGAAAAGAACCAGTGGTTCAAACATTAAGGCTCCTGCATTGGCAGCTGCTTGCCAGACAGCATAAGAATGGTACTGTTTAAAAACAGTAAGAACAGACAAAACAAGAGTAGAAAACTCTGGACGTGTCTGATGAACTGCTTCAAAGCAAGATTGAAAAAGAGGAGTCAACTCAGAGAAGAGAAACTCCGCACTGGAAAAGTAAGAAAACTAGAGAGGCTGAAGAAAAGCCCTCCAGTGAAGCAATACCGCTCTTACAGAGGAAAAACCCTGGTAAGAGGGTAAAGAGAATGGAGCTGAAGAAAACTTACAAAGTAGTAAGTTTATAGGAGGGAAAAAAGACATGCTGGCACAGGAAACTATCATTTGATAGTGGATATACCTCTTTCCCTAGAAGGAAAAAGAGGAAAAATCCTGTGACCTAGAAGCATGAACATCCTAACAGCTCATAGAACATAGAAAGAATGGATGTCTTTCGGGAAGAGATCCATGTTTAGGATTTAGAATGACAGCAGTGGATTGTCTCTAATGAGCAGAAGCAACTGCAGATTGTAATCCCCAGAGTTGCAAGCATCTGATGAATTGATCAGAAACCCTGTGGTTGCTGGGTTTGCTGAGCCTGGTGAGAGGTTGAACTCTGTAGACCAGGACGATGCTTCCCCTGTTTGGGAACATCTGTATGATGGGCAGATGATGCATAAAACCTTCTTCTCCTATGGGAAGAAAGTTTGGCAGGACATTTCCTACCTACTGGGACAGAAGGAGGTGCAGAACAGCTCCTAGGAACAGGTAAGTCAGTGGAGAACTGAGTAACCTGACGTAAAGACTCCTTGTTGAAAAGATTGTCTCCAGTGCAAGGAGTATGTCCCAGTCTGTGCTGTGCCCATTTGTCCAAGCCTGAAGCTTGGAGCCAGGCTCTACATCGTGCCCCTATGGTTATAGCAGAAGTCCTGCTAACAGACTCAAAAGAGTCTAGGGAAGCACGAGTAAGAAACCAAGAGATATTCTGGAGATGTTTGAGTAGTGAAGAATAGTCTGCACTCCTGGACTCTGGAAGAGAAGGAGTCAAAAGATGTAATTGCTTTATGACCTTCTCAAGAGATAAACTCATATAGAAAATATATGAGAGAATTCTTGCAGAAAGCATAGATGTCTGGAAGGTTTGACGTCCAAAGGCATCAAGTATCTTAGACTCACGACCTGGCGGATAAGAAGAGTGCTTTTTCTTGCTCTTTACCCGCCTCATTGCTGATTCCACAACTATGGAATGATGAGGAAGTTGAGTCTTTTGAAACCCTGGAGAGGGGGGCACCTGATATAAGAGATCAGTTGCTCTGGAAGGTGGGGGTAACCCTTAAAGGTGCTTCCCACATTCCTAGAAGGAGATTCTGCAAGGAATGAATCAAAGGAAGCATTATGTTCTCCTTTGCTTTGGTAGAAAGAGTCCTGTGCAGGATCATGTCCTGGGATAGGAATAGCAAGGGATCTTGCTATATCCAGGAGGAAACTCTGAAAAAAGGGTTCCCCAACAGTATTTTCCCTTAGACAGGTTAGATCTGAAGAACTAGCCTGAGCACCGACAGAGCTATCCAGATATATAGGAATAGAAGATCCTGCACAGTGCAGTGTGGAATGCTTAAAGGATGGTCGCCGGTACTGGCTGTCAGGAGCAGCGACCGTCATTACCACATTGTCCATGCCAGGTATCGATTCCAAGCTTGGCATAGAAGGGAGCGATCCTGTTGAAAAAAGCATGGTAGGAGTTGGCCACGATGCTACTGTGGATACCGGTACCGATGTCGGCGTCGAGCTCGACACAGACATTGGAGCAGTCATCGGTGACCGTTCAATCGGTACCGAGGTAACCGAAACCCTCCGGGTGCTATCCTCAGTACCGAGCCGCCGGTATCGATCGGTGTCGGTACCAAAATGTACTGGTACCGAGTCTTCCAGACTAGAGAGCGATTCTAAACTCGGCATCGATAAGCGAAGCATGGAATGCACCGACTGTAAGGGAAATGAGGACATCGGTACCGACTTCGGTACCGTGTCTGATACCGGTGAGTGAAAGTCAGCTAGTGACAACGCAATCGGCCTCGGGGGAACCGAGAGTTGCGGATCCGAATCATCGGAACCGAGCCTTCGGTACCGCCCAGAGCCCGTACCAAGGCGAGTCGGTACCCAGTCCTCCAGACTGGAGATCGATTCCAGACTCGGCATCGAAGGAAGCGAGGCTATCGATGCACGTCTGGAGGGTACCGACATCAGTGGTAGTATCGGTGCTGGTACCAATAATGGAAGGTCAGTCTGGAGTGTATCCACCAGTCCCGAAGGCACCGAGGACGCCAGATGACCATCCCTGGTGAGGAGTATTTCATCCAACACCAGTGCCGATGTCGGGGTATCAGTACCGCTCGAAGCGGATGCCACCACCGGACACGGCTCAGGTATGTTCTGTGAGGGGTGAACTCCAGGAACAACCTGAAACCCCTTATACGCTTTGGAGACCGAAGACTCCCGCCGGGGTTTTGAAGCCAGTGGGCCCTCGAGGGCAAGGCCGGAGCCGTCTACATGCTGTGCATGAGACCTACCACTCGAGGGCTGGCTAGTCTTAACAGACTGTTTGTGGGTTACCTGATGTGTAGAAGAAGAAGGGGACGGTGCCCCGAAGCTGGAGGGAAACCGTGTATCGAGGAAACCTCGATATTGAAGACTTCTTCTCACCAAACTGTTGTCAGGACCCAAGCAGGTTAGACACCAACGTCGAGGGTCTAAAAATAAAGTTGTACCGCCACAGTTTGAACATTTCTTGGAGAAAGTGGCTGGCGGTTCCATGAAGGAAAAAGAAGAGGCCTAAAAGGCCTAAGATACCGTGAGACACTATGAAGAAAAAATATTCCCTGAAAAAGGAAGATTTTACAAGAAAAGAAAAGAAAACACCGGCGGTACCGGTGGCGTCGGGAAGACAGCCGCGACCACAAGAAAACTAAAGAAATAAAAGAAGAATTTTCTGCGGTGACAGGACAACGTCCTGCCGGCTCCGCGGAAAAACGAAAACTGAGGAGAGGCAGTTGGGAAAGGCGGGAAGGCAGCACGCAGGCGTGGTGGGATGCTTCCAAAAGCTCTTTGATTGGACGCTGGGAAGCGTTCCCGCGCAGACTCCGTCGGTACCAACATACCCATCTGTGAAAACTCATTCCTGCTTGTTCCTGGAGATAGCCATTGTCTGTCTGGTATCCAGCAGAACTCCTGTAAACTCTAGGGATTGAGTGGAAGCAAGGTTGGATTTTGGGACGTTTATGACAAGTTCCAAATACTGAAGGATGCGCATTGTGCGAGAGAGAGAGAGCAACCCTGGCTGGCTCTGAAGGGGCTCGAATGAGCCAGTCGTCTAAGTAAGGGAAGACGAGTATTCCCAGGGTGTGGAGAAATGCTGCCACCACAGCCATGCATTTTGTGAACACCCTTGGTGCAGAGGCCAGGCCAAAAGGAAGAACCCTATATTGGTAGTGCTTCCCTTGAAACAGAAAGCAAAGGAACTTTCGGTGAGTTGGATGGATGAGAACATGAGTGTACGCATCCTTGAGATCTAGAGAACAAAGCCAATCCTGACTCTGAAGGTATGGCAGCAGAGTTCCTAGAGAAATCATTTTGAACTTATCTTTGAATAGGAATTTGTTCAATTCTCTGAGGTCTAAAATGGGTCTGTGTCCTCCTATTTTCTTTGGAATAAGGAAATAGGGGGAGTAAGAGTAGTTACTCACCTGTAACAGGTGTTCTCCAGGAACAGCAGGAATCAGTCCTCACATATGGGTGACATCGACGTCGATTGAGCCCTTGCGGAGCATTTCCCCAGCTTTCCATGAAAGCCTTTGGGAATGCAGGCACGCATGCGCGGTTCCCTTCACGCCTAAAGGTGCCATCTTGCTCAGTCAAATGACACAGCTAAAAACAGCACACAAAAATGTAAAAAAATAAACTATGTACAACTGCATCTCCCAGGGGAGGAGGGAGGGTTGTGAGGACTGATTCCTGCTGTTCCTGGAGAACACCTGTTACAGGTGAGTAACTACTCTTTCTCCAGGACCAAGCAGGAAGTCAGTCCTCACATATGGGTGACTCCCTAGCTCTGGGATACCAGGGAACCCAGGCTGAACAAGAGAACTCCCTCTAGTCTCAGCATCAAAGAAAGGCTTTTCACTGAAAAAACCTCCACCGGTAGCCCAACGGAGGACTGGAGGGCAGGAGTTGCCTAAACCTCAAAGAGATTCCGGAGTACTGCCTGGCCAAAAGCACTGTCCCTACGGGACTCCCTCTCCAGACAGTAATGGGCCGCAAAAGTCTGGCTTGAGGACCAAGTTGCAGTCCGGCAGATGTCCACCAACGGTACAGAGCGGAGGTGAGCCACTGAGGCAGCCATCGCCCTGACACGATGGGCCGTGACCCGACCCTGCAAAGGAAGGTCAGCCGCCTTGTAAGCCCAGGTGATAAAGTCAGCTACCCAGGTGGACAAGGTATGCTTGGACACAGACAACCCCAAATTATTAGGGTCAAAAGATATGAAGAGCTGAGTAGCCCTTCTATGTCCCTGCGTACGGTCAAGGTAGAAGGATAAGGCCCCCCTACAGTCCAGGGTATGCAGAAATGCTTCAGCCTGGCTCGCATGAGGCCTAGGGAAGAATGTTGGAAGAACCACCTCTTGGTTAAGGTGGAAGGAGGAGACAACTTTTTGGAGGAACTTTGGATGTGTCCTAAGGACTACCCTGTTCCTATAGAAGCGGGTGTAAGGCCTGTCACAGACCAAGGCCTGAAGTTCACTCACTCGCCTGGCCGAGGTTAGGGCTACCAAGAAGAGTGTATTCCAGGACAGGAAGCGGAGAGGACAAGTAGCCATCAGCTCAAAAGGTGGGTGAGTCAGTTGCTGTAAGACCACATTCAGCTCCCACTCAGGAGCAGGAGGACGGATTGGAGGCTTGAGCAAGAGCAAGCCTCTGAGAAACCGGGACAACAAGGGGTGTACCGACAGAGAATGTCTTTCCACCAGTGAGTGGTGAGCTGCTAAAGCTGAGAGGTGGACCCGAACAGAATTGGACTTGATTCCCTGATTTGATAAGCGCAGTAGATACTGAAGCACTACTGGTACAGCACAGAAGAAAGGATCTTCTCTATGTAGCTGACACCACACAGAAAGCCTTTTCCATTTCAGGGCATAGGTTGTCCTAGTGGACTGCTTCCTAGAGGCTAGGACAACCTCCTCAACTTCCTGAGGTAGGCCCCAGGAAGCCAAAACTACCCTTGCAGCCTCCAGGCCATCAAATTGAGAGCTTTGACATTGGGGTGCAGAAGGGAACCCTGATCCTGAGAGAGAAGGTCGGGTTGCAACCCCAGAGGCAGTGGGGGATCCATTGCCAGCTGAAGCAGAAGTGGAAACCTAGGCTGTCTCGGCCATCTGGGAGCCACCAGCAGGACCGAAGCCTTGTCCTGAAGAATCTTGAACAGGGTTCGGGCCACCAAGGGCGTGAGAGGAAACGCATACAGGAGGCCCTGGGACCAGGAAATCAGAAAAGCATCTGCTGCCAACCGCAGAGGATGCGGTTGTCTGGAACAGAACCTTGTCAGTTGACTGTTCGATGGACTGGCAAACAGATCTATGGTTGGAAGTCCCCATTTCAGGAAAATCTTCTGAACCACTAAGGGATGGAGCTGCCATTCGTGGGGCTGCAGAATCCTGCTCAACCTGTCTGCCAGGTAGTTGTCCTGGCCAGGTAGATACACTGCCTTGAGGAGCATGTTGTGCCTGAAAGCAAACAAGCAGAGGTCCTGTGCCTCCTGACAAAGGAGCCTGGACCCAGTTCAGACCTGCTTGTTCACATAAAACATGGCTACTTCGTTGTCCGTTTGAACTAGGACAGACTGATGAGCCAGTGTTTGAGAGAAAGTCTTGAGGGCCAAACGAATAGCCCTGAGTTCCAGTAGATTGATCTGCTGTGTGGCCTCCCAGGGAGACCACAGGCCCTGGGTGCACTTGCCTAGACAATGAGCCCCCCAGCCCAGCAGGAAGGCATCCGTGGTCAACACCACTGTGAACCCAGGAACCTGAAAAGGCACCCCTTGCAGCAGATTGGGTGGCTGCAGCCACCAGCGGAGGGAGCTCATAAATTGTCTGGACACCTTTATTCTGTCTCTGAGGCTGCCTGTGACCACTGAGTTCGAAGGCACCATTTTGCAGGCCTCATTTGGAGCCTGGCATTGGGGGTCACATGTACTGTCGAAGCCATGTGGCCAAGAAGCCTCAGGCAGAGTCTGGCGGAGACCAGTGACCTGCTGAGAAACTGGTTTGCCAAGTTTATCAGTCTTTGGGCTCTGTCTACTGGCAAGAACGCCTTTGCCAGCAGAGTGTCTAACCTTGCCCCTATGAACTCCTGGGAGGAGAGCAAAGTGGACTTTGCGAAGTTTATGACAAATCCCAGGTTTTGAAGAAGAGCAATAGTCCGAAGGGTGGCTTGTCTGGCCTCCTGGCATGTCTGACCCCTGATGAGCCAGTTGTCCAGATAGGGGACGACAAAGATACCCTGATTTCTCAAGTAGGCCGCCACCACTGCCAGGCATTTGGTAAAGACCCTGGGAGCGGAGGTGAGGCCAAAAGGCAGTACCATGTACTGGTAATGGTTTCCTCCCACAATGAACCAGAGGTACTTTCTGTGGTCTGGATGAATGAGGATGTGAGTGTACGCATCCTTTAAATCTAAGGAGCATAGCCAATCTCCCTGCTGGAGGTAGGGCAGAAGTGTTCCAAGAGTAAGCATCTTGAACTTTTCCTTCTCTAGGAACTTGTTGAGATTTCTGAGGTCTAGAATAGGCTGGAGGCCACCGGTTCTCTTGGGTACAAGAAAGTACCTGGAGTAGAACCCTTGACCTTGGAAGTGGGGAGGCACAGGCTCCACTGCCCTGTCCCTCAACAGACCTTGGAGCTCCTGAAGGAGAAGATCTGTGTGCAAGGGAGGCCTTGGTGGCTCCCCTGGAAAGCATGGAGGAGGCAGCTGCTGGAAGTGTAGCATATAGCCCTTGTGGACGATGCTTAACACCCAACTGTCTCCAGTGATGAGTGGCCACTTGTGGGCAAACAGGGCTAGCCGACCTCCTGTGCAGGGTTGGGAGAGCAGGGACAGAGAGGCTATGCCTAAGGAGTCATAAACCCCCACCCTGCTGAGTGAGAGTAGGGGCCGGAGGCTTGGGAGTCCTCTGCCTACGGGGCCCATTACCCTGCCCCTTGGCCTGCTGACCCTGAGGGGGAGCTTGGGAGGCCTGGCACTGTGGGTACTGTTTGTAGGCAGTGCCCTTCCTCAGGTAAAAGGGCTTTTTACCCGAGCCCTTCTTTTTGTGAGAAGGGGCAGAAGTCTTTCTAGACAGCCTTGTCCTCGTGAGGTGCTTGGTTTCGAGCTGTGCGGCCTTCTCGGTCATGGGCTTGCCAAAAAGGTTCTCACCTCAGCAAGAGACATCAACCAACTTGTCCTGAACCCATGGCTCGAGGTCCGATGACTGCAGCCATGCCTGGTGTCGAGCCGCGATGTCGGCTGCCGCAACACGGGCCGAAGCCTCGAAGCCATCGTAGGCAGCGCGGTACGTAAACTTGGAGCATTCCTGTTTCCCAGAGGACAAGGACTTGAACCTCTGCAAGGGTTCCCCGGAGAGACCAGCAGAGAACCTGTCCAGCTCCTTGGCCAGGTCCCGCAAGTACATGCACATGTACAGCTGGTAAGACTGGACACAGCAAGCAAGCATCGAGCCCTGGAAGCACTTTCTAGCAAAACCATCCAGGTTCCAGGCCTCCCTGCAAGGGGGCACCGCGGAGTGCATCTTCTGACTTTTCAGGCGATGCATGGTCGATTCCACCACCATGGAATGGTGTGGTAGCTGCGCCTTTTGAAAGCCAGGGCTCTTCCGGAGTCGATAGATAGAAACAACCCGCTTGCTTAGAACCGGCGCCGAGGCCGGTGCCTCCCACATTCGGAAGAGGAGCCGTTCCAGCATCGGAGGAACCGGAACAGTAAAGGCCTCCTTCGGAGGAGAGTCATACTGTAGGGCCTCGAGATCCTAGGCTCGAGGCTCCTCCTCGGGGTCCGCAGGGAAAGCCAACGCAGTGGCCATATCCCGGACGAACTCCGAGAATCGGGTATCCTCCGGAGGGTATCTACTCCGGGGCTCAGACTGCGGTGAGTCCGACGGGACGCACCGAGTCCTGAAGGTGTCGGGGGGCTCCTCGTCCTCCGTCTCCCAGGCGGACTCATCCGATGAGGAATCGGAGTCCGACCGCACGGGGCCTGTGAGCACGCTTTTTCACCTCATCCCACCAAGCGCCACGGGAAGGAAAAACACCCAACAGGGTCTCCTGGTCTGCGAGAAAGGCCAAGAACTCCTGGACCACCTCTGATGTTGCCAACAACTGCACATTCAGTCGCCACAGGCCAGGACCCCTGCTGAGCTCCTCGTGGTTAGCCAGGAAGGACACGGAGAGGACGCAGTGGTCCGAAAAGTCAACCGCCTGCAACTGCGGAGGGGAACACTCCACCCGGGCACTCATATATATCCGATCGATACGACTCCTGCGGGTCCCATGGTAGTAGGTGAACCCCCGCGACCGTGGAAAGGCCCAGTGGAAAACATCCGCTAGGTCAGCCATCTGGGTCATCTCGGCCAAAAAGAGGCCCTCGTAACTGGATGGGCAACGCTCCCCCCCTCGGTCCTGCAACAGGGTGCTGGTGTTGAAATCCCCGGTGAGGACCACCAAACGGGAGGTGTGTAAGTAGGGGCGGATGACCCGAAACAGGGTCTTCCGCGCCAACTTAGACTGGGGGCCGTAGACCACCACGAAACGAAACCGATGGGGCCCGCAGTAGCCGTCTAAGAGCAAACACCGGCCCTGCTCCAGTTTCCACACATACTGCACCTGAAATCGGTGAGACGTGAACAAAACCGCCACTCCTGCGTAGGGCTGGGCCGCAAGTGACCAGTACGAAGGACCCCACCTCCACTCCCGCTTCGCCCGATGAAGGCTAGCGAGCGAGGTGAGCCTGGTCTCCTGCAAAAAGATGACATCCAGCCCGCTCGTGGAAAGAAAATCATAGGCCGTAGCCCGCGCCTGGTCGGTCAAAATGCTGGCCACGTTGAGAGTGGTGCACGAGAACGCAGGAGTGCACGCCATGCCTATTTCGTGTGCAGTGACCCTTTCCTCCTCTTCTCACCAAACCCTGGATCCCCGGAATCCCGCTTGCAGGACAAGCCCGCGAGCTGGAGCAACTCCTCACGGTCCACGTCGACCACCTCGGGGATCTCCTCCTCCTCCTCCTGCTCGACCCTGTCACCCCAGGAGGAGGTGGTGCCCCTGGGACCACCAGGCAAAGCTGTCGCAGGGGCAAACCCAGCCCCCATGGGGCGAGGGGGCAAGGACAGGTCAGGGGTCGGAGGAATGATCTCCTCCGTGGGGTCCACCACCGGTGCTGCCCCCCCCTCCCCGGACAAAGACTGAGACAATGGAACAGTGCCCACCCCCGCGGGGGAGGCCGGGACGGCCGGGTCAGCAGGGGGCTCCCGCGAAGGCCCAGCACCCAACTGCGGGGGCAAAAGCCCGTCCTCCCTCACCCGTCGGGCGCCAGGATCCACACTGATTGGAGGACCCTGACCGCGGCGCGCCTTTGATAGTTTCGGAGGCCGCCGCTGAGGAAGAGGGGCCGCCCCCGCCGCTAACCGCTCCGAGCGCCGCACAGGAAGCCCTGCCTCCACAGGCAAGCCCTCATCCGCCTCAGCCGCATCAGCAGCCAAAAAGACGAAACGGTTGATGTCCAACACGGGCTCTGCATCCGGCAATGGGGATGTCTCCCGTTTCTTCCTTTTGGACTTGCCACCCTTAGAAGGGACCTTGGTCCATTCCGGAGGTGGCACCACCCCCGACCCGCTATCCTGCCGTGAAACAGAAACCTCCACCACATCAACCCTCTCCTCCGTCCTAACCAAATCCCCTCCCCCTGGTGGCTCGGCTCGATGGACTCCTCCACCCTAGGGCCCCCGGACTCCTCCTGAGGGAGAGGGTCCTCCACAACCTCCTCCCGCACAGGAGCCCGAGTTGAGGCGACGGCATCCCCCCCAGTCCATTGTGTGATGCGGAGGGGCAGCGGGCAAAGGGGTGGCCCAACTCCCCACAAAGGTTACACCGAATAAGCAAACACCCGGCCGAGGCGTGACCCCGTCCACCACAACGGGTGCAGACCTGCTCGGGACAGTTCATGCTCAAATGACGGAATGAGCCACAGCGGTGACACTCGCAAGGTTGCCCGGGATAGTAGCACAAGATGCGATCCCGACCGAGGAAACCGGCCGAGGGCACGTGCTGCACGACATTATCCACCTCACGCAAACGGATCTTACCCTTCCACGACCCGTCCCACACCCCTAGGGGCCCAGCGCCCTTAACCAGGGGTGTGAGAAGCACCGCATGACGCGACAACCAAAACTGGATGTCCTGCCCTGGGAGCGACTCATTCCGAACCAGGATGGTCACAGGTACTGTCCCCTGGCGAGAGATAGGCACAACACGAAAGTCAGCCCACCCCCCCTGCCCCCTCTGCTGCTGGTACCGGTCCCAGAAAATCTCCAGCCCCCGTCTCAGCATGAAACTAACATCATACTCAATGGTGTTGTTCATGTGGATGAAGGCATAGAGATCCCCCGGGAGAAATCCCAGCCCAAGGACCATCCTCAAGACCTTTTCCCTGGCTGGAGGGGGCCCCTCCCCGGCCCACCGGATCTGCGCCACATTGCACCGTCGGACCTCACCCCCTACCCCTCGGAACCCTCCCCCACCTCCTCCCCCTCCCACAGGACCGCTCCCTTGGGAAACCCCCCTCCCCCCAGCCCCACCTGAAGTCCCCCGGGTAGTACCGGACCCCCTCAGAGCCTCTGCAAAGGTACGGGGGGGAACAGACCCCCCAACCTCCATCCCCTGCCCTCCGCTCACCTCCCCCGCAACTACCTGCGAGGGACGCTGCTGCCGTTCTTCAGGATCCGCAGCCACCTCGAAGGGGGCGACCTGGGGGCTGGGCAGGACCAGCTCAGCAAAAACAGAGTCAGGGATACTGTCCCTGCCGGATCCCTGGGTGCCACCGAGAAACTCCGGAGCACCCCCCTCTGCGAGACCCTGTTGCTGCCTGAATGCATCACAGGCCCCTTGAGGGCCCTCCGGGGCTTCCAAGGCCAACATGATGGCATTACGGACCTGTTGCTCGGTGACACCCAGAGGACCAGAGACCCCCCCCCCCCGTACCTCTGCCCTGCGTTCCCAACCCATCACAGGGCTCCTGCGTTTCCGCCACTACCACCGGGGACGGACACTGCTCCCCCCCAACATCAATCCCTTCCCCCCATCAGGACAAACTATTACCTCCCCTCCCACTGGTAGACCGGTCGTCCGCTCCCCGTCCCCCTCCTTGCCAGCTACCGGGGTACCCTGCACTTCCCCACGGATGGCAGACACTGAGGACGCCAGACCCTCAACCAACCCACCTTCCGCTACCCCCTGTAAGGCTTCCGGCAATAAGGCAGGACCGTCCCGAGACAGCAGGACAGATCCCCCCGAACCTCCGCCCCCCCTGCCCCCCGTCACTCCCAGGTCCTACCTTATTGCCGGTGCCAGATGTGGCACAGGGGTCAGGAACATCCCGGCCGGTAGCCAGGGCTCCAGCAGCAAGGGCGGACGCCCCCCTGCGAGCCAGGCCCCCCTCGGCCACACCAACAGAAAGTACAGGCAGCTGCGCATCCCGCTCCGCTGACCCAGGTTGCAGGGACAGCTGACCAGCAGTCTTCCGGCACCGCCCGGGGGCTGCAGAGAAAGAACAGCAGCCCCTACCCTGCTCCTTCCCCTTTCCAGCACCCTTCCGGCGCCAGACAGCCACCTCAGGGAACTGGGGCCGGCCAGTCTGCAGCCTCCGGGGATCCTGGAAAGAGGAAGCAGAACCCCCCAACTCTCCTTGCACAGCCGGAGCCTGTACAGCACCGGGAAGGGCTGCAGCAGGCAGCCGACATGCCACAGCAGCATCCGCGGACCCCCGACGTGGGAAAACAGCAGTCAGAATTTCAGTGGCATCTGTGGAAGCCCTTCCGGCAGCGGAGCGACAGGAGAGCTCCCATACCGCCTCAGCTGATCTTCGCCGGTGCTCCTTCGGCAGGGCAGAGGGGGGAGGACGGCCGTCTACACACTTCCGGGAGAACCCGGAAGTGACCTCACCGGACTCGCGGCGGCCATCTTTGGAGCACGATCGGGTGGAGGGAAGCCCTACAGCGTCATCCAGCAGCGGGGCAGCCCTCTCAGGAACCCGGATACCATCTGCAGGCACTCCCCGGCGATCAGGATGAAGAGATTCTTCTTCAGTTGCTGCTGTTGGAGACGCAGGAAAACCGGCCAAAAATGCCCGCGGATGGGGGGGATCGACGCCTCCGGACCCCCCCTCCAGTGCAGGACCGGCGTTGCCGGAAACAGGGAGCAACAGATGAGGGGCCGTTGCAGAAGCCCGCAAACGCTGGCGAGCTGCACCTTCCCTTGAAAAAGGCCAAGCGCCAGCGTGGGATGTGGGATCCAGTGGACCAGGGATCACGGCCCAACCTCCAGGAACGGGACAGCCCTCCTTCCATCAACACCTGTTGCCTGCAGGTAAGGGTCTCCGGACCACAAACATTCTTCTCCCCTCACAGGGGTCGGATAGGGGAAGGGCAAGCTGCGGGATTGGGGATAGCCACCCATTCTACCTACCCCCGGAGGCCTCCCCTGGACTGCAGACATACCATGTTTATTAGCCCACCTATCGTAATTGTGGTATATTTCAGAAAGGGACCCACAACCCTGGCTTTTTAAAGATGTTATCTGCTGATACTTGGCCTTCAGGGCCCGCTTCACCCCCTTCCTATAGGTCGAATAGGCCACCCACTCCTCACCGGGAATGGTGGCCTGCAGGCTCTCCAGGTGGGAGAGCTGGGCTTGCAGCTGGGCCGCCTCCTCCTGGAGACCCCGGAGCTGCCGTACCGCCGCCACGATCTCGTCTGGGGCCCTAGCTGGCTGCTGGAAGGACGGCAGACCAGACCCTCCGTCCTCATCCTCACTGGAGGAGGTAGAGGCCTCCTCCAGGACCCGAGATCGAGGGGGGAACCCGCCTCCCCCAGTACCGTACGAGACAGTCCTCCAAGGCCTCCCCAGGGCCTCTCCCTGCCTCCACCCAGCCTCCACACCCTGCCTGGGAAGGAGAAAGGAGCCTCCTCCCTGGGGTAGCGGGCCCGAGCCTCCGGGCGTGTGGGTCCCTCTTCCCTGGCCATGTGCAGTCCTACCTGGGGAGTCCCCCTCCCGGGGTACCGGCTGTACCAGGCTTCCATCTTCCCCATCCGGTGGCAGCAAAGGAGGCCCACCAGGCTTGGTAGGCCTCTGGGCCTCTCCTGCTGGAGATGGCCCAGGACCCGACATCCAGGCACTGAGTGAGAGTTAGACTCCTCCCCCTAGCAGGAGCTCTCCAGGATAGGTCCTCACTCTACCACTGCTGAAGAGCAACTGAGTGGAAATTTTGTTTATTATACAAGCAACAGAAAGACATACAAAAAGCAAAAACAAGCAACCCAACCAAGACCCACACCCCCCAAAACCCCCACCCACCCCGAAATATCACACACAAGAATCAAACCCCCCCCGTGACCCACCGCCCCAAACCCACCACCAAATCCAGCAACCAACTCACGTGCCCATCACCCCCAACACACCCACCTCAGCCCAAACAATGTTCAGATCCCAACCCCCCCCATAAGTCCAATGTCCATTGTCCATGTCCGTCCCAACCCACCCTGTAACAACACCCCATAGCAATCCATACAGTATCATATCCATCCCCAAACCCCTCCCCCCCCCACAACAACCCACACCAGTCCAAATGTCCATATTGTCCACTGGTTGAGGACTGCCAGAAACCCCCCCCCCAAACCCACCCGAAATACATAGTCCCCTGTCCCCATCCTCTGCCCTTCAGAGGGAGCAGCAGCTCCCCCCCCACCCCACTCCCTGCCCCCTCCCCATCCTCCCCACAAAGCAAATACATCGAAAGTAAACTCCCCGCCCCACCCCCCCAAACAAAAACATAAGGGCACATCGAGCCCGTCCCCAACAGAATCCCACCAAAAACAAAACCAAAGATACAAAACAAAAGAGTAACACAACCCAGTGCTGCCCTGCAACCCAGGCAGCGGAACGGGATGCACAGAAAACACAAAAGACGTACCCCAAACCAAAAACAAGCGGGACAGCCATCCCCCAAGGAGAGAGGGAGAGCGGACAAGTGGTCAAACCGCTGCAGCACCAGCGCACACCCCCCCCCCCCCCGGGAGAAAAACAACCCCAAAGTCCTACCAAGGAACAGACCCCAGGGAGGGGAATCCTCCCCCTTCTTTCACACCCCCCCCCCCCCGGGAGACAAAGCAACCCCAAATCCCTACCAAGGACGAAAACCCCAGGGAACCCCTCCCCCTCACGGGGGGCGGAGGGTGAGGTGACGCCACAGACGCTCCCAACGATGGGCCTCCACCACCCGCCTTTCGCGTTGCGCCATGCTGGACACTTCCTCCAAAATGTCCCGCACCACCTCGTCGAGGGGCAGGACCAACCCCCGGGTCAAGACATGACAGCGCGCTTGCCACAGCTGGTAGCGCACTACAGCCATGACGAGGTAGAGGGTCCCGGAGTCCTGCCTTAGAGGAAAGGACCAGGCCCCGTACACCCACTCCGCATACGTGAGGAGGGAAAGGTCGCGCAGGTGAAGAGCAGCGGACACCAACCGGCAGGCCTCCACGTTAAAGGGGCACTGCCGGAGGAAATGGTCGATGGTCTCCGTCTGCCCTTCACACCCGGCCCTCGGACAGACCCGCTCGGCCTGTGACCTGTACTTGAGGTTGTCCCTCACGTACAAACGCCCGTGGAAAGACAACCAGGCCACATCCCGAACTTTCTTCGGCAGCCGAGGGGAGTTCAACTGTCGAAGGCCCCGCTGCATCACATCCGCCGGACAGTCCCACAGGGCCCACCGTGGTTGAAAGTGGGAGGTGAGTACCATCCGGTACAATCCTTTCCGCCCCAAGGACTGGGCGAGCGGGTCGGTCACCCCCCACCGCCGAATGAGCCCCACCATCGCAAAGACGTACGATGGGGCCTGTTCCCCGCTCCGACGCACACGTGGGACCGAGGACGCCCCCTCCCACTGCTCCCAGAAGCGGGAGAACCACTCCCGATAGGAGGCCACCCACCAAACCCCACCCCCTTCCCGCATCCTACCTAAGTGAAACGCCATAGACAAGACTGACAGGAAAACAAGGGGGTGCAACATACCCAAACCGCCCTGCGCCCGATCCAGGCAAACGATGTTGCGCTGGACAGGGTTCAGGCGGTTACCCCACAGAAAACAGAAAAAGACGGCACTGACAGACGCCTGACGGGACGACGGAAGAACGAAGACCGTGGCCACGTGCAGAAAGAGGGGAAGCAGAAACGTCCCGAGGAGTTTGATCTTCTCCTCGAACGTACACCTCCACCCCCTCCACCGCAGCACCCAACACCATGCAGTCTCAAGACAACGATCCCAATTGGACTCCGCACAGTCCTCCGACCCGAAGACGAGACCCAAAACGCGGACCTCCCCGACGGGAGGAGGAAAGGGGGCGTAGGAAGGCGGGGAGGCCCCCGAGGGGCCCAACCACAGCGTTTGGCACTTGCTGTGGTTGACAACAGAGTGGGCCACCTCCGAGTACTCCTCCACGGCCTCCCGCAGGGCCTCTACCCCTTCAGTGCCGTCCACGTAAACTGAGATGTCATCAGCGTAGGCGACGACGGTCACCGGGGGCGCACCAGGCGCCTCCAGGCCCCGCAACCCACCTGAGGACAATCTCCGGAGGAAGGAGTCGAGGGAGAAGACATACAGCAGGGGGCTCAAAGGGCACCCCTGCCGCACCCCCGAGGCGACACCAAATGGCCGTCCGAGCCACCCGTTAATAAACGGGAAGCTCACCCCCCCTCGGTACACCGCCTGCAAGACGAAGAGGAAACCTGCGGGGAGGCCGAAGTGCTGGAGCACCACCCACAGGTACCGGTGACTGACTCGATCGAAGGCTTTGGACTGGTCCAAGGAGACCAACCAATGGTCCCGTTGGAGCGACCGGCCTCTCTCCACCACCTCCCAGACTGTGGCGACAGCGTCCAGAACCCCTCTCCCCCGAACGGAACAATACTGGGAAGGGGACAGCAAAACGCCCGACACCTCCACCAGTCGGTTGGCCAAACACTTGGCCAGAATCTTCCGGTCCGCGTTCAGAAGAGAGAGCGGCCGCCAAAAGTCCAAGGAGCTATCGTCCTTCCCCTTGGAGAGCAGCAGCAGGACAGACTCGCGAAATGACCGCGGGAGAAACCCTGTGTCCATGATCTCCTGAAACAGGGAGGTCAGGAAGGGGGCTAGCTGGGCAATGAAAGTACGATAGAACTCCACCGGGAGCCCATCGCGCCCAGGCACCTTCCCCAACGGCATGGCACGAATCGCCCTCTCCACCTCCACCTGCTGAATCGGAGCAGCGAGTGCATCAACCTGTGCCTGGACCACAGCCGAATACACCGGGGGAAGGCCCAAGTACTCTCGGATATGGGTGAGGTCCACGGGGCGATCCCCAAACAGGTCCGAGAAGTATTCCCCCACCATCCGCAAAAGGTCCTCCTGGGAGGTATGAATGGTACCGTCCTCACCCCGCAGGGCCATGACCTCCCGACGCCGGATCCTCTCCTTGCAAGTCAGGAAAGGGTCTGGAGTGGCGACCCCACCAGCCGCCCCCTCGAAGCATAGGGAGGCATGGTGATCATAAAGCAGGCCACGGAGCTGGACCTGCACCTCTTCCACCTCCTCCCGCGCTGCTCCTCGGGATACCAAACGATCCAGCGACCTCCAGAGGACAGTGTAAGTGAGGTAGCGGGATCGAGCCATGGAGGTACCCCGGGAACGGAAGAGTTGGCGGGCACGCGTCTTCACCTCATCCCACCAGGCGCCACGGGAAGGAAAAACACCCAACAGGGTCTCCTGGTCTGCGAGAAAGGCCAAGAACTCCTGGACCACCTCTGATGTTGCCAACAACTGCACATTCAGTCGCCACAGGCCAGGACCCCTGCTGAGCTCCTCGTGGTTAGCCAGGAAGGACACGGAGAGGACGCGGTGGTCCGAAAAGTCAACCGCCTGCAACTGCGGAGGGGAACACTCCACCCGGGCACTCACATATATATCCGATCGATACGACTCCTGCGGGTCCCATGGTAGTAGGTGAACCCTGGCGACCGTGGAAAAGCCCGGTGAAAGACATCCACTAGTTCAGCCGTCCGGGTCATCTCGGCCAAAAAGAGGCCCTCGTAACTGGGTGGGCAACGCTCCCCCCCTCGGTCCTGCAACAGGGTGGTGGTGTTGAAATCCCCTGCGAGGACCACCAAACGGGAGGTGTGTAAGTAGGGGCGGATGACCCGAAACAGGGTCTTCCGCGCAAACTTAGACTGGGGGCCTTAGACCACCACGAAACGAAACCGATGGGGCCCGCAGTAGCCGTCTAAGAGCAAACACCGGCCCTGCTCCAGTTCCCACACATACTGCACCTGAAATCGGTTAGACGTGAACAAAACCGCCACTCCTGCGTAGGGCTGGGCCGCAAGTGACCAGTACGAAGGACCCCACCTCCACTCCCGCTTCGCCCGATGAAGGCTAGCGAGCGAGGTGAGCCTGGTCTCCTGCAAGAAGATGACATCCAGCCCTCTCGTGGAAAGAAAATCATAGGTCATAGCCCGCGCCTGGTCCGTAAAAATGCTGGCCACGTTGATAGTGGCGCACGAGAACGCAGGAGTGCACGCCATGCCTAGTTTATGTGCAGTGACCCTTTCCTCCTCTTCTCACCAACCCCGGGATCCCCGGAATCCCGCTTACAGGACAAGCCCGCGAGCTGGAGCAATTCCTCACGGTCCACGTCGACCACCTCGAGGATCTCCTCCTCCTCCTGCTCGACCCTGTCACCCCATGAGGTGCTGGTGCCCCCGGGACCACCAGGCAAAGCTGTCGCAGGGGCTAACCCAGCCACCATGGGGTGAGGGGGCACGGACAGGTCAGGGGTCGGAGGAATGATCTCCTCCGTGGGGTCCACCACCGGTGCCGCCCCCCCTCCCCGGACAGAGACAACGGACCAGTGCCCACCCCCGCGGGGGAGGCAGGGACGGCCGGGTCAGCAGGGGGCTCCTGCGAAGGCCCATCACCCAACTGCGGGGGCAAAAGCCCATCCTCCCTCACCCGTCGGGCGCCAGTATCCACCTTGATTGGAGGACCCTGACCACGGCGCGCCTTCGGTACTTTTGAAGGCTGCCGCTGAGGAAGAGGGGCCGCCCCTGCCGCTAATCGCTCCGAGCGCCGCACAGGAAGCCCTGCCTCCACAGGCAAGCCCTCATCCGCCTCAGCCGCATCAGCAGCCAAAAAGACGAAACACAGGCTCTGTATCCGGCAATGGGGATGTCTCCCGTTTCTTCCTTTTGGACTTGCCACCCTTAGAAGGAACCGTGGTCCATTCCTGAGGTGGCACCACCCGCAACCCACTATCCTGTCGTGAAACAGCAACCTCCACCACATCAACCCTCTCCTCCTTCCTACCCAAATCCCCTCCCCCTGGTGGCTCCCTCGGTTCAATGGACTCCTCCACCCTAGGGCCCCCGGACTCCTCCTGAGGGAGAGGGTCCTCCACAACCTCCTCCCGCACAGGAGCCCGAGGTGGGGCGACGGCATCCCCCCCCGGTCCATTGTGTGATGCGGAGGGGCAGCGGGCAAAGGGGTGGCCCAACTCCCCGCAAAGGTTACACCGAATAAGCAAACACCCGGCCGAGGCGTGACCCCGTCCACCACAACGGGTGCAGACCTGCTCGGGACAGTTCATGCTCAAATGACGGAATGAGCCACAGCGGTGACACTCGCGAGGTTGCCCGGGGTAATAGCACAAGATGCGATCCCGACCGAGGAAACCGGCCGAGGGCACGTGCTGCACCACGTTTCCCACCTCACGCAAACGGATCCTACCCTTCTACGACCCGTCCCACACCCCTAGGGGCCCAGCGCCCTTAACCAGGGGTGCGAGGAGCACCGCATGGCGCGACAACCAAAACTGGATGTCCTGCCCTGGGAGCGACTCATTCCTGGCCAGGATGGTCACAGGTACTGTCCCCTGGCGAGAGATAGGCACAACACGAAAGTCAGCCCACCCGCCCTGCCCCCTCTGCTGCTGGTATCGGTCCCAGAAAATCTCCAGCCCCCGTCGCAGCATGAAACTAACATCATATTCAATGGTGTTGTTCATGTGGATGAAGGCGTAGAGATCTCCCGGGAGAAACCCCAGCCCAAGGACCATCCTCAAGACCTGTTCCCTGGCGGGAGGGGGCCCCTCCCCAGCCCACCGGATCTGCGCCACGTTGCGCCGTCTGACACCCCCTACCCCTCGGAACCCTCCCCCACTTCCTCCCCCTCCTACAGGACCATTCCCTTGGGAAACCCCCCTCCCCCCAGCCCCGCCTGAAGTCCCCGGGGTAGTACCGGACCCCCTTAGAGCCTCTGCGACGGTACGGGGGGGAACCGACCCCCCAGCTCCCATCTCCTGCCCTCCGCTCGCCTCCCCCACAGCTACCTGCGAGGGAAGCTGTTGCTGTTGTTCAGAATCCGCAGCCACCTCGAAGGGGGCAACCTGAGGGCTGGGCAGGACCAGCTCAGCCAAAACCGTGTCAGGGATACTATCCCTGCCTGATCCCTGGGTGCCACCAAGAAACTCCGAAGCACCCCCCTCTGCAAGACCCCGTTGCCTCCTAAATGCATCAAAGGCCCCTTGAGGGCCCTCTGGGGTTTCCAAGACCAACATGATGGCATTACGGACCTGTTGCTCGGTGACACCCAGAGGACCAGAGAGCCCCCCCGTACCCCAGTCCTGTGTTCCTAACCCATCGCAGGGCTCCTGTGTTTCCGCCACTACCACCGGGGATGGACACTGCCCCCCCCAGTCCCGGGATCTAGGGGCACCACCCCATCCCCCAGCCCCACAGACATCAATCCCTTCCCCCCATCAGGGCAAACCATTACCTCCCCTCCCACTGGTAGACCAGTCGGCCGCTCCCCCCCCCTCCCCGCCAGCCACCGGAGTACCCTGCACTTCCCCACGGACGGCAGACACTGAGGGCGCCTGACCCTCAACCGACCCACCATCCGTTACCCCCTGGAAGGCTACCGGCAATAAGGCAGGACCGTCCCGCGACAGCAAGACAGATCTCCCCAAAACCAATCCCCCCGAACCTCCGCCCCCAGCACTCCCAGGTCCTACCTTATTGCAGGTGCCAGACGTGGCACAGGGGTCAGGAACATCCCGGCCGGCAGCCTGGGCTCCAGCAGAAAGGGCGGACGCACCCCCGCGAGCCAGGCTTCCCTCAGCCATACCAGCGGGAAATACAGACACCTGTGCATCCCGCTCCACTGACACAGGTTGCACGAACAGCTGCTGAAAACCCTTCCTACCCCCCCCCCCCCGGGGGCTGCAGATACCAACAAGCAGCCCTGGCCCTGCTCTTTCCCCTTCCCTGCACCCTTCCTGCGCCAGACAGCCACCTCAGGGAACTGGGGCCGGCCAGTCTGCAGCCTCCGGGGATCCTGGAAAGAAGAAGCAGAACCCCCTTTAACAGCCCCCTGCACAACCGCAGGGCGCTCAGCACCGGCAAAGGCTGGACCTTCAGGCAGCCGACAATCCACGACAGCATCCGAGGACCCCCGACGGCGAAGAACAGCATCCGGGAAACCATCTCGAGTTGCAGGAGCCCCTCTGGTAGAGGAGCAACAGGAACGGTCCCATACTGCCTCCGCCGATCTTCGCCGGTGCTCCGTCGGCAGTACAGAGGGAAGAGCGTAGCCATCTTCACACTTCCGGGAGAACCCGGAAGTGACATCACCCAGCTCGCAGCGGCCATCTTGGGGATGCGATGGAGTTGGGGGAAGCCCGACAGACCCGTCCAGGAGCGAAGCAGCCCTCTCTGGAAACCTGACGTCAGCATTGTTCACTCCCCGGCGGCCATCTTGGGGGATTCCAGCATCGATGCAGGACGTCGGGAGAGCAGAAGAAACGGCGGGAAAGACCCGCAGAGGGGACAGAGGAGGCCCGCTGAACCCCCCCGCAGAGCCAGGACCAGTGCTAGAGGGAGCCAGCAGAGGTATCGCATGTGAAAAGGACGATCGTGATGCCACATCCACCAAACCCGGGCGGGCCGAATCTGTTCCCAGGAATACCGGAGCGCCAAGGGGAAGTGCAGGGTCAAGCAGGGCAGGCATCTTCTCCACAGGAGTCTGGGACAGGACATCTGCAGCGTCAGGACCAGCAACCCGCTTCAGGTAAGGAGCACTGAACCCAGTAAACACTTTAGAGGGATAAGGCAGTGAACGTGCTGTAGACCTCCCAGGAGCTGAAAAGTGGAAGGGCAAACAACTGGATTGGCAATGGCCCACCGGCCTACCCGCCGCCGGGGGCCTCCCCTGAACTGCAGGCACACTCCAACGGTCATAACTGTGGTACACCTCAGCGAGGGACCCACAACCCTGGCTTTTTAGATAGGTTATCTCGTGATACTTGGCCTTCAAGGCCCGCTGTACCCCCTTCCTATAGATCTTATATGCCCCCCACTCCTCACCGGGAATGGTGGCCTGCAGGCTCTCCAGGTGGGAGAGCTGGGCTTGCAGCTGGGCTGCCTCCTCCTGGAGACCCCGGAGCTGCCGTACCGCCGCCACGATCTCGTCTGGGGCCCTAGCTGGCTGCTGGAAGGACGGCAGGCCCAACCCTCCGTCCTCATCCTCACTGGAGGAGGTAGAGGCCTCCTCCAGGACCCGAGACCGAGGGGGGAACCCGCCACCCCCAGCACCGTACGAGACAGTCCTCCAAGGCCTCCCCAGGGCCTCTCCCTGCCTCCACCCAGCCTCCACACCCTGCCTGGGAAGGAGAAAGGAGCCTCCCCCCTGGGGCAGCGGGCCCGAGCCACCGGGCGTGTGGGTCCCTCTTCCCTGGCCATGTGCAGTCCTACCTGGGGAGTCCCCCTCCCGGGGTACCGGCTGTACCAGGCTTCCGTCTTCCCCATCCGGTAGCAGCAAAGGAGGCCCACCAGGCTTGGTAGGCCTCTGGGCCTGGGCCTCTCCCGCCGGAGGTGGCCCAGGATCCGACATCCAATCTCAGGCAAACAGCTAGGCTCCGCCCCCTAGCAGGAGCTCTGCAGGATAGGTCCTCACACCTTGACTGCTCAGGAGCAACTGAGTGGAGGGACCACTCGTGTGGAAGCAGAACTCGACTGAGTCTGTCCGCCCAAGAGTTTAACACGCCTGGAAGATATACTGCCAGAAGATGGATGTGATGCTCTCTGGCGAAGGCCCACAGTCGCAAAGCTTCGTTGCAAAGCGACAGAGAGCCAGTCCCGCCCTGCTTGTTTACATAGAACATGGCTACTTGGTTGTCCGTATGGATGAGGACTGTCCTGTAGCTGAGCAGGGAATGGAACACTCTGAGAGCTAAGAATATTGCTCTGAGTTCCAAGAGATTGATATGCAGAGAAGTCTCCTGTGGAGACCAGATGCCCTGGATGGAGAGATTCTGCAGATGAGCTCCCCAACCCATTGGAGAAGCATCTGTTATCAGAGTTGCTTGGGGTAGCGACTACTGAAAAGGGGACCCCAGCAACAGATTTGGAGGGGACTTCCACCACTGGAGAGACCAAAATAGGTGACTGGAGTTTGCTATTTTGTCTGACAGGCAACCTGATGCCTGAGTCCATTGGGTGGACAAAGTCCATTGAGCTGCCCTCATGTGAAGGCGAGCATATGGAACCACATGCACGGTGGATGCCATGTGGCCTAATAGTTGTAACATCTCTCGAGCAGTTAAATGGGACTTTAACTGTATCTGGGAGGCTAACTGCACCAAGTGTAGGCAACGGGCCTGAGGAAGATAGGCCCTTGCAGTTGTGGTATCCAGCAAGGCCCCTATAAACTCCAGAGACTGAGTAGGGGTGATATGGGATTTTGGGATATTTATTACCAGTCCCAAATACTGAAGGACACGCATTGTGCAGGTTAGACAAGTCTGGGCCTCTGACTGGGATGGAGCTCGAATGAGCCAGTCGTCCAGATATGGGAAAACGAATATTCCTAGAGTGCGTAGAAATGCAGCTACTACTGCCATGCATTTCGTGAACACCCTTGGTGCAGAGGCCAGACCGAAAGGAAGCACCCTGTATTGGTAGTGCTTTCCTTGAAAAAGGAACCGAAGGAACCTTCTGTGTGTTGGATGGATGAGGACATGGGTGTACGCATCCTTGAGATCTAGAGAACAAAGCCAGTCCTGACTCTGAAGGTATGGCAGCAGCATACCGAGAGAAATCATCTTGAATTTCTCTTTGAATAGAAACTTGTTCAATTCTCTGAGATCTAATATGGGTCTGTAGCCCCCTGTTTTCTTTGGAATAAGAAAATAAGGGGAGTAGAACCCTGAGCCCTGTTGAAGAAGAGGTACTTCTTCTATTGCCCATTGGGCAAGAAGGGTAGCAATCTCCTG
Source organism: Ichthyophis bannanicus (assembly GCA_033557465.1). Classification (NCBI taxonomy): domain Eukaryota; kingdom Metazoa; phylum Chordata; class Amphibia; order Gymnophiona; family Ichthyophiidae; genus Ichthyophis; species Ichthyophis bannanicus. The sequence continues at coordinate 232,181,454 of CM066039.1, forward strand.
ACCCAGAAGGTGGAGGAGAGATGTTGGAGAATTGAACTGTTTCACCATGGTGTGGGGAGAAAGGTTTAAGAAATGAAGCTTGTACCCTTCCCTTATAATGGAGAGGGTCCATTGCTCTGCTGTGATTTGCTCCCATCTGGGAGCAAAGTAAGCCAACCTTCCTGGAATGGTGAGGGGCTCTGGTTCTTCCAGAGCTAGAAAGGCTAAGTTCTCTAGTTGCAAGTCAAAGGCCCTGAGGAGGCTGAGGCTGCTGGGCCGTGGGAGGCCTGGCAGCCTTTGACTTGGCCTGTTTAGGTGGTTGCTGACGCTTTGCAGCAAAACGACCTGCAGAAGATGCCTGCTGACCATAAGCAGGATAATATCTTCCCTTTTTAGAAAAAGGTGTCTTTTTGAACAACCTTTTCTTAACAGGAGCAGAGGTAGACTTTGAAAGTCGATCCAAAGCAGAGTTCTCAGCATCCATCTGAGTGGCCTTTGCTTGCCAATCCCTGCCAAAAAGGTTTTCACCTGTACAAGGAAGATTTCCCAGTTTATCTTGGACCCAGAGTTCCAAATCAGAGGCTTGTAACGAAGCAATTCTGCGTGCACCTATGGCAATAGCCGAGGCTTTGCTTACACACTCAAAAGAGTCAAAGGCTGCACGGCTGGACAATTTAGAAACATCTTGGGCATGTTTGAGCCAAGTGAGAAATTCCTGCCTTTTATCTTCTGAAATAAAAGGGGCTAAAGTCTGCAGATGATCTGTGACTTCTTTTAGAAACATCCCCATATAGAGACTATAGGAGTTGATTCTGGCAGCAAGCATATTAGCTTGGAAAACCCTTCGGCCAAAAGCATCAAGGGTCCTGCATTCACGTCCTGGAGTATTAGATGAGTGTCTCTTTGCACTCTTTATTTTCCTCATGGCAGATTCTACCACAATAGAGTGGTGAGGAAGCTGAGACTTATGAAAGCCAGGACAAGGAGGGACACGGTACATGGTGTCTAACCTACGAGAATGAGGAGAGGTGGTAAGGGGAGTCTCCCACATGCTCAACATGAGATCATAGAGAATCTCATAAATAGGTAAGGTAGCTGCTTCTTTAGGAGCCTTAGGGTATTGTAAAATATCCAATTTCTTGGCTCTAGGCTCTGATTCAGGGGACACTGAAATGGAGAGGCCCCTGGCCACTTCCCTAATGAAGTCTTGAAAAGACAAGTCTTCTGGAGGAGACATTCTTCTTTTTGGAGAAGCAGACTCCTGAGGAAGAAGTACCTGTGCCTCGACAGAAGCCTCCGACTCAGAGTCTTCGGAGGAATCGAAGTATCGCCTGTCTGGATGCTCCTGTAAAGCCCGATACGCGTACCGAGTGGGATCGACATCGGGAGTAAGCAGTACCGGTTCGGTGCCGATGGGCATCATAGGACAGGGTACCGTTGCAGTCGACACTGAAGCCGATGTCGATGCAATCGGTACCGGCACCGGGAACGATGCCGGTGCCGGAGTCGGTACCGGCAACGGAGATTGTTGCGGTACCGGAGGCGTCGAAGCCTGCATAAACGCCGTTAGGGTGCGTTGCATGGACAGAATCTTCTGATCCATCGACGCCACCAGAGTCTGGATGTCGGTACCAGTGGAGGCCACTGGTACCCCAGAACACGGCAACAGGTGATCGGTCGAGGCCAAGCCATCGATGTCAACCTGTGACCCCATAGACAATGCTTTGGAAGCCGGAACTTCCCGCCGGGCTAATTTTGCCGGTGCGGAATCCTCGAGGACAAGCCCGGAGGCATCTCGATGCTTAGAGGGAGATTTGCCCTTCGAGGACCGGCTAGATTTATGTTTGGTTACCTGAGATCCATGGGAGGAAGAAGCAGCCCTGGAAGACGTCGATGCCACCGAGGCTGCATCAGAGGGAAACAGGGTACTGAGCTTGGCTGCTCGGTTCTGCCGACCTCTTTTAGACATCATGGTACAGGACACACAATCCGTGATGGAATGGTCAGGACCCAAACATTTTAGACACCAATCATGGGTGTCGGTGACAGAAATAGTACCGCCACATTTTGTGCACTTTTTGAACCCGGAAGCGGGCTTCTCCATGAGGAGAAAAATGTTCAGGCCTAAGGCCCAAACTGAAAATGCACAGTTGAAGAAAGAAAAGGTTTTTTTTTTTAAACTTTTTATTTATCAATTATCAAATTAACATTCAGATATCATACCATGAACGACATAGGAAAAACAATGGAACTCTCCCAATACAATTACCAGGAAAACCCCCCACAAACAAGTCATATCTCCATCTTATTTAGACCCCAACAAAACATAGGAAATAGGGGAGTACTAGGTAATTATATACTGCCAAGAAATCCTAGCATTAACACAAATAAACAATAAAGGCGGAAGAGAGACTTACACGTCAGCTGTATGAGGAGAAATAACAACCTCAATATTACTCCCCTCCCTAGTCTCCAGAAAAGCCAGCAGCTGCTTGGGGTCAAAAAACAAATACATCTTTTGTTTATAATTAACAAAACATTTAACAGGAAATTTAAGTTGGAAGGAGGCACCCAAGGCCAAAACCCTGGAGCGAAGAGCCAAAACTCCCTCCTCCGCAGCTGTGTAATTCGTGAAAGATCAGGAAATACCCTCACCCTAGACCCCAAAAAAGCTTCATTAGCATTTCGAAAAAACATTCTAAGAATAAACACTTTATCCGTTTCTAAAGCAAATGTAACAAGCAGGGTGGTTCTCTCCATTACAATCTCCAAAGAACTCTCAAGGAGACCCGTAAGGTCCTCTAGCCCAGGCTGTGGAGGAGGGGGGGCAACTGTTCCACCCCTACTCCCCAGGGATAGATACACAGCCCTGGTTATAGGAGGGAACTGTTCCGGCGGGATTTTCAATACCTCCCCAAAATATTTTCGAACCATTTCAGTCGCTGACAGCACTGGTGACCGAGGAAAACTCAGAAAACGGAGATTACTTCGAACCTGGTTTTCCAGGTATTCCAATTTTCTACCAGAGACATTATTATCCCTAATTTGGGCATTTACCAAATCCCGAACCTGCCCCATCTCCCTTTCCAAGCTGGCTAATCTACTGCATTGTACCTCATTAGCCTTAGTAAGGAGCCCACAAGAATCTCTAACAAGATTAATGTCTTTTTTAAAAGTCCCACAAACTCTATTCATGGAGTCATTCAAGGTCGCCAGTCCTTCCCATAGTGTTTGGAGAGTAAATGCCGCGGGTCTCACCATAGTGGGAAAGTCAGGAAATTCTTCCCTCACCACTGAGGGTCCAGACACAGATCGTTCCGCTGTAATCACCACTTCTCCCTACCGACTCTGGCCCGTTTCCTCAAGGGGGGGGATCCAGCTCGGCCAAAGCACCTCCGTTTCCCTCTGAAATCGGGGTACTCGCACCAAAGCCGAGGGCAGAGCAACAGCCGAGATCAAACTTCCTGGCCGCGGCAGAGGTGTCCGCTCGACCGAAGACAGCGAGACACCTGAAACGCTCTGGGGCGAAACTCCTTCCACTGCCCCAGCCAAAGACACTGCTCCAACACGTGGGTCAAATCTGCACTCCCCAAGCGTTCGCTGGCCAGCCAAGCTTGAAGTTTTCTCGCCCGGAGGTAGGGCGGCTTGTTTTCGCTTCCTCCGTCCCATTCCGACGGTAGCGGCTCAACAGCACAGCAATACTCAGGAAGGCAGCTCACCCGACCACGCTCACATCCGTCATCTTGGTTACTCCCCTTTCACCTGCATGTTCTTTTTTTTTTTTTTTAAAGAAAGAAAAGAAAAGAAAAGACCGGCGGTACCAGTCTGACATCGAAGAAGGCAGACGCGACACAGAAAAATAAAGAAAAAAATAAAGAACTCCTTCTGCGGTGACAGGAACACGACCTGCTGGCTCCGCGGAAAAGAAGAACTGGAGAGAGGCGGTTGGGAAAGGCGGGAAGGCAGCGTGCAGGCGCGTGGGATGCTCCCAAAAGCTTTCTTACTGGACGCTGGGGAGCGTTCCCGCACAGGCTCCGTCGGTACCGACGATACCCATATGTGAAGACTCATTCCTGCTTGTTCCTGGAGATTATAGAATGCCAATGCCCTCTTACAGTCCAGGGTATTCAGTACTGTCTCTGCCTGACTGGCATGTGGCCTGGGAAAGAAGGCAGGCAGCACCACCTCCTGGTTGAGGTGGAACGAAGAGACCACTTTCGGAAGGAACTTGGGGTGTGTGCGGAGCACCATCCGGTTCCTATAGAACCTTGTATAAGGCCTGTCTGACACAAGGGCCTGAAGCTCACTCATTCGCCGAGCCTACATGAGTGCCACCAAGAAAACTATCTTCCAAGAAAGGTAGCGTAGATGGCAGGTTGCCATTAGCTCAAAAGGCGGCTGAGTAAGCTGCCCTAAAACCACATTCAAATTCCATTTGGGTGCCGGAGAGCGGACCGGGGGCGTCAACAGAAGTAAGCCTCTCAAGAACCTAGAAACCAGGGGATGCACAGAGAGAGAGGCTTCCCTTATATTGGGAAGTGGTGTGCGGCAAGGGCACTGAGGTGAACTCTGACGGAGTTGGACTTAAGGTCCAAATCCGAAAGGTGGAGAAGGTACTGTAATACCACTGCAACCAGCGGGTCATGGTCAGAACCAAGGAATCGGAGGCAGCAGTCGTGTGTGTCGGTGAGAGACATAAGTTTCTTGCACTGATCACATTTTTTGAACCTGCTGGCAGCCATCAGGGGGAAAAAGGGCCCCTGCAAGGTCAAAAGACAGGGCTGCCAGTGAAAATAACAGAAAAAGCGCGAATGCTAGTCACAAAGGACAAAAAACGAAAAAGAAGTTCCGGACTCGATACTGGTGTACCGAGTCGAGGCGGGAGGGGAACCGGCGTTGAACCGGATAAAGAAACGCGAAAAATCGCAGAAAAAAAATCTACTTTTCCCAGGTGACACGAACTACGTCCGTTGGGCTCCGCGGAAAAAGAAAGACTGAGCAAGATGGCACCCTTGGGCGGGAAGGGACCTCGCATGCGTGCTGCATTCCCAAAGGCTTTCTTTGAAAGCTGGGGAAATGCTCCGCACAAGGGCTCCGTCAGTGCCGACATCACCCATATGAGAGGACTGACTTCCTGCTTGGTCCTGGAGAAAGGATTCACTTTCTGCTTCTTGCACCAAACCCCAAACCTACGCCACTTGAAGACATAGGTCCATCTAGTCGACAGCTGTCTTGAGGCCAGCAAGACCTCTTCCACAATTTTTGGAAGGAGGAGTGGTGCGAGCACTACCCTTTCAGCAGTCATGACATTAGGTTGAGGGAGCTGAGATTGGAGTGCAGGAGAGTGCCCCCTTCCTGGGACAGGAAATTCAGGGAGGACCCCAAGGGGATGGGGGCCTCCACTGCTAGCTGAAGTAGAAGTGGAAACCATGGTTGTCTCGGCCATCTGGGGGCTACCAGGATGACCGAGGCCTTTTCCTTGAGGATCCTGAATAGAAGCTTGGCTACGAGAGGCATCAGGGGAAATGCATACAGGAGGCCCACAGACCATGATATGAGAAATGTGTCGGCAGCCACCCTTTGCGGATGTGGCTGCCTGGAGAACTGGGACAATCGGTGATTGAGCAGACGCGCAAACAAGTCCATTACTGGCCGTCCCCAGGTATAAAAAAGCCAATGGACTACTGTCTTGTCCAGCTGCCACTCGTGGGGCTGGAGAATCCTGCTTAGCCTGTTGGCTAAGTAGTTGTCCTGGCCTGGCAGGTAAACAGCCCGCAGATGAATGCCATGTCAGACTACAAAGGAGCACAGATCCAGAGTTTCCTGACACAGTAGGCGGGACCCTGTGCCAGCCTACTTGTTCACATAGAACATGGCTACTTGGTTGTCTGTCTGTACCAAGACAAGGCTGGTGAGCCAAGGTCTGCGAGAACACTCGTAGAGCCAGGCGGATAGCACAGAGTTCCAAGAAATTGATTTGTTCTGTTCTCTTGTTCGGAGACCACACACCCTGAGTACAAAGTCCCTGGCAATGGGCTCCCCAGCCCAGCAAAGATGCATCCGTGGTCAGGATCTTCGTGTGTCGAGGAGTCTGGAAAGGCATCCCTGCTTCCAAGTGGAATGGTTGAAGCCACCAGTCCAGGGACTGTACTAGTCGGTCTGGACACCGTGACCCTGTCTCGGAGGCCGCCTATGGCCTGTGTCCACTGGTCTATGAGGCACCACTGAGCAGTTCGCATGTGGAGATGGGCATTCAGTGTCACATGGACCGTGGAGGCCATGTGTCCGAGGAGGCGCAGAAAGTGCCTTGCTGACATTTGGGATCTGCGACTCACCTGGCATGCCAGAAGCCTTTTTGCCCTGTCTGCTGGCAGGTAGGCCCTTGCCTGAAGGGTATCTAGTTTGGCCCCAATGAACTCTAGTTGTTGAGTTCGAAAAAGACTAGACTTGGGGTAACTGATTACAAACCCCAGATGCAGGAGCACCTGGATGGTGCGAGATGTGGCCTGATGGACCTCTCTGGCTGAAGTGGCTCTGGTGAGCCAGTCGTCTAGGTAGGGGAACATTCCTTGGAGTCTGAGAAAAGCGGCCACCACCGCCAGGCATTTTGTCAATACCCTGGGGGTGGAGGTCAGGCCAAAGGGGAGTACCCTGTACTGGTAAGTGAATGCCTCCCACCACAAAGCATAGATATTGCCTGTGGTCTGGGTATATTAGGATGTGTGTATACGCATCTTTTAAGTCTAAGGAGCATAGCCACTCTCCCTGGCGGAGGTTAAGGCAGCAATATTCCAAGTGAGAGCATCTTGAACTTCTCTCTCACCAGGAATTTGTGCAAGTTGCACAGGTCGAGGATGGGTCTGAGGCCTCCTGTCCTTTTTGCTATTAGAAAGTACCTGGAATAGAAGCCCATGCCCTGCAGGTGGTGGGGCACTGGTTCTACCGCCTGATTCTCGAGAAGACCCGCCAATTCCTTCAGAAGAAGGTCCCGGTGAAGGGGAGACCTGAGGGGCTCTCCTGGGAAATGAGGGGGTACCTGGGCTAGATGAAGGAGATAGGCCTGATGGACTACCTGAAGGACCCAGGCATCGGTGGTGATGGCTGTCCATCGGTGGGCATACAGGATAAGCCTTCCTCCTGTGCATTGCCTGTCCCCTGTGGGGAGAGGGGACATGCTTTGAGAGTCAAAAGCCACTCCTAGGCTGGGCCGGAGCCGGTGCCTGGGGTTTGGGGGCTTTCTGCTTATGTGGGCCATGCCACTGTCCCTTGGCCTGTTGCCCCTGTGGGGAGCCGGGGAGGCCTGAAAATGTGAGTAGCTTCGGTAAGCAGTACCCTTCCTCGGGTAAAAGGGCTTCTTACCCGAGCCCTTCTTCTTAGAAGGGGCAGAGGTCTTCTTTGAGAGCCGTGTCCTCATCATGTACTCGGACTCTATCTCTGCAGCCTTGTCAGTCATGGGTTTGCCAAAGAGGTTCTCTCCCTGGCATGGGACATCGACCATCTTGTCCTGAACCCATTGCTCGAGGTCTGACGACTGTAGCCATGCTTGGTGGCGTGCACCGATGCCCACCGCAGCTACCCGGGCCGCCGACTCAAACTCATCATAGGCTCCTCGAGTCATGAACTTCGAGCACTCACAGACACCGGTGGACAGGCTCTTGAAGTGCTGCAAAGGTCTCTCGGAGAGACTAGCCTAGAACCTGGCGAGTTCCTTTGCCAGATCCCATAAGCTACATGCCCATGTACAGCTGGTAGGTCTGGATTCGACATGTCAGCATAGAACCCTGGAAGCACTTCTTGCCGAGGGCGTCCAAGTTGCGGGCCTCCCTGCCAGGAGGCACCGAGGAGTGCGTCTTCTTGCTCTTCAGCTTGCGCATGGCCGATTCCACAACAATGGATTTGTGCGGCAATTGTGCCTTTTGAAATCCAGGGCTCTTACAGACTCGATATATCGAGTCGATCCGTTTGCTGATCACCGGCGCCGGTGTCTCCCACATGCACAGCATCAGTCATTCCAGGATCGGAGGCATGGGTACAGTAAGGGCCTCCCGAGGGGGACAGTCATACTGGAGGATCTCGATTTCGTCGGCTCGAGGATCCTCCTCTGACTCCGTGGGGAATGCCAAAGCCTTTGACATGTCCCTCACAAAGTCCAAGAACCTAGTGTCCTCCGGAGGGGACCTTCTCCGAGGCTCAGACACCGGGGAATCGGATGGGATGTCCCTGTGCCGACAGGTGTCCAGGGACTCTTCTTCCTCCATCTCCCAGCCCGATGCCTACGAGGAGGAATCGAGGGGCTCCAGCATCGAGGCCCCCGGTGACGACCTCGGCCCTAAGCGGAAGGCCGAGAGGGACCTTGGCCGAGGATCGACTCGAGTACACATGGTCTCAAGGATCGGCTCGGCCTCCAGGGTCGACTTGGATGTCGGTGGCCCAGTGGTCAGAGCGGAAGCACCGGTGAAACCGGCAATCTGCGCCCGCTGCTGCTCCATGAAGGCAGACATACTGCGCTCCAGGGCCACCATTCTGAGACCGAGTTCAGAAGGATCCGCAGCCATTGGGTCGGGTCCCGACGCCGTCGGGCCTGACGCCAGTTCTCCCGGAGGAGAGTCCTGCACGAGGACAGTTGTTACCTGCCTTGGCTGCTCCGTATCCTGCCGAGGAAGCTTCATTGGACGCGCCATCTCTGAGAATCTGGGCCGGCGCTTGGGGCTCCACAACCGGTCCCGGGAGGGACCATGCTGTTCAGAGCCATCCAATGACGCTCCTTCGAGGATTTTTTCTTCCTTCGATGTTCCCGCAAGGGAGACCCCCTCTCCAAGGAACCCCTACGATGCTCGGGCTCAGAGTGTTCCGCCCCGAGATGTAAAGGCCTCAGACGTGGTCCGGGCCCGCGAAGGTACGGACTCAGGAAAAATCCTATCATGCTGCTGCTGGCAGCTTCTAAGGACATCTTCCTGCACGGGCCACAGACCATTGGGTCGTGGTCAGGCCCGAGGCACCGGAGACAGCAGTCATTTGTATCGGTGAGGGACATTAGTTTAGTACACTGATCACATTTTTTAAACCCACTGGCAGCCATCGGAGGAAAAAGGGCCCCTGAGAGGTCGAAGACCCGGGCTGCCAGTGAAAAAGAAAAAGAGTACGAACACAAGTCACTAAGGACAAAAACCGAAAAATCAAGCCAGACTTGATACCGGTGTACCGAGCCGAAGGTGGGAAGGGGAACCGGTGTCGATCCGGTAAGGAAATAAACTAATTCCTAACTTTTTTTCACGGTGACTGTTAGACAACGTCCGAAGGGCTCCGTGGAAAAAAGGAGACTGAGCAAGATGGCACCCTTGGGCGGGAAGGGGACCGTGCATGCGTGATGCAATTCCCAAAGGCTTTCTCTGAAAGCTGGGGATTTGCTCCGCACGAGGGCTCCGTCGGTGCCAACGTCACCCATATGTGAGAACTGACTTCCTGCTTGTTCCCGGAGAACAAGGAGTTCACCTCACCATCCTACTACAGTCCACCAGGCAGTGGCACAAGCAGCCTCGATAGAGGGGAGAGGGTAGGGGAATTCTATTCTTATCCGCACCTCTCCAGCATAGTGGCGGGCTGCCGGTAGCAGAAAACTGTAAATGTGTGCCGGGGGAAGTGGCAGGGGCAGCTGTGCACTGCAACGGCAGGTAGCAGTCAACAATGCAGAGATTTGTTATATAGGTAGGTTAGGCAGCATGTTGCGGAGCACGCGGGCTTAGATGTCAGCATTTTTGAGGAGATGCAACACAGGAAATGCTGCACATATACGATAGACTTAAAACTTACAGTTAACTTTATTTGATATACTGTCTGTCTATCATAATAATATCTAGGTGGTTAACAATTAAAAATAAAAGTAGAATTAAAAATATAAAACTTCTATAAATCTGCAAAACTGGGCGACACTTTTCCCACATGGGCTCCATCAACATGTCACAAAGTTGGGAAACCTTGAAAGTCTGCTTGCAATCAAAGAAATATTTATTATATAAAATTTACACTTAAAGGAAAGAACTGGTAAACAGACTAAGAAATTAAAGAGTAAAAAACAAACATTTTTAAGAACGAAATCCTTTCAAGCCACTGTCAATCCTACAAAACTCTTCAACAAACCTGGTTCCTAGCCTGCGAGTTCTCAACCCCATGAACACTGAGCGAATCAATTTTCCAAAGGAAGCTGCATTTACTGGATCTAGTTTGTGCTCCTGGCAATGCCGCAGATAATGGTTATAAAGGGAACTCCTGGGAAGACTGACTCCTTCGGCTGTCTCATAATTATCTAACAACCACTGGAGCTGGAAAAAAAAAGAAAATACATTTAAACTGTTTTGTTTTTTTTCTTCAAAGGCTTTGGCAGACGTTAAGTAAACTTCAAATAATGAAACATGATTCTACATTTATATGTTGCAAAGTCCACATTGAATCCATAAACTTTAACAGAAATAACCTTATCTTTAACATTTTTCTCTCCATTTACATTACCCCTAACCCTACCATACTATTTCCTTATAAAACCATTCTAACCATGTTTCCAAACATAAAACAAATACTCTCCAACATTATACACAAACATCCTCCAAACCTCCCCAACTGACATCCCCACCCATAAAATAAACTGTTTCAATGAACAATTTTACAGAAAGCTCTAAAATATCCTGTGAGAGGAGTAAATTGTTAAAGTGTAAAGCGTTGTTACTCACCTGTAACAGGTGATCTCCAGGAACAGCAAGAATCAGTCTTCACATATAGGTGACATTTATTTTATTTTATTTATTTAACATTTCTTATATACCGCCTTTCAGATTCTCAGTGCGGTTTACATGGAACAGAACTTGTTTACATAAAACGTTTCATTAGAACTATATTATAAGTTGTTAACAGTGCTTACATTTAACAATTAACTATTTACAGTTCTGTCTGTGGTTATAGGAAATGTTTTAGACAGATGGAGAGTTATGGAAATGTTCAGTGAATAAAGCGTAGTTACTCACCTGTAACAGGTGTTCTCCAGGAGCAGCAGGAATCAGTCCTCACTTATGGGTGACGTCGGCGCCGACGGAGCCCTCGCGGAGCAATTTTCCCCAGCTTTCAAAGAAAGCCTTTGGGAATTGCAGCGCGCATGCGCGGTCCTCTTCCCGCCCAAGGGTGCCATCTTAGCCAGTCAGATGACATAGCTAAAAAAGACAGCATAAAAATTTGCAAAAAAACTAAAGCAGATGATTGCAACTCCAAGGGGAGGAGGGAGGGTTGTGAGGACTGATTCCTGCTGCTCCTGGAGAACACCTGTTACAGGTGAGTAACTACGCTTTCTCCAGGACCAAGCAGGAAGTCAGTCCTCACTTATGGGACTCCCAAGCTTAAGGCTACCAGAGACCCTAAGCACAAAAATGAGCTCCCTCTAGCTCAGCAGCACAGAAGGAAGGAATCTTCGCTGAATTATTACCCACCGGTAGCCCACATCTGGGATGGAGGGTAGGAGTTGCTCAAACCTCAAAGAGATTACGGAGGACTGCCTGTCCGAAAGCACTGTCCCTGCGGGACTCCCTCTCGAGACAGTAATGGACCGCAAAGGTCTGGCTCGAAGACCAAGTAGCGGCCCGGCAGATGTCTGCCAGCAGAACAGAGCGGAGGTAAGCCACTGTCGTAGCCTTTGCCCGAACGCAATGAGCCGTGACTCGACCTTCCAAGGAGAGTCCGGCTGCCCCATAAGCCCAAGTGATACAGTCCGCAACCCAGATGGACAGAGTACGCTTGGAGACCGGGAGCCCCAATTTATTGGGGTCAAAAGACACAAAAAGCTGAGCAGCTTTACGGTGCTCCCGCGTACGGTCAAGGTAGAAGTTCAATGCCCTTCTACAGTCCAGGGTATGGAGGACCGTTTCAGCTCGGCTGGAGTGTGGTCTGGGAAAGAAGGTCGGAAGTACCACCTCCTGATTGATGTGAAAGGGGGAGACCACTTTTGGAAGAAATTTTGGGTGCGTCCGTAGGACTACCCTACTTTTGTAGAACCGAGTGTAAGGGGGATCAGACACGAGGGCCTGCAATTCACTTACGCGCCTAGCGGAAGTGAGGGCTATCAAGAACAATGTTTTCCAAGAAAGAAAACGGAGAGAACAGGTAGCCATAGGTTCAAAAGGCGGACAAGTGATCCGCTGCAAAACCACATTCAGATCCCAGTCAGGCGCTGGCGGGTGGAGAGGTGGTTTAAGTAGAAGGAGACCTCGGAGAAACCTCGCTACGAGAGGGTCGCTGGAAAGAGGTCTGCCGTCCACCGGTACATGATGTGCTGAAAGAGCACTGAGGTGAACTTTGACGGAGTTGGACTTAAGTCCCAGATTAGAGAGGTAGAGCAAGTACTGCAAGATCACCGACACCGAGCAGGAGAAGGGATCCTGAGACTGCTGGGTACACCAAACGGAAAAGCGACGCCATTTAAGGGCGTAGCATTTGCGGGTAGAAGGTCGCCGAGAAGCTAAGACGACCTCTTCCACCTCTGCCGGCAGGAGAAGGGGAGCAAGGACTACCCTCTCAGCAGCCAGGCCATTAGATTGAGAGATCTGAGGTTGGGGTGTAGCAGAGACCCCTGATCTTGAGTGAGGAGATCCGGTTGAAACCCCAGAGGGAATGGATCCTCCACCGCTAATTGCAGCAGGAGTGGAAACCACGGCTGTCTGGGCCAGCGAGGAGCGATCAGGATCATGGAAGCTTTGTCTCGGAGAACCTTGAAAAGAGTTCGAGAGACTAGCGGGATGGGAGGAAAAGCATACAGAAGGCTCTCCGCCCATGAGAGTAGAAAAGCGTCTGCCGCAACTCGAAGGGGATGCGGCTGACGAGAGCAGAAGCGAGGAAGTTGCCGGTTGAGAGGGCTGGCAAAGAGATCCATAGTGGGGAGGCCCCACTTTAGAAAGAGCTTCTGAACTACCAAGGGATCCAGGCGCCACTCGTGCGGCTGGAGGATCCTGCTGAGTTTGTCCGCCAGGCAATTTTCTTGGCCTGGGAGATAAACTGCCTTGAGAAGAACGGCGTGACTGACGGCCCAAGAGCAGAGCTTCTGTGCCTCCCGACAGAGAGGGAAGGAGCCCGTGCCCCCCTGCTTGTTCATGTAGAACATGGCAACTTGATTGTCCGTCTGGACAAGGACGGACTGGTGAGAGGTCAGGTGGGAGAAGGCCTTGAGAGCCAGGCGGATCGCTCTGAGCTCCAGGAAGTTGATCTGCTGAGCAGACTCCCACGTGGTCCAGAGGCCCTGAGTACGTGCCCCTTGGCAATGTGCTCCCCAGCCCAGGAGGGATGCATCTGTTGTCAGCACCCGGGCCGGCTGAGGTGACTGGAAAGGCATGCCGAGTACCAGGTTCGGCCGATGAAGCCACCACTGGAGAGACGAGATCAGCGGCTCGGAGACGCGCACTAGGTCTGCTAGGCCGCCTGTGGCTTGTTGCCACTGCTGGCGGAGACACCATTGAGCAGGCCGCATATTCAGGCGGGCATTGGGGGTCACATGGACGGTGGAAGCCATATGGCCGAGTAGTCTCAGGAAGCGCCTGGCGGAGACCAGGGGCTGGCTGCGAAAACGGTCGGCTAGGTCCATGAGCCGTTGAGCTCTGTCGAGCGGTAGGAACGCTCGTGCCTGAGGAGTGTGCAGCCTTGCGCCGATGAACTCGAGATCCTGTGAGGGGAGCAAAGTGGACTTTGCGAAGTTTATAACAAAGCCCAAGTACTGCAGAAGAGTCACCGTGCGGCGTGTGGCGTTGGTGACCTCAGGAGCGGACGCTGCCCTGATGAGCCAGTCGTCGAGGTACGGAAAGACATAGAGGCCGTGAAGCCGGAGATGGGCCGCCACCACCGCGAGACATTTTGTGAAGACGCGCGGTGCGGAGGACAGGCCAAAGGGTAGTACTCTGTACTGGTAATGATTTCCGGCCACCACAAACCTTAGGTACTGGCGGTGGCTTGGGTGGATAAGGATGTGCGTGTAGGCATCCTTTAGATCCAAGGAGCATAGCCAATCTCCCTGCTGGAGGTAGGGCAGAAGGATTCTAAGTGTAAGCATCTTGAACGTTTCCCGCACGAGGAATTTGTTGAGGTTGCGCAAGTCCAGGATGGGTCTGAGGCCTCCTGTCCTTTTTGGTACTAGAAAATACCTGGAATAAAAGCCTTGACCTTTCAGGTGGTGGGGCACCGGTTCCACCGCCTGTTCCTGTAGAAGACCTGCTAACTCCTGAAGGAGTAAGTCCCTGTGCAGAGGGGGTCGTGGAGGTTCTCCCGGAAAATAGGAGGGAGGGACCTGGTGGAAGTGGAGACGATAGCCTTCTCGCACGACTTGAAGCACCCAGGCATCTGAGGTGATGCTGGACCACCTGTGGGCGAAGTGAACCAGCCGGCCTCCGGTGCTGGGAGGAACCAGTGGGGGGGGAGAGGCTATGCTTAAGGAGTCAAAAGCCCCCACCCTGCTGAGCAGGGGCTGGTGGTGCAGGCTTGGGGGCTTGCTGCCTACGGGACCCGTTACCCCGTCCCTTGGCCTGCTGGCCCTGTTGGGGAGCTGCAGGGGCCTGATATTGGGGGTATTGTTTGTAGGCAGCCGCCTTCCTCGGGTAAAAGGACTTCTTTCCCGAGCCCTTCTTTTTCTGGGAAGGGGCGGAGGTCTTCCTAGAAAGCCTAGTCCTGGTGAGAGTCTCCGTCTCAATTTGTGCAGCCTTTTCAGCCATGGGCTTGCCAAAGAGGTTTTCGCCTCGGCAGGGGACATCGACCAACTTGTCCTGCACCCAGGGCTCAAGGTCAGACGACTGAAGCCAAGCCTGTCGGCGGGCACCGATGCCGGCTGCGGCCACTCGAGCCGATGCTTCAAAGCCATCATAGGCTGCTCGGGATATGAATTTTGAGCATTCCCGAATGCCAGTCGACAAGGCCAGGAACCTCCGCAAGGGTTCCTCGGACAAACCAGCGGAGAATCCAGCTAGCTCTTTAGCCAGGTCTCGGAGATACATGCCCATGTATAGCTGGTAGGTCTGGACACGACACGCAAGCATAGAGCCCTGGAAACACTTCTTACCAAGGCCATCCAGGTTACGGGCCTCCCTGCCAGGAGGCACCGAGGAGTGCATCTTCTGGCTCTTAAGACGATGCATGGCCGATTCCACTACCATGGAATGGTGTGGTAACTGTGCTTTTTGGAAGCCAGGGCTCTTGCGGACTCGATAGATAGAATCGACCCGCTTGCTCAGGACCAGCGAGGTGGCCGGACTCTCCCACATGCGGAAGAGTAGTCGTTCCAGCATGGGAGGAACTGGTACAGTAAAGTGTTCCCTGGCGGGAGAGTCATACTGGAGGGCGTCGAGCTCTTCGGCTCGAGGCTCCTCCTCGGGGTCCGCAGGGAAGGCCAAAGCCTTGGCCATATCCCTGACGAAGTCCGAGAACCGGGCATCCTCCGGGGGGGACTGCTTCCGAGGTTCGGACTCAGGTGAGTCCGAGGGGACACACCGAGTCCGAAAAGAATCAGGCGACTCTTCCTCTTCAGACTCCCAGACCGACTCCGACGAGGACTCGGTGGGGTCGGCCCGGGCAGGGCGCGGCGCCTGCCGCCCCGACGCCGAGGGAGTCGGCGTCGGCGACCTCGGTCCCGAACGGGAGGCCGAGGGTGACCTCGACCTAGGATCGACTCGAGTTCGCATCGACTCGAGGATCGGCTCGGTCTCCGGGGTCGACTTAGACGTCGACGTCCCGGCGGTCGGGGCAGCGGCGCCAGCGAAGCCAGCGAGCAGTGCCCGCTGCTGGTCCATGAAGGCAGACAGTCTGCTCTCCAAGGCCGTCAACCTGAGTCCGAGCTCAGGTGACCCAGCAGCCCGCGACTCGGGCCCCGACGGCGTCGGGCCCGACGTCGGCGGTCTCGGAGGCGAGTCCAGGAGGACCACAGGACTTACCCGAGCAGGCAGCTCCGACTCCAGGCGAGGTCGCTTCGAGAGGTGCTCCTTCTCCAAGGACCCGGGACGGCTATCGGGGCTATGCGACCTGGCCCTCGCGGAGCCAGGAGCGTCCACCGACGCCGCCCTCGCGGGTTTCACCTTTCGTCGATGGTCCCCGGAGGGAGAACCCCTGTCGGAGGAGCTCCGGCGACGGTCCGAGCTGGAACCTCTGGACGCGGAGGCCTCCGACGAGGTCCGGGTACGGCTGGGGTCAGCGAAGATCCTATCCCGCTGATGCCGCCGACTTCTCAACGCTTTGGAGGACATTTTGCCGCAGAGCCCACAGATCATTTCTTCATGATCCGGGCCCAGGCAGCGGAGGCAATTGTCGTGTGTGTCAGTTAGTGACATATTTCGGTCACACTGACCACACCGTTTGAAACCACTGGCAGCCATCGGGGGAAAAAGGGCCCCGGCGAGGTCAAAGGACCGGGCTGCCAGGGAAAAACCGAAAACGAAACTGACTAAGTCAGAAAAACCGAAAAAGAAGAAGAGGACTCGTGACCGGCGTCGCGAGTCCGGGCGGGAAAAAAGAGAAAATATGAGTAAAAATCAACTTTTTCGCGGGGACACGACGGGTACGTCTGTAGGGCTCCGCGGAAAAAAGAAGACTGGCTAAGATGGCACCCTTGGGCGGGAAGAGGACCGCGCATGCGCGCTGCAATTCCCAAAGGCTTTCTTTGAAAGCTGGGGAAAATTGCTCCGCGAGGGCTCCGTCGGCGCCGACGTCACCCATAAGTGAGGACTGACTTCCTGCTTGGTCCTGGAGAACTTTATTTATTTATTTTATTTATTTACATTCTCTTATATACCGCACTATTCTGCATCAGTGCGGTTTACATTGAAGAAGCTGAAATTACTTTGAACAGGGCATTATAACTTGGAGATAACTATTTTTACAGGGAACATGGGCTATGGAGGGTTAAGTGGCTTGCCCAAGACCACAAGAAGCACCTGTGGGACTAGAAACCCCAGTCCTTCCAGCCCAAGTTTGCTGTCCTCTAGTGGGATTGAACCCCCGACCTTCCGGCCTGAAGTACCTTGCCCCAACCACTAGGCCACTCCTCCACTCCAAGTTATTATGTGGGTCCTTAATAACTTCCTGAAGTCTGTGGTGTCAATGGTGGCTCTCAGGAGGGGAGGGAGAGTTACATAGCGAAGGGATGTAGAATTTGAATACTCTGTGTAGAGTATTCTGAGAGATGCCTGAGTGTGATGTGGTGCTTGCAAGAGAGTCTTGGTGCTGGGTTCTCCTTGATCTGTTGTTGGGGGTTCTTCTGATTATGTTTTTTAGGCAGCTGGCAGATTGGTTTTGTTGAATCTTGAATGCCATCATTATGGCTTTATATTTTATTTGAGAGCTGATGGGTAGCCAGTGTAGTGATTCAAGTATGGGAGTGATATGGTCATGCTTGCTAGATCTTGTGATTAGTCTGGCTGTTGCGTTTTAGGCTAGTTGTAAGGGTTGGATGGTGCGCTTGGGTATGCCATATAGAATTAGGTAGCAATAATCAAAGTGCGGTGTAATTAGTGCCTGGCAGACGGTCCAGAAGTGGTTCTGATCGAGTAAAGGTTAGAGGTATTGAAGGAGTTTAATTTTGTAATAGACCTTGGAGGTAGTCTTACTAATGTGGGACTGGAAGTTAAGCCTCTGGTCAAGATGGATTCCCAAGTACTTTACCTTGTTTTTTTACTGGGATAGATCTGTTTCCAATTGTTATGTTATCTGGAGTTTGAATGTGGGGTCCCTTGTGACAATAAGGGCTTCCGATTTTTTGTAGTTTATTTCGAGGTTTATACCAATGGAGACCATGCAGGAACGCTCCCCAGCATTCAAATGGAAAGCCTTTGGGAGCAATCCACCGCCTGCAAATCTGCCTTCCCGCCTTCCCAACTACTCTCTTCAGTTGACCTTGTAGCTGAGAGATAGAGGAAAAAAAGAAAATATCGTACAACTCCTAGAGGAGGAGGGCGGGTTATGATGACTGATTCTTGCTGTTCCCGGAGATCACCTGTTACAGGTGAGTAATAATGCTATTTCCAGAAACAAGCAGGAATGCAGTCTTCACATATGGGATTCACTAGCTCCCAGATAATAGACTGGAAGCGAGTAGCCCTGGCATCCCCGAGACTAAAGGATAGAGCCAAGAGCATGGATACAATGTGGTCTCATTGGACTCGACTGCAGTTGGCTAGACCACCTCTAATGGAAGTCTGGTGTCAAAAAAAGTCCAGGATGGAGGGCAGGTGTTGCATTTAAGTCCCAAAAAGGTGCTACATACAACCTGACTAAAGACAGCATCTCAACAGGAGCCCATGTCAAGGCAGTAGTGAGCAGCGAAGATATTTATGGAGGACCAGGCCCAACAGATCTTGTCAATGGAGACAGAATGGAGATTAGCAAGTGAGGTTGCCATGGTTTGCACATTGTGAGCGGTGACATGACCCTCGAGGAAGAATCCTGCCTGTGCATAGGCAAAAGAAATGCAGTCTGCTATCCACTTGGATAGGGTGCGCTTTGTCACTGGACATCCAAGGTGACTTGATTCAAAGGAAATGAATAGTTGACAGGATTTTCTGTGAGGCTTGGTTCTATCCAAGTAGTAAGTCAGTGCTCATTTACAGTCTAGAGTGTGTAGCGCGCTGCTTTGGCTCAAGAGGCATGTGATCTCGGGAAGAAGACCGGTAAAGCATAGTTACTTACCTGTAACAGGTGATCTCTGGGAACAGCAGGAATTTAGTTTTCACATATGGGTGACATTGAGTACCGACGGAGCCTGCACGGGAAGCTCCCCAGCTACCAATAGGAAAACCTTTGGGAGCACTCCACTGCGCCTGCGCCACTGCCTTCCCACTCTCCCAACTCCCTCTCCTCAGTTGAATTTGTAGCTGAAATGGAGTGAAAAACAAAAAAGAGAAATTAAACTTACCTGCTAATTGCTGTTCCTTGAGGAACTCCAGTCAGGTCCCGCACCTCTGGGTAGTGCACCTCCTCCAGCAACTTGGAAACTGGGCATGTCATCTTTTTGATGGCACTAGTGTACATATGCAGCTGGCACCGCCCACCAGCCCCAGTACCTATTCACAAAGCAGACTTAGAGGAGCAACAAATAAGTAGTTAATCATGCAACAAACACTTCTACGTCTCAATAAACTAGTACTCCCTCCATCCCCTGAAAGGATACCCCGTCTTCCCCTCCAGGATGGGGAGGCCTACCTGTTGAGCGCTTGAGCAACTCCAACCAGCAGGAAGCGAGCAACCAACAGCTCTTCTGGTCCACCCCTCCCCCAAACACTGATTATACACCCCTCCCCGGCTCCCCCTGGCCACTCCCTCCACCAAGAGAACCAGCTTCAGGACCAGGGTGTGCATAGATTATCACAGAAAGCACTCAGGGAGGGTTCCGGAACTGGAATGGAGTTCCTCAAGGAACAACAATTAGCAGGTAAGTCTAATTTCTCTTTCTTTATTGTCCCTCCAGTCCAGTCCCGCACCTCTGGGGTGTATCAGAGCAGTTAAACTAATGGGAGGGACCTGCACAACCAGCCTGAAGCACTGCCGATCCGAAATGAGCGTCCCCCGCCGCCTGGACATCCAGGCGAAAATGTTCAGATAAAGTTTTCCACCCTACAGATCTCCACCGGCGGAACTAAACCATACTCTGCTCACGAGGCTGCCTGAGCCCTCGTGGAATGTGTCTGCAACACCGCCGGCAGTGCTCTACCCTTCAAGATGTATGCAGGCTTGATTGCCTCACTGATCCATCTGGAAATGGAGGCTTAGCTGCCTCACTTTTGCGCGACTTGCCAAACAGAATCAACAGACGGTCCGATCTCCAAAAGGACAAAGCCCTTTTCACATACCTTCGCATCCAAGTGGCACAGCTGTGGAGTGGCAGAGCCCATATCTGCTCTTGCCCACATCCAAGCTTGCCAGAACCGGTAAGGAAACAGCCTGATTTACATGAAATGCTCACACCACCTTGGGAAAAAAATGAAGGTACCGGGCGCAGGACCAAATTCTCCTTGGAGAAGAAAAGGAATGGCTCCTGGTATGACAGGGTCTGAAGCTCCAAAATCCTGTGTGCCGAGCAAATCACCAACAGGAATACCATTTTCAGAGTCAAATCCTTCAGGAAAGCTCGACTCAGTGGCTCAAAGGGTTCCCCAGACAGCACCATCAGCACCAGATTGAGATTACAAGGTGGTACCACTGCCCTCTTTGGCAGACTGAGGTGGGTCAATGCCCCTAGAAAGCTCAGCCCGCCTGGGTGTGTACCCAACGGCACCATGTTGACGTTACCGCGATAACCAGAAATCGCCGCCAGTTGCACCCTCAAGGAACTGGCAGCTAGACCCTTATCAAAACCGGATTGCAAGGACGCCAAGATGTCCGGGACGGAGGAAGTGGAAGTGGCGCCTGCCTCTCTCCACAACATGATTCAAAGATGCACCCTACGCAGATGCACGCCACGTTCGTGGACCACCTCTAGGCCTGTAGCAAGGTCGCTATCCCCGAGCCTGATTATCCTATCTTCTTCAACTTCGCCCTTTCAAGAGTCATGCTGTAAGCGATAATTGATCCATTTGGGCACCATGAAATGCATGAAGCATCAACCGCAGTCGTACTGGTCTCGTGGAACCAGTTCCACGGCTCTCAGCTGCAGGAGACAAGTCAAGGTCTCTTCGACTGCGGCCAACACTGCTGCGCCCACTTTGGGTGATCAAAAGAGCTCGTTCTTGCTCCGGCAGCGGGTATAGGTGTGTCATGGATTGCACCCCTTTAATGCCAACCTCCGGCAGATCCCACTCATCCTGGATCATCTGTCCTACTACTCCATGTACTGGTAAGCCTTTCTGCGATTTCCAGACTGCCTGGAACAGCGGATCCTACAGCGCCTCTTCCTCTGCCGGGAGGTTAGCAGGCATATTCAGGGCCTTGAGGGTCTCCAAAGCACACATAGAATATGAGCCCTTTGGGGACGAGGAACTGTATCAGCACCCGATGGAGTGATTGTAAACTGCTCTAATGGCCTTCGATCTGGGCAGTATATCGAGAAAGAGTAGTTACTAACCTGTAACAGGTGTTCTCCAGGAGTAGCAGGAATCAGTCCTCACATATGGGTGACGTCGGCGCCGACGGAGCCCCCGCGGAGCAATTTCCCCAGCTTTCAAAGAAAGCCTTTGGGAACTGCAGCGCGCATGCGCGGTCCCCTTCCCGCCCAAGGGTGCCATCTTGCCCAGTCTGATGACATAGCTAAAAGACAGCAAAAAACTTAGCAAAAACGAAATGATAGGACTGCAACTCCAAGGGGAGGAGGGAGGGTTGTGAGGACTGATTCCTGCTGCTCCTGGAGAACACCTGTTACAGGTGAGTAACTACTCTTTCTCCAGGACCAAGCAGGAAGTCAGTCCTCACATATGGGACTCCCGAGCTTAAGGCTACCGGAGACCTCAAGCGGAAAAATGAGCTCCCTCAAGCTCAGTAGTATAGAAGGAAGGAATCTTCTCTGAAAACGCCCCCGACCGGTAGCCCAACACCAGGGCCGGAGGGTAGGAGTTGCCTAAACCTCAAAGAGATTATGGAGGACTGCCTGACCGAAAGCACTGTCCCTGCGGGACTCCCTCTCCAGGCAGTAATGGGCCGCAAAAGTCTGGCTTGAAGACCAAGTAGTGGCCCGGCAGATGTCTGCCAACGGAACAGAGCGGAGATGAGCCACTGACGCAGCCTTCGCCCTAACACGATGAGCCGTGACTCCACCCTCCAACGAGAGGCCGGCCGCCCCATAAGCCCAAGCGATAGTCAGCAACCCATATGGACAAAGTACGCTTGGAGACAGGGAGCACCAACTTATTGGGGTCAAAAGAAACAAAGAGCTGAACAGCCCTCCGATGCTCTCGCATACGGTCAAGGTAGAAGGACAAGGCCCTCCTACAGTCCAGGGTATGCAGGACCATCTCAGCCCGGCTGGCGTGCGGCCTGGGAAAGAAGGTCGGAAGAACCACCTCCTGGTTGAGATGAAAAGGAGAAACCACTTTTGGAAGAAACTTAGGGTGAGTCCGTAAGACTACCCTATTCCTGTAGAACCTAGTGTAAGGAGGATCAGACACTAGGGCCTGCAGTTCACTAACGCGTCTAGCAGAGGTAAGGGCTACCAAAAACAATGTTTTCCAGGAGAGAAAACAAAGAGGGCAGGTAGCCATTGGTTCAAAGGGCGGACAGGTAATCCGCTGTAAGACCACATTCAGATCCCACTCTGGGGCTGGTGGGCGCAAAGGAGGCTTAAGGAGAAGGAGGCCTCGGAGAAAACGAGCCACCAAAGGGTGGTTGGAAAGAGCCCTGCCGTCCACCGGTGCGTGATGCGCAGAGAGAGCACTGAGGTGAACTCTGACAGAGTTGGACTTAAGGCCAAGATTGGAGAGGTAAAGCAAATATTGCAAGACCACTGCCACCAAGCAGAAGGGGGGATTCTCAGACTGCTGAGCACACCACACGGAGAACTGACACCACTTAAGAGCGTAGGACTTCCGGATGGAGGGCCGCCTGGAGGCCAAGACGACCTCTTCCACCTCCCGAGGCAGCAGGAGGGGAGCAAGGACTACCCTTTCAGCAGCCAGGCCATCAGATGAAGGGACCCGAGGTTGGGGTGTAGGAGAGTCCCCTGATCCTGTGACAGGAGATCGGGTTGAAACACCAGAGGAAGAGGAGTGTCCACCGCCAGCTGCATTAGAAGCGGGAACCAGGGTTGTCTCGGCCACCGGTGAGCCACCAGGATCATTGAGGCTCTGTCTCTGAGAACTTTGAAGAGCGTCCAAGACACCAGTGGCATGGGAGGAAAGGCATACAGGAGGCCTGTGGACCATGGAATCAGAAAAGCATCCCCCGCTACTCTGAGAGGATGCGGTTGTCGAGAGCAGAATCTGGGAAGCTGCCGGTTCAGGGGACTGGCAAAGAGATCCATGGTGGGGAGGCCCCACTTGAGAAAGATCTGCTGAACTACAAACGGATTCAGTCTCCACTTGTGAGGTTGGAGGATCCTGCTCAGCTTGTCTGCCAGGTAATTTTCTTGACCTGGGAGATAGACAGCTTTGAGGAGGATGCCGTGAAGGACGGCCCAAGAGCACAGTTTTTGTGCCTCCTGACAGAGAAGGAAGGAGCCTGTGCCTCTTTGTTTGTTCACGTAGAACATCGCAACTTGATTGTCCGTCTGGACCAGCACAGACTGGTGAGAAGTGAGATGGGAGAAGGCTCCCAGAGCTAGGCGAATGGCTCTGAGCTCCAGGAAGTTTATCTGCTGAGCAGACTCCCAAGGAGTCCAGAGGCCTTGAGTACATGTCCCTTGGCAATGTGCGCCCCAACCCAGGAGAGAAGCATCGGTTGTCAGCACCTGAGAAGGCGGAGGAGATTGAAAATCCACTCCCAGCACCAGGTTTGGCAGATGAAGCCACCACCGCAGAGAAGAGACCAGCCGGTCGAATACCTGTACTGAGTCCGCCAGGTTCCCCGTGGCCTGATGCCATTGAGTGCGAAGGCACCACTGAGCAGGTCGCATGTTCAGGCGGGCATTGGGGGTCACATGGACCGTGGAAGCCATATGGCCGAGCAGTGTCTGAAATTGCCTGCCAGAGACCAGGGAATTGCTGTGAAAGAGGCTGGCGAGATCCATGAGCCTGTGGGCCCTGTCTAGAGGCAGGAAGGCCCGCGCCTGAAGTGTGTTCAACCTGGCGCCTATGAATTCGAGATTTTGAGAGGGGAGCAAAGTGGACTTTGCGAAGTTTATGACAAATCCCAAGTGCTGGAGCAGAGTCACAGTGCGATGAGTGGCCTGAGTGGCCTCTTGGGAAGACTGGGCTCTGATGAGCCAGTCATCCAGGTATGGAAACACAAAAAGGCCTTGAAGTCTTAGATAGGCCGCCACCACTGCTAGGCATTTGGTGAACACCCTGGGGGCGGAGGATAGGCCAAAGGGCAGTACTCTGTACTGGTAATGATTTCTTCCCACAACAAATCTGAGATATTGTCTGTGGTCTGGATGAATAAGGATGTGAGTATAAGCATCCTTTAGATCTAAGGAGCATAGCCAGTCTCCCTGCTGGAGGTAGGGCAGCAGGATTCCAAGGGTAAGCATCTTGAACTTTTCCCTTGCCAGGAACTTGTTGAGGTTTCGCAAGTCCAGGATGGGTCTGAGGCCTCCTGTTCTTTTTGGTATCAGAAAGTTCCTGGAATAAAAGCCGTGACCTCTCAGGTGGTGGGGCACCGGTTCCACAGCCTGTTCCTGAAGAAGACTTGCCAACTCCTGAAGGAGTAAGTCCCTGTGCAGAGGGAGTCTTGGAGGCTCCCCTGGAAAGTAGGAGGGAGGTACCTGGTGAAAGTGTAGAAGATAGCCTTTCTGAACTATATGAAGCACCCAGGTATCTGATGTGATGGCTGACCACCTGTGGGCAAAGTGGACCAGCCGGCCTCCAGTGCTGAGAGAAACCAGCGGAGGGGAAGAGGCTATGCTGACGGAGTCAAACACCCCCACCCTGCTGAGCAGGGGCCGGTGTTGTCGGCTTGGGGGCCTGCTGCCTACGGGACCCATTACCCCGTCCCTTGGCCTGCTGACCCTATTGGGGAGCTGCTGAGGCCTGATAATGAGGGTAGTGTTTATAGGCAGCCGCCTTCAATGGGTAAAAGGGCTTTTTCCCCGAGCCCTTCTTCTTCTGAGAAGGGGGAGAGGTCTTTCTGGACAGCTGAGTCCTGATCAGAGTCTCGGTCTCGATCTGTGCAGCCTTTTCAGCCATGGGCTTGCCAAAGAGGTTTTCACCTCTGCCGGGGACATCGACCAACTTGTCCTGTACCCATGGCTCAAGGTTGGATGACTGAAGCCAAGCCTGTCGGCGGGCACCGATGCCGGCTCCGGCTACTCGAGCCGATGCTTCGAAGCCATCGTAGGCTGCTCGAGAGATAAACTTCGAGCACTCTCGAATACCAGTGGACAAGGCCTGGAACCTCTGCAAAGGTTCCTTGGAGAGACCAGCAGAGAACCCGGCAATTTCTTTTGCCAGGTCTCGGAGATACATGCCCATATAGAGCTGGTAGGTCTGGACTCGACAAGCAAGCATAGAGCCCTGGAAGCACTTCCTACCGAGGGCATCCAGGTTCCGGGCCTCCCGGCCGGGAGGCACCGAGGAGTGCATCTTCTAACTCTTGAGTCGATGCATGGCCGATTCCACCACCATGGAATGGTGCGGTAGTTGTGCCTTTTGGAACCCGGGGCTCTTGCGGACTCAATAAATGGAATCGACCCGCTTGCTTAATACCGGCGCCGACACCGGGCTCTCCCACATGCGGAAGAGAAGTCGCTTCAGCATCGGAGGAACCGATACAATAAAGGCCTCCTTCGGGGGAGAGTCATACTGGAGGGCATCGAGCTCTTCTGCTCGAGGCTCCTCCTCGGGATCCGTGGGGAATGCCAAAGCCTTGGCCATATCCCGCACAAAGTCCGAGAACCGGGTGTCCTCCGGGGGGGACCGTCTCCGAGGTTCGGACTCGGGCGAGTCCGATGGGACACACCGAGTCCGAAAAGTACCGGGTGACTCTTCGTCCTCCGTCTCCCAGGCTGATTCCTCGGAGGAGGAATCGATCGGCTCCGGTCGGGCGGGCACCAATGCCCTCCGCCCCGACGCCGAGTGTGTCGGCGTCGACAACCTCGGTCCCGAACGGGAGGCCGAGGGAGACCGTGACCGAGGATTGACTCGAGTTCGCATGGACTCGAGGATCGGCTCAGTCTCCGGGGTCGACTTGGACATCGACGTCCCGGTGGTCGGGGCAGATGCACCGGCGAGGCCAGCGATCAATGCCCGCTGCTGGTCCATGAAGGCAGCTAAACTGCTCTCCAAGGCCGTGAACCTGAGTCTGAGCTCAGGAGACCCAGCAGCCCCCGACTCGGGCCCCGACGGCGTCGGGCCCGACATCGGCTCCTTCGGAGGCGAGTCCACGAGGACTACGGTACTCACTAGTCCAGGAGACTCCATCTCGAGACGAGGATGTTTCGAAGGCCTCTCCGACTCCGAGGACCCGGGTCGGCTATCGGGGCTATGTGACCTGGCCCTCGAGGAATCAGGAGCGTCCACCGACGCCGCCCTCGCGAGTTCCTTCTTCCTATGATGTTCCCGGGCAGGAGACCCCCGCTCAGAGGAACTCCGACGATGCTCAGGACCGGAGTCCTGGGATGTCGAAGCCTCTGACGAGGTCCAGGCCCGGCCGGACGCGGAGTCAGAGAAGATTCGTTCTTTTTGATGCTGCCGACTCCTCAACGCTTTTGAGGACATCTTGCCACACGGACCACAGATCATCGGGTCATGATTGGGTCCGAGGCAGCGGAGGCAGCAGTCGTGTGTGTCGGTAAGAGACATAAGTTTCTTACACCGATCACACTTTTTAAACCCGCTGGCAGCCATCGGGGGAAAAAGGGCCCCTGCGAGGTCAAAAGACAGGGCTGCCAGGCGCAAACGCAAGTCACGAAGGACAAAAACCGAAAAATAAAGAACGGACCCGATACCGGTGTAGCGGGTCCGGGCGGGAAAAGGATCCGGCGTCGAACCGAGAAAAGAATAGAAAATAAAAATCAACTTTTTCTGCAGCGATCACAAACAACGTCTGTAGGGCTCCGCGGAAAAAAGAAGACTGGGCAAGATGGCACCCTTGGGCGGGAAAGGGACCGCGCATGCGCGCTGCAATTCCCAAAGGCTTTCTTTGAAAGCTGGGGAAATTGCTCCGCGGGTGCTCCGTCGGCGCCGACGTCACCCATATGTGAGGACTGACTTCCTGCTTGGTCCTGGAGAAATTGCATAAACATAAACATAAGAATAAAGATGAGCACTGGTAGCTCCTCCCGGCGGAAAACCCGAACAATCCGGGCCTGATCCTCCTTTTCTAGGCTCTCTCCTTCTTCCAACTCCTCCTGCAGATCTAGCTCCGTGTCAAGGTCTTCCCAATCCAGCCCCTCCGACAACGGCTATTACTGCCACTCCTCTAAGCCTCTAGCCCGCTTAGACACCCTGCTCCTGACTGGTGCTCTTTTGCATCTGACATCCTCTTAGCCCTGTGTTCTGGGGCCGAGGAGCCACTTGGTAGGCAAAACGCCTTATGCAAAAGTAAGAAAAACTCCGGTGAGAACTCCCACAGGAGTCCTACTGCTCCCTGGGCTCAAGGGGTGGATGGTCCAAGCACTGTGTAGGGACCAGGGGCCGGATCCGTTGAAGGTAACATGGCGCCCCCCGCCCCCAGGGTCTCTTGTAACCGGGAGGGACTCTCCTGCCTCATCTCATCCTGCAGGTCCTGCTCCCATGACAGCCTCTTGCGTGCAGTTTAGGCAGACGCCTGCCTCCGAGACCACACCACACCACATTGGGGACTGCCTATCTTGAGGATTTTTAGATTGTGCTGCAGTGTTGTATCTTAAAGATATGAAATGCACCTTGCGCTGATCCAATCAAACTGACACGTTCTCTGAGTAAAGTTTACGTTTTTCTTCTAATACTACAAATGGCTATAAGGGAGTACAGCTTCCCTTATAAGCAATATTACAAAGTTAATAGGCACATAATCTGGGCTAAGCGACAAGGGATGATCATGTCAGGTTACTCACTGACCATAGACAGATGGAAGGATTTCATTTGCATCCAAATCCACTGACTGAACTCGCTTGCACAGCATCACTAAACAAACCACTCATAATCCTAGGTGATTTGAACCTTCCTTCTCTGAACAATTCCCAATCAGATAACTTCATGGACGCTATGACCCAAATGGGATACACACAAATAGTACATGCCCCCACTCACATAAAAGGCAACACTTTAGATCTCATCTTCCTCCCTTCCTCCCTTAATAATCACCAACAACATACCCCCCCAACTATAACAGAAGTACCATGGTCCGATCATCACCTTATTACACTCCACCTCCCAGCTCAAGCAACACTGAATACGACAAGCACCTCACACCATATATCACGCTTTGCACACTTTGACAAAGATACCTTCCTTGACAAAGTATTACCCATACTCAACACAAACTTCCCAGACATCAACTCCACTGTAAATCATTGGAATTTAACAATCCAAAAAGCAGCTGTCCCCACACACACCATGCATAGACAAATAAAAAAGACAGAAAAATGGTTCACGAAGGAACTAGCAAAACTAAAAAAAAACAACTGAGGAAACAAGAAAAGAGTTGGAGGAAAACTAAATCAGACGAAAATAAATCCCAATATATGAACACACTCAACGAATACAAGAATGCAATTAACAAATCAAAAAGGGATTACCACTCCAAAGTAATAAATCTGGCTATCAACCGCCCTAGAGAACTATTTGTAATCGTAAAAACCTTGACAAAAGCTAAAGACACAGAGCCAAAACAATCAGCAATAAGCATACAAACTTTAGCAACCCACTTTGCAGAAAAACTAAAGTGCAAACTTAATACCATACCAGCGATACTACCTCCAAACACTGAATTTAATAACATTTGGACAACCTTTCACACGGCAGATCAAAAACACCTCCTTAGGATCATAACACTAATCAACACCACAACTTCTCCACTCGATCCATGCCCTGTGTCATGGACCAAATGTACAAAGGAAGAACTAGCTGAAAACATTCAACACATGGTGAATCAATCCCTTTCCCAGGGCATCATGCCCAATACCCTAAAACTCACAACGCTTCGCCCAATAATAAAAAACAATACATTTGACTCAAAAGACACAAACTCATACAGACCAATAGCCAGCATTCCATTTATAGCTAAAATAATAGAAAAAACTGTTCAATTACAACTACAAGACCATATTGATGAGCACAAACCCCTAGACTCACACCAGTTTGGTTTCCGCCCCTTCCACGGTGTAGAAACCCTTTTAATTACACTGATGGACTTCCTCATCAAAGGTACAGATGACAACAGTCAAGGCTTCCTACTCCTTTTCATAGACATTTCTTCCGCCTTTGACAAACATCAACCACCTTACTCTGATCAATAGACTAGAAAACTTAGGAATAGGTGGGACTGTCCTCAAATGGTTCAAGTCTTAGATCACAAATAGACTAATACGTGTTCAAATAGACCAAGAAGCATCAGAAACCTTCCCCCAAGGACAAGGAATACCCCAGGGATCAGCCCTTTCTGCCCTCCTTTTCAACCTATACCTACAACCCATTACAAAAATATTTAGAAAACACAAGATTAGTCACTTTATCTATGCTGACGACATCATGCTCGCTCTCTCCATAACCACCAAAAACCCTACTTACGACACCCTATCCGAATGCATGGCTGAGACCACCTCTTGGATGGAAACCAACTACCTCAGCATCAACCTCAAAAAAACGGAAGCAATGTTCATAACAAGATCACCCATGACCGAGGACACTTATCCAACATCAATCTCAATTAACAATACAACTATACCTGTTAAAAAAGAGGTAAAATACCTAGGTGTAATAACACAGGTACACTACCAAAAAACTGCCTCCAGTTTTGCAACTGATTCCTATAGATTTTGGGGTGCTGAATCCAGGAAAAATAGCCAAAATGTTCCATCATGTCACGTTTTCTTGCAAAATTATATTTCTTACCCATATAAGGAATGTTCACATAATTTCTTTTTAGCCGACTGCAGTTTATTTTCTTGGCACAAAATAGAGGTTGTAATGGTTAACTAACTAGAAACACTCCCTCATGATATTTTAGAGTGTTTTGTATTCATTTTATACATTAACAGGACAATTGGGAGGCGGGGGGCTAAATCCAGTACTCGCGCTGGCGCATGTTCTTTCCTGTTCGCCTCGCCTCGTTCGCTCGCTCAAACACGGTGGTTGCGACATGAACGTTCCTGTCAAATTTCAGTTTCTTGCAAGTTCATTATTACCTTTTGTTTGCTCAGTCGTAATCCAGCTTTATTCCGAAGTGGTTCACTACAGTTGTAGTTTGCAGTGCTGTGTATTTGTGATGGCTCACAGAGCCAGAGGTTGCGTCAACTCTCCGGACAGTTTTTGTTTTATTTGTGGGGAATATACCGTGAAAAAGCGGCAGAGGAACATTTCTGCATTTATTAAAAAAGTATATTTCGCCTATTTCGGTTTGAAGTTAGGCGATCAAGACAAACCGTGGGCTCCTCACAAAGTGTGCAAGACATGTGAGGAAGATCTACGCTTATGGATGAAAGGTAAACAACAAGCATTTCGTTTCGGAATACCTATGATGTGGCGTGAACAAAGAGACCACAGCAGTGACTGCTATTTTTGCTCTTGCATTGTGAAGGGATACAACTTAAAAAATAAGAACGTAATAAGTTACCCCAACCTTCCCTCAGCAATTAGGCCTATGCCTCATAGCAACGAAGTACCTGTGCCTGAACCACCAAAATCTTTGCATCATATTTGTGTGGACGGTTCTGATCATGATGAGACTCATCAGATGGCTTTTCCCGATGAGTCCAGTACTTCCGAGTTTGAAACTGAACCAGATCCGAAACCTGAACTTTTCTCTCAAGCTGAATTGAATGATTTAGTCCGGGATTTAGGACTCCCAAAAGATGCTGCCCAACTGCTAGGTTCTCGGCTTAAACAGAAAAATCTATTGTCACCAGGAACAACTTTTTATTGGTACCGCAACTGCGAGACACAATTTTTGAAGTATTTCAGCAAAGAGGAAGATTTGGTATTTTGCAACGATATATACGGAGTGATGGAAAAGTTTAAACTCAAGTATGATCCTGCTGAATGGCGGCTGTTCATTGATTAGTCAAAAGACAGCATAAAAGGTGTTCTTCTTCATAATGGCAACACATTCGCTTCAGTTCCTATTGCTCACTCTGTTATTCTCCAAGAAAAATACGAGAATTTGGCCCTGATTCTTCAGAAGATTCGTTATGATGAGCATAAGTGGATGATTTGTGGAGACTTTAAAATTCTATCCATGCTATTAGGGCAGCAATCCGGTTTCACCAAATATCCCTGCTTCCTTTGCTTGTGGGATAGCCGGGCCCGCGACCTACACTGGGGGAAAAAAGACTGGCCAATTCGGGAGTATTTGAGACCCGGTGAGAAAAATGTTCTTCATGAGAGCTTGGTACCTCGTGATAAAATTCTATTACCACCTCTCCACATTAAGTTGGGTCTCATTAAGCAATTCATCAAGTCCCTTCCAAAAGATAGTGAGTGCTTTCGGCACCTTTGCTCAAAGTTCCCCCGACTTTCTGAAGCAAAGCTAAAGGAAGGAGTGTTTGTTGGCCCTGATATAAGGAAACTCATTTCAGATGGAGCATTCACTGAAACGATGTCTGAGAAGGAAAAAGAAGCCTGGGATTCCTTCAAGGATGTTGTTCTCAAATTCTTGGGGAACAGGCGGGATGAGAACTATAAGGATATTGTTGCCAGGATGCTCAATGCCTTCAAAGAAC
This sequence comes from Ichthyophis bannanicus, assembly GCA_033557465.1. NCBI lineage: Eukaryota > Metazoa > Chordata > Amphibia > Gymnophiona > Ichthyophiidae > Ichthyophis > Ichthyophis bannanicus. Next base: position 232,212,874 of record CM066039.1, read on the forward strand.
AAGGCTGTAACATGAGCCTGAAAGTCCATTTCTTGCACTCCCATGTGAACTACTTTCCCGAAAACTTGGGGGCGTACAGTGAAGAACAAGGTGAAAGGTTTCACCAGGACATCAAGGACGCAGAGAGAAGGTACCAAGGAAGATGGAACACCACTATGATGGCTGATTTCTGCTGGTTGCTGCTGCGGGAAACCCCAGATGAAAAATACGCCAAGCAGCGCACCAAGAGAAGCATTCGGGGGAAGAAGAAACGGGCCCACCAGGAGATTGATTGACCCAAGAATGACTTTAAAATCTAAACTGTGTTGACAAATATCGTGTTTTTACTAAACTTTGAAATAAAAATTTGCTAGTTATTACCACAGTGTCGGATCTCATTTATTAGAATTTTATTTTCACACCATCGGGTGTTTGTCTTCATGTATTGCAATGGTGCGGTTTGCGTTTTCTATTCTTACATACATACCTGTACAACATTTTTTGCACATTTCTTTGCTTTGTTTTGTGTCTAACCTCGCTCTTATATGCTCAATGTTTGTGCACATGTATGTGGCTGTTTTAAGTGCAGACAATTTTGCTACCATCACAGTGTGTTTTGTTGACATTACTCTATTCTTATGTGCTGCCTTGTTACAATTTTCTTTATTCTTATTTGAATAACTACTAAACAATTAGTATAAAGAATTCATCCAAGAAACATTTATCTCGATCGCACTCAATCTGAAACGTTCACCTCAAACTGCTAACCTAATGTAGCAAAAAATCTGTACGTGATGGAGCAAATTGGTTACCAGATTTGGATTCAGCGCACCAAAAAACGTAAAAATCAATCGAAACATTAGAGGCAGTTTAAAAAAAATTTTTTTTAGTGTACCTGTGTAATTGATCATACACTCACCATGCTACCACACATAAAGCAGACAGTAAAAACCATATTCTACAAACTCAAAACCTTACAACACCTAAGGCCCCTTCTTGACACACATGACTTTAGATCAGTTGTTAATACACTCATCACCCCCCACTTTGACTATTGTAATAGTCTCCTAATTGGCCTACCACAAAAAAATACCTACCTATTACAAAGAGCCCAGAACATCTGTGCAAAAGTAGTTACTAAAGCCCGCCTAGTAGACCATGTAACCCCTATACTGCTGGAACTACATTGGCTTCCTATAAACAGCCGAATCAGATATAAAATTCTCCTAACCACCTTCAAGCTCCTAAACGACATCGCCCCCTCCCATCTATCCACACTACTACACGCCCCATCTGAAACAAGAGCTCGCAGACTAAACGCAGCCCACTCACTTGAGATACCAAAAACATTCATGAAAACTAAAAAATCCACCAGCACCAGGGCCTTCACATTCACTGCCCCCATGCGCTGGAATGATCTCCCAATAGACCTTCGCATCATAAAAGACCTCTCCCAATTTAGGAAAGAACTCAAAACATACCTATTCTCCGAACACTTTGAAATCCCCTACCCCCCAAGTCCAACCCCACAGCATCCACAGACACACAAACACAAAGCCCTTAAAATCACAACCAACTAACCATACACAGACCTACCACAGACACACTGAAAACTCACGATAAAAATGGAAATATATTCCACCACTCCCACATGACTAATGAAAGCTTCACCCTGTAATTCATTGTATATAACCTTTGGTAAATAACCATTGTAAAACATTTTGGCAGTTCCTCACCTCATTACCTGTAAAAAGTTAGAAAACTCTGTTTAATATAATAATTACAGAAGTATACAAAAGTATACAAAATGTAAATAGTTCCTGACAGTTTACCGCACTATTATCTGTAAAAAGTTAGTAATCTCTGTTCTATGTAATGTATACAGAAGTATACAAAACTGTTAACTTGTTCCATGTAAACCGCCCTTGATCTCTGGAAGGGGCGGTATAGAAGAAATAGATAAATAAATAAATAAGACTGACTATCTTTCAAATTACATACATTTCTTGAATGCAGGTACTTCCTGTTTTCCCCAGGGCTGTAGCTGCTACAAACCTATATGCAGCACCTCATTTTTATTTTTTTTATTTTTTTTACACTTATCTGACTTTTTATCTAACCCTTCTCAGGAGAAAGCAACAATGTTTCAACCAAGTACCAGTTACATCACCTGACCTAGCACAACATCCCTCTGAAAATCCGCCCAGCAACAAACAATGGCCTATCTGATTAGGCCTTTCCCACGTTTGCATCAAGTCATTGTGCACTAAATCAGTTTCGAGCTGTATAACACAAGGAATGCTTAAGGATTAAGTGTTCTTATGTTCTTATGGGTACACGCCCCTTGATACCATCCTATACCAGGCACAGTGGTCTGGCCGGCATGGTGGGAAGGGCTGGGGGCACTCCCCAGGAATGCCCTCAATCTGTACACGGGTAGGTAAAAGGATCCCCAGCACAGTGCACCTCCACAGGCTCAGGCACAAAACACTAGAGTACTTGAACTAAAATAAAATAAAAACAAACTAAAATCTAATTAATTGAAAACTGAAATTAAAAAGAAACTGCAAATGGCCCTCTAGGAAGAGGCTGCTCTGTCCTGCTTTATTCTCCAGTGGCTGCCTCTCCCAGGCACCCAAAACACAGCAGGGGGTTAAACACATGCGAGCCTGAATAAGAAGAAATCGCGCCTAAAAGCAGCAGGGGGAGTTTCCCACACCACTACAGGCTCCCAAACATGCGGCTGCAGGCCGCTCTCTATCTCCCAGTGTTCTGGTGGTTGCTAGGGGTTCCTACTGTCCTCCCCCCCACCACTCTTATCTTGGAGCCTCTTTGCCGCATGGCTTTTCTACCCTTCGTGCTCAGCCTTCCTTCCCAGCTTCGGCGCTGAGGGGGGTGACTCGGGGCTGACAACTTTCACTCCTGTCAAGCAACTGCAGCCCCTGCAGTGGCTCCTCACCCAATAACGGGTTTGGGAGCAGCCAGAAATCTCAGACTGAGAAAGGCCCCCACAGAACTCCTCCCCCCAAAATCCTGGGGGGAGAGGGGGAAGAAGGAATATTCTCCCCTCAGCCCTGTTGTCCCCCGGGTTCTCTCTGTTCCTTCTGATTTGTTTTTACACTTCTGCCTTTTAAAAACAAAGAAACCTGCACCTTAACAGGGGAAATAAAAGTAAGCTCTTATCTCCTTAGTTGTCTCATCAGTGAGTCCAGCACCCTGGCTCACAACCTCCTCCAGCTATTTGGAGACTGAGCTTACTGGGGCTGGTGGGCAGTGCCAGCTGCATATGTACACTAGTGTCATCAAAAAGATGTCATACTCAGTCTCCAAGCTGCTGGAGGAGGTGCACTACCCAGAGGTGCGGGACTGGACTGGAGGGACGATAAGGAACAACCCTACAACTCACGCTGAATTTGAGTAAAACAGTGGCACTGGTGGTTAACAGAGATCCCACCTATGTCCCAGCAGAGAAACTCAAATTCAGTAACTACGACATCCCCATCAAGTCAGAAATCAAATACCTTGGAGTGTCGCTATTCCAAAAACTAAACTTCCAAATACACAAAAAAAACAGCTGCAGCTACATACCAAAGAATAAGGATTCTACAAAACCTCTGCCCATTACTGGACCACAATCTATTCTGTACTGTCTGCCAATCGATTATCACCCCGATTTGGGATTACTGTAACTCCATACTCCAAGGCCTACCAAAATGTTCACTTCTCCCACTCCAAATGGCCCAAAACTCGGCTGCCTGCTTGATATCACAGACAGACCATATCACCCCAGTATTAACAGAGCTACACAGGCTGCTCATCCAAGCTCGCGTACAATATAAATCGATCATGATCACTTTCAAGTGTATGCACAACCTAACCGCTGGCTGCTTGCAGTCACTCATACATACACCTCCAGACAACAGATCAAGACGAGACCATACCACGAACCTCCTTGAAGTCCCAAAGCACAAAACAACCAGCATACAAGAAACATGCCATCGTACCTTTTACATATATGGCCCTACCTTATGGAATTCCTTCCTGAGTCAACTAAGAACAACTGAAATGTTTGTCAAGCATTGATTACTCCATTACTTGACTTCTGTAATCCAATATATCTGGGTTTATCTAAGCAAGCACTTAAGCCTTTACAACTGGCGCAGAATACTGCTGCACGTATAATTTTTGGTCTATCAAGTAGAGAACATATAACTCCCATCTTGAAAGAGCTTCACTGGTTACCTATAGCTTCACGTGTAAAATATAAAACTATAATTTATATTTTCAAGATAAAACAACAATATTCTGCAGAAAGCCTGACATATCTCATACAGTCAGATATTAGCAACAGACCTAGAAGAAGAGGATCTGACAACAGAATCAGCTTATCAAATGATGTCAGAAAAACACGTAAAGACACCTCTGAAAGGGCTTTCTCTTTTGCTGCACCTTCCATCTGGAACTCTCTACCTAATGAGCTGAGAGCAGCTCAGGACATCAATGACTTTAGAAAGCAACTGAAAACATCTTTGTTTATAGAACACTACGGTCATGCAATTAACTAACTTAATTTGTCTGGAATGTAAATCATATACATATTGTATAATAGCTCACATTATAGTATAGCTCACTATGTAGATAATGCAACTCACTCTAACACATTATACCATAACTTTAACTTTTATTTCTTTACATTTTCTCACTAATACTCTTAATATCTTTGTTTGTAAGACCGCTTTGATTGTATGATAAGGCGGTATAGAAATCCAATTAAATAAATAAATAAATAAATAAACTGGCCTGAAGGACTTCAGGAAGAAACTTAAAACAAACATTTGTCTCGAACGTTATGGGCCAAAATGTTAATTGTCCCCATAACTAAATGCCTTAAATACACCAGAATCTGGACCCAAACATTCAAAATGTAAATAAATAGTTCACCCTGTAATAGTCATCTGTTCAAGGTTAAATTGAGTCCTTTAGATCAATTTCAAGCATCCCACTTCTCGCCAAGATAATTGAAAAGGTAGTCCAACGCCAAATTCAACAACATATCGAGACTGATGCCCCTTTGGACCCATCTCAGCACGGATTCAGGGAGGCACACGGCGTAGAAACCCTCCTCACCATCCTCTTCAACACCATAATCTCAGGAATTGACAACATTTGACAAGGATTTGCCCTTATCTTCATGGATATCGCAGGTGGTTTTGACTCTGTAAGCCACAAGATACTCCTGGGACATCTCGAGTAAAAGGGAATACAGGGCACAGCCCTAAGCTGGTGCAAATCCTACCTGTCCAACAGATGGCAGCACGTGAGAACTGGCACCACATTGGAACCGTTCCTACAAAAACAAGGTGTGCCTCAGGGGTCCTCGCTATCGGCATTGATGTTTAACATATACATGCAACCCATCTGCGCCATTATCCGCTCTTTTAACGTCTCCTGCCTGGTATATGCAGTTGACGTTCTACTATACATGCCATTTGCAACAGATCAGCCAGACTTCTCCCATCTAACAAGCTGCTTCGACGCAGTTGCTGACTGGCTCCATACGCAAAATCTCCAGATAAACCATAAGACAGACGTCCTCTTCATCACGAGGAACCAAGGATTCACCCCCACCCTCCTTAAAGGTGAAGAACGCTGAGATGATAACCAAATCCACAATCCGATACCTAGGTGTGACCCTGGACCAACGGCTGGACATGAAAACCCACATAAGTAACACAGTCAAGACAATATACTATAAAATACGTACACTATGGCATCTACAACCTCTACTGGACCCCGATGACTTTCGAACAATCTATCAAGCCCTAGTAACCTCACACTTTGATTACGCCAAAGCAATCCTATACAGACTTCCCCAAACATCACTTAAACCACTCCAGCTTGCAATCAATGCAGCTGCTAAAGTTCTATATGGAGTATCAAGAATGGACATTACTCCAATCCTGAAGAAACTCCACTGGTTACCAATCCATGGCAGACTACGTTACAAGATCCTAGTAATGACCTTTAAAGCCATAAACAATCAACTCTCCACCTCCATCTCCGAGCTAATCCACCTCACACCCCCGAACAGACTCAGATCGGCAGCTGCCAATACACTGATAATTCCAAAGGAAACAACAAAGTGCACCCAGGCGACATCTAATAGGACCTTCATGTTCTATGCACCCAGATGTTGGAACGCCCTCCCCACCCCCATCCGAGCAATCACCGACCTGGCCCAATTCAGGAAGGCACTGAAGCACCACCTATTCATACGGCACTATCCTGAGATCAGCCCCAAAGATCAACCTGCAAACACTTTCACTAATCACCTTGATTCTCCCAATAGCGCACCCAGCACACTGGAGGGCAACTAGCCCCACCGATGCAACTCCAAGTAGACTTTAGGTATATAGTATTATTATTAGTGTAAGTAATTTGTAGAAAGTTACCCCAGTTATGCCCAAGTTATAGTCCCTGTTTACTGTAAATACAATGCAGCCCCGACTGCACTGTATAAGGTTCTGTTAAATGTACACCACACTGATGTGAATAGCACAGGATAGAAGAGACATTAAATAAAGCGGAGTTACTCATCTGTAACAGGTGTTCTCCAGGAGCAGCAGGAATCAGTCCTCACATATGGGTGACGTTGCCGCCGACGGAACCCTCGTGCGGAGCATTTCCCCAGTTTTCATAGAAAGCCTTTGGGAATGCAGCACGCATGCGCGGTCCCCTTCCCGCTCAAGGGTGCCATCTTGCTCAGTCTGATGACATAGCTAAGACAGCAAAAAACAAAAATGAAATATATATAAATGACTGCAAATCAGAGGGGAGGAGGGAGGGTTGTGAGGACTGATTCCTGCTGCTCCTGGAGAAAACCTGTTATAGGTGAGTAACTACGCTTTCTCCAGGACTAAGCAGGAAGTCAGTCCTCACATATGGGACTCCCCAGCTTAAGGCTACCGGGGACCCAAAGCTGAAAAATGAGCTCCCACTAGAGCCCCAGCATGTGCGAAAAGAATCATCTCTGATATCGCCCCCGTATGGTAGCCCAACACCAGGGCCGGAGGGTAGGAGTTGCCTATACTTCAAAGAGATTCCAGAGTATCGCTTGCCCGAAAGCACTGTCCCTGCGGGACTCCCTCTCGAGGCAGTAGTGGGCCGCAAAAGTCTGGCTTGAAGACCAAGTAGCGGCCCGGCAGATGTCTGCCAATGGAACAGAGCGAAGATGAGCCACTGACGCAGCCTTCGCCCTGACACGGTGGGCCGTGACTCGACCCTGCAAGGAGAGGCCGGCTGCCCTATACGCCCAGGCGATACATTCCGCCACCCAGATGGACAAGGTACGCTTAGAGACAGGCAACCCTAGCTTATTAGCGTCAAAAGAGATGAAGAGCTGCACAACCCTTCGGTGTCCCTGCATACGGTCTAGGTAGAAAGACAACGCCCTCCTACAGTCTAGGGCAGGGGTCGGCAACCCGCGGCTCCGGAGCCGCATGCGGCTCTTTCTCACCTTTGCCGCGGCTCCGGAGCACACTGCCCACCCGGTGACAGGCAATAGTGTTGTAAAGATGTATTTAAACGTGGCGTTATGGGCTCCCTCCATGTCAGCTCCCTCCCTTCTTCTGCAGCCGCGGCTCCCTGCCTCTTAGGGAACCGCGGCTGTGCTTTTAAAATCATCTCGGAGCCCTTCCTGTCTTGACGGGCTCCGTGCAGCATTGTCCCGCCTCTAAAGGGAAGTTTTGGAGGCGGGACAATGCTGCCCGGCGCCCGTCATGACAGGAAGGGCTCCGCGATGCTTTTAACAGCCCAGCCGCGGGTCCCTCATAGGCTGGGTGCCGCGGCTTCAGAAGTAGGGAGGGGAGCTGACATGGAGGGAGGGAGCTGATATGGATGGATGGAGGGAGGGGGGCTGACATGGAGGGAGGGAGCTGATATGGATGGAGGGAGGGGGGCTGACATGGAAGGATGGAGGGGGCTGACATGGAGGGAGGGAGCTGAAATGGATGGAGGGAGGGGGGCTGACATGGAGGGATGGAGGGGGCTGACATGGAGGGAGGGGGGCTGACATGGAGGGAGGGAGCTGATATGGATGGATGGAGGGAGGGGGCTGACATGGAGGGAGGGAGCTTATATGGATGGAGGGAGGGGGGCTGACATGGAGGGATGGAGGGGGCTGACATGGAGGGAGGGAGCTGATATGGATGGATGGAGGGAGGAGGGCTGACATGGAGGGATGGAGGAGGCTGACATGGAGGGAGTGAGCTGATATGGATGGAGGGAGGGCGCTGACATGGAGGGATGGAGGGGGCTGACATGGAGGGAGGGAGCTGATATGGATGGAGGGAGGGGGGCTGACATGGAGGGAGGGAGCTGATATGGATGGAGGGAGGGGGGCTGACATAGAGGGATGGAGGGGGCTGACATGGAGGGAGGGAGCTGATATGGATGGAGGGAGGGGGGCTGACATGGAGTGATGGAGGGGGCTGACATGGAGGGATTGGGGAGGCGGGCTGACATGGAGGGAGGGAGCTGATATGGATGGAGGGAGGGAGGGGGCTGACATGGAGGGATGGAGCACTGGTAATGGGGTTGAGGGGGGATTAGCACTGGAAGCGAGCTGATTGGGGGGCTTTGACTGGGCATGGGCTGATTGTGGGGAGGGGAGGATAGAGCTGCTGGCCCTGGAAGATAACTGGGGGCTAAGGCTACAAATGGGCTGATATGAGGGGATGGGAGAATGGAACTGGATCTGAGAGGGGCTGCCATGGTATTTGTACTAGAAGGGACTGGTCAGTGGGGAAGGAGGGGGACTGGAAGGAAATGGACACCAGTGGCAATCATGGGAATGCAAGTTGACATTGGAAGGTACTGGGAGTGAGGACTGGAAAGGGGCTGATATTGGGGAGGGTTACTGGGACTGGAAATAGGCTGATGGAAAGAAGTGAAGAAAACGAAAGAAGAGATAAGAAATGGCAGATGGACCATAGACCACAGAAAGAGAGCTAAGAGAAGACAGGAAAGCAGAAGCCTCAGATCGGGACCAGCATGATCAAAGAATAAATTGGTCAGACAACAAAGGTAGAAAAAATAATTTTATTTCATATTAGTGATTTGACTACAAAATCATCATAATTTTGAAATCAAATATTGTTACTTGTTGTTGTGATATTTTCTGGCGTATTTTTTTTGGTGTGCGAAGGAAGAGGGGTAGTCTTATACGGCGAGTATAGGCCAAACACCTATATTTTAACAGGAAAAGTAGGGGGTCGTATATAGCATTAAGGTAAGAAAGCACAGTTACTTACCTGTAACAGGTGATCTCTGGGAACAGCAGGAATTAGTCCTCACATATGGGTACGTCGGAACCGACGGCGCCTGCGCGGGAAAGCTCCCCAGCTTTTCAGATGAAAAGCTTTTGGGGCTTCCCACAGCGCATGCGCGCTGCCTTCCCGCCTTCCTGACCAGCTCTCTTCAGTTCGAGTTTATAGCTGAGACAATAGAGAGAGGAAAGGAAGGTAGATAGATAGAAGATACAACTCCTAGGGGAGGTGGGTGGGTTGTGAGGACTAATTCCTGCTGTTCCCAGAGATCACCTGTTACAGGTAAGTAACTGTGCTATCTCCAGGAACAAGCAGGAATGAGTCCTCACATATGGGGACTCCCTAGCTAAGATGCCTGGGAGATCCCCCTCCAAAGGTAACCATCTTCGTATGGATCTCAGGCATCCAACCAGGGAAGGTGGGCAGGAGTTGTTTAAGTATGGAACAGGTGTTTGAGGACAGCCTGACCAAACAAGGCATCCCGGCGGGAGTCCTTGTCCAAACAGTAATGGGCTGTGAAGGTATGAACCGAGGCCCAAGTGGCTGCTCGACAGATCTGATCTATGGAAACAGAGTGAAGATGAGCCATAGAGGTGGCCATGGCTCTCACATTGTGAGCTGTGACATGGCCTTCCAGAGAAATGTTCTTACTCTGGTAAGCAAAAGAAATCCACTGAGCAATCCAATTGGAAAGTGTATGCTTGGAGACTGGAAGTCCCAAATGAGAAGGATCAAAAGCCACAAAAAGTTGGGAAGACTTTCGATGTGGCTCAGTCCTGTTGAGGTAAAAGGCGAGAGCTCTTTTACAATCAAGGGTATGAAGGTTCCTCTCTGCAGTGGATGCATGAGGAGCCGGGAAAAAAACAGGTAGATATACCTCTTGATTAAGATGAAAAGGCGAGACCACTTTGGGCATAAAGTGGGGGTTCGTCCTAAGGACCACCTTATCATGATGAAACCTAGTATAAGGTGGATTAGCCACTAAAGCCTGCAGTTCACTGATGCGGCGAGCCGAAGTGACTGCAATAAGGAAAATTACCTTCCATGAAAGAAATTTCAAGGAGGTGGAGTCCAAAGGCTCAAAAGGTGGCTTCATAAGCTGACCTAGAACTAGGTTCAAATCCCATGCTACCGGCGGAGGTCGGATGGGAGGTTTAGTTAAGGTCAGGCCTCTCATGAACCTTGCAACAAGAGGATGAGAGGAGACAGGTTGTCCATTTATAGGTTTTAAGGATGCTGCAATAGCACTTAAATGGACTCGTACTGAATTCGTCTTGAGGCCTGCATTGGAGAGATGCAGGAGATAGTCTAGTAGAGAATTCAAAGGAAGTGCCAGAGGGTCAAGACCCCGTTGAGCACACCAAATGGAAAAACGTTTCCATTTGAAAGCATAGGAACGCCTGGTAGAGGGTTTCCTAGAGGCATGAAGGATATCTTTCACTGGTTGAGAAAGATTAAACTCATGAAGGCTTAAGCCTTCAGTAACCAAGCTCGGAGATGTAGGGACTTGGGGATTGGATGCCACAAAGTCCCCTTCTCCTGAGACAGAAGGTCTGGCGCAGCTCCCAGGTCCAGGGAGGAGCCCTGGGAGAGCTGTAGAAGTAGAGGGAACCACACTTGGCGTGGCCAGCGTGGACCTATGAGGATCATCGACCCGTGATCCCTCTGAAGTTTGAACAGAGTCTTGGGAATCAAAGGAATGGGTGGAAAAGCATACAGGAATTCCTGACCCCAATGCAGGAGAAAGGCGTCGTTGGCCTGAGCTCCCTGACACGGAGTCCTGGAACAGAACCGGGGAAGTTTGGCATTCCACGGACTTGCAAAGAGGTCTATGTCCGGGGTCCCCATTCCTGAAAGATTCTGCGTATCTGGTCCATATGCAGGGACCATTCGTGTGGAAGCAGAACTCGACTGAGTCTGTCTGCCCGAGAGTTTTGAACTCCTGGAAGGTATACTGCCAGAAGATGAATTTGATGCTCTCTGGCGAAGGCCCATAATCTGAGAGCTTCGTTGCAAAGCGACAGAGAGCCCGTCCCTCCTTGTTTGTTGACATAGAACATGGCTACTTGATTGTCTGTCTGGACTAGGACAGTCAGGTTGACAAGGAGGGTGTGGAAGACTGTGAGGGCAAGGAAGATTGCTCGCAGTTCCAGAAGGTTGATGTGAAGGGTGGTCTCCTGGGGAGACCAGGTGCCCTGAGTGGAGAGGTGTTGGAGATGAGCTCCCCACCCTGTTTGGGAGGCATCTGTTGTGAGGGTTGCTTGGGGCAACGAAGGTTGGAAGGGGGTCCCCAACAACAGATTTTTGGAGGATGTCCACCACTGGAGAGACCAAAACAGACGTTTTGAGGTGAGTACTTGGTCTGAGAGCGCTCCTGATGCTTGAGACCACTGGGTGGCCAAAGTCCATTGAGCTGCCCTCATATGAAGACGAGCGTAGGGCACCACATGGACCGTGGAGGCCATGTGGCCCAGAAGTTGCAGCATTTCTCTGGCTGACAAGTGACTTCTGGACTGAGCCTGGGAGGCCAAGCTGATTAGCCGTTGGCCTCGGACCAGAGGGAGGTAGGCCCTTGCAGTGGTGGAGTCCAAGCGGGCCCCTATGAATTCCAGGGACTGAGTAGGGATGAGTTGGGACTTGGGAATGTTTACCACAAGTCCCAGATATTGAAGAATACGCCTTGTGCGGTCCAAGGAAATCTGGGCTTCTGCCTGAGATGGAGCTCGGATGAGCCAGTCGTCCAGATATGGGAACACGAAGATTCCCATGCCTCTTAGAAATGCGGCTACGACTGCCATGCATTTTGTGAATACTCTTGGAGCAGAGGCGAGACCGAAGGGAAGTACTCTGTACTGGAAATGTTTTCCCTGGAACAGAAATCGAAGATGTTTTCTGTGGGATGGATGGATGAGTATATGAGTGTACGCATCCTTGAGATCTAGAGAACAAAGCCAATCCTGACTCTGAAGGTATGGAAGGAGAATGCCCAGAGAGAGCATTTTGAATTTCTCCTTGAATAGAAACTTGTTCAATTCTCTCAGATCTAGGATAGGTCTGAAGCCCCCTGTCTTCTTTGTTATGAGAAAATAAGGGGAGTAGAACCCTAACCCCTGTTGAGGAAGAGGAACCTCCTCTATTGCCCCTTGGGCAAGGAGAGAGGAGACTTCCTGACCCAACAGGGTCAGAAGAGATGGGGGAGAACTGAATTGTCTCACCATGGTATGGGGAGGAAGGCTGGAGAAATGAAGTTTGTAGCCCTCTCTGATGATAGAGAGGGTCCATTGCTCTGATGTTATTTGCTCCCATCTGGGAGCAAAGTGAGCTAACCTTCCGGGAATGGTGAGGGGCTCTGGTTGTTCTAGAGCCAGAAATGGTAAGTTCTCTAGGGGCAAGTCAAAACCCCTGAGGGGGTTGAGCCTGCTGGGGTGTAGCAGACACTGCAGGCCTTGACTTTACTTGCTTAGATTGCTGACGTTTAGCAGCAAAGCGAGGCTGAGCAGATTGTTGGCCAGTATTTGTGGAAAATCTGGCCTTCTTGTAGTAAGGCCTCTTAAAAGGCTTCTTTTTGGCAGGAGTAGAAGTAGACTTAGAAAGTCTATCTAGAGTGGCATTTTCTGCGTCCATTTGAGCAGCTTTAATTTGCCAGTCCTCACCAAATAAGTTCTCACCTGTACAGGGCAGATTCCTTAAGCCATCCACGACCCAGGGTTCTAGGTCAGAAGCCTGGAGCCAAGCAAGACGTCGGGCTGCAATAGCAATTCCCGAAGCCCTGCCTGCAAACTCAAAGGAATCAAAGGCTGCCCTGTTGGAAAACTTGCAGACCTCTGAAAGTTGTGTCACCACAGAAGTGAAGTCCTCCTTTCTATCCTCAGGGATAAAGGGGGCAAAATGCCGCACCTTTAGGGCAAGTTCTCTGAGAAACATGCCCATATAAAGACTGTAGGAATTGATCCTGGCTATAAGCATACTAGCCTGGAAGATCTTTCTACCAAAAGAGTCAAGGGTCTTACATTCTCGCCCTGGAGGGGTAGAAGAGTGCCTTTTAGGACTCTTTATCTTTTTCATGGCAGACTTCACCACAATGGAGTGGTGAGGCAGTTGAGTCTTTCGAAACCCAGGAGAAGGAGGGACCCGGTACATGGTGTCCAACCTACGGGAATGAGGAGACAGTGTTAGAGGAGTCTCCCACAAATCCATCAAGTGTTCTTGAAGGATTTCATGGATAGGCAGGGTAACTGCCTCTTTAGGAGCTTTGGAGTATCCTAAAATATCCAATTTCTTTGATCTTGGTTCCTTTTCAGAAGATGTAGCAATAGAAAGCCCTTTAGCTACATCAACAATGAACTCCTGAAAGGATAAATCCTCTGGAGGAGACATCCTCCTCTTTGGAGAAGAGGGCTCCTCAGGAAGATCAAGCTCAGCAGAGTCATCAGAGGAATTGAACTCATCAGAAGAATCAGAGTATTCTCTCTGTGCTTCCAATGCACGATACGCGTACCGACCGATATCGACTTCGGGCGTATCGGGCATGGGATCGGTATTGGGCAAAAGCCTGAATCCGGCATGCGGAACCGATCGACGCTTGGAAGTCGATGGTCTCGGTCCGGTGTGGATACCGGAACCGGAGTCGGTACCGAGGGCATCGCAGCCTTAATGAAAGCCAGAAAGGCCTGCTGCATGGTCTGGACAGTATTGCCCATGGACGCCACTACTGCCTGGATGTCGGTACCGGTATCGACCGGTACCCCAGAGCAGTCTAACAGGTGATCGGTCGAGGCCGTGCCATCGATGTCAACCTGTAACCCCATAGGTGATGCTTTGGAGGCCGGAGCCTCCCGCCGGGGTTTTTTGGTCTGGGCAGAATCCTCGAACTCAAGATTGAGAGCCTCTCGATCTTTTGAAAGAGATTTGCTTTTAGAGGATTTGCCCACAGAAAGTTTGGTTACCTGAGATCCATCCGGAGAGGAAGACCTGGATGACTGTGATGCTGGATTATCTGAAGCAAACAGCACATGGAACTTGTTGGCCCAGTTCTGCAAACCACGTTTAGACATCTGGGAGCAGAATGGGCAGTCCGGTATGGAGTGGTCAGGTCCCAAACATTTAAGACACCATTCATGGGTGTCTGTGACAGAAATAACAGCACTACAGTTGGTACACTTTTTAAAACCAGGAGCTGGCTTCTCCATAAGGAGAATTTGTGTAGGCCTGAAGGCCTAGCAAAATTTACCACGTTGTGCTGAAAATAAAAAAAGATTTTTTTTTTTTTAGAAAGAAAGAAAGAGAGACCGGCAGTACCGGTTTTGGTATGGGGAAGGCAGGTACGCGGTCAAAAGAACTGAAGAGAGCTGGTCAGGAAGGCGGGAAGGCAGCGCGCATGCGCTGTGGGAAGCCCCAAAAGCTTTTCATCTGAAAAGCTGGGGAGCTTTCCCGCGCAGGCTCCGTCGGTTCAGACGTACCCATATGTAAGGACTCATTCCTGCTTGTTCCTGGAGATACAATATATGCAGTGTTAGATTTGTTTTAAATGTCGCAATGGTTTTGCGGCTCCCAGTTTCTTTTTTCCCTTCGGAAACGGGTCCAAGTGGCTCTTTATGTCTTAAAGGTTGCAGACCCCTGGTCTAGGGTATGCAAGACCATCTCAGCCCGGCTGGCATGTGGCCTGGGAAAGAAAGTCGGAAGAACCACCTCCTGATTGAGGTGGAAGGAGGAGACAAACCTTTGGAAGGAACTTAGGATGAGTCCGCAAGACTACTCTGTTCCTATAGAACCTAGTGAATGGTGCATCTGACAGCAGGGCTTAAAGCTCGATCACTCGCCTTGCTGAGGTAAGAGCCACCAAAAACAACGCTTTCCAGGACAGAAAACGCAAAGGGCAAGTAGCCATAGGCTCAAATGGTGGGCACGTAAGCTGTTGCAAGACCACATTCAAATCCCACTCAGGGGCAGGTGGACGAACCGGAGGCTTAAGCAAAAGCAGGCCTCTAAGGAAGCACCAAAGGGTGGCTTGAAAGAGACTGGCCCTCCGCCGGTGAGTGGTGCACAGAGAGAGCACTGAGATGGACCCTAACAGAGTTGGATTTAAGGCCTAGGTTGGAAAGGTGAAGCAAATATTGCAGCACCACTGGTACCAGGCATGAGAAAGGATCCTCATTGTGTTGAGCACACCAGGTGGAGAACCTACGCCACTTGAAGGCATAAGATTTCCGGGTGGACTGCCTCCTGGAGGCCAAGAACACGTCCTCCACTTCCCTAGGCAGCAGTAAGGGTGCTAGAACTACCCTTTCAGCAGCCAGGCCATCAGATTGAGGGACTGGAGGTTGGGCTGTAAGAGAGATCCCTGCTCCTGAGACAGGAGATCTGGTTGCATCCGCAGAGGAAGAGGAGTGCCCACCCCTAGTTGCAAAAGAAGGGGAACCACGGTTGCCTTGGCCACCTGGGAGCCACCAGGATCACCGAGGCCCTGTCCCGGATCACTTTGAGCAGTGTCTTGGGCACTAGAGGCGTGGGACGAAACGCATACAGGAGGCCTGTAGACCACGGAATGAGAAACGCATCCGCTGCTACTCTGAGAGGATGCGGTCGTCTGGAGCAGAACCTAGGCAGTTGACGGTTCAGTGGACTGGCAAAGAGATCAATGTTTGGAAGACCCCATCTTAGGAAGATTTGTTGAACCACCAGAGGATTCAACTGCCATTCGTGGGGCTGTAGGATTCTGCTCAATCTGTCTGCTAGATAATTCTCCTGTCCAGGGAGATAGACCGCTTTGAGAAGTATGTCATGATTGACTGCCCAAGTGCACAGGTCCTGTGCTTCCTGACAGAGAGGGCGGGACCCTGTGCCCCCATTTGTTCACACAGAACATAGCAACTTGATTGTCCGTCTGAACTAAGACGGACTGGTGAGAGAGGACATGAAAGAAAGTCCGTACAGCCAAGCGGATAGCTCTCAGTTCCAATAGATTGATCTGCTGTGCGACCTCCCATGGAGACCACAGGCCCTGAGTGCATGCTCCCTGGCAATATGCACCCCAACCGTGAAGAGTAGCATCGGTCGTGAGCACTTGGGAGTGTGGAGGTGCCTGAAAAGGCACTCCTTGCACCAGATTTGGAAGATGAAGCCACCACTGCAGAGAAGATGCTAGCAGCTGGGACACCCTCACCTTGTCCGTCAGGTTTCCTGTGGCCTACAGCCACCGAGTCCGGAGGCCCCACTGAGCCGGCCTCATGTGCAGATGGGCATTTGGAGTGACATGGACCATGGATGCCATGTGGCCTAAGAGCCTCAGGAATTGTCTGGCGGAGACCAGAGAATTGCTGCAGAATTGTCTGGCCAAATCCATCAGTCTGTGGGCCCTGTCCACAGGCAAAAAAGCCTTTGCCTGAAGGGTGTCGAGTCTTGCTCCTATGAACTCCAGGCTCTGTGAGGGGTGCAAAGTGGACTTTACGAAGTTTATGACAAACCCCAGATGCTGGAGAAGAGAGATAGTGCGGAGGGTGGCTTGATTGGTCTCCTGTGGAGACTGACCCCTGATGAGTCGTCCAGGTATGGAAAGACAAAGATCCCTTGAACCCTGAGGTAGGCCGCCACCACTGCCAAGCACTTGGTGAAAACCCTGGGGGCGGATGTTAGGCCAAAAGGGAGTACCCTGTACTGAAAATGGTTTCCTCCCACCACAAATCTATGATATTGTCTGTGGTCTGGATGAATAAGGATGTGAGTATTAGCATCCTTTAGGTCTAAGGAGAATAACCAATCTCCCTGCTGGAGGTAGGGCAGCAGTATTCCAAGGGTAAGCATCTTGAACTTTTCCCTCTGCAGGAACTTGTTTAGATTTTGCAAGTCTAGGATGTGCCGGAGGCCTCTTGTCCTTTTTGGTACCAGGAAGTACCTGGAATAGAAGCCTTGACCTCTCAGGTGTTTTTGGGCACCGGTTCCACCGCCTGTTCCTTTAGAAGACTTGCTAACTCCTGCAGGAGTAGGTTCCTGTGCAGAGGGAGTCTTGGAGGCTCCCCTAGAAAGTAGGAGGGGGGTACCTGGTGGAAGTGGAGCAGATAGCCCCTCTGGACTATGCTTAGCACCCAGGTATCCCTTGTTACGGCCGACCACCTGTGGGCGTACAGGGTCAACCGGCCTCCTGTGCTGAGAGAGGCCAGCTGAGGAGGAGAGGCTATGCCACTGGAGTCAAAACCCCGCTCCCTGCTGTACAGGAGCCGGTGGCTTGGGGGTTTTCTGCCTACGGGGCCCATGTCCCTGCCCCTTGGCCTACTGACCCTGTTGGGGAGCTGTGGAGGCCTGGTACTGAGGGTAAGCTTTGTAGGCATATGACTTTCTCGGGTAAAAGGACTTTTTTCCCGAGCCCTTCTTCTTTTGAGAAGGGGCACAGGTCTTCCTGGACAGCCTTGTCCTGGTGAGAGTCTCGGACTCGAGTTCTACAGCTTTTTCAGTCATGGGCTTGCAAAGAGGTTTTCACCTCAGCAGAGGACATCGACCAACTTGTCCTGCACCCATGGCTCGAGGTCCGATGACTGTAGCCAGGCCTGACGGCATGCACCGATGCCGGCCGCGGCTACTCGGGCTGAAGCCTCGAAGCCATCATAAGCTGCTTGAGACATAAACTTCGAGCATTCTCGGATCCCAGTTGACAAGGCTGTGAACCTTTGCGAAGGTTCCTTGGAGAGATCAGCAGAGAACCCGGCAATCTCCTTTGCCAGGTCTCGAAGGTTCATGACAATATATAGCTGGTAGGTCTGGACACGGCAGGCAAGCAAGCATACAGCCCTGGAAGCACTTTCTACCGAGGGCATCCAGGTTCCGGGCCTCCCGACCGGAAGGCACCAAGTAGTGCATCTTCTGACTCTTCAGCCAATGCATGGCCGATTCCACAACCATGGAATGGTGCGGTAGCTGTGCCTTCTGGAACCCGGGGCTCTTGCGGACTCGATAGATGGAATCGACCCGCTTGCTCAGAACCGGCATCAAAGCCGGCGCCTCCCACATGTGGAAGAGCAACCGTTCCAGCATCGGAGGAACCGGTACAGTAAAGGCCTCCTTGGGAGGAGAGTCATACTGCAGGGCCTCAGGCTCCTCCTCAGGGTCCGCGGGGAAGGCCAAGGCCTTGGCCATGTCCCGCATGAAGACTGAGAACCGGGTGTCCTCCGTGGGGGACCATCTCCGAGGCTCAGGCTCCGGTGAGTCCGAAGGGACACACCGGGTCTGAAAAGTGTCCGGGGACTCCCCGTCCTCCGTTTCCCAGCCCGACCCCTCAGAGGAGGAATCGAGCGGCTCCGGTCGGGCAGGCACCAATGCCATAGGCCCTGACGCCGAGGGTACCGGCGTCGACGACCTCGGTCTCGAACGGGAGGCCGAGGGAGACCTTGGCCGAGGATCGACTCGAGAGCGCATGGGACTCGAGGATCGGCTCGGCCTCCGGGGTCAACTTGGATGTCGATGTCCCGGTGGTCGGGGCAGATGCACCGGTGAGACTGGCGATCAGTGCCCGCTGCTGTTCCGTGAAGGCAGCCAAGCTGCTCTCCAAGGCCGTCAACCTGAGTCCGAGCACAGGAGACTCAGCAGCCCCCGACTCGGGCCCCACGACGTTGGCTCCCCCGGAGGAGAGTCCACGAGGACTACAGTACTCACGTGACTCGGGCACTCCGTCTCCACACGAGGTTGTTTAGCAGGCCTCTCTGACTCCGAAGACCTGGGGCGGCGTTCGGGGCTATGCGACTTGGCCCTCAAGGAGCCAAGTGCGTCCACCGACGCCGCCCTCATGGGTTTCTTCTTCCTGCGGTGCTCCCGCAAGGGAGACCCCCTCTCAGAGGAACCCTGGCAATGCTCGGGACTAGAGTCCTGAGATGTCGAGGTCTCTGACGAAGTCCGGGCCCGGCCGGACGCGGAGTCAGATAAGATTCTTTCCTTATGACGGCTCCTCAACGCCTTCGAGGACATTTTCCCACACGGGCCACAGATCAGCGGGTCATGATCGGGTCCGAGGCAGCGGAGGCAGCAGTCATGTGTGTCGGTGAGAGACATCAGTTTCTTACACCGATCACGCTTTTTAAACCGGCTGACAGCTATCGGGGGAAAAAGGACCTCTGCAAGGTCAAAAGACAGGGCTGCCAGGGAAAAATAGAAAAATGTCGTGAACGCTAGTCACAAAGGACAAAAAACGAAAAATGAAGTCCGGGCTCGATACCGGTGTACCGCGCCCAGGTGGGAAAGCGAAACCGGCGTCGAACCGAAGAAAAAACACGGATCCACGCAGAAAATCAACTTTTTTCTCGGGTGAAAACGAAACACTTCCGTCGGGCTCCGTGGAAAAAAGAAGAGTAAGCAAGATGGCACCCTTGGGCGGGAAGGGGACCACGCATGCGCACTGCATTCCCTAAGGCTTTCTATGAAAGTTGAGGAAAGGCTCTGCACAAGGGCTCCATCGGTGCCGACATCACCCATATGTGAGGACTGACTTCCTGCTTGGTCCTGGTTCTACGTAAACCACCTTGATACCACTGAAAGGCGGTATATAAGAAATGTTAAATAAATAAAATAAATAAACTTACAGCTAACTGAAACCATGTTCTACGTAAACCGTCTTCATACCACTGAAAGGTGGTAAGAAATGTTAAATAAATAAACAAACAAACAAACAAACAAACTCCAAGGGTTTGAGGGTGGGTTGTGAAGACTAAATCCCTGCTGTTACAGGTAAGTAACTATGCTATCTCCAGGAATAAGCAGGAATGTAGTTTCACATATAGGACTCCCTAGCTTCCAGATCTCAGAAGACTTAGACAGGTCAGAAAGTCGGACAAGGTCAGATTAATCTAGACTTTCCCGCCAAGGAGATTTGGTAAGAATATTTTATTTTATTTATTTACAGTTTCTTATATACCGCACAATTCGACATCAGCGCGGTTTACATGGAACAGAAAAATCAGAACATGTACATAGTTCTGTGTTTACAAATAAAGCACAGTTACTTACCTGTAAACAGGTGATCTCTGGGAACAGCAGGAATTAGTCCTCACTTATGGGTACGTCGGAACCGACGGAGCCTGCGCGGGAAAGCTCCCCAGCTTCCCAGGAAGGAAGCTTTTGGGGTCTCCCACTGCACATGCGCGCTGCCTCCCCGCCTTCCTGACCAGCTCTCCTCAGTTCGAGTTTATAGCTGAGACAATAGAGAGAGGAAAGGAAGATAGATAGAAGATACAATTCCTAGGGGAGGTGGGTGGGTTGTGAGGACTAATTCCTGCTGTTCCCAGAGATCACCTGTTACAGGTAAGTAACTGTGCTATCTCCAGGAACAAGCAGGAATAAGTCCTCACTTATGGGGACTCCCTAGCTAAGATGCCTGGGAGATCCCCTTCCAAGGGTTCGCCATCTTCGTATGGATCTCAGGCATCCATCCTGGGAAGGTGGGCAGGAGTTGTTTAAGTATGGAACAGGTGTTTGAGGACAGCCTGACCAAACAAGGCATACCGGCGGGAGTCCTTGTCCAAGCAGTAATGGACTGTGAAGGTATGAACCGAGGCCCATGTGGCGGCTCGACAGATCTGATCTATGGATACAGAGTGAAGATGAGCCATAGAAGTGGCCATGGCTCTCACATTGTGAGCTGTGACATGGCCTTCCAGAGAAATATTTTTACTCTGGTAAGCAAAGGAAATACACTGAGCAATCCAATTGGAAAGTGTACGTTTGGAGACTGGAAGTCCCAAATGAGAAGGATCAAAAGCCACGAAAAGCTGGGAAGACTTTCGATGTGGCTGAGTCCTGTTGAGGTAAAAGGCAAGAGCTCTTTTACAATCTAAAATATGAAGGTTCCTCTCTGCACTGGATGCATGAGGAGCTGGAAAAAAGACAGGTAGATATACCTCTTGATTAAGATGAAAAGGCGAGACCACTTTGGGCATAAAGTGGGGATTCGTCCTAAAGACCACCTTATCATGATGAAACCTGGTATAAGGTGGATGAGCCACTAAGGCTTGTAGTTCACTGATGCGGCGAGCCGAAGTGACTGCAATAAGGAAAAGGACCTTCCAGGAAAGAAATTTCAAGGAGGTAGAAACCAACGGTTCAAAAGGTGGCTTCATAAGCTGACCCAGAACTAGGTTCAAGTCCCATGCTACCGGAGGAGGTCGGATGGGAGGCTTAGTTAGAGTCAGGCCTCTCATGAACCTTGCAACAAGCGGATGAGAGGAGACAGGTTGTCCATTTATAGGTTTTAAGGATGCTGCAATAGCACTCAAATGGACTATTACTGAATTCGTCTTAAGGCCTGCATTAGAAAGATGCACGAGATAGTCTAGTAGAGAATTCAAAGGAAGTGCTAGAGGGTCAAGACCCTGTTGAGCACACCAAATGGAAAAGCGTTTCCATTTGAAAGCATAGGAACGCCTCGTGGAGGGTTTCCTAGAGGCATGAAGGATATCTTTCACTGGTTGAGAAAGATTGAAGTCATGAAGGCTTAGGCCTTCAGTAACCAAGCTCGGAGGTGTAGGGACTTGGCGTTTGGGTGCCACAAAGTCCCCTCCTCCTGAGACAGAAGGTCTGGCGCAGCTCCCAGGTCCAGAGAGGGTCCCTGGGAGAGATGCAGAAGTAGAGGGAACCACACTTGGCGTGGCCAGCGTGGAGCTATGAGGATCATCGATCCGTGATCTCTCTGGAGTTTGAACAGAGTCTTGGGAATCAAAGGAATGGGTGGAAAGGCATATAGGAATTCCTGACCCCAATGCAGGAGAAAGGCGTCGTTGGCCTGAGCCCCCTGACACGGATTCCTGGAACAGAACCGGGGAAGTTTGGCATTCCACGGACTTGCAAAGAGGTCTATGTCCGGGGTTCCCCATTCCTGAAAGATTCTGCGTATCTGGTCCATATGTAGGGACCATTCGTGTGAAGCAGAACTCGACTGAGTCTGTCTGCCCGAGAGTTTTGAACCCCTGGAAGATACACTGCCAGAAGATGAATTTGATGCTCTCTGGCGAAGGCCCATAATCTGAGAGCTTCGTTGCAAAGCGACAGAGAGCCTGTCCCTCCTTGTTTGTTTATGTAGAACATGGCTACCTGATTGTCTGTCTGGACTAGGACGGTCAGGTTGGCTAGGAGGGTATGGAAGACTTTGAGGGCAAAGAAGATTGCTCGCAGTTCCAGGAGGTTGATGTGAAGGGTGGTCTCTTGGGGAGACCAAGTACCCTGAGTGGAGAGGTGTTGAAGATGGGCTCCCCACCCTGTTTGGGAGGCATCTGTTGTGAGGGTTGCTTGGGGCAACAAAGGTTGGAAGGGGGTCCCCAACAACAGATTCTTGGTGGACATCCACCATTGGAGGGACCAAAACAGACGCTTTGAGGTGAGTATTTGGTCGGAGAGCGCTCCTGATGCTTGAGTCCACTGAGTGGCCAAGGTCCATTGAGCTGCTCTCATATGAAGACGAGCGTAGGGCACCACGTGTACCGTGGAGGCCATGTGGCCCAGAAGTCGTAGCATTTCTCTGGCTGTCAAGTGACTGCTGGATTGAGCTTGGGAGGCCAAGCACATCAGACGTTTGCCCCGGACTTGAGGTAGGTAGGCCCTTGCAGTGGCGGTGTCCAACTGGGCCCCTATGAATTCCAGAGACTGAGTAGGGGTAAGTTGAGACTTCGGAAGGTTTACCACCAGTCCCAGATACTGCAGAATGTGCCTGGTGCGGTCCAGGGAAATCTGGGCCTGTGACTGAGATGGAGCTCGGATGAGCCAGTCGTCCAGATATGGGAATACAAAAATTCCCAGACCTCTTAGAAATGCAGCCACCACTGCCATGCATTTGGTGAACACTCTTGGAGCAGAGGCCAGACCGAAGGGAAGTACTCTGTACTGGAAATGTTTTCCCTGAAACAGAAATCTTAGATATTTTCTGTGGGATGGGTGGATGAGTATATGTGTGTACGCATCCTTGAGATCTAGAGAACAAAGCCAATCCTGACTCTGAAGGTATGGAAGGAGAATGCCTAGAGAAAGCATTTTGAATTTCTCCTTGTACAGAAATTTGTTCAATTCTCTCAGATCTAGGATAGGTCTGAATCCCCCTGTCTTCTTTGGTATGAGAAAATAAGGGGAGTAGAATCCTGTCCCTTGTTG
Source organism: Ichthyophis bannanicus (assembly GCA_033557465.1). Classification (NCBI taxonomy): domain Eukaryota; kingdom Metazoa; phylum Chordata; class Amphibia; order Gymnophiona; family Ichthyophiidae; genus Ichthyophis; species Ichthyophis bannanicus. Next base: position 232,236,294 of record CM066039.1, read on the forward strand.
AAGAAGAGGAACCTCTTCTATTGCCCCTTGGGCAAGGAGAGAAGAGATTTCCTGACCCAACAGGTCCAGGAGAGATGGGGGAGAATTGAAGTGCCTCACCATGGTATGTGGAGGAAGGTTGGAAAAATGAAGTTTGTAGCCCTCTCTGATGATAGAGAGGGTCCAGTGCTCTGATGTAATTTGCCCCCATCTGGGAGCAAAGTGAGCTAACCTTCCGGGAATGGTGAGGGGCTCTGGTTGTTCTAGAGCCAGAAATGTTAAGTTCTCTAGGGGCAAGTCAAAACCCCTGAGGGGGTTGAGCCTGCTGAGGAGTGGCAGACGCTGCAGGCTTTGACCTTGCCTGTTTAGGTTGCTGACGTTTAGCAGCAAAGCGAGGCTGAGAAGATTGTTGGCCAGTATTTGTGGAAAATCTGGCCTTCTTGTAGTAAGGCCTCTTGAAAGACTTTTTCTTGGCAGGAGTAGAGGTAGACTTAGAAAGTCTATCCAATGTAGCATTTTCTGCGTCCATTTGAGTGGCTTTAATTTGCCAGTCTTTACCAAATAAGTTCTCACCTGTACAGGGCAGATTCCGTAAGCCATCCAGGACCCAGGGTTCTAGGTCAGAGGCCTGGAGCCAAGCAAGTCGTCGGGCTGCAATGGCAATGCCCGAAGCTGTACCGGCACCCTCAAAGGAATCAAAGGCTGCTTTGTTGGAGAACTTAGAAACATCTACAAGCTGTTTCACTAAAGAAATGAACTCCTCCTTTCTATCTTCAGGGATAAAGGGGCAAAATGCTTTACCTTTAGGGCAAGTTCCCTTAGAAACATGCCCATATACAGACTGTAAGAATTAATCCTGGCTATAAGCATACTAGCCTGGAAAAGTTTCCTGCCAAAAGAGTCTAGGGTCTTACATTCTCGCCCTGGAGGGGTAGAAGAGTGCCTTTTGGTGCTCTTAATCTTTTTCAGCGCAGACTTCACCACAATGGAATGGTGAGGCAGCTGAGTCTTTTGAAACCCAGGAGAAGGAGGGACCCGGTACATTGTGTCCAACCTACGAGAGTAAGGAGACAACGTTAGAGGAGCCTCCCATAAGTCCATCAAGTGTTCTTGAAGGATTTCATGGATAGGCAGGGTGACTGCCTCTTTAGGAACCTTAGGGTATCCTAAAATATCCAATTTCTTTGACCTAGGTTTTTTTCAGAGGATGTGGTAATAGAAAGTCCTTTAGCTAGCTCTATAATGAAGTCTTGAAAGGACAAATCCTCTGGTGGAGACATTCTCCTCTTTGGGGAAGAGGGGTCTTCATGAAGAACTAGAGACAGCTCATCAGAGTCCTCAGAGGAGTCAAAACCCTCAGAAGAATCAGAGTATTCTCTATTTGCTTCCAACGCACGATACGCATACCGATCGGTATCGACATCGGGCGTACCGGGTATGGGATCGGTATCGGGTGAAAACCCGGATCCGGCATGCGGAACCGATCTGCGTTTGGAAGTCGATGGTCTCGGTTCCGGTATGGGAGACGATACCGGAACCGGACCCGGTACCGCTGAACGCGGTACCGAGGGCGTCGCAGCTTTAATAAAAGCCAGCATGGCCTGCTGCATGGTCTGAACAGTATTGCTCATAGACGCCACTGCTGCCTGGATGTCGGTACCGGTATGGGCCGGTACCCCAGAGCAGTCTAACAGGTGATCAGTCGAGGCCGTGCCATCGATGTCAACCTGTAACCCCATGGTGCTTTGGAAGTCAGAGCTTCCCGCCGGGGTTGTTTGGCTGGGGCATGGTCCTCAGATTCAAAATTGAGAGCCTCTCGATGCTTTGAAGGAGATTTGCTCTTTGAGGACCTGCCCGAAGAAGGTTTGGTTACCTGAGATCCATCCGGAGAGGAAGACCTGGATGACTGTGATGCTGGATTATCTGAAGCAAACAGCACATGGAATTTGTTGGCCCGGTTCTGCAAACCACGTTTAGACATCTGGGAGCAGGATGGGCAGTCCGGAATGGAGTGGTCAGGTCCCAAACATTTAAGACACCATTCATGGGTGTCTGTGACAGAAATAACAGTACTACACTTGGTACACTTCTTAAAACCAGGGGCTGGTTTCTCCATGAGGAGAATTTGTGTAGGCCTGAGGCCTAACCGAAGTCACCAAGTTGTGCAAAGATAAAGATTATTATTATTATTTTTTTTTTTAAAAGAAAAGAAAAGAAAAGAGAGACCGGCGGTACCGGTTTCGGTATGGGGAAGGCAGGTACGCGGTCTAAAGAAACAAACTAAAACAATAATTTCTTCAGCGGTGACAGGAACACGACCTGCTGGCTCCGCGGAAAAAGAGAAACTGAGGAGAGCTGGTCAGGAAGGCGGGAAGGCAGCGCGCATGTGCAGTGGGAGACCCCAAAAGCTTCCTTCCTGGGAAGCTGGGGAGCTTTCCCGCGCAGGCTCCGTCGGTTCCGACGTACCCATAAGTGAGGACTTATTCCTGCTTGTTCCTGGAGATCAGGAATACAGGGGTGGGGGGTAGGAGTTATCATTATGTTCCAAAGAGATGTTGAAGGACCACCTGGCCGAAGGCTGGATCCCGGCTGGAGTCTTTGTCCAAACAGTAGTGAGTAGCAAAGGTGTGGATGGAGAACCATGTTGCAGCCCGGCAGATTTCGTCAATGGCCACTGAATGTAGATTCGCAACCAATGTTGCCATGGCTTGGACATTATGAGCAGTAACATGCCCGGTGAGGGTATGGCCTGCTTTGTCATATGCTAGTGATATACAGTCTGCTATCCTTCAGGAGAGCGTTCGTTTCGTTACAGGAAGACCTAAGAGGTTGGAGTCAAAGGACACAAATAATTGTGAGGATTTTTGAATATCCTGAGTCCTTTGAAGATAGAAGGCCAGAGCCCTTTTGCAATTAAGTGTGTGCAGGGTTGCCTCTGCATGAGATGCATGAGGTCTTGGGAAGAAAACCGGAAGGATTACAGACTGATTAATGTGGAAAGGTGACACCACCTTTGGTAAAAAGTGGGAATGTGTCCGAAGATCTTGTCATGATGGAATCTGGTATATGGTGAATGCAACATTAAGGCTTGCAGTTCACTGATGCGCCTAGCTGAGGTCAGGGTGATGAGAAATATAACTATCCAAGACAAGTATCATAGGTGGGTAGTTGCTAAGGACTCAAACGGAGGTTTGAGAAGCTGAGTCAATACCGCATTGAGATCTCATGGTACTAGGGGTGGTCAAGAGGTGGCTTGGAGAGGAGTAGGCCTCTCATAATACATGCCACTAGAGGAACTGTGGAGATGGGTCGACCATCGACAGGTTTATGAAAAGTTGAAATAGCACTGAGGTGAACACGTACTGAATTTATTTTGAGTCCCGAAGAGGACAGATGTAAAAGGTATTAAAGAAGCGTAGGTACTGATGCTACAAAAGGATTGTGGTTATTTTGAGATCACCATGAAGCGTATCTACGCCATTTGAAAGAGTATGTTTGCCTGGTAGAGGGCTTTATGGAAGACAGGATGATGTCTTTCACAGTTGTCAAAAGTTATAGATGTTGTAACATCATCCTGTCAGCATCCATGCAGTCAGGTGGAGAGAATGCAGATTGGGATGCAGGACTGTCCCGTTGTCCTGGGCCAGAAGATCCAGGTTGGATTCCAATGGAATTCGAGGAGTCTGTCAGCCAAAGTAGGAGGGTAAACCAAGGCTGACGGGGCCAGCAGGGGGCTATGAAGAACATAGTTCCCTTGTCCACTTGGAGAGGGTCTTCAGGAGCAGAGGTATGGGGGGGAAAGCATAAAGCAGTTCCCTACCCCAGTGAATCAGGAAGGCAACTGATGCCAGACTGAGTTTGGATGGTATCCTGGAGCAGAACTGTGGAAGTTATGAGTTCTGTGGAGTGGCAAAGAGCGATGACTGGGGTCCTCCAGGATTTGAAGATCTGTGCCACTGTGTCCAGATTTAGGATGCACTCTTGTGGATGTAAGATCCGACTCAGTTTCTCCACCAAGTGATTGATCTCTCCTGAATATAAATTGCATGGAGGTGCACGTGATGGAGAATGGCGAACTTCCATAGGCAACAGGCTTCTTCGCATAGAGGAAGAGAACCTGCCCCCCCCTTGTTTGTTTACATAAAACATTGCTACCTGATTGTCTGTCCTGACTAGGATCTGGTTGCTGAAAAGGTGGCACCAGAAAACTTGGAGGGCATTTGTGATTGCTCGAAGCTCGAGGAGGTTGATTTGTCGAGTTGATTCCTGGGCTGTCCACAGTCCTTGTGTGGAGATGGAATCTAGATGGGCTTGGACGCATCTGTAGTCAGGGGTGTTGAGGTTGGGCCATCTGAAAAGGTGACCCTATGAGAAATTTCTTGGGGTACACCAATAGAGGAGTGATTTGGCCAGAGATATCCCATAGATTCCATGTGACCTGGGTCAAGTGGGATGAGAGGGTCCATTGCGTTAGTTGGACCCCCCCCCCTGACGTAGTAGTTTCATTGTTTTATTGTTGTCTTGTCTCAGCTAGATTTTGGTCCTGTTTTCCCCCTGTCTGTCGTTGTTTTAGTTGAGTCAGTCTGTGTTTTGGTTGCGATTATTGTTTGTTGTTTTGCTTTGCACTGTCCTTTCTTTTGCTTTCCTGTTATATTTTGGCGTTCCTTTTTCTATAGTTTGCAGTGTTGACCTTTTATTTTTTTGTACACCGCTTTTATGTTTTGGCCTAAGCGGTTTATCAAATTTTAAATAAAGATAAAGATAAAGATAAATATGCAGTCTGCGGCGACCCTGCCCGGCTCAAGGGGTTAAGGACATGAGCAGCCGCTGTACTTCGTGAGGGAAGGAGGAAACCTTTGCCCCCAGGAATGCTGGGAGTTGTAGTTCCAGCTCTTCTCACTCCGAATTAAAGAAACTTGTAGTTGTGGTTTCTTTATAATAGGTATTTTATTAAAGTAAAAGGTAAATGTTCCATCACATGCAAACAAGGGTGCTTCCAAAGGCAAACAGAAACTTCAGGTTAAATGCAACTCAAAATACAAATGCTGCTTTTTCTCTTTCCAGCAAATTGCTCTCTTTTGCCTCCAGAGGTCAGTTGGCTTCACGGCACCTCTTACAGCCACAGTTACTTTCACTATGCTGAGAATCAGGTGGAGGTAATTAGAACTTCCATTTTCACGGCAATACAACAGCTTTACAGAACTCAGCTCACACACGATAAAGGCAGTTCCCTTCAGCTTGGCTTTCCTATACAACAGAATGTACAGTCCATTTGTTCACACTCAGGTATGCTTGTATTTCCCTGGGTTACTCCTTCAAGCTGTGCTGAATTACACAGGTACACTACCAAAAACCTGCCTCCAGTTTTGCAACTGATTCCTATAGATTTTGGGGTGCTGAATCCAGGAAAAATAGCCAAAATGTTCCATCACGTCACGTTTTCTTGCAAAATTAGATTTCTTACCCATATAAGGAATGTTCACATAATTTCTTTTTAGCCGACTGCAGTTTATTTTCTTGGCCCAAAATAGAGGTTGTAATGGTTAACTAACTAGAAACACTCCCTCATGATATTTTAGAGTGTTTTGTATTCATTTTATACATTAACAGGACAATTGGGAGGCGGGGGGCTAAATCCAGTACTCGCGCTGGCGCATGTTCTTTCCTGTTCGCCTCGCCTCGTTCGCTCGCTCAAACACGGTGGTTGCGACATGAACGTTCCTGTCAAATTTCAGTTTCTTGCAAGTTCATTATTACCTTTTGTTTGCTCAGTTGTAATCCAGCTTTATTCCGAAGTGGTTCACTACAGTTGTAGTTTGCAGTGCTGTGTATTTGTGATGGCTCACAGAGCCAGAGGTTGCGTCAACTCTCCGGACAGTTTTTGTTTTATTTGTGGGGAATATACCGTGAAAAAGCGGCAGAGGAACATTTCTGCATTTATTAAAAAAGTATATTTCGCCTATTTCGGTTTGAAGTTAGGCGATCAAGACAAACCGTGGGCTCCTCACAAAGTGTGCAAGACATGTGAGGAAGATCTACGCTTATGGATGAAAGGTAAAAAACAAGCATTTCGTTTCGGAATACCTTTGATGTGGTGTGAACAAAGAGACCACAGCAGTGACTGCTATTTTTGTTCTTGCATTGTGAAGGGATACAACTTAAAAAATAAGAACGTAATAAGTTAACCCCAACCTTTCCTCAGCAATTAGGCCTATGCTCATAGCAATAAAGTACCTGTGCCTGAACCACCAAAATCTTTGGATCATATTTGTGTGGACGGTTCTGATCATGATGAGACTCATCAGATGGCTTTTCCCGATGAGTCCAGTACTTCCGAGTTTGAAACTGAACCAGATCCGAAACCTGAACTTTTCTCTCAAGCTGAATTGAATGATTTAGTCCGGGATTTAGGACTCCCAAAAGATGCTGCCCAACTGCTAGGTTCTCGGCTTAAACAGAAAAATCTATTGTCACCAGGAACAACTTTTTATTGGTACCGCAACCGCGAGACACAATTTTTGAAGTATTTCAGCAAAGAGGAAGATTTGGTATTTTGCAACGATATATACGGAGTGATGGAAAAGTTTAAACTCAAGTATGATCCTGCTGAATGGCGGCTGTTCATTGATTCGTCAAAAGACAGCATAAAAGGTGTTCTTCTTCATAATGGCAACACATTCGCTTCAGTTCCTATTGCTCACTATGTTATTCTCCAAGAAAAATACGAGAATTTGGCCCTGATTCTTCAGAAGATTCGTTATGATGAGCATAAGTGGATGATTTGTGGAGACTTTAAAATTCTATCCATGCTATTAGGGCAGCAATCTGGTTTCACCAAATATCCCTGCTTCCTTTGCTTGTGGGATAGCCGGGCCCGCGACCTACACTGGGAGAAAAAAGACTGGCCAATTCGGGAGTATTTGAGACCCGGTGAGAAAAATGTTCTTCATGAGAGCTTGGTACCTCGTGATAAAATTCTATTACCACCTCTCCACATTAAGTTGGGTCTCATTAAGCAATTCATCAAGTCCCGTCCAAAAGATGGTGAGTGCTTTCGGTACCTTTGCTCAAAGTTCCCCCGACTTTCTGAAGCAAAGCTAAAGGAAGGAGTGTTTGTTGGCCCTGATATAAGGAAACTCATTTCAGATGGAGCATTCGCTGAAACGATGTCTGAGAAGGAAAGAGAAGCCTGGGATTCCTTCAAGGATGTTGTTCTCAAATTCTTGGGGAACAGGCGGGATGAGAACTATAAGGATATTGTTGCCAGGATGCTCAATTACTTCAAAGAACAAGGCTGTAACATGAGCCTGAAAGTCCATTTCTTGCACTCCCATGTGAACTACTTTCCCGAAAACTTGGGGGCGTACAGTGAAGAACAAGGTGAAAGGTTTCACCAGGACATCAAGGACGCAGAGAGAAGGTACCAAGGAAGATGGAACACCACTATGATGGCTGATTTCTGCTGGTTGCTGCTGCGGGAAACCCCAGATGAAAAATACGCCAAGCAGCGCACCAAGAGAAGCATTCGGGGGAAGAAGAAACGGGCCCACCAGGAGATTGATTGACCCAAGAATGACTTTAAAATCTAAACTGTGTTGACAAATATCGTGTTTTTACTAAACTTTGAAATACAAATTTGCTAGTTATTACCACAGTGTCGGATCTCATTTATTAGAATTTTATTTTCACACCATCGGGTGTTTGTCTTCATGTATTGCAATGGTGCGGTTTGCGTTTTCTATTCTTACATACATACCTGTACAACATTTTTTGCACATTTCTTTGCTTTGCTTTGTGTCTAACCTCGCTCTTATATGCTCAATGTTTGTGCACATGTATGTGGCTGTTTTAAGTGCAGACAATTTTGCTACCATCACAGTGTGTTTTGTTGACATTACTCTATTCTTATGTGCTGCCTTGTTACAATTTTCTTTATTCTTATTTGAATAACTACTAAACAATTAGTATAAAGAATTCATCCAAGAAACTTTTATCTCGATCGCACTCAATCTGAAACGTTCACCTCAAACTGCTAACCCAATGTAGCAAAAAATCTGTACGTGATGGAGCAAATTGGTTACCAGATTTGGATTCAGTGCACCAAAAAACGTAAAAGTCAATCGAAACATTAGAGGCAGTTTAAAAAAAATTTTTTTTAGTGTACCTGTGTTATTTGCCTCTTGTGATACTAGCTGTTTTCTAGCCTGTAAGTCTAAAAACTGTTGGAAGCTCTGAAGTAGCAATTCAGCCTGTTCCTTATGAGAGAGGGCACTACTATCTGCTATAGCTTTTCCCTTCTGTTCAAGGCTGTTTGTCTTCTCTTCCTTTAAGATAAAGGTATTAGGATAATTGCTAGTTTCTTTAGCAATTGACTCATAGGAGGAAGAATTATCTCTATATTCAGCTTGGCAGCCGGGTGGCCAATTACTCACTGTTTGTGCAGCACTTCTGCCTGCAGATGGCTCCCAGGCTCTCCAGCTGATCTGTTTGTTGCTCTCCGGCACAAACGACGTTTCAGGGAATGATTGCTCTTTCACCTGTGCTTGTCCTGAAGTCTTTCTCCCCCAAGGCGATGCCTTCCAAGGGCTATCCACTTCAAGGTTAAATCCTCTCTGCGTGGGACTTCTGCCTATTTCCCTGGAATAGGATTGTGCAGGTTTTCTTCTTATGCCAGGTTCCAAAGTATCTTTAATCACTCCACTGGCTTTCCAACCATCTCCTTGTTTCTTCTTCCAATATTCCTTCCTTCCTTTACCTCCTGTATTCCTTGTACTTCTTGTACTCCTTGCACCACCTCCACTCGTGCTTCCTCTACTCGGGTCTCTTATCCGTCCTCCACTCGGATCTCTTATCCGTCCTTCACTCGGATCTCTTATCCGTCGCTCACTCGGATCTCTTATCCGTCCTCCACTCGGATCTCTTATCCGTCCTCCACTCGGATCTCTTATCCGTCCTTCACTCGGATCTCTTATCCGTCCTCCACTCGGATCTCTTATCCGTCCTCCACTCGGGTCTCTTATCCGTCCTCCACTCGGATCTCTTATCCGTCCTCTCTCTTCAGAGCCATGCTCTGGTTTAAATGTACATTCTCTTTTGGACACGCCCCTTCCTAGGGCTGGGTGTGCCCAATCAGAACTGCAGGGCTCCTCCCCTGGGCTGGTCTCCCTACTCAGCTCTGAGGAATAGAGTCTCTCTTTTTTCCTTGCCCTGTCATTTTGGTATAAATCCTGCTGACCCTCAGGATTTTCTACTATCTCCATAGGCTCAGGAGGGCGCTGTTCACCACAGATCCCCCCCCCTTAAGATATCACGGGCTGGCTTCTGACCAGAGGCACAGCACGTGATTCTACTCCGGGGTCTGGCGTTGACCTGTGCGTTCTTCATCCTTTTCCTGTCTTGCACTACGGTAGCTACTTGAGCTAGGGCTGTTCTATCGTGGCAAGGCTTCAGAAGGTTAATATGATACACTTGTGTGCGTCCTGTCTGATTCTTCACGAGATAGGACACTGGACCGACTGGTCGGACCACGGTACATGGGCCTTTCCACCGGCTCTCGAATTTCGGATCAGGGCCCGACACCATCACAATAACCCTGTCTCCCACGGCTAACTGGCGTGGCCGTGTGCTTTGGTCATAGTAGTCTTTCTGTCGTCGCTGATTATGTCTTAAGTTGACTTCCGCCTTCTTGGCTTCTGGCAGCCTATATGGACGTTGGCGTACTATCTCGCCCGGCGGCGTTATAATCCCATGGGTGATCAGGTCTGTCTTGCCTGGCATGGGTGTGAGGACATCCTGGTACCTTGTCAGTAGCTGGACCAACTCTTGTTTCTGGGCCCACGACAAGCCTTCATCCATTCTAGGCTCAGGGTGGCTTTTACAGACTGCGATTTGCGGCCCTAGGTCTTCCTCTTCCTTTTCTTCTACCACCGCAGCTAGAGCTTGGAAGCTGGTACCCCCCGTTGACCCGAATCCACCTGCTCCTCGAGCCGTTGTAGATAAGCTGGATACTTCTTCCAGCGGAGGCAGACCTACACGCTCGCAGATTAGTTGAGCTACTCGGTCTCCAACCTGGATTTTAAAGTCCTCCTTGCCGAAGTTGAACATAAGAATTTTAATAGACCCCCTATAATCCGGGTCTATCACTCCGGCTCCTATGTCCAGAAAATGTTTCACGGCGAGTCCCGATCGTGGGGCTATTCGGCCGTAGCATCCTAGTGGCATTTTCATTTGTAGAGCAGTATCTATCAATGCCTTCCCTTGCTTAGGAACTATGACCTCCTCAGCACTACAGAGGTCATAACCTGCTGAGTTACTTGAAGCTCTCTTAGGGGGTTGCGCATTAGGGTTCAGTTTGCAGAATCTCAGCACAAATACCGGTTTCTTCACCATTTCTTCCCTTGGAGGCGGTATTTTCCCTTTTTGCCTTTTTAGGTGAGCAAACAAAGGACTAGGCACTATGCTTTTCCTAGTGGCTTGGGTTGGAGCTTCTACCGGGGATTCTCTGGTAGCTTCTTGCTCTTTCAAAATTAAGCCTTGTTCCACTCCTTTATGGAAGTGTGGCCAGTCTTTACCCAAAACTAGGTTATGAGGTAGCTTGGGGACTACTGCAATGGGGATTTTCTTCAGCACACCTAGTGCTTTCACCTGCAGACTGTATACAGGGTATAGCGACGTACCACCATGTACACAGCGTATCTTCACATTTCGAACAGGCTGAATCGCTATCCCTGTTGCCTGGATTTGCCACCACAGCGCCTTGGAGAGCATTGTTTGCTCTGCGCCAGAATCAAGTATCGCAGTGGTGGCAATCCCCTGCACCTCGACCTCTATAAGAAACCCTTCACGAGCTTTATGCGCACTCTCTGCTACTAAGGCAGTCTTAAAACAATTTCTCTGTATATGCCCTTCTCGGCCACATTTAAAACATTTGCCAGGCTGAAACCTAGCCTTTACAGTCGGCATACACATTCTGCTTGCACCATATTGAAATTTCCCCTTCCTTTCTGATTCCGTGATTGCTGCCCCCTTTAACTCACTATTGCTTTCAAGAGGCATTGCTTTGGCCTGCAAGAAGCGTTCCGTGAGGTCCACTGCCTCATGTGGGGTTTTGCAGCTTTGCAGAATCAGGAAGGTCTTTATTTCATCTGGTATAGCGTTCATATACTGCTCTAGCACTAAGCTTTCTAGTATGGACTCTTTAGTCCTATGCTCCGGATTAAGCCATTTATTCAACAATGTGCTTATCCTATACACTAGGGCTTTTGGTGACTCACCCTGTTTTAACCTCACCGCTCGCAAGAGATTATGGTAGGCTAGCGGCGTAAGGCCTAGCCTTTCCCGGACCGCTTTCTTCACCTCCCCATAATTTCCGGCAAGGTCAGGTGGCATGCTCCTGTAGGCCGCCATTGCTTCTCCTGTGAGGGAAGCTGCGAACCTGATGGCCCAATATTCCTCTGGCCATGCACTCAACTGTGCTACCCTTTCAAAACTTTCAATAAAATTGTCAATGTCATCATTGTCCTTTAACTGACCAAAGTTAAACATAGTCTCTGCGCCTAAACCATGCGCAACTATAGGAGCTAAACCTGGAGGTACGGTCGGTTTCTCCTTTGGCATCTTCTGCTCAGCTACCCAGTTTTTCAGCATGTCCAGGAGGGGTTGCTGCTGAGCCTGTATGGCAGCGGCAGTCTGCTCTTGAAACTCCAGACTCAGGTCTCGCTGTCTTTCAAGTTGGGTTGCCATCCACTTGAATATCTCCGCTGCTTCCAGCGACATCTTTGCTATCTGGCTCAGGTGTTGCGTCACGCTTTCACAGCCTTCGTTGCAGCTGGCACACCGATGCTGGGACTGTCTCCTTCCTCTCAGGATGGTCTGCAATCGGTTCCTTCTTATAGTTGCTCCTTTGAAGTTTCTTTCTCTGCGCGGCACCTTGCGCATGCGTGGAAGATATCCTGCCAACGTAGCCAACTTGCGGCGACCCTGCCCGGCTCAAGGGGTTAAGGACATGAGCAGCCGCTGTACTTCGTGAGGGAAGGAGGAAACCTTTGCCCCCAGGAATGCTGGGAGTTGTAGTTCCAGCTCTTCTCACTCCGAATTAAAGAAACTTGTAGTTGTGGTTTCTTTATAATAGGTATTTTATTAAAGTAAAAGGTAAATGTTCCATCACATGCAAACAAGGGTGCTTCCAAAGGCAAACAGAAACTTCAGGTTAAATGCAACTCAAAATACAAATGCTGCTTTTTCTCTTTCCAGCAAATTGCTCTCTTTTGCCTCCAGAGGTCAGTTGGCTTCACGGCACCTCTTACAGCCACAGTTACTTTCACTATGCTGAGAATCAGGTGGAGGTAATTAGAACTTCCATTTTCACGGCAATACAACAGCTTTACAGAACTCAGCTCACACACGATAAAGGCAGTTCCCTTCAGCTTGGCTTTCCTATACAACAGAATGTACAGTCCATTTGTTCACACTCAGGTATGCTTGTATTTCCCTGGGTTACTCCTTCAAGCTGTGCTGAATTATTTGCCTCTTGTGATACTAGCTGTTTTCTAGCCTGTAAGTCTAAAAACTGTTGGAAGCTCTGAAGTAGCAATTCAGCCTGTTCCTTATGAGAGAGGGCACTACTATCTGCTATAGCTTTTCCCTTCTGTTCAAGGCTGTTTGTCTTCTCTTCCTTTAAGATAAAGGTATTAGGATAATTGCTAGTTTCTTTAGCAATTGACTCATAGGAGGAAGAATTATCTCTATATTCAGCTTGGCAGCCGGGTGGCCAATTACTCACTGTTTGTGCAGCACTTCTGCCTGCAGATGGCTCCCAGGCTCTCCAGCTGATCTGTTTGTTGCTCTCCGGCACAAACGACGTTTCAGGGAATGATTGCTCTTTCACCTGTGCTTGTCCTGAAGTCTTTCTCCCCCAAGGCGATGCCTTCCAAGGGCTATCCACTTCAAGGTTAAATCCTCCCTGCGTGGGACTTCTGCCTATTTCCCTGGAATAGGATTGTGCAGGTTTTCTTCTTATGCCAGGTTCCAAAGTATCTTTAATCACTCCACTGGCTTTCCAACCATCTCCTTGTTTCTTCTTCCAATATTCCTTCCTTCCTTTACCTCCTGTATTCCTTGTACTTCTTGTACTCCTTGCACCACCTCCACTCGTGCTTCCTCTATTCGGGTCTCTTATCCGTCCTCCACTCGGATCTCTTATCCGTCCTTCACTCGGATCTCTTATCCGTCGCTCACTCGGATCTCTTATCCGTCCTCCACTCGGATCTCTTATCCGTCCTCCACTCGGATCTCTTATCCGTCCTTCACTCGGATCTCTTATCCGTCCTTCACTCGGATCTCTTATCCGTCCTCCACTCGGATCTCTTATCCGTCCTCCACTCGGATCTCTTATCCGTCCTTCACTCGGATCTCTTATCCGTCCTCCACTCGGGTCTCTTATCCATCCTCCACTCGGATCTCTTATCCGTCCTCTCTCTTCAGAGCCATGCTCTGGTTTAAATGTACATTCTCTTTTGGACACGCCCCTTCCTAGGGCTGGGTGTGCCCAATCAGAACTGCAGGGCTCCTCCCCTGGGCTGGTCTCCCTACTCAGCTCTGAGGAATAGAGTCTCTCTTTTTTCCTTGCCCTGTCATTTTGGTATAAATCCTGCTGACCCTCAGGATTTTCTACTATCTCCATAGGCTCAGGAGGGCGCTGTTCACCACAAGTCTTGCATATGGTATTACATGCACTGTGGATGCCATGTGGCCTAACAGGCACAGGAAGGATCAAGCCATTGCAGTCTTCTGCTGGCGCATGTGGGCGGCTAAGTCCATCAGTCTGTTCATGTGGTCTAGAGGAAGAAAGGCCCTGGATTGTTGAGTATCTAGTACGGCGCCGATGAACTCCAACCTTTGGGTTGGGTGAGATCTGACTTTGGGAAGTTTATGACAGGTGTTGCAATAGTGCAAGAGTTTGCTGAAGAGATGAGCCTCCAGGAGAGCCTGCCTTTATCAGCCAGTCTTGGGTTTTCAACCCAGTCCTCGGGGAACCCTAGGCCAGTCAGGTTTTCAGGATTTCCAGAATGAATATGCATGAGAAAGATTTGCATGTTCTGCCTTCATTGTATGCAAATCTATCTTATGCATATTCATTGTGGGAATCCTGAAAACCTGACTGGCCTAGGGTTCCCCAAGGACTGGGTTGAAAACCTATGAAGTAAGGGAAGATGAAGACTTTGTTGTTTTGAAGCTATGCTGCCACTACAGCCATGCACTTTGTGAAGACTTGGTGCAGATGCAAGGCCGAAGGAGAGGATCCTGTACTGATTATGGGTGCACTGACAGGTGATGCGAATATACTGCCTGTAGTCTGGATGTATCAGGATAAGAGTGTAGGCCTCTTTGAGGTCTAGGGAACACAGCTAGTCATGTTCCTGCAGAAAGGGAATCAGAGTTCCCAGAGAGATCATTTCAAACTTCTCCTTGACTAAGAATTTGTTGAGTTCTCTGAGGTCAAGAATGGGTCTGTAGCCCCCTGATTTCTTTGGAATGAGGAAGTAGGGGAAGTAGAAGACCTTCAGCAGCTGGTTTTGAGGAACTACTTCTATGGCTCCTTGGGAAAGGAGATTGGTGACATCTTTCTTGAGCAGGGTGTTGAGGGGAGGCTGGGTGGGATAATCCCCCCTGAAATGGGGGGGGGGGGGGGAGAGAGTTCTTGAATATTCAATTGGTAACCTCCCTAGACTATGGATAGAGTCCACTGCTCTGTGGTGATGGAAAGTCACTGATGTGAGAAATGGCAGTCTCCCTGGAATGCTTGAATCTACAGGGACAGTTTGGCTATGCTCCCTAGACGACAGTCAAAAGCTATGCATTGCTGGCACCTGGATGGCTGGCTGTGGTTTGGCCATTCTAGACTTCTTGGCCTGCTTGGGTCCCTGCTGCTGTTATTGGGGCTGATAAGCAGGCTGAGATTAGGAGGGGTAGAACCTCCTCTCCTTGGGGTAGAAGGGTCTTTTAACTGCTGCCTTTTTCTTTGTTGTGTCAGCAGTTTTCCTGGCGAGCCTTTTAAGAGTTGTATCATTTGTTTCCAGCTCTCCAACTTTCTGGCTCCAGTTCTTACCGAAGAGGTACTCTCCTGTACAGAGGATGCTAACAAACTTGTCCTGGACTCATTGTTCCAGGCCTGATATTTCAAGCCATGCTAATTTGCGTGCTCCTATGGCAATAGCTGAGACCCTACTGGTGGATTCAAAGGCATCAAAGGCCGCCCTGTTTGCAAATTTTGGCTGTGTGTTAGCACAGCCTGGAAGGCAGGCTGCATTTCCTCAGGGAGCAATGGTAGAAATCCTTCCCAGTCCTTATTAAGTTCCTTGAGGAACATTCCCATATAGAAGATGTAAGAGTTGATTCTGCTCGCTAGCATCAAAGCCTGAAAGGAGCGTCAAGCAAAGGAATCGAGATTCCTGGATCCCTTCACTGGGGGTATCGAAGAGTGGTTTATGCCGCTCTTGATCTGACACATTGCTGATTCAACCACCATGGACTGGTATAGTAACTGTGGTTTTTGAAAACCAGGACAATCTGATACTCTGTACATGGTATCGAGCCGCCAGCTAATGGACGATACCGTGAAAGGGGTCTCCCACATCCAGAGCATCAAGTTGTGGAGGATGTGATACACTGGGAGGATCGTGGCTTCTTTCAGGGCTGTAGGGTACTGGAGGGTCTAGAGCACCTCCGCCCTCGGTTCTGGTTCTGCTAAACCAGGGATTGATAAGCCCGTCACCATGTCCCAGATAAATTCCTGGAAGGGGACATGTCCTCCGGTTATGATTTCCTCAGAGTACTAGTGGTTGGAGGTGAGGACTCCGAGACATTATCAAGGAAGTCCATTGAATCGAAGGAGCGGTGCTTGGTATAGGAAGAATCGGACTCCAACTTGAGTGAGTATCGACGATGTCGATACTGATGTGATCGATGCAATCGATGCCGATGCTCTATTCAGGGTCAAGCCTAGCAGGAAGCATCCAAGATGTGCCAGTCGCCAAGACCGATGTGGGTGCTGGGGCATTGGGTCTTGAGGCAGATTGGATCAGTACCGATGTCAATGCCAAGATCTGCAATCCTCCAGCTGTCAGTGTAAGTGGAACCGATGCTGCAAGAAGGGCCACTAAAGTTCGCTCCAAGGATAGCATACGCTGATCCAAGGAGGTTTCCTGCATCTAGTCCACCACAAGAACGGAGCCACCACCATACCAGAGAAAGACATTGGGGGCTCTCCAGAGGTTGAGGCCTCAGGAGCTTCCTGATTCCCCACTGAGGCTTTGGAGGACAAGTCCTCCCACCAGGGATGCTTAGACTGAGGGCCAGAGTCGGAAGAGGTCCTGGGAGAATCCCGATGCTCAGAGCAGGATCTTTCTCTCGATTCAAATGACTTTCCTAAGTAATCTTTGGACTTCTCTCTCGATTCCTTCAACCTCTCTCTGGGTTCTCGAGGCTTCTGTTGGTCTTTGGAAGACCTCAAGGGAGACTTGGATTGTTTGTCCTTTTTCTGGTCCAAGTGTTTGGAAACCTTGGAGAGCTTGGAAGCCTGGGAGGATGAAGATGCTCTTGAGGAAGTTGAGGCTAGTGACATCGAGTCCGATGGGAAGAGTTCACCAAACGTTTTGGCTGGTTACTTAGGCCTCTCTTTGCCATTTGTTTACAGAGGGAGCAGACTTGGGGAATATGTTCAGAACAAAGGCATTTCAGACACCAATCGTGTTTATCTGTAACCAAAATGGTACTGGAGCACTTGGTATGTATTTTGAACCCACTTGAGAGTTTGTCCATCATAAAGATGGCAAGCCAGGCCCGAGAAGGCAGGAGACCCTGAGGAAAAATTAAGAACAAATTTAAAGAAAATAATATTTTTAGAAATAAATCAAAAGGCAAAAATGATACCAGAACTGGGAAAATACCGGTGGCAGTTAGGCAAAAGCGCTTTGGAAAAAGTTCTCAAGTTCTTTCTCCGGTGACAGGAGAGGGAGTTGGGAGAGCAGGAAGACGTGCAGACGTGGTGGAGTGCTCCCAAAGGCTTTCCTATTGGTAGCTGGGGAGCTTCCGGTGTGGGCTTCGTCAGTAACCAATGTCACCCATATGTGAAAACTACATTCCTGCTTATTCCTGGAGATGATTACTGACTGGTTCAGGTAGGGATGGGTATGGAGGAAGTGGGGATGGGGATGGAGGACCACCTTATCAGGGTGGAAGCGAGTGTACAGAGGATCTACCACTAAAGCTTGCAGTTCACTGATATGGCAAGCTAAGGTCAGAGCAATGAGGAAGAGTACCTTCAATGTGAGAAACTTTAGTGAAGCAGTGGCTAAAGGCTCAAAAGGAGGCTTTAGAAGTCGCGCTAGAACCATATTGAGGTCCCAGGCCACCAGTTGTGGTTTGATAGGTGGCTTGGACAGCAAGAGACCTCGCATAAAATGTTCCACCACAGGGTGTGATGCAATAGGTTGCCTGTCCAGAGACTTGTGATAAGCCGTAATGGCACTGAGATGAACTCTCACTTACTTAGTCTTGAGACCTGCTGAAGTCCTCTGCCATTTGAAGGCATAAGAACGTCTGGTGGACAGTTTGCGTAATGCAAGGATATCCTTGACGTGTTGTGGGAGATCGAGGTCTGCAATGATTAATCTTTTAAGAACTAACCCATGAGATGGAGGCCCTGTGGCTTGGGATGGAGAAGCATCCTGTGATTCTGAGAGAGGAGGTTAGGCACGTGTCCCAGACAAAGGTTGAGTCTGCGCTAGTCGAAGCAGTAAAGGAAACCATGGCTGCGGGGCCAAAAAGGGGCTATGAGGATTATGGAGCCCTTGTCGGCCTCTAGTTTGAATAGGTCTTGGGTATCAAGGGGATGGGTGGGGAATGCATAGAGCAGACCTTGTCCCCAGTGGAGAAGGAAAGCATCCGTCGCCTCTCAGTGCAGGAAGGGAAGTGATGAACAGAGCAGTGAAAATTGTGCGTTCTCTTGGGTGGTGAACAGATCTATGAGTGGGGTTTACCACTGGTGGAAGATCCAAGATGCCATTTCGTGATTGAGGGTCCTCTCATGTGGATGTAGCATACGGCTGAGTCTGTCCGCAAGGAGACTGAATTCACCCAGGAGATTCACTGCTCTGAGGTGGAAACAGTGTGCAATCAAGAAGAACCAGAGGCAAAGAGCTTCCTAGCAGAGAGGATAAGATCCTGTTCCTCCCTGCTTGTTCACATAGAGCATGGCCACTTGGTTGTCTGTTCTGAAAAAACCTGTTGATCCGAGAGTTGGGGTTGAAAAACCCACAAGGTGTTTGTAAGTGCACGTAGTCCCAGGAGGTTTATCTGCAACAGAGATTCCTGGTGTATCCACTGCCCCTGTGTGGTTATATCATTCAGATGTGCTCCCCAACAGAGCTTGGAGGCATCCGTTGCCAGGGTACATTGATGTGGAGCCATCTGAGAAAGTGCCCTCCCTCCCCGAGTAGGTTTTAAGGGGAACACCACCACTGAAGGAAGTTGAGAAGGGTGTGTGGGGGGTGATGCATATCTTGTCTGAAAGATACCTGGATGCTTGCATCCACTGAAACGAAAGAGCCCATTGGTCTTGTCTCACGTGCAGGCGGGGCACAGGGGACTACATGGAGTATGGAGACCATGTGACCCAAAAGGCATAGCATCTCTCAAGATGTTACGCAAGTGCAACTTCTTATTTATTTATTTTTTTACATTCTCTTATATACCGCGCTATTCTGCATCAGTGCGGTTTAAATTGAACAAACTGAAATTACATTGAACAGGGCATTATAACTTGGAGATAACTATTTTACAGGGAACATGGGCTATGGAGGGTTAAGTGGCTTGCCCAAGACCATAAGGAGCACCTGTGGGACTAGAAACCCCAGTCCTTCCAGCCCAAGGTTGCTGTCCTCTAGTGGGATTTGAACCCCCGACCTTCCGGCCTGAAGTACCTTGCCTCAACCACTAGGCCACTCCTCCACTCCTAACCCACTATTGTGTGGGTTAGCTCGATGAGACAGGTAGAGCTATCAAGGGGGAGGAAAGCTCTGGCCAGTTGAATATCCAGAAGTGCTCCGATGAATTTGAGCTGCTAGGTTGGCACCAGGTGCGACTTGGAAAGGTTTAAGACGAATCCCAGATGTAGAAGCACAGTTATGGTGCGATGTAGGGAGAGCTTTACCTCAAGGCATCGAAAGATACTCTGGTAATAAATTTGGATGTATTTTGATTCCGCCTGATTAAGGCTTGGAATGTATTTCGTTTGTCATTGAGAAAGAAACAAAGATACATGACGGCAGAAAGAGACTACATGGCCTATCAAGTCTTCCCTTCCATATCGACTACTACAATAGTCCTCTCTTTTCACTTAGAGATCCTCTGTGTTTGTCCCATGCTTTTTTCAATTCAGACACTGTCCTCATCTCTACCTCCTCTACTGGGAAACTGTTCCATGCATCTACCACTCTTTCCATAAAGAAAGTGTAGTTACTCACCTGTAACAGGTGATGTCCGGGAACAGCAAGAATTTAGTCTTCACATACGGGTGAAGTCGGTACCGACAGAGCCCGCATCGGAAAGCTCCCCAGCGTTCAACTGAAAAACCTTTGGAAGCACTCCACTGCGCCTGCGCGACTAACTTCCTGCCTTCCAAACTCCCTCTCTACAGTTGAGTTTGTAACTGAGAAAAGAGTAAATGAAACCCTATAACTCCTGGGGAGGAGGGTGGGTTATGAAGACTAAATTCCTGCTGTTTCCGGAGATCACATGTTACAGGTGAGTAACTACGCAATCTCCAGGAACAAGCAGGAATGTTGTCTCCACTCCCTAGCTCCCAGGTGAAGTGACTTCAGAACCGGTGGTGGTTCACCTCAGAGTAGTCATGATGAGGTCAGAGATCCCACATGGATTTCTCGTAACTTCAAAATCTGGGATGGAGGCAAGGAGTTGCCTCTAAGTTTGAAAGAGCTGCTGGAGTACAGCCTGACCAAACACAGCATGCTGACAGGAGTCTTTGTTCAGACAATAATGGACAGCAAAGGTATGGACAGAAGACCAAGTTGCCACTTTGCAAATTTCATCGATATCTACTGAGCGTAAGTTTACCATCGAGGTGGTCATGGCGCAAATGTTATGAGCAGTGACATGCCCAACCAGGGAGAGGCAAATGAAATGCAGTACACTATCCATTTGGAGAGGATATGCTTAGAAACAAGTGACCCAGATGACTGGAGTCAAATAAGACGAACAACTGCAAGGCTTTACGATAACCTTAAGTCCTTTGGGGATAAGAAGCCAACACACGCTTGCTGTCAAGAGTGTGTAGAGTTGCTTCTGCTCTAGACGCATGTGGTTTAGGAAAGAAAAATGGAAGGTAAATCGACTGGCATAGATCAAAAGGAGATACCACCTTTGGCATAAATTGTGGTGAGTCTGAAGGACTACTTTATCATGATGGAAGCGGGTATAGCATAGTTACTCACCTGTAAAACATAGCTACTGACCTGTAACAGATGATCTCCAGGAACAGCAGGAATTTAGTCCTCACATATGGGTAACGTCGGTACCGACGGAGCATGCGCGGGAACGCTCCCCAGCGTCCAATTACGAAGCTTTTTGGGAGCATCCCACAGCGCCTGCGTGCTGCCTTCCCGCCTTTCCCAACTGTCTCTCTCCAGTTGAGTTTTAAAGCTGAGACAAAGAGAGGGAAAGAGATAGATAGAGAAATACAACTCCTAGGGGAGGTGGGTGGGTTGTGAGGACTAAATTCCTGCTGTTCCCGGAGATCACCTGTTACAGGTGAGTAACTATGCTATCTCCAGGAACAAGTAGGAATGTAGTCATCACATATGGGGACTCCCTAGCTTTAGATGCCAAGGAGAGACCCCAGAAGTTGAGTGCCCCTGAGAAGGACTCCACTTCCCCCCATGGATCTCTGGCATCCTACCAGGAATGGTGGGTAGGAGTTGATTAAGTACGGAACAGGTGTTGAAGAACAGCCTGACCAAACAAGGCATCCCGGCAGGAGTCCTTGTCTAAGCAGTAATGGGTTGTGAAGGTATGAACTGAAGCCCAAATAGCTGCTCGACAGATGTCGTCGATAGACACAGAGTGAAGATGAGCCATAGAGGATGTCATGGCTCTCACATTCTGAGCTGTGACATGGCCTTCAAGAGGAAGGTTTTTACTCTCATAGGCAAAAGATATACACTGTGCAATCCAGCTGGACAGTGTTCTTTTGGAGACTGGAAGTCCCAAATGACTAGGATCAAAAGCAACAAAGAGTTGAGAGGACTTTCTATGTTGCTGTGTCCTTTGCAAGTAAAAGGCCAAAGCTCTTTTACAGTCCAAAGTATGAAGATTCCTTTCTGCATTTGAGGCGTGAGACCTTGGAAAGAATACAGGAGGGTAAACCGTTTGGTTTAAATGAAAAGGTGACACCATCTTTGGCATAAAGTGTGGATGAGTCCTAAGGACTACCTTATGATGGAACCTTGTATAAGGAGGATCAGCCACCAATGCTTGCAGTCTACGAGAATGAGGAAAGGTGGTAAGAGGTGTCTCCCACATTCTTAACATGAGATCATGCAGAATCTCATGGATGGGCAAGGTAGCTGCCTCCTTGGGAGTTTTGGGATATTGTAAAATTTCCAACTCCTTTGCTTTGGGCTCTGTTTCAGGGGCAACAGTAATGGACAGACTCCGAGACACCTCCCTGATAAAATCCTGAAAGGAAATATCCTCTGGAAGAGACATACTACACTTAGGGGAGGAGGGCTCCTCTGGGAGAAGCATTCCCGCATCGACAGAACTGTCAGAATCCTCAGACTCTTCTGAGGACTCAAAGTACCATCTGTCCATCTGTCTTGAAGAGCCCGAAACCCGTACCAACCAAAGTCGGTACTGGGAGTAATCGGTACCGGAGTATCGGTACCGGAAGGCATCGGATGACTGGGTACCGGCAATGCAGACACCGATGTCGATGACGATGCCATCGGTACCGGTACCGATACCGGTGCCGGTATCGGTTGGATTGTCTGTCACAGTTCCGAGGGCGTCGACACTGCAAGGAGAGCCGCCAGACTGCGCTCAATAGCCAGGACTCTCTGGTCTATAGACCCTGCCGATGCCTGGATGTCGGTACCGAAGAAGACCGCCGGAACCCCAGAGCATGGCACCAGTAGTTCTGCCGAGGTCGAGGCCTCGAGAACATCCTGGAGCCCCGATAAGGCTTTGGAAGCCAAAGCCTCCCGCCGGGCAATTTTGCCGGTGCAGAATCCTCAAAGGCAACGCCAGAGGCATTTTGATGCTTAGAAGGATATCTACCATTTGAGGACCGGCTTGACTTATGTTTAGTTACCTGAGATCCACAGGAGGAAGACGAAGCCCTGGAAGACGTCGATGCCACCGAAGCTGCATCAGAGGGAAACAGGGTACTGAGCTTGGCAGCTCGGTTCTGTCAACCTCTCTTGGACATCATGGCACAGGCCATACATTCTGAGATGGAATGGTCAGGACCTAAACTTTTCAGACATCACTCATGGGTGTCAGTGACGGAGATGGTACCGCCACACTTTTTAAAACCCGAGGAGGGTTTCTCCATTATGGAAAAAATCCTGGGCCTAAGGCCCAAAATGGCGCATGCACCTGAAAAGAAAAGGAAAAAGTACTAAGAATTTTTTTTTTTTTTTTTAAAGAATGAAGAAAAAAAAAAAACGGCGGTACCAGCAAAGCGTTGAGGAAGGCAGACGCGACCACAAAAAAGAAGACAATTTTCTGCGGTGACAAGAACACGACCTGATGGCTCTGTGGAAAACAAAGAACTGGAGAGAGGCAGTTGGGAAAGGCGGGAAGGCAGCACGCAGGCGCTGTGGGATGCTCCCAAAAGCTTCCTAAATGGACGCTGGGGAGCGTTCCCGCGCAGGCTCTGTCGGTACCGATGTTACCCATATGTGATGACTACATTCCTGCTTGTTCCTGGAGATCAGGAGATCGCCGGGAACAGCAGGAATTCAATCTTCACATATGGGTGATGTCGGTACCGACGGAGCCCATGTGGAAACAGTAGCCAGTGTCCAATAGGAAAGCCTTTGGGAACATCCCACTGCGCCTGCGTAGCTGCCTTCCCGCATTTCCAGCTCTCCCACTTCAGTTGAGTTTGTAGCTGAGATAAAAGGAGAGAAGGAGAAGAAGAGGAAAAGTACAACTCCTAGGGGAGGAGGGTGGGTTGTGAAGACTCAATTCCTGCTGTTCCCAGAGATCACCTGTTACAGGTAACTACGCTATCTCCAGGAACAAGCAGGAATGTAGTCTTCACATATGGAACTTCCTAGCTTGGAGATGCTAGAAAGATAACCGCAGAGCCAGCTGTGGAAAACAGGCCAAAGAAGAAGGTCATATATCCTCCAAGGATGTCTGGTATTGAAACCCGGGATGGGGGGTGTGAGTTGATCTAAATCTGAAAGAGATGCTGGAGAACAGCTAGTCCAAACGAGGCATCCCGGCGGGAGTCCTTGTCCAGGCAAAAGTGAGCAGCAAAAGTATAGACAGAGGACCAGGTAGCTGCTTTGCATATTTCACCAATCGCTACAAAGCGCAGATTTGCCAAAGAGGTAGCCATTGCCTGAACATTATGTGCAGTGACATGACTCTCAAAAGAGAGTCCTGCACTGTCGTAAGCAAAGGAAATACAATCTGCTATCTATCTAAAGAGAGTTTGCTTGGATACTGGTAATCCTAGGTGACTGGAGCCAAAAGCAATGATAGGTTGGGAAGCTTTTCTGTACTCCCGAGTCCTCTGGAGATAAAAGACCAAAGCACGTTTGCAATCCAGAGTATGAAGGGTTACTGATGCCCTAGAAAAATGAGGTCTAGGGAAGAAAACAGGGAGGTATACTAACTGGTTAAAGTGAGATGGTGAGACCACCTTTGGCATAAAGGTGAAAGAGGAGTTACTCAACTGTAACAGGTGTTCTCCAGGAGCAGCAGGAATCAGTCCTCACATATGGGTGATGATGGCACCGACGGAGCCCTCGTGTGGAGCATTTCCCCAGCTTTCAAAGAAAGCCTTTGGGAATGCAGCGTGCAAGCGCGGTCCCCTTCCCGCCCAAGGGTGCCATCTTGACCAGTCTGATGACATAGCTAAAAGACAGCAAAAAACAAAATGAATCATATGACTGCAACTCCAAGGGGAGGAGGGAGGGTCGTGAGGACTGATTCCTGCTGCTCCTGGAGAACACCTGTTACAGGTCAGTAACTACGCTTTCTCCAGGACTAAGCAGGAAGTCAGTCCTCACATAAGGGACTTCCCAGCTCTAGGTTACCGAGAACCCAAAGTTGAAAAATAAGCTCCCTCTAGAGTCTCAGCATGCGTGATAAGAATCTTCTCTAAGAACGCCCTCGAACGGTAGCCCAACACAAGGGCCGGAGGGTAGGAGTTGCCTAAACCTCAAAGAGATTACGGAGTACCGCCTGTCCAATAGCACTGTCCCTGTGGGACTCCCTTTCAAGGCAGTAATGGGCCGCAAAAGTGTGCCTTGAAGACTAAGTAGCGGCCTGGCAGATGTCTGCCAACGGAACAGAGCGGAGATGAGCTACTTACGCAGCCTTCGCCCTGACACATTGGGCCGTGACTCGACCCTGCAAGGCAAGGCCGGCTGCCCTGTACGCCCAGGCGATACAGTCAGCTACTCAAATGGACAGGGTACGCTTGGAGACAGGTAACACCAGCTTATTAGGGTCAAAAGACACGAAGAGCTGAACAGCCCTTCGATGCCCCTGCGTACGGTCAATGTAGAAAGACAACGCCCTCCTACAGTCCAGGGTATGCAAGACCATTTCCGACCAGGCTAGCATGCGGCCTGGGAAAGAAGGTTGGAAGAACCACCTCCTCATTGAGGTGGAAGGAGGAGACAACCTTTGGAAGGAACTTAGGATGAGTCCGTAACACCACCCTGCTCCTATAGAACCGTGTGTACGGCCTATCATAAACCAGAGTCTGTAGTTCACTCACATGCCTGGCTGAGGTAAAAGCCACCAAGAACAACGCCTTCCAGGAAAGGAAGCGTAAATGACAGGTGGCCATCGGCTCAAATGGTGGGCGAGTAAGTTGTTGCAAGACCACATTCAAATCCCACTCAGGAACTGGTGGACGAATCGGAGGCTTGAATAAAAGCAGGTCTCTAAGGAAGCGGGCCACTAAGGGGTGGACCGACAGAGACTGGCCCTCCATGGGCGAGTGGTGCGCTGACAGAGCACTGAGGTGGACTCGAACAGAGTTGGATTTAAGGCCTAGGTCCGAGCAGCACCACTGGTACCAGACACGAAAATGCATCCTCTTGGCGCTGAGCACACCAGCTGGAGAACCTATGCTACTTGAGGGCATAAGATGTCCGGGTGGATCGTCTCCTAGAGGCCAAAACCACCTCCCTCCACTTCCTTAGGTAGAAGTAAGGGGGCTAGAACTACCCTCTCAGCAGCCAGGCAATCAAACGGAGGGACTGGAGGTTGGGGTGCAGGAGGGATCCCTGATCCTGAGACAGGAGATCGGGTTGCACCCCCAAAGGGAGTGGAGTGTCCACCGTCAATTGCAGAAGAAGTGGAAACCACGGTTGCCTCGGCCATCTGGGTGCTATCAGGATCAGCGAGGCCCTGTCCCGAAGAACCTTGAACAGGGTTTGGGCCACTAGAGGAGTTGGAGGAAATGCATACAGCAGGCCCATATACCAAGAGATTAGGAAGGCATCTGCTGCTATTCGCAGAGGATGTGGTTGTCTGGAACAGAACCTGGGTAGCTGACGGTTCAGTGGACTGGCAAAGAGATCGATGGTTGGAAGACCCCATTTTAGGAAGATCTGCTGGACCACTAGGGGATTCAAATGCCATTCGTGAGACTGTAGAATCCTGCTCAACCTGTCTGCCAGGTAATTTATTCTTGGCCAGGGAGATAAACAGCCTTGAGAAACATGCCGTGCTTGACTGCAAAGACGCATAGGGCCTGTGCTTCCTGACACAGAAGCTTGGATCCTGTGCCTCCTTGTTTGTTTACATAAAACAATGCTACTTGGTTGTCTGCCTGAATCAAGACACACTGGTGAGAGAGGACATGAGAGAAAGTTTGTAGAGCTAATCGAATAGCTTGCAACTCCAACAGATTGATCTTCTGTGTGGTCTCCCAAGGGGACCAGAGGCCCTGAGTACATGCCCCCTGGCAATGTGCCCCCCAACCTTGAAGAGAAGCATCGGTCGTCAGCACCTGTGTGTGTGGTGGTGCCTGAAAAGGCACCCCTTTGATCAGGTTTCGGAGATGCAGCCACCACTGAAGGGAGGCTGCCAGTAGTCTGGACACTCTTACTCTGTCTCTTAAGTCTCCTGTGGCCTGTATCCACTGAGCTCGGAGGCACCATTGGGCAGGCCGCATATGCAGACGAGCATTTGGAGTTACATGGACCGTGGATGCCATGTGGCCCAAAAGCCGACTAGAGATCCGCTGCGAAACTGCTGGGCCAGACACATCAGTCTGGAAGCCCTGTTCCCAGGCAAATAAGCCATTGCTTGTAAGGTATCCAACCTTGCCCCTATGAACTCTAGGTCCTGTGAGGGGAGCAAAGTGGACTTTGTGAAGTTTATGACTAAGTCCAGGTGCTGGAGAAGAGAGACAGTGCGAAGAGTGGCTTGTCTGGCCTCCTGTGGAGACTGACCCCTGATGAGCCAGTGGTCCAGGTAGGGAAAGACAAAGATGCCCTGGTTTCTGAGATAGGCCGCCACCACCGCCAGGCATTTGGTGAAAATCCTAGGGGTGGAGGTTAGACCAAATGGGAGTACCCTGTACTGAAAATGATTTTCTCCCACTACAAATCTGAGATATTGTCTGTGGTCTGGATGAATGAGGATGTGAGAATAAGCATCCTTTGGGTCTAAGGAGCATAGCCAATCTCCCTGCTGGAGGTAGGGCAGCAGTATTCCAAGGGTAAGCATCTTGAACTCTTCCCTCTCCAGGAACTTGTTCAGACCTTGCAAGTCTAGGATAGGCCTGAGGCCTCCTGTCCTTTTTGGTAAAAGAAAGTACCTGGAATAGAAGCCTCGTCCTATCAAGTGGTGAGGCACCAGTTCCACCGCCTCCTCCTTTAGAAGACTTCCCAACTCCTGAAGGAGGAGGTTCTTGTGCAGAGGGAGTCTTAACATAAGAACATAAGATATGCCATACTGGGTCAGACCAAGGTCCATCAAGCCCAGTATTCTGTTTCCAACAGTGGCCAATCTAGGTCATATGTACCTAGCAGTTTCCCCAAGAGACAAGTTCCACAATGCTTGTACTGGGTCAAGCATTGATATCTTCGGTCACTTCTTAATAATGGTTTATGGATTTTTCCTCCAGGAACTTGTTCAAACCTTTTTTAAACCCAGCTACACTAACAGCCTTTACTACATCCTCCGGTAACAAATTCCAGAGTTTGATTACACGTTGAGTGAAAAAATATTTTCTTTTATTAGTCTTAAATAGTTTACCCTGTAGCTTCATTGCATGTCCCCTAGTCTTTCTATATTCTGATAAGGTAAACAATCGATCTACGTTTACCCGTTCCACTCCGTTCATTAATTTATAGACTTCTATCATATCTCCCCTCAGCCGTCTCTTTTCCAGGTTAAAGAGCCCTAACCTTTTTAGCCTTTCTTCATAGGAGTATCCTTCCATCCCCTTTACCATTTTGGTGGCTCTTCTCTGTACCTTTTCTAAAATCGCTATATCCTTTTTAAGATACGGTGACCAGAATTGCACACAATATTCAAGGTGCGGTCTCACCATGGAACGATATAGAGGCATTATAATATCTTTTGTTTTATTTTCCATTCCTTTCCTTATCATACCTAGCATTCTATTTGCTCTCTTGGCCGCCGCTGCACACTGGGCCGAG
The DNA here is from genome assembly GCA_033557465.1 of Ichthyophis bannanicus. Taxonomy (NCBI): domain Eukaryota; kingdom Metazoa; phylum Chordata; class Amphibia; order Gymnophiona; family Ichthyophiidae; genus Ichthyophis; species Ichthyophis bannanicus. The sequence continues at coordinate 232,264,214 of CM066039.1, forward strand.
GTTTTAACATGGTATCCACAATGACGCCTAAATCTTTTTCCTGGGTGGTGGTTCCTAATGTGGAACCTTGCATCGTGTAACCATAGTTTGGGTTGTTCTTCCCTAGGTGCATAACCTTGCACTTGTCCACATTAAATTTCATCTGCCATTTTGATGCCCAGTCTTCCAATTTATCAAGATCCTCTTGCAATTTTTCACAATCCTCTTGGGTTTTAACAACTTTAAATAGTTTTGTGTCATCTGCAAATTTGATAACCTCACTCGTTATTCCATTTTCCAAGTCATTTATGAATATGTCAAAAAGCAGCGGACCCAGCACAGATCCCTGGGGTACACCACTATTCACCTTTCTCCATTGGGAAAATTGGCCATTTAGCCCTACCCTCTGCTTTCTATCTTTTAACCAGTTCCTGATCCACAATAGTACACTGCCTCCTATCCCATGACTCTTTAGTTTTGCCAAAAGTCTCTGATGAGGGACCTTGTCAAAGGCTTTCTGAAAATCCAGATACACAATATCAACCGACTCACCTTTGTCCACCTGTTTATTCACTCCTTCAAAAAACATAACAGATTAGTAAGACAAGATCTTCCTTGTCTAAAGCCATTTGGCTGTCTCCCATTAGGTTGTGACTATCTACATGCTGAGTAATTTTATTCTTTATGATGGTTTCTACCATTTTTCCCGGTACTGACGTCAGGCTCACCGGTCTGTAGTTTCCCGGATCACCCCTGGAACCCTTTTTAAAAATTGGTGTTACATTGGCGATCCTCCAATCTTCAGGTATTAGAGATGATTTTAATGATAGTTCACAGATTACTGATAGCAGGTCTGCAATCTCATATTTCAGTTCTTTCAACACCCTTGGATGTATACCATCCGGCCCAGGTGATTTGCTACTCTTCAGTTTATCTAATAGTTGTAAGACATCTTCCTGATGTATCAATATTTCCTTCAATTCTTCCGCACCTTTAAATACCACTTCAGTCATGGGTAACCTCCCTACATCTTCCTCAGTAAAGACCGAAGCAAAGAATTCATTCAGTCTCTCCACTATTGCCTTGTCGCCTCTTAGTGCTCCTTTAACCCCTTTATCATCTAATGGACCAACTGACTCTCTCACAGGTGTTTTGCTACGAATGTACTTGAAAAGGTCTTTATTTTGCGTTTTTGCTTCTGCAGCAAGCTTCTTCTCAAAATCTCTCTTTGCCTGCCTTATCAATGCCTTGAATATGACTTGCCAGTGCTTGTGCTGTTTCCAGGTTTCGTCGTTTGGCTCTTTTTTCCATTTCCTGAAAGATGCTTTTTTGGCAACAACAGCCTCTCTGACCTCACCTTTAAACCATGCTGGCAGTTTTTTGGACTTCCTTCCACTTTTCTTAAAGCGTGGAATACAGCTGGTCTGGGCTTCCAAGATAGTATTTTTCAACAACACCCAAGCTTGATGTACGTCTTTAACCTTCGCAACTGCTCCTTTTAGTTTTTTCTTAACTGTTTTCCTCATTTTATCATAGTCTCCCTTTTGAAAGTTAAAAGGTAGTACTGTGGATTTCCTTACTATCCCTCCTCCACTAATTAAATCAAAGGCGATCATGCTATGATCACTATTGCCAAGTGGCCCCAACACCTTTATCTCTTGCACTAGATCTGGTGTTCCACTAAGGACTAGGTCTAATATGGCTTCCCCTCTGGTCGGTTCATGAACCAGCTGCTCCAAGAAGCAGTCATTTATTTCATCTAGGAACTTTATCTCCCTAGCATGTCCTGACGTGACACTGACCGAGTCGATACCGGGGTAATTGAAATCACCCATTATTATTACTGCGCTGTAACTTTTGTTAGCTTCCTTGATTTCTTTGAGCATTTCATCATCCATTTGGTCATTCTGGCCAGGTGCTCGATAGTACACCCCCACTGCCATCGCCTTCCCCCTTTTATATGGAATTTCAATCCATATAGATTCTACAGCAGATTTTGTTTCCTGCAAAACTTTAATCCTTTCTGAGTCAATGCCCTCTCTAACAGAGCGCAACCCCTCCACCAATTTGATCAGCTCTATCATTACGATATAGTTTATACCCAGGTATCACAGTGTCCCACTGGTTGTCCTCCTTCCACCATGTCTCTGATATTCCAATCATATCTAACCTTTCATTTAGTGCTATATATTCTAACTCTCCCATCTTATTCTTTAGACTTCTAGCATTTGCATACAAGCATTTTAGAGAATGTATTTTATTCATGTTAATTTGGCTATTGTTAGACATGGGTAAATTGGGATCTTTAAGCTCTGTCTGCTCCATACTTGAGGGCATTTGGACTACTTTACTCTTTTGTGGAACCTCTCTGCTTTTGGTAGTATCCTTCTTGGAGGCTCCCCTGGAAAATAGGAGGGAGGTAACTGGTTGAAGTGGAGCAAGAAGCCCTTTTGGACCATGCTCAGTACCCAGGTATCCTCTGTTAAAGCTGACCATCTGTGGGCGTACAGTGTCAGCCGGTCTCCTGTGCAGAGTGGAGCCAGCTGTAAGGGAGAGGCTATGCAGTGGGAGTCAAATCCCCGCTCCCTGCTGTGCAGGAGCTGGAGCTGGTGGCTTGGGGGTTTTCTGCCTACAGGGCCCATGTCCCTGCCCCTTGGCTAGCTGACCCTGTTGGGGAGCTGTAGAGGCTTGGAATTGAGGGTAGGATTTGTAAGCAGAGGCCTTCCTTGGATAAAAGGGCTTTTTCCCCGAGCCCTTCTTCTTCTGAGAAGGGGCAGAAGTCTTCTTGGACAGCCTTGTCCTAGTGAGAGTCTCAGTCTCGATTTCTGCAGCCTTTTCAGCCATGGGTTTGCCAAAGAGGTTCTCACCCCGGCAAGGGACATCGACCAACTTGTCCTGGACCCATGGCTAGAGGTCCGATGACTGTAGCAAAGCCTGACAGCGTGCACCGATGCCGGCCGCTGCTACTCGGGCCGAAGCCTCGAAGCCATCATAGGCTGCTCGAGATATAAACTTCGAGCACTCTCGAATCCCTGATGACAAAGCCTTTAAGCTCTGCAAAGTTTCCTCAGAGAGGCCAGCAGAGAAACCGGCAATCACCTTTGCCAGGTCTCGGAGGTACATGCCCATGTACAGCTAGTAAGTCTGGACACGGCAAGCCAGCATAGAGCCCTGGAAGCACTTTCTACAGAGGGCATCCAGGTTCCGGGCCTACCTGCCGGGGGGCACCAAGGAGTGCAATCTTCTGACTCTTCAGAAGATGCATGGCCGATTCCACAACCATGGAGTGGTGCGGTAGCTGTGCCTTCTGGAACCCAGGTCTCTTATGGACTTGATAAATGGAATCGACCCGTTTGCTGAGAACTGGTGCCTCCCACATTCGGAAGAGCAGCCGTTCCAGCATCAGAGGAACCGCTACAGTAAAGGCCTCCTTCGGTGGAGGGTCATACTGGAGGTCCTGGAGCTCCGCGGCTCGAGGCTCCTCCTCAGGATCCGTGGGGAAGGCCAAGGCCATATCCCTCACAAAGTCCGAGAACCAGATATCCTCCGGGGGGGACCTTCTCCGAGGATCGGACTCCAGTGAATCCGATGGGACGCACCGAGTCTGGAAAATGTCCGGGGACTCCTCGTCCTCGGTCTCCCACTCCGACCCCTCCGAGGAGGAATCGAGAGGCTCCGGTCGGGCGGGCACCGATGCCATCCGCTCCGACGCCGAGGGTACCAGCGTCGACGACCTCGGCCTGATACGGGAGGCCGAAGGAGACCTCGGACGAGGATCAAATCGAGACCGCATTGACTCAAGGATCAGCTCGGCCTCCGGGGTCGATTGGGACATCGAGGTCCCAGTGGTCGGGGCAGATGCACCGGTCAGACCGGCAATCAGCACCCGCTGCTGTTCCATGAAGGCAGCCAACCTGCTCTCCAAGGCCGTCAACCTGAGTCCAAGCTCAGGAGACCCAGCAGCCCCCGACTCGGCCCCGACGTCGGCTCCCCCGAAGGAGAGTCCACGAGGACTACAGCACTCATGTGACTCGGGGACTCTGGCTCCACACGAGGCAATATAGCAGACCTCTCCGACTCCGAGGTCCCGGGACGGCGATCGGGGCTATGCGACCTGGCCCTCGAGGGGCCAAGAGCGTCCACCGACGCCGCCCTCGTGGGTATCTTCTTCCTTTTGTGTTCCCGCGAGGGAGACCCCCGCTCAGATGAGCCCCGACGATGCTCGGGGTCAGACTCCCGAGACGTCGAGGCCTCTGACGAAGTCTGGGCCCGGCCGGACGCAGAGTCAGAGAAGATCCTTTCTCGCTGGTGTTTATGGCTCCTCAACACCTTAGAGGACATTTTGCCGCACGGGCCACAGATCATCTGGTCATATTCGGGCCCGAGGCACTGGAGGCAGCAGTCATGTATGTCGGTGAGAGACATCAGTTTCTTACACCGATCACACTTCTTGAACCTGCTGGCAGCCATCAGGGGAAAAAGGGCACCTCCAAGGTCAAAGACCGGGCTGCCAGTGAAAAAGAAAAAAAGCACGAACGCTAGTCTCAAAGGACAAAAACCGAAAAAGTAGCTAAAGGCTCGGTACCGGTGTACCAGGCCCAGGCGGGAAGGGGAACCAGTGTCGAACCGGCAAAAAAACATGAATCTTTGAAGGAAAAAAATCAACTTTTAACCTGGTGACTAAGACACAAGTCCGTCGGGCTCCGCAGAAAAAAGAAGACTGGGCACGATGGCACCCTTGGGCGGGAAGGGGACCACGCATGCGCGCTGCATTCCCAAAGGCTTTTTTTGAAAGCTGGGGAAATGCTCTGCATGAGGGCTCCGTCGGCGCCGACATCAACCATATGTGAGGACTGACTTCCTGCTTGGTTCTGGAGAAATTAGACTTACCTGCTAATTGTGGTTCCTTGAGTAACTCCAGTCTAGACCCGAACCTCTGGAGTTGTGTACGTCCTCCCGCAGCCTGGAGAATGAGCATGTCACTCTTTTGCTGACCGTAGTATAAGTAGTCCAGGGACCGCCTCATTGAATCAGTTTTCTATTGACAAAGCAGACTCACCAGAGCAAAAAGTAGGCCAATCTCAAAAATAAAGCATAGTTACTCACCTGTAACAGGTGATCTCCGGGAACAGCAGGAATTTAGTCTTCACATATGGGTATCGTCGGTACCGACGGAGCCTGCGCGGGAACGGTCCCAGCGTCCAATAGGAAAGCTTTTGGGAGCATCCCACAGTGCCTGCGTGCTGCCTTCCCGCCTTTCCTAACTGACCCTCTCCAGTTGAGTTTAAAGCTGAGACAAAAGAGAGAGGGAAAGAGAGAAAGAAAGAGAGAGAGATAGAGAGATACAACTCCTAGGGGAGGTGGGTGGGTTGTGAAGACTAAATTACCAGAGATCATAAGAACATAAGATATGCCATACTGGGTCAGACTGAGGTCCATCAAGCCCAGTATCATGTTTCCAACAGTGGCCAATCTAGCTCATACATACCTAGCAATATCCCCAAAAGACACAGGTTCCACAATGCTTGTACTGGGTCAAGCATTGATTATCCTGGGTCCCTTTTTAATAGTGGTTTATGGACCTTTCCTCAAGGAACTTGTCCAAACCTTTTTTAAACCCAGCTACACTAACAGCCCTTTCTACATCCTCCGGTAACAAATTCCAGAGTTTGATTACACGTTGAGTGAAAAAATATTTTCTCTTATTTGTCTTAAATAGTTTACCCAGTAGCTTTATTGCATGTCCCCTAGTCTTTCTATATTCTGATAGCGTAAACAATTGATCCACGTTTACCCGCTCCACTCCATTCATTAAATTATAGACCTCTATCATATCTCCCCTCAGTCGTCTCTTTTCCAGGTTGAAGAGCCCCAACCTTTGTAGCCTCTCTTCATAGGAGTAGCCTTCCATCCCCTTCACCATTTTGGTGGCTCTTCTCTGTACTTTTTCTAATAATGCTATGTCCTTTTTAAGATACGGTGACCAGAACTGCACACAATATTCAAGGTGCGGTCATACCATGGAACGATACAGAGGCATTATAATATCCTTTGTTTTATTTTCCATCCCTTTCTTTATGATACCTAGCATTCTATTTGCTTTCTTGGCTGCCGCTGCACACTGGGCAGAGGGTTTTAACATGTTATCCATGATGACTCCTAAATCTTTTTCCTGGGTGGTGGTTCCCAATGTGGAACCTTGCATTGTGTAACTATAGTGTGGGTTGTTCTTTCCTAGGTGCATAACTTTGCACTTGTCCACATTAAATTTCATCTGCCATTTGGATGCCCAGTCTTCCAATTTATCCAGATCCTCCTGCAGTTTTCCAAAATCCTCTTAGGTTTTAACAACTTTAAACAGTTTTGTATCATCTGCAAATTTGATAACCTCACTCGTTATTCCCTTTTCCAGGTCATTTATGAATATGTCAAAAAGTAGCGGACCCAGTACAGATCCCTAGGGTACTACACTATTCACCTTTTTCCATTGGGAATATTGGCCATTTAGCCCTACCCTCTGCTTTCTATCTTTTAACCAGTTCCCGATCCACAATAGTACACTGCCTCCTATCCCATGACTTTTTAGTTTCGCCAAAAGTCTCTGATGAGGGACCTTATCAAAAGCTTTCTGAAAGTCCAGATACACTATATCAACCGACTCACCTTTGTCTACCTGTTTATGCACACCTTCAAAAAAACATATCAGATTAGTAAGACAAGATCTTCCTTGTCTAAAGCCATGTTGGCTGTCTCCCATTAGGCCATGACTATCTACATGCTGTGTAATTTTGTTCTTTATGATGGTTTCTACCATTTTCCCCGGTACTGTCGTCAGACTCACCGGTCTGTAATTTCCCGGGTCACCCCTGGAACCCTTTTTAAAGATTGGTTTTACGTTGGCGACCCTCCAATCTTCAGGTATTACAGATTTTAATGAAAGTTCACACATTACCAATAGCAGGTTCGCAATCTCATATTTCAGTTCTTTCAACACTCTTGGATGTATACCATCCGGTCCAGGTGATTTGCTACTATTCAGTTTATCAAATAGTTGTAATATATCTTCTTGGTGTAGCGATATTTCTCTCAATTCCTCTGCAGTATCACCTTTAAATACCACTTCCCTACATCTTCCTCAGTAAAGGCCGAAGCAAAGAATTCATTCAGTCTCTCTGCTATAGCCCTGTCTCCTCTTACTGCCCCTTTTACCCCTCTATCATCTAATGGCCCAACTGACTCTCTCACAGGCCTTTTGCTACGAATGTACTTGAAAAAGTCTTTATTTCGTGTTTTTGCTTCCGTAGCAAGTTCCTTCTCAAATTCTCGCTTTGCGTGCCTTACCAATGCTTTGCATTTAACTTGCCAGTGCTTGTGCTGTTTCCAGTTTTCTTCGTTTGACTCTTTTTTCCATTTCCTGAAGGATGCTTTTTTGGCAGCAACAGCCTCTCTGACCTCACCTTTAAACCATGCTGGCAGTTTTTTGGACTTTCTTCCGCTTTTCTTAATGCGTGGAATACAGCTGATCTGGGCTTCGAGGATAGTATTTTTAAATAACACCCAAGCTTGCTGTAAGTCTTTAACCTTTGCAACCGCTCCTTTTAGTTTTTTCTTAACTATATTCCTCATTTTATCATAGTCTCCCTTTTGAAAGTTAAAAGGTAGTACTGTGGATTTCTTTACTATCCCTCCTCCACTAATTAAATCAAACATGATCATGCTATGATCACTATTGCCAAGTGGTCCCAACACCCTTATTTCTTGCACCAGATCTGGCGTTCCACTAAGGACTTGTGGTACAGGCTCCACGGCCTTGTCCCTGAGAAGGTCTGCAAGATCCTGCAGTAGAGCATAGTTACTCACCTCTAACAGGTGATCTCCGGGAAAAGCAGGAATTTAGTCTTCACATATGTTTATCATCGGAACCGACGGAGCCTGCGTGGGAACGCTCAACGTCCAATAGGAAAGCTTTTGGGAGCATCCCACAGCGCCTGCGTGCTGCCTTCCCGCATTTCCCAACTGTCCCGCTCCAGTTGAGTTTAAAGCTGAGACAAAAGAGAGAGGGAAAGAGAGAAAGAGAGAGATAGAGAGATACAACTCCTAGGGGAGGTGGGTGGGTTGTGAAGACTAAATTCTTGCTGTTCCTGGAGATCACCTGTTACAGGTGAGTAACTATGCTATCTCCAGGAACAAGCAGGAATGTAGTCTTCACATATGGGGACTCCCTAGCTGAACATGCCAGGGAGACACCCCAAAAGTTGTGTGCCCTTGTGAAAGGGCTGCACTTCCCCCCATGGAGCTCTGGCATCCTATCAGGGATGGTGGGCAGGAGTTGATTAAGTACGGAACAGGTTTTGAAGAACAGCCTGACCAAACACAGCCTCCCGGCGGGAGTCCATGTCTAAGCAGTAATGGGCTGTGAAGTTATGAACCGAAGCCCAAGTAGCTGCTCGGCAGATGTCGTCAATAGAAACAGAGTGAAGATGAGCCATAGAGGCTGCCATGGCTCTCACATTGTGAGCTGTGACATGGCCTTCCAGAGGAAGGTTTTTACTCTCCTAGGAAAAAAATATACACTGTGCAATCCAGTTGGACAGTGTTCTTTTGGAGACTGGAAGTCTCAAATGACTAGGATCAAAAGCAGCAAAAAAATTGAGAGGACTTTCTATGTTGCTGTGTCCTTTGTAAGTATAAGGCCAGAGACCTTTTACAATCCAAAGTATGAAGATTCCTTTCTGCATTTGAGGCATGAGGCCTTGGGAAGAATACAGGAAGGTAAACCGCTTGGTTTAAATGAAAAGGTGACACCAGCTTTGGCATAAAGTGTGGATGAGTCCTAAGGACTACCTTATGATGGAACCTTGTATAAGGAGGATCAGTCACCAACGCTTGCAATTCACTGATGCGACGTGCTGATGTGATTGCAATAAGAAAGCTGACCTTCCAGGAAAGGAATTTCAAGGACGTAGTGGCTAATGGTTCAAAAGGCAGTTTCATAAGCTGCCCAAGAACCAAATTTAAGTCCCTTGCCACCGGTGGTGGCTTAATGGGAGGCTTAGTTAAAGAAGGCCTCTCATAAATCTCGCAATGAGAGGATGAGAGGAAATAGGTTGCCCATTTAGAGGCTTGAAAGAAGCTGCAATAGCACTCAAATGAACTCTCACTGAACTGGTCTTAAGCCCTGTATTAGATAAATGAAGGAGATACTCCAGTAATGGTTCCACAGGTATCGCAAGAGGGTTAAGACCCTTCTGCGAGCACCATATGGTAAACCTTTTCCACTTGAAAGCATAAGAGCGTCTTGTGGAAGGCTTCCTGGAAGCATAAATGTTATCATTTACCTGCTGAGAAAGGTTAAGACCGTGAAGTTCTAGGCTTTCAGCAACCAGGCCCTGAGATGCAGAGACTGGGGATTGGGATGCCACAGCATCCCGTCCTCCTGAGAAAGGATATCTGGAGCAGATCCTAACTCCAGAGGCGGAGCTTGAGAGAGATGTAGGAGCAGAGGGTACCACATTTGCCGTGGCCAATGTGGAGCTATGAGAATCATATGACTTCTGTCTCTCTGAAGCTTGAACAGGGTTTTGGGAAATAGGGGAATGGGGGAAAAGGCATACAGGAAGTCCTGGCCCCAATGGAGGAGGAAAGCATCCCTGGCCTGACAACCCTGAGCCGAAATTCTGGAACAGAACCGGGGAAGTTTGGCATTCAGTGGACTTGCAAAGAGGTCTATGTCCGGCGTTACCCAAATTTGGAAAATTTTGGCCACCTGGTCTGCATGGAGAGACCATTCGTGTGGAATCAGAACTCGACTGAGTCTGTCTGCCCAAGAGTTTTGAATGCCTGGAAGATACACCGCAAGGAGATGAATTTGATGCTCTCTGGCAAGAGCCCAGTCGCAAAGCTTCGTTGCATAGCGACAGAGAGCCTGTTCCGCCCTGCTTGTTCACATAGAACATGGCTACTTGATTGTCCGTTTGAACTAGGACTGCCTTGTAGCTGAGCTAGGTGTGGAATACTCGAAGAGCAAGGAAGATTGCTCTGAGTTCCAGGAGACTGATATGTAGCTAGGTCTCCTGTGGAGTCCAGGTACCCTGGGTAGAGAGGCCTTGCAGGTGGGCTCCCCAACCCACCTGTGAGGCATCTGCTGTTAGGCTAGGGGTGGAGGTTGCTGAAAAGGGGACCCCCACCAAAAGGTTTTGGGGTGATTGCCACCATTGCAGGGACAAAATAAGGCGATCTGAGTTTGCTATTTTCTCTGACAGGCAACCTGACGCCTGAGTCCACTGAGTGAATAAAGCCAACTGGGCTGCCTTCATATGGAGGCGAGCATAAGGAAACACATGCACGGTGGATGATATGTGGCCTAGCAATTGTAACATTTCCCGATCAGTGAGGTGAGGTTTTAGCACTGCTTGGGAAGCTAATTGCACAATGCGAAGGCAGCGGGGCTGTGGAAGGAAGGCTCTTGTCTGTCTGGTATCCAGCAGAGCTCCTATAAACTACAGGGACTGAGTGGGAGCAAGGTTGGATTTTGGGAAGTTTATGACAAGTCCCAAATACTGAAGGATGTGCATTGTGCGAGAGAGAGCAACCCTGACTTCTGGCTCTGAAGGGGCTCGGATGAGCCAGTCGTCTAAGTAAGGGAAGACGAATATTCCTAAGGTGCGAAGAAATGCTGTCACCACAGCCATGCATTTTGTGAACACCCTTGGTGCAGAGGCCAGGCCAAAAGGAAAAACCCTGTATTGGTAGTGCTTCCCTTGAAATAGGATTTATTTATTTATTTAACATGTTTTATATACCGTCTTTCTACAAATCAAAACGGTTTACATAGAACAATAAAAGGCAGTATATTGCAACTGTTTACAAGGAACGAATAACGGGGTACAGATTAAAACATGAAAAAACAAAATTATACTATACAATTAATTACAGTGAACAGCGAACAACTATTTACATATGTATGTGCATAGCTACGGATGGGAGTATTGAACAGTTTAATGGGACAAGGGGAGGGAGGTCAAAAGAGGGGTTTAGGTATTAGGGTGGGAGAGAAAAATGATCAAGGAAGAGATAGGTTTTTAACTTTTTCCTGAAATCAGTGTGGCTCATGCAATTTATTTTATTTATTTATTTAACACACATTTATATACCGCATCTTCCAGAGTTCAGTTGCTGTTTACAATAAACAATCAGCAAATCAGGTTTGTTTTACATGGAACGTCATATTATACAAACAATGAGTAACAAAGCAACATATGTGTTATAGAACAAAGTAATTAACTAAACAGAATGTATTATCTAAACAGTGTAAGACAATACAGAATAGAGTCAACTATATACAGGTAGAAGTATTAGGTCATAAGGGATTGGGTCATGATATGGTTTCAACTATGTTTATTATCCGTTTGAATGAGAGGGTTTTTATTAGATACAGACTGGTACCTGTTTAGCCTTTACCTAAATTAAGTGAAGTATTATCTATGTTGTTGTAGTGTTTGGTAAATAAGTAAGTTTTCAATTTTTTACGGAATTCCATGATCTCAGTTAGTGTTCATAGCTCCTCCGGGAGGGAATTCCAGATAGTTGGAGCTATGTGAGAAAAGGCTCTGTTGTTTGTTAATTTATGTGCTTTTGTGAAATATTTTGGAATCTTTAGTTTGTTTAATTGTCCTTTGCTGTGTGTAGGCTTAGAAGGTTCTTTGCATATTAGATTGCATAGTGTAGTTGGGGCCATATCATATAAGGCTTTGAATGAGGTTATTGTTGTTTTGTATACTATCCTGGCTTTGTATTGGTAGCCAATGGAGAGATGCTAGTATTGGTGTTATGTGTTGGAGTGAGTTTACTTTCAATATAATTCTAGCAGCTGCGTTTTGTGCTAATTGAATTCGTTTAATGTTTTGTTTTGATATACCTATTAGAATTAGGTTGGCAAAATCAAAGTGGGGAGTTATGGTGGCCTGGATTATATTTATAAAGTCTTGTAAAAATACTAGAGGGCGTAGTTGTTTGAGGATTTTGAGTTTGAAATAGATTTTCTTTATGGTATTGCTGACATGGGTTTCCATTGTAAGGTGTGTGTCTAATATAACACCTAGGTATCTTATTTCATTTTTTATTTTAATTTCTTGGTTTTGTAGTGTTATGTGGGTTGGGGGGGTATATGATTGATTCTTTGTTACGATTAGAACTTCAGTTTTAGCATGATTTATGTGGAGGTTTTGTGCTTTTAGCCAAGTTGTGATTTCATTATAGCAGTCAGACAGGAGTTGTAACGGTAGATTGGGGATCGTAAATGGAATATACATCATAATATCATCTGCGTAAAGATGATATTGTACTCCGAATTTATTAAAGATGTTGCATACAGGTTTTATGTAAATATTAAAAAGTAGGGCTGTTAACGCTGAGCCTTGAGGTAAGCCAATTTCTTGTTTATATATAGAAGAGGTTTGATTACCAATTCTTACATTTTGCGTTCTATTATTTAGATAGGAAGTGAACCATTTGTGTACTGTGGAGTTTATGCCTATTTGTCTCAGGATGTTGAGCATTATTGTGTGATGTACACTATCAAATGCGGCTGATATGTCAATGAATAGTAGAATGAAAGCCTGTTTATGACTGTCAATCCCTCTTAGGAGCGCATCAATTAAAACTGTTAGGAGTGTTTCAACTCCATGGCTGGGCCGAAATCCATATTGTTGCTCATCCAATGGGTAGTATGAGTCTAGATATTCCTGTGTCTGTAATTGTACCACTTTTTCAATTATTTTGGCCAAAAAGGGTATGCTAGAAATGGGTCTGTATACTGGAGATGTTTTATCAAGTTTGCTGTTTTTAAGGATTGGGCGTATTTGTGCGTGTTTGAGTGCGGGTGGGAGGTAACCTTGAGTTAGTGAGAGATTGACTATTGGGAGAATGTAAGATAATAATGTTGGGAGTGTGTTTTTTATCCATGTTACTGGACATGGATCAAGGTAAGAAGTTGTAGTGTTGAGGCTGGAGATGATATTTTTTCATGTCTCTTTAGATATGGGGTGAAAATCTGACCATTCGTCTAAAGGCTGGTGTGATATGTTAGTAGTGTCTATAGACATTGCAGTTTTTTTTGCTTTGTTTTGATAGTGGTTAGCTAAAGTTTGTACCGAGATGTCAGTGATTTCATTGCTAGAAGTTTGCAGATTATTTGTTAGGTTTCTGACAATGGAGAATAACTCTCTTGGTCTGTTATATGATTTTGATAGGGTTGCAGCATAGTAGTTTTTCTTTGTGCTGTCTAAGGTTTCTTTGTATTTTGTGAGGTGATTATTGTATATTTCTTTGTGTATGGTCAATTTAGATTTGCGCCAGTTGAATTCTAGTTTTCTTAGTTCCTTTTTCATTTGTTTTAAAGTGGTGTTAAACCATGGTGTACTATTAGTCTTAGAGTGGACGCTTTTTTTGTTTGTGTGATTAATTTTGGCTGCATTGTTGATGGTGTCATGCCAGTTTTTGACAGTATCATCCAAGTTAGTTACGGATGATAAGAGGTGGGGGATTGTTAAATCGAGGAATTCTGTATCATTAAATTTTTTAAATCTTGTAGTCGGGTCACTTCTAGTGTAATTTTTAGTACTAGTGGTGGGATATGTAAGATTTATTTTGATAATATAGTGATCAGACCAAGGTATCTGTGTGCATTCTACAGAGTTTGTATTGATTAGCTTGAAGAGTGTATTAGGTAGAAGAACAAGGTCAAGTGTTCCTCCTTTTATATGTGTTGATGTGTTTATTATTTGATGATAGTCTATGTCTGATATAGTATCGAAAAATAATTTAGATTCCGATGTTGGTAGTGAGGGAAGGTTAAAATCACCTAGCATGATTATGGGGTGTTGTTCAGTGGAAGAGCTAAGGAGTTCAATCAGAGAATCAAGACAGTCTGCGTTTTGGTCTGGGGGTCTATATATTAAGCAAATTTTCATAAGACCGATTTTTATTAATAGTGTGTCCATGTTATTAGAGATGTTTGATTGGATTGTTTTGGCACTTAATACCTTTTTCGTCATCATTAATACTCCTCCACCTTTTCTATTCATTCTGTGTTTATAGAATGTGTCATAGTTTTCATTATTAAGTTGATTTAGGTAGACTGTATCAGTTTCAGAGAGCCAGGTCTCAGTGACACATAATATGTCTGGTTTTAAGTCCGTTGCGCAGCTCATGTGGAAGGGTGTTCCAAAGGGATGGAGCATAGAGGGAAAAGGTCCTGTTGCATGTAGATTGTTTGCAGTGTTTTTTAATTGTAGGTGTAGTCAGTAAGTTTTTAGTGATAGAACGGTGATTTCTAGTGTTGTTGGAGAAGGTAAGGAGAGGGGAGAGGCATGGAGCTGACTCCTTAGAAATAATTTTGTGTATTAGAGTGAGAACCTTGAATTTTACTCGGTGATGAATTGGGAGCCAGTGGTGATCATAGAGGATAGGTGTAATATGAGCTCGTCTAGGGTTGCTTGTTATGAGACGCGCTAATGTATTCTGGGCTAGTTGGAGGGGTTGAACAGAGTTCTTGGGAAGGCCCTGATAGATCAGATTACAGTAGTCAAGCGAAGGGGTTGTAAGGGCCTGACAGACAGTGCGAAAGGAGTCAGGGCTTAAGAGAGGTTTGAGGTTCCTGAGTGTGCGTAGCTTAGCGTAAACTGTGTTAGTAGTTTTCTTTATTTGATCTGAGAAGGATAAGCTCTGATCGAGTATGATACCAAGATATTTCACTTGGTTTTTTATGGTGAGTGAGATCGTCAAAGGTGAGGGTTGTAGGGGGGATGTAGGAGGAGTTAGAGAAAACTTGGAGTGCTTCAGTTTTGGATTGATTATTAGGTTGTGTTGAGAAAGCCAGGATTTGAGGCTGGTTAGACATTCATTTAGCTTAGAGAAATTAGGGTTAGAGAGGTTAAATGGGGTGAAACACATCATGTCGTCTGCATATATTTGATACTGGATACCATAATTTTGGAAGATCGTGCATACAGGTTGGAGGAAGATATTAAAGAGTAATGCTGATAGACTGGATCCTTGAGGTACGCCTTGTTTTAGTGTGAAGGGGAGGGAAGTATCACTTCCAATACGGACCTGTTGTGTTCTGTCCTCAAGGTAGGATTTGAACCATTTAAGGGTTGTGCCTCTCAGACCTATATCATGAAGTCTGTGTAGGAGTTGATGGTGGGGGAGGGAGTCAAAAGCAGCGGATAAGTCTAGGAAAATGAGTAGACATCCTTGGGTGGAGTTCTGGGTGTGTGCATAAAGGGAATCGAGTAAGGAAGTGAGGAGGGTTTCAACTCCGTGATTTTTTTTGAATCCATGTTGGAATAAGTCAAGAGGGGAGTGGTCGTCAATGTAGTCCTGAAGTTGGATTTGGACAAGTTTCTCAGTTATTTTTGCAAGGAAAGGGATACTAGAAATGGATCTGTATGAAGATGGCGAAGTGGGGTCTAGTTTTGTACCTTTTAGGATTGGACGGATAGAGGCACTCTTAAGTGAAGGTGGAACGAAGCCTGACTGGAGAGAGGTTTGTACAATATTCAAAATGTAAGGAGAGAGAGAACTTCTGGTAGATTTGATCCAGGGGACAGGACAAGGGTCAAGGGCAGAAGTTGAGGCATTCAGTTCTTTAACAACATCAGATACATTGGCTAATGTGATGGTATGAAACTCATTCCATGAGTCTGGAAGGGTTGCCACATGAATGTGGGTGCCATGGATAGAGGTGGGTTGAGAGTTATCGGTTAAAGGTGGGAGGAATTTAGAAGATGGTTAGCTATAGTTTGTGCAGATATTTTTGGTGGTTGGGCATGTTGTAGAGGTTCATTAATTAGGGATTTGGTGAAAGAGAAGAGTTCTTGTGGTTTATTAAGAGCTTTTTGGATGATATTCTCATTATACTCTCTTTTGTGAGTGAGTGTTTCTAAGCAGTAGGATTAGAGTTTAGTTATGTAGTCAATATGTATATTGGGGTCTTGAGTACGTCTCCATTTACGTTCAAGACGTCTAAGTTCTCTTTTAAGGTTTCTCAGGTTTGTGGAGAACCAGGGGGTTCTTCTTCGGTGTTTTTGAGGAAGTTGCTTGGGTGGGAGTAGGGAGGCTGAGGATAAGATTTCATTCCAATTAGCTATGAAGGACTCTTGGTCTAGGTTGTGTGGTGAAGAGCGCCCTCCTGAGGCTATGGAGACAGATGAAAATCCTGAAGTGCAACAGGATTTATGCCAGATTGTCAATGCTGGAAAGAAAGAGAGACCTCGTTCTGCTGAGCTGAGCATGGATACCAGCCCAGGGGAGGAGTCGTGCAGTCCTGATTAGGCACACCCAGTGCTTGGAAGGGGCGTGTCTAGAAGAGAACCTGGTTTTAAACCGGAGTATGGCTTTGCTGGGGAGAAGGAGAAGGAGAAGTGGGAGAGGAGCAGCAGTCAGAGAGAGAAGGCTAGCAGCCTAGGACTGAGCCGAAGCAGTAGAAGAAGACCTGCAAGAATCTGTTCAGAGGCAATAAATGGAAGTCCTGAGGAAAGTGGACCTAGCCCTGGAATAGACACCTGGAGGAAGGCAGAGCCCTGGGAGAGGAAGCCTTCACGGCAGGCAAGAGAGAAAAAGAACTCATTCTGGGAATTACAGTTTGGCCCAGAGAGGCACGGGAACTCTCACAGCTGGAGGACGTCTGAGCCACCTAGGATAAGAGGGGCTTGGCAACAAGTAAGCGATTTGTCAAAGAGTTTCCAGAGTGAAGGTAAACCCAACTCTCCTATATTTGAAACCTTAACAAAAGAGCCTAAGACGAAAGTGCAACAATCAAATGACTGACGGCTTGAGCTCCCCAGGCCGGGTCTGAGCTCGCCGGTCCCGACCACCACGCTCCACGAGATTCCCATAGCTGGACCAAAATTCGACATCAAGAGCATTCAACTACAACGATATCACCCAGGTAAACAATTACTGGACTTATCTACCTCCTGATGCAAAAGACCACTGTGCAACCCTGGCCTAACCCCCCCCCCCCCCCAAGTAGGAGCCAACATACCTCTGTATATATAATGTGTAAACTCCCCACTGTCACAAGCCCTGTTCTCCTCAAGCCAGCTGTTACATTGTAAACCCCTGCCAACTCTAAAGGCTACTACTGTTTATTTAGAACTAAATGAAACAAAGTATCTCTAACCAGCAAGTTGTTACATTTCAATGCAGTAACCCAATAACCTTCTTGCAATAACCTTAAGACTGTATCGCACAATACTGTATCTGTTTATACTGAATGATAGGTAACGATAGGACTGTATCGCACAATACTGTATCTGTTTATACTGAGTGATAAGGAACGTTAGGACTGTATCCCTATTTTGTTAAAGTAATAAGAAACGCTGTACCCCAACCCATCTATCCCTGCTAGACTGTTGGTACCCAACAACTATCTTGCCGGCCTACACTAACTCATCTCTAGGCCAGCTGCCTTGACTTCACCCCACACTGCGCCACTCGAATCCAAAATCCAAGTATTTCTGGCAGACATAAAATGGAGCCTGCTCACACCTTCCTGATTTTGTGCATGTGTATACTAACATCTTCATATAGAACCATCCCACACTCACAATACTGCATTCCTCTACTATATACACCAATCTACCTTCTCCACCCCCCCCCTCCATTACCCATCCTGCATCAATACAACTTAAATCCTATCACCACCACACAAACACCAAGTAAATTACCCCAACGACACACCCATATCAAAGGGAACAAATCTCAAAAACACCCTAAAACCAAAGCAAAGAACACTATTGGATCTCAAATACAACTCACACGAACCACACACCAAGAACATCACACATGTAACATTATCCTTATTAATGCTAGGTCAATAAGGAATAAAACGCATATTATCCACAACATTCTAACTGACGAACAACCAGATATCCTATGCATAACAGAAACATGGCTCACTGACTCAGACTCTGCAACAATGAACCAAATACAGAAGCCCGGATACCAACTATACAACTGCCCACGCATCAACAGAAGAGGAGGCGGAGTCCTTATAGCAGCCAAAACCAGCCTTCAACTCACAACCACATCTATGGTCACAAATCCAGATCTTGACCTACTTAAAGTCGAGAGCATGGCATTATCCATCTGCCTAATCTATCGACCTCCCTCACCACAGCACGAAACACTAGCCACAGCACTAGAAACCATCACATCCACACAAAGCAAAAAATTCCAGATCATCCTCGGAGATTTGAACCTAGCATCAATTCCTCCGTCCCACACGGACTCCTTCTATGAAGCCATCGACCAATTGGGTTTCCAACAAATAATAAGCAACCCCACACACGATAGAGGAAACATCCTAGATATGATTTTCATACCCAGAAATCCACAACAAAGCAATGAACCACCTATAATAAACATAACTCAAGTACCATGGTCAGACCACCACCAAATCAACTGTAAACTTAAACTACAGTGCCAACCCAAAAACTCAAAGGAGATGAGAATGACCAACCCCATTAGGAAATTCAGCAAACTCAACGAGGAACACCTCATAAGCACCATTGCATCCCACATAAACCTAGAGTCCACAGACCTAGACGAACTAACTAACAGATGGAACACACACATCCAAAATACATCTAACCCAACTCTGAAACACACATCAAACCCACATAAGATCAACTCGGAACCCTGGTACACAGGAACTCTAATAAAATCAAAAAGGGAGCTCCATAAAATAGAGAGAAAATGGAGACAAACCAAATCCTCCGATCTCAAAACTAAATACATGGCCCATCTCGCAAAATACAAAGACGACGTGAACAATGCAAAAAAATTACATCACACCAACATCCTAAACAAGGCAATCAATCGCCCACGAGAGTTATTTGAACTTGTCAAATCACTAACCAAAACCGACCAAAATGCCAACCTCAACAAATCCATCAAGGTCCAAACACTGGCAAACCACTACGCGACCAAACTGACGGCCCCTGGTCCTCCACCCCCCCCGCCAACGCCACAAATCAGAAGTGAGAAAAAACACAACGCAAAACCAGTTATGGGAGCACTTCCACAAAATAGGAACCAAGCAAATCACAGCCATTGTCACAAGCCTGAAAAGCACCACCTCCCCACTAGATCCCTGTCCTGCATCCTGGATCAAGGCAGTGAAACAAGACATAGCACCTCACATAGCACACATAGTTAACCTATCCCTGCAACAAGGAATCATGCCCTCAGAACTAAAGAAATCAGTCATTAGACCGATCCTAAAAAACACTACACTCAACAGAGAAGACCCAGCCTCCTACCGTCCCATATCAAGTATCTCATTCCTGGCAAAGATCATAGAAAAAACGGTCCTTCTACAACTCCAAGACCATCTGACTGACAGTGCTCCTCTTGATGACCAGCAATATGGCTTCAGGCAACATCATGGAGTTGAAACCCTGTTACTAGTTCTACTTAACAACCTCCTAAAGGGCCTTGAAAACAAAAAGAAAATGTACATTCTTGTATTCATTGACATCTCAGCTGCCTTTGATACAGTTAATCATGGGACCCTCATAAATAGGATAAAATCAATAGGAATAACAGGAACCCCACTAAAATGGTTCTCATCCTACATCTCAAATCGAACACAACAGGTTCAATTCAACGGAGAAAAAGCAGAATCTTTCTCACAAACACAGGGAATCCCCCAAGGCTCTGCTCTCTCAGCACTTCTGTTTAACATATATATGCAGCCACTATGCAAAATTTTCTCACGGCACGAAATTAATTACCACATCTATGCCGATGATATCATGCTATACACGCAACTAGACACTAAAAACCCAGACTACAACCCACTGGAGACATGTATCGGAGAGATGCAAGACTGGTTACAACAAAGTAGTATGTCAATTAATCACAAAAAAACCGAAGTAATGTATATCTCCAAAGAACCGAATTTTGACCCTCCCACATCAATAACACTATGTAACAACACTTACCAAACAAAAAAAGAAATAAAGTATCTAGGAGTCACATTTGACTGTGACCTAAAGATGGAAAACACCTCCGAAAGACCAACAGAGCAGTTTTCCACAAGCTTAGAGTGCTCCAACCCATTCGGAATATTATTGATCCCCAAGACTTCAGAACAGTGGCCCAAGCACTCATCATGCCACATTTTGACTACTGCAACGCCATCCTACAAGGTTTACCTAAAAAAAACCTAAACATATTACAAATGGCACAAAATGTAGCTGCCAGGGTCATAATGAAGAAAAATCTAAGTGACCACATCACACCAGTACTAATTCAATTACACTGGCTACCCATAACAGCTCGCACAAAATACAAACAACCACCTTCAAACTCATCCACAACTTAGCACCTTCCTTCCTCAACAACCTAGTAAGATTGCAACCTCCTACCCGAAACAGAAGAACCCACAATTCCAACATCCTTCACACTCCAACAGATATAAGATCTGCCAAAGCTAACACCAGCCACAGGGCTTTCTCATATGCGGCGCCAACACTGTGGAACCAACTCCCACCAGAACTACGAGCTAGCAATGACCTTCTAGACTTCAGAAAGAAACTCAAAACGCACATTTTCCAATCACATTTCAACCTGAACTAAATCCACAGATGGAGCAGCCCCTGACCACTGTGTCCAAGAAGATTATCCTGTATATATGTATTTATGTATATATGTAAATGAACTCCCCCATAGCTAAGAAGTGTTAACTCTGTATGATGTGCTTTTCTGACAATCTGTATGTAAACAAAATTTGTACCTGCCTTGATTCGGCAGTTTCACAATAGTAATCCTACCTGCTTCTGATCGCTGGAAGGAGCGGGCTACAAATGCTTTCTAAATAAATAAAATTCTGATTCACTTAACCTGAGAGAGGAAAAGGGAAACAGCCTTAATCAAGAGGGAAGTTTAATAACTGATAACAATTCCTTATCTAGCAGACAACAGGCTGAATTGCTTCTCCAGGATTTTAAAGAGTTTTTAAAGCTAAAAGCAAACAGACAACCAGTATTGCAGGAAGCTAATAATTCTATACAGTCTGAGGAATTAGTACAAGATAATTCTGACTTACCTGACTGTGAGAGCATGGACTGTACTATTTGTTGTGTGGAAATACCAAACTGAAGAAACTGGTTATGCCGTGTATGAGTTGAATACTACGGAGCTGTTTTGCTGCCATGCTAGGAAAGCTTTAATTACCTGCACCTGAAGTGACCCAGCACTGTGAACGTAACAGTGTGTGAAAAGAGGCTGCATTTAAAGTGAATGACCTCTTGGGGCAGAGCTGAGTAAACTGCTTAGAAGTAAAGCTGAATTTCTACTTTAAGTTGACTTTATACCTGAGTTCTTTCTGTTTGTGTTAAAGCACCTGTTTTGTTCATATTTCTGAATTTGTCATGCGATGGAAGAATAACCTTAACCATAATAAAAATACTTGCAAATAAGCCTTACCATCTCTGGCGCACAACTACATTTTATTTTGGAGCAAAAGGAGCAGAAAAACTACAGTACCCAGCATTCCAGGGGAATAGGTTTTAAACTCCTTCCTCACGAGGCAATAGGCCCCGCTCCTGTCTTTAGCCCTAAGGCGGGGCAGGAGCGCCGCAGTTGGTATTGTCTAGCTGGTCAAGTGAAGGGATAGATTGCTCCAAGAAGTTAGCTGCATTAAATTGCTTGAATTTACGGGTATGTTGGAGCTGGCTGTGTGGTTGGCTTCTATGGGCAGAGTAGGGGACAGAGAAGAGGATGAGTGCATGATCGGACCAAGGCATGGGTAGAATGGAGTGTTGGATTTGATCACTGAGACAAGGATGTTGTGGGATAAATATAAGGTCGAGGATGTTCCCTTTAGAATGAGTAGGGAGCTGGAGTATTTGAGTGAAGTTAAGCGACTTCATTGCTTGTAAGAAGGGGGATGATTGCGTTGAGGATGTGGAGTGCAGGTTTAAGTCTCCTAAGATGATTAGGGGGCGTGAGGAAGGTTGAGGAGAGCAGGCTATGTCTAGGATAGTGGAGAGATCAGATGAGTCAGACTGGGGGGCACGGTATAGCAGGTGCAAGGAAAGCATGGAGTTAGAGACAGTAATAGCGTCCATTCCTGAGGTGAATGTAGATTCAACAGAAGAAAATTGTAAGTTTGATCTGGAGATAACAGCTACACCTCCTCCTCTTCCATGTAGTCTGTTAGATATATTTATAGAAAATTCTTTGGGGCATAGTTGATTTGTTAGAACTGTGTCAGAGTCTTGAAACCAGGTTTCAGTGAGGCAAAGAATATCGAGGTTGTAATCAGTAATAAGGTCAGTAAGTAAGGGAATTTTGTTCCTGGCAGAACAGGCATTGAGTAGGGCGCATTTAAGGGGGAGCTCAGATGAGGAGTAGGGTTTAAGGTTTGAGTTTATAGGAATAGTCTTAAGTTTGCAAGGACGGTAGTTTGTATGAGAGTTATGATAGGTGTAGGGGGGAGGTGTTATGGAGTATAGGTGCCTGTGGGAGTAGATAATTGGGATGGGGGTGCTATGGGTTAAGGTGAGTACATAAGGGACGGTAAGCAAGAAGAGGTAAAGTAAACTGAGGACAAGCCACAGGGTGGATGCGCATGATTTGGGTGTAGCCATTTCTGAGAGGGAGAGGGATAAGAAAGGAGTCTGGATCAGGGATGTGGATTAAGTGGATTATAGGAGTGAGAGCGGCAAGGTTGAGACAATACAATTGCAGGCAGGATGTAGTAGATAAGTATTTTTGCGAATTTAGTTGAAGCTAATACTTTTGTAACATGTAGTGTAATTGCAAGGTATAAACAGTAGCTAGATATCAATGAGTTGTAGTAGATAATTATGTAGCAAGCAGTATAATTGCAAGGTATAAACAATGGTTACATACTTATATGAAGAGACATGAGTGAGTAATTATGTAACAGAATACAAATTGCACGGTAAAGAACAATTAAAAGGGTGAAAGACTAGTGTCCATAATAGGCTATAGTTGGTATACTTGCAGCATGTAGGCAGGTAGTGGACAGTTAGTTGGAGAGTTGGAATCTCGAGGCAATATTGCGGATACCTTTGCAGAAGGCCACTGCCTAAGGGCCACGCCAAAGGGCCCTCTGGCGAGGCCCTCAGGTGCGGGCCCGACAGACGCAGGTCTGCCTGGAGGCAGGCTGCTTTAAAGAGCTGCTGCTCCCCTCCCACAGCCCCGATTGGGCTGGAGCACCTGAGCAGGGCAGCTGGCTGGAGCGGTGAGTTTCTCAACCCCGAATCGGGGGAGTTTGAAAAGGATGCAAAGGAATTTTCGATGAGTTGGATGGATGAGAAAGCGTAGTTACTCACCTGTAACAGGTGTTCTCCAGGAGCAGCAGGAATCAGTCCTCACTTATGGGTGACGTCGGCGCCGACGGAGCCCTCGCGGAGCAATTTTCCCCAGCTTTCAAAGAAAGCATTTGGGAATTGCAGCACGCATGCGCGGTCCCCTTCCCGCCCAAGGGTGCCATCTTAGCCAGTCAGATGACATAGCTAAAAAAGACAGCATAAAAATTTGCAAAAAAACTAAAGCAGATGATTGCAACTCCACGGGGAGGAGGGAGGGTTGTGAGGACTGATTCCTGCTGCTCCTGGAGAACATCTGTTACAGGTGAGTAACTACGCTTTCTCCAGGACCAAGCAGGAAGTCAGTCCTCACTTATGGGACTCCCAAGCTCAAGGCTACCGGAGACCCTAAGCACAAAAATGAGCTCCCTCTAGCTCAGCAGCACAGAAGGAAAGAATCTTCGCTGAATTATTACCCACCGGTAGCCCACATCCGGGATGGAGGGTAGGAGTTGCTCAGACCTCGAAGAGATTACGGAGGACTGCCTGTCCGAAAGCACTGTCCCTGCGGGACTCCCTCTCGAGACAGTAATGGACCGCAAAAGTCTGGCTCGAAGACCAAGTAGCGGCCCGGCAGATGTCTGCCAGCGGAACAGAGCGGAGGTAAGCCACTGACGTAGCCTTTGCCCGAACGCAGTGAGCCGTGACTCGACCTTCCAAGGAGAGTCCGGCTGCCCCATAAGCCCAAGAGATACAGTCCGCAACCCAGATGGACAGAGTACGCTTGGAGACCGGGAGCCCCAATTTATTGGGGTCAAAAGACACAAAAAGCTGAGCAGCTTTACGGTGCTCCCGCGTACGGTCAAGGTAGAAGTTCAAAGCCCTTCTACAGTCCAGGGTATGGAGGACCGTTTCAGCTCGGCTGGAGTGTGGTCTGGGAAAGAAGGTTGGAAGTACCACCTCCTGATTGATGTGAAAAGGGGAGAGACCACTTTTGGAAGAAATTTTGGGTGAGTCCGTAGGACTACCCTATTTTTGTAGAACCGAGTGTAAGGGGGATCAGACACGAGGGCCTGCAATTCACTTACGCGTCTAGCGGAAGTGAGGGCTATCAAGAACAGTGTTTTCCAAGAAAGAAAACGGAGAGAACAGGTAGCCATAGGTTCAAAAGGCGGACAGGTGATCCGCTGTAAAACCACATTCAGATCCCAGTCAGGCGCTGGCGGGCGCAGAGGTGGTTTAAGCAGAAGGAGACCTCGTAGAAACCTCGCTACAAGAGGGTCGCTGGAAAGAGGTCTGCCGTCCACCGGCACATGATGTGCTGAAAGAGCACTGAGGTGAACTTTGACGGAGTTGGACTTAAGTCCCAGATTAGAGAGGTATAGCAAGTACTGCAGGATCACCGACACCGGGCAGGAGAAGGGATCCTGAGACTGTTGGGTACACCAAACGGAAAAGCGACGCCATTTAAGGGCGTAGCATTTGCGGGTAGAAGGTCGCCGAGAAGCTAGGACGACCTCTTCCACCTCTGCCGGCAGGAGGAGGGGAGCAAGGACTACCCTCTCAGCAGCCAGGCCATTAGATTGAGAGACCTGAGGTTGGGGTGTAGCAGAGACCCCTGATCCTGAGTGAGGAGATCCGGTTGAAACCCCAGAGGGAACGGATCCTCCACCGCTAATTGCAGCAGGAGTGGAAACCATGGCTGTCTGGGCCAGCGAGGAGCCACCAGGATCATGAAGGCTTTGTCTCGGAGAACCTTGAAGAGAGTCCGAGAGACTAGCGGGACGGGAGGGAAAGCATACAGAAGGCTCCCCGACCATGAGAGTAGAAAAGCGTCCGCCGCAACCCGAAGGGGGTGTGGCTGATGAGAGCAGAAACGAGGAAGTTGCCGGTTGTGAGGACTGGCAAAGAGATCCACCGTGGGGAGGCCCCACTTTAGAAAGAGCTTCTGAACTACCAAGGGATCCAGACGCCACTCGTGCGGCTGGAGGATCCTGCTGAGTTTGTCCGCCAGGCAATTCTCTTGGCCTGGGAGATAAACTGCCTTGAGGAGAACGCCGTGACTGACGGCCCAAGAGCAGAGCTTCTGTGCCTCCCGACAGAGGAGGAAGGAGCCCGTGCCCCCCTGCTTGTTCACGTAGAACATGGCAACTTGATTGTCCGTCTGGACAAGGACGGACTGGTGAGAAGTCAGGTGGGAGAAGGCCTTGAGAGCCAGGCGGATCGCCCTGAGCTCCAGGAAGTTGATCTGCTGAGCAGACTCCCACGTGGTCCAGAGGCCCTGAGTACGTGCCCCTTGGCAATGCGCTCCCCAGCCCAGGAGGGATGCATCTGTTGTCAGCACCCGGGCCGGCTGAGGTGACTGGAAAGGCATGCTGAATATCAGGTTCGGCCGCTGAAGCCACCACCGGAGAGACGAGATCAGCGGCTCGGAGACGCGCACTAGGTCTGCTAGGCCGCCTGTGGCTTGTCGCCACTGCCGGCGGAGACACCATTGAGCAGGCCGCATATTCAGGCGGGCATTGGGGGTCACATGGACGGTGGAAGCCATATGGCCGAGTAGTCTCAGGAAGCGCCTGGCGGAGACCAGGGGCTGGCTGCGAAAACGGTCGGCTAGGTCCATGAGCCGTTGAGCCCTGTCGAGCGGTAGGTACGCTCGCGCCTGAGGAGTGTGCAGCCTTGCGCCGATGAACTCGAGATCCTGTGAGGGGAGCAAAGTGGACTTTGCGAAGTTTATAACAAAGCCCAAGTACTGTAGAAGAGTCACCGTGCGGCGCGTGGCATTGGTGACCTCCAGAGCGGACGCTGCTCTGATGAGCCAGTCGTCGAGGTACGGAAAGACATAGAGGCCGTGAAGCCGGAGATGGGCCGCCACCACCGCGAGACATTTTGTGAAGACTCGCGGTGCGGAGGACAGGCCAAAGGGCAGTACTCTGTACTGGTAATGATGTCCTGCCACCACAAACCTTAGGTATTGGCGGTGGCTTGGGTGGATGAGGATGTGCGTGTAGGCATCCTTTAGATCCAAGGAGCATAGCCAATCTCCCTGCTGGAGGTAGGGCAGAAGGATTCCAAGGGTAAGCATCTTGAACTTCTCCCGCACGAGGAACTTGTTGAGGTTGCGCAAGTCCAGGATGGGTCTGAGGCCTCCTGTTCTTTTTGGTATTAGAAAATACCGGGAATAAAAGCCTTGACCTTTCAGGTGGTGGGGCACCGGTTCCACCGCCTGATCCTGTAGAAGACCTGCTAACTCCTGAAGGAGTAATTCCCTGTGCAGAGGGGGTCGTGGAGGTTCTCCCGGAAAATAGGAGGGAGGGACCTGGTGGAAGTGGAGAAGATAGCCTTCTC
Organism: Ichthyophis bannanicus; assembly: GCA_033557465.1. Lineage (NCBI taxonomy): Eukaryota > Metazoa > Chordata > Amphibia > Gymnophiona > Ichthyophiidae > Ichthyophis > Ichthyophis bannanicus. The sequence goes on from CM066039.1 coordinate 232,290,892, forward strand.
GCACGACTTGAAGCACCCAGGCATCTGAGGTGATGCTGGACCACCTGTGGGCGAAGTGAACCAGCCGGCCTCCGGTGCTGGGAGGAACCAGCGGGGGGGGGAGAGGCTATGCTTAAGGAGTCAAAAACCCCCACCCTGCGGAGCAGGGGCTGGTGGTGCAGGCTTGGGGGCTTGCTGCCTACGGGACCCGTTACCCCGTCCCTTGGCCTGCTGGCCCTGTTGGGGAGCTGCAGGGGCCTGATAGTGGGGGTATTGTTTGTAAGCAGCCGCCTTCCTCGGGTAAAAGGACTTCTTTCCCGAGCCCTTCTTTTTCTGGGAAGGGGCGGAGGTCTTCCTAGAAAGCCTAGTCCTGGTGAGAGTCTCTGTCTCAATTTGTGCAGCCTTATCAGCCATGGGCTTGCCAAAGAGGTTTTCGCCTCGGCAAGGGACATCGACCAACTTGTCCTGCACCCAGGGCTCAAGGTCAGACGACTGAAGCCAAGCCTGTCGGCGGGCACCGATGCCGGCTGTGGCCACTCGAGCCGATGCTTCAAAGCCATCATAGGCTGCTCGGGACATGAATTTTGAGCATTCCCGAATGCCAGTGGACAAGGCCAGGAACCTCCGCAAGGGTTCCTCGGACAAACCAGCGGAGAAGCCGGCTAGCTCTTTAGCCAGGTCTCGGAGATACATGCCCATGTATAGCTGGTAGGTCTGGACACGACAGGCGAGCATAGAGCCCTGGAAACACTTCTTACCAAGGCCATCCAGGTTACGGGCCTCCCTGCCAGGAGGCACCGAGGAGTGCATCTTCTGGCTCTTAAGACGATGCATGGCCGATTCCACTACCATGGAATGGTGTGGTAGCTGTGCTTTCTGGAAGCCAGGGCTCTTGCGGACTCGATAGATAGAATCGACCCGCTTGCTCAGGACCGGCGAGGTGGCCGGACTCTCCCACATGCGGAAGAGTAGTCGTTCCAGCATGGGAGGAACCGGTACAGTAAAGTGTTCCCTGGCGGGAGAGTCATACTGGAGGGCGTCGAGCTCTTCGGCTCGAGGCTCCTCCTCGGAATCCGCAGGGAAGGCCAAAGCCTTGGCCATATCCCTGACGAAGTCCGAGAACCGGGCATCCTCCGGGGGGGGACTGCTTCCGAGGTTCGGACTCAGGTGAGTCCGAGGGGACACACCGAGTCCGAAAAGAATCAGGCGACTCTTCCTCTTCAGACTCCCAGACCGACTCCGACGAGGACTCGGTGGGGTCGGCCCGGGCAGGGCGCGGCGCCTGCCGCCCCGACGCCGAGGGAGTCGGCGTCGGCGACCTCGGTCCCGAACGGGAGGCCGAGGGCGACCTCGACCGAGGATCGACTCGAGTTCGCATCGACTCGAGGATCGGCTCGGTCTCCGGGGTCGACTTCGACGTCGACGTCCCGGCGGTCGGGGCAGCGGCGCCAGCGAAGCCAGCGAGCAGTGCCCGCTGCTGGTCCATGAAGGCAGACAGTCTGCTCTCCAAGGCCGTCAACCTGAGTCCGAGCTCAGGTGACCCAGCAGCCCCCGACTCGGGCCCCGACGGCGTCGGGCCCGACGTCGGCTGTCGTGGAGGCGAGTCCAGAAGGACCACAGGACTTACCCGAGCAGGCAGCTCCCACTCCAGGCGAGGTCGCTTCATGAGGTGCTCCTTCTCCAAGGACCCGGGGCGGCTATCGGGGCTAGGCGACCTGGCCCTCGCGGAGCCAGGAGCGTCCACCGACGCCGCCCTCGCGGGTTTCACCTTCCGTCGATGGTCCCCGGAGGGAGAACCCCTGTCGGAGGAACTCCGGCGACGGTCCGAGCTGGAACCCCTGGACGCGGAGGCCTCCGACGAGGTCCGGGTACGGCTGGGGTCAGCGAAGATTCTATCCCGCTGATGCCGCCGACTTCTCAACGCTTTGGAGGATAGTTTGCCACAAGGCCCACAGATCATTTCTTCATGATCCGGGCCCAGGCAGCGGAGGCAATTGTCGTGTGTGTCAGTTAGTGACATATTTCGGTCACACTGACCACACCGCTTGAAACCACTGGCAGCCATCGGGGGAAAAAGGGCCCCGGCGAGGTCAAAGGACCGGGCTGCCAGGGAAAAACCGAAACGAAAGCTGACTAAGTCAGAAAAACCGAAAAATAAGAAGAGGACTCGTGACCGGCGTCGCGAGTCCGGCGGGAAAAAGACCGGCGTCGAACCGAATTGGAAAAACAGAGTAATTCTAAAGAAAATCAACTTTTTCACGGGGACACGACGGGTACGTCTGTAGGGCTCCGCGGAAAAAAGAAGACTGGCTAAGATGGCACCCTTGGGCGGGAAGGGGACCGCGCATGCGCGCTGCAATTCCCAAAGGCTTTCTTTGAAAGCTGGGGAAAATTGCTCCGCGATGGCTCCGTCGGCGCCGACGTCACCCATAAGTGAGGACTGACTTCCTGCTTGGTCCTGGAGAACATGAGTGTACGCATCCTTGAGATCTAGAGAACAAGGCCAATCCTGACTCTGAAGGTATGGCAGCAGAGTTCCTAGAGAAATCATTTTGAACTTCTTTTTGAACAGGAATTTGTTCATTTCTCTGAGGTCTAAAATGGGTCTGTGTCATTCTGTTTTCTTTGGAATAAGGATATAGGGGGAGAAAAACCCTGTACCCTGTTGGAGAATGGGTACCTCTTCTATTGCCCCTTGGGAAAGAAGCATAGTGACCTCTTGACCTAACTGGTCGTTGGGAGATGTCTGAGAATTGAACTGTCTTACCATTGTAGAAGGGGGAATGTTGAGGAAATGAAGCTTGTACGTCTCTCTTACAATAGACAGAGTCCAATTTTCTGCTGTTACAGACTCTGGGCCACTCAGGGCCAGGAAGGCAAAGTTCTCTATACAGGAGTCAAAGCCCCTGTGGAGGCTGAGTCTGCTGAGCAGGTTGAAGCTTAGCAGCTTTTGTCTTTCTTTGCCTAGGTTGTTGCTGCTGTCCCTTTTGGGCAGACTAACCTAAACGATGCCCCTGCTGGGTATAGGAGGGATAAAACGTCTTCTTCTTACTGAAGAATGGTTTCTTGTAGGATTATTTCCTTGCAGGATCAGCTGTAGATTTAGACAATCTATCCAAAGTCATATTGTCAGCATCTATCTCATTAGCTTTTTCCTGCCAACTCTTGCCAAAGAGGTTCTCTCCTGTGCAAGGAATATTCCCTAGTTTATCCTGTACCCAAAGTTCCAAATCAGATGCCTGGAGCCAGGCAATCCTACGTGCACCTATGGCAATAACAGAGGTTCTGCTTATGCACTCAAAGCAGTCAAAGGCTGAACGATTCACAAACTTGGAAACATCCTGAGCATGTTTGACAAGGGCAAGGTAATCCTGCCTCTCATCAGGAAGGAGAGGGCTCATAAGTTCTAAATCTCCCGTGACCTCCTTAAGGAACATTCCCATATATAATATATAGGAACTGATCTTAACAGAAAGCATGGAGGCCTGGAAGGTTCGACGTCCAAAGGCGTCAAGAGTCCTACACTCACATCCTGGAGGATTAGATGCATTCCTTTTTGCACTCTTGATCCTTCTCATAGCTGATTCCACCACCATGGAATGGTGTAGTAATTGAGTCTTCTGAAACCCAGGACAAGGAGGAACTCGATACATGGTGTCGAGTCTTCGAGAGTGAGGAGATGTGGTTAGAGGTGTTTTCCACATTCTTAACATGAGATCATACAAGATCTCATGAATAGGTAAGGTAGCTGCCTCCTTGGGAGCTTTAGGGTATAGCGTAGTTACTCACCTGTAACAGGTGTTCTTCAGGAGCAGCAGGAATCAGTCCTCACATATGGGTGACGTCGGCGCCGATGGAGCCCCCGTGCGGAGCATTTCCCAACTTTCCCCTTCCCGCCCAAGGGTGCCATCTTGCTCAGTCTGATGACATAGCTAAGACAGCAAAAAACAAAAATGAAATATATATATGACCGCAACTTCAAGGGGAGGAGGGAGGGTTGTGAGGACTGATTCCTGCTGCTCCTGGAGAACACCTGTTACAGGTGAGTAACTACGCTTTCTCCAGGACCAAGCAGGAAGTCAGTCCCCACATATGGGACTCCCCAGCTTAAGGCTACCGGGGACCCAAAGCTGAAAAATGAGCTCCCTCTAGAGCCCCAGCATGTGCGAACAGAATCTTCTCTGATATCGCCCCCATACGGTAGCCCAACACCAGGGCCAGAGAGTAGGAGTTGCCTATACTTCAAAGAGATTCTGGAGTACCGCTTGCCCGAAAGCACTGTCCCTGCGGGACTCCCTCTCAAGGCAGTAGTGGGCCGCAAAAGTCTGGCATGAAGACCAAGTAGCGGCCCGGCAGATGTCTGCCAACGGAACAGAGCGGAGATGAGCCACTGACGCAGCCTTCGCCCTGACACGCTTAGAGACAGGCAACCCTAGCTTATTAGGGTCAAAAGAGATGAAGAGCTGCACAGCCCTTCGGTGTCCCTGCGTACGGTCTAGGTAGAAAGACAACACCCTTCTACAGTCCAGGGTATGCAAAACCATCTCAGCCCGGCTGGCATGCGGCCTGGGAAAAAGTCGGAAGAACCACCTCCTGATTGAGGTGGAAGGAGGAGACAACCTTTGGAAGGAACTTAGGGTGAGACCGCAAGACTACTCTGTTCCTATAGAACCTAGTGTATGGTGCATCTGACACCAGGGCTTGAAGCTCGCTCACTCACCTTGCTGAGGTAAGAGCCACCAAAAGCAACGCTTTCCAGGAGAGAAAGCGCAAAGGGCAAGTAGCCATAGGCTCAAAAGGTGGGCAGGTAAGTTTTTGCAAGACCACATTCAAATCCCACTCAGGGGCAGGTGGACGAACCGGAGGCTTAAGTAAAAGCAGGCCTCTGAGGAAGCGAGTCACCAAAGAGTGACTTGAAAGAGACTGGCCCTCCACCGATGAGTGGTGCACTGAGAGAGCACTGAGATGGACCCTAACAGAGTTGGATTTAAGGCCTAGGTTGGAAAGGTGAAGCAAATATTGCAGCACCACTGGTACCAGGCATGAGAAAGGATCCTCCTTGTGTTGAGCACACCAGGTGGAGAACCTACGCCACTTGAAGGCATAAGATTTCCAGGTGGACTGCCTCCTGGAGGCCAAGACCACGTCCTCCACTTCCCCAGGCAGCCGTAAGGGTGCTAGAACTACCCTTTCAGCAGCCAGGCCATCAGATTGAGGGACTGGAGGTTGGAGTGTAAGAGAGATCCCTGCTCCTGAGACAGGAGATCTGGTTGCATCCCCAGAGGAAGAGGAGTGTCCACCGCTAGTTGCAAAAGAAGTGGGAACCACAGTTGCCTTGGCCACCTGGGAGCCACCAGGATCACAGAGGCCTTGTCCCAGATCACTTTGAACATTGTGTTGGGCACTAGAAGCGTGGGTGGAAACGCATATAGGAGGCCTGTAGACCAGTGGTCCCCAACCCAGTCCTATGGGGCCCACCAGCCAGTCAGGTTTTCGGGATATCCCTAATGACTATGCATGAGATATATATGCATTAGAGATATCCTGCCAACCTGACTGGTTTGTGGCCCTCCAGGGCTGGATTTGGAGACCCCTGCCTTACACCTCCGTCATTTAAGATTGTGAGTGGGCAAGGTGCAGATGTCCAAGACATCAAAAAGGTTAGATAGAATTTGTCACAGTCCTCCTCACTTCTCACCACCACCAAAAAATTGTCTATTAGACAACTTTTTGGTGGTGGTGAGAATCGAGGAGGAATGTGACACATTCTATATACCCTTTCGATGTCTAGGACATCTGTACCTTGCCCACTCACAATCTTAAATGACAGAGGTGTAAGGCAGGGGTCTCCAAATCCAGCCCTGGAGGGCCACAAACCAGTCAGGTTGGCAGGATATCTTTAATGCATATATATCTCATGCATAGTCATTAGGGATATCCCGAAAACCTGACTGGCTGGTGGGCCCCATAGGACTGGGTTGGGGACCACTGCTGTAGACCATGGAATGAGAAACGCATCCGCTGCTACTCTGAGCAGAACCTGGGCAGTTGACGGTTCAGTGGACTGGCAAAGAGATCTATGTTTGGAAGACCCCCATCTTAGGAAGATTTGTTGAACCACCAGAGGATTCAACTGCCATTCGTGGGGCTGTAGGATCCTGCTCAATCTGTCTGCTAGATAATTCTACTGTCCAGGGAGATAGAACGCTTTGAGAAGTATGCCATCATTGACTGCCCAGGTGCATAGGTCCTGTACTTCCTGACAGAGAGGGCGGGACCCTGTGCCCCCCTGTTTGTTCACACAGAACATAGCAACTTGATTGTCCGTCTGAACTAAGACGGACTGGTGAGAGAGGACATGAGAGAAAGTCCGTAGGGCCAAGCGGATGGCTCTCAGCTCCAAGAGATTGATCTGCTGTGCGGCCTCCCATGGAGACCCCAGGCCCTGAGTGCATGCTCCCTGGCAATGTGCACCACAACCATGGAAAAAAGCATCGGTCATGAGCACTAAGGAGTGTGGAGGTGCCTGAAAAGGCACTCCTTGCATCAGATTCGGAGATAAAGCCACCACTGCAGAGAAGATGCAAGCAGCTGGGACACCCTCACCTTGTCCGTCAGGTTTCCTATGGCCTGCAGCCACTGAGTCTGGAGGCTCCACTGAGCCGGCCTCATGTGCAGACGGGCATTTGGAGTGACATGGACTGTGGATGCCATGTGGCCTAAGAGCCTCAGGAATTCTCTGGAGGAGACCAGAGAATTGCTGCGGAATTGTCTGACCAAATCCATCAGTCTGTGGGCCCTGTCCACAGGCAAAAAAGCCTTTGCCTGAAGGGTGTCCAGTCTTGCTCCTATGAACTCCAGGCTCTGTGAGGGGCGCAAAGTGGACTTTGCGAAGTTTATGACAAACCGCAGATGCTGGAGAAGAGAGATAATGCGGAGGGTGGCTTGATTGGTCTCCTGTGGAGACTAACCCCTCATGAGCCAGTCGTCCAGGTATGGAAAGACAAAGATCCCTTGAAACCTGAGGTGGGCCGCCACCACCGCCAGGCACTTGGTGAAAACCCTGGGGGCGGAGGTTGGACCAAAAGGGAGTACCCTGTACTGAAAATGGTTTCCTCCCACCACAAATCTGAGATAATGTCTGTGGTCTGGATGAATAAGGATGTGACTATAAGCATCCTTTAGGTCTAAGGAGCATAGCCAAACTCCCTGCTGGAGGTAGGGCAGCAGTATTCCAAGGGTAAGCATCTTGAACTTTTCCCTCTGCAGGAACTTGTTTAGATTTCGCAAGTCTAGGATGGGCCAAAGGCCTCCTGTCCTTTTTGGTACCAGAAAGTACCTGGAATAGAAACCTTGACCTCTCAGGTGTTGGGGCACTGGTTCCACCGCCTGTTCCTTTAGAAGACATGCTAACTCCTGCAGGAGTAAGTTCTTGTGCAGAGGGAGTCTTGGAGGCTCCCCTGGAAAATAGGAGGGGGGTACCTGGTGGAAATGGAGCAGATAGCCCCTCTGGACTATGCTTAGCACCCAGGTATTCCTTGTCACGGCCGACCACCTGTGGGCATACAGGGTCAACCGGCCTCCTGTGCTCAGAAGGGCCAGCTGAGGAGGAGAGGCTATGCCACTGGAGTCAAAACCCCGCTCCCTGCTGTGCAGGCGCCGGAGCTGGTGGCTTGGGGGTTTTCTGCCTACGGGACCCATGTCCCTGCCCCTTGGCCTGCTGACCCTGTTGGGGAGCTGTGGAGGCCTGGTACTGAGGGTAAGGTTTGTAGGCAGATGACTTCCTCGGGTAAAAGGACTTTTTCCCCGAACCCTTCTTCTTTTGAGAAGAGGCAGAGGTCTTCCTGGACAGCCTTGTCCTGGTGAGAGTCTCGGACTCGAGTTCTACAGCCTTTTCAGCCATGGGCTTGCCAAAGAGGTTTTCACCTCGGCAGGGGACATCGACCAACTTGTCCTGCACCCATGTCTCGAGGTCCGATGACTGTAGCCAGGCCTGATGGTGTGCACCGATGCCGGCTGCGGCTACTCGGGCCGAAACCTCGAAGCCATCATAAGCTGCTCGAGACAAACTTCGAGCATTCTCAGATCCCAGTTGACAAGGTTGTAAATCTCTGCAAAGGTTCCTCGGAGAGACCAGCAGAGAACCCGGCAATCTCCTTTTTCCAGGTCTCGAAGATACATGCCCATGTACAGCTGGTAGGTCTGGACACGGCAAGCAAGCATAGAGCCCTGGAAGCAATTTCTACCAAGAGCATCCAGGTTCCGGGCCTCCTGGCCGGGAGGCACCGAGGAATGCATCTTCTGACTCTTCAGCCGATGCATGGCCGATTCCACAACCATGGAATGGTGCAGTAGCTGTGCCTTCTGGAACCCGGGGCTCTTGCGGACTCGATAGATGGAATTGACCAGCTTGCTCAGAACCGGCGTCAAGGCTGGCGCCTCCCACATGCAGAAGAGCAACCGTTCCAGCATCGGAGGAACCGGTACAGTAAAGGCCTCCTTGGGAGGAGTCATACTGCAGGGCCTCGAGCTCCTCGGCTCGAGGCTCCTCCTCTTGGTCCGCAGGGAAGGCCAAGGCCTTGGCCATGTCCCGCACGAAGTCCGAGAACCGGGTGTCCTCCGGGGTGGACCGTCTCCGAGGCTCAGACTCCGGTGAGTCCGAAGGGACACACCGGGTCCGAAAAGTGTCCGGGGGCTCCTCATCCTCTGTTTCCCATCCCGACCCCTCAGAGGAGGAATCGAGCAGCTCCGGTCGGGCAGGCACCGATGCCATCCGCCCCGACACCGAGGGTACCGGCGTCGATGACCTCAGTTCCAAATGGGAGGCCGAGGGAGACCTTGGCCGAGGATCGACTCGAGAGCGCATGGATTTGAGGATCGGCTCGGCCTCCGGGGTCGACTTGGACGTCGATGTCCCGGTGGTCGGAGCAGATGCACCGGTGAGACCGGCGATCAGTGCCCGCTGCTGTTCCATGAAAGCAGCCAAGCTGCTCCCCAAGGCCGTCAACCTGAGTCCGAGCTCAGGAGACTCAGCAGCCTTCGACTTGGGCCCCGACGGTGTCGGGCCCGACGTCGGCTCCCCCGGAGGAGAGTCCACGAGGACTACAGTACTCGTGTGACTCGGGGACTCCGTCTCCACACGAGGTTGTTTAGCAGGCCTCTCCGACTCCGAAGACCCGGGACGGCGTTCAGGGCTATGCGACTTGGCCGTCGAGGAGCCAAGTGCGTCCACCGATGCCGCCCTCGTGGGTTTCTTCTTCCTGCAGTGCTACCACGAGGGAGACCCCCTCTCAGAGGAACCCTGGCGATGCTCGGGACCAGAGTCCCGAGACGTTGAGGCCTCTGACGAAGTCCGGGCCCGGCCGGACACGGAGTCAGAGAAGATTCTTTCCTTCTGTTGCTGAAGGCTCCTCAACGCCTTCAAGGACATTTTCCCACACGGGCCACAGATCAGCGGGTCATGATCGGGTCCGAGGCAGCGGAGGCAGCAGTCATGTGTGTCGGTGAGACATCAGTTTCTTACACCGATCACACTTTTTAAACCCGCTGGCAGCCATCGGGGGAAAAAGGGCCCCTGCAAAGTGAAAAGACAGGGCTGCCAGGGAAAAATAGAAAAATGGTGCGAACGTTAGTCACAAAGGACAAAAAACGAAAAATGAAGTCCGAGCTCGATACCGGTGTACCGGGCCCAGGCGGGAAAGGGAAACCAGCGTCGAACCGAAGAAAAACACGGATACACGCAGAAAATCAACTTTTTTCTCGGGTGAAAACGAAAGACGTCCATCGGGCTCCGCGGAAAAAAGAAGACTTAGCAAGGTGGCTGCATTCCCAAAGGCTTTCTATGAAAGCTGGGGAAATGCTCCGCACGGGGGCTCCATCGGCGCCGACGTCACCCATATGTGAGGACTGACTTTCTGCTTGGTCCTGGAGAATGTAGGATTTCTAATTCCTTTGCCCTAGGCTTTTTTTCAGGAGCCACTGGATTGGAAAGACCTCGAGCCACATCTCAGATAAAACCCTGAAAGGACATATCCTCTTGTGGAGACATCCTATGCTGAGGAGAAGAAGAATCCTCAGGAAGAAGTACTCTGGTATCAACAGAGCTTTCAGAGTCTTCAGACTCATTTGAGGATTCAAAGTATCTCCGATCCGGATGATCGTGCAAGGTACGATACTGGTATCGATCGAAGTCGGCATCGGAGGGGTCCAGTACAGACTTGTCGATACCAGATGGATAAGAATGACTCGGTCCTGGTAGAATACCTGTCGATGTTGATGCAGTCGGTACCGGTTGAATTGTCTGAAGCGGTTTCAGGGGCATCAAGGCTGTGAGAAGAGCCGCCAGACTGCGTTCAATAGCCAAGAATCTCTGGTCTATCGACGCTGCCGATGCTTTGGTATCGGTACCGGATGAAGCAGCCGGTACCCCAAAGCATGGCACCAGTAGTTCTGCCGAGGTTGAGGCCTCGAGAACATCCTGGAGCCCCGTTAGTGCTTTGGAAGCCGAAGCCTCCCGCCGGGGCAATTTTGCCGGTGAAAGTCCCTCAAGGGCAACGCCAGAGGCATCTCGATGCTTAGAGGGAGATCTATCCTTTAAGGACTGGCTAGATTTATGTTTAGTTACCTGAGATCCATGGGAGGAAGACGAAGCCCTGGAAGACGTTGATGCCACAGACGCTGCATCGGAGGGAAAAGGGGTGCTAAGTTTAGCAGCTCGGTTTTGCCGGCCCCTTTTCGACATCATCCCACAGGCAACACACTCTGAAATAGAGTGGTCAGGACGTAAACATTTGAGGCACCACTCATGGGTGTCGGTGACGGAGATGGAACCGCCACACTTGGAACACTTTTTAAAACCCGAAGCAGGTTTTTCCATTTTAAAGGAAAAAGTTGGACCTAGTGCCCAAAATGGCACATGGCACCTGAGGAGAAAATAACTGGAAAAGACTCCAAAAGAAAGGGGGTTTTTTGGGGGGGAAAAAAAAGAAAGAAGAACCGGCGGTACCGGTGTAGCATCGAAGGAAGGCAGACGCGACCACAAAAAAGAAGAATAGAAGGGAATTATTTTCTGCAGTGACAGGATGTGCGACCTGTCGGCTCCGCGGAAAAAGAAGAACTGGAGGAGGACAGTTGGGAAAGGCGGGAAGGCAGCACACAGGCCCTGTATGATGCTCCCAAAAGCTTTCCTATTGGACTCTGGGGAGCGTTCCCACGCAGGCTCCGTTGGTACCGACGATACCCATATGTGAAGACTACATTCCTGCTTATTCCTGGAGGTTAGGTCTTGGTGTAGGGGAGTCCGAGGGGTTTTCTCCTAGCAATAAAGGGGAAGGTGTCTGGTCCAGATGAAGGAGTAACCCTCCTTGACCACCTGAAGTGCCCAGGAGTAAGTGGCGATGGCAGACCACCAGTGGGCAAAATGAGTCAGATGTCCCCCTCTTGGTAGCTTGTCCCCAATGGGTAGAGAGGCTATGCTCTGGGAGTCAAAACCCTGACCCAGCCTGGCTGGGGATGGTGTCTGAGACTTGGGGCCCTTAGGCTTCTGTGGGCCCTGGCCCCTTCCCTTCCCTGATAATCCTGCAAAGGGGGGTCTGAGGGCTGGATATGGGGGATAGCTCCGGAATGGGGCCTCTTTCCCCGGTTTCTTCTTGGGAAGAGTGGAGGTCTTCCTGGAGAGTCGAGTCCTGGTGGCATACTCTGTCTCGATCTCTGTCGCCTTGTCCTCCATCGGCTTGCCAAAGAGGTTTTCACTGAGGCAAGGGACATCAAGGAGTTTCTTCCGGACTTATTGCTTGAGGTCCGAATGCCTGGAGCCAGGCACCGATGCCTGCAGTGGAAACCCTTGTGTTAGACTCGAAGCTGCCACAGGCTGCCCGAGCTAAGTACTTTGAGTACTCTCTGACTGACTTGGTGAGGGATTGGAATCGCTGGAGGTGATCCCCGCTGAGAAACCTCCGAGTTCCTTAGTGAGGTCTCAGAGATAAATGCCGATATACAGCTGATATGCTTGTATTCGGCAAGCCAGCAACGAGCCTTCGTAACCATTTCGCCCGAGGGCGTGGGACTCCCTGCCTGGGGGCACTGAAGAGTGAGTCTTTGGGCTTTTCTGTCAACGCATGGTCGACTTGACCACCATGGAGGTGTAAGGGAGTTGTGCCTTCTTGAAACCGGAGCCCCGCTGGACCTGATATATAATGTTCAGTCGTTGGCTAACAATCTGCACCGATGCCGGTGTTCCCCACATCCGGAGGAGGAGCCTGAGGATGGTGGGGACAGGGACTGTAAGGGCCTCCTTAGGTGGGGCCTCGTATTGGAGGACCGTGTGAGGATCCTCCTCCAACTCTGTGGTGAAGGACAATGCCTTTGCCATGTCCTGGACAAACTCGAGGAACAAGATGTCCTCGGGTGGGGCCTCCACGCCAGCAGGGATGGATCCGAGGGGAGATCATGGTGTGCTCGTGCTTCTGGGGAAGCCTCATCTTTGGACTTCCAGTCTGAATAGTCTGTCGAGGACTCAAGGCCTGATGGCTCTAGGGACATAGTTGGGTTCGGCCTTCGATGAACCGCAGCTTTTGCTTGGTCATAGCCAGAAGTGCTTGCCAGGGAGAATCTTGCTCCCGAGGACCAGGAGCGGGATCGAGACCCTCACTGAGAATCAGCTCAAGACATAGGGCTCTTGAGGATCTCTTTGGCGGCCCGGGAAGTCCTCGGCATCGAAGTCCCTGTGGTCTCAGCACATGCACTGGTGGGGTCGGGCAGCAACGCTTGCTGCAAGGCAAGAAAGGCAGAAATGCTGTGTTCCAACGCCATGATCCTGGCTTCCCACTCAGGAGTTGCAGCCTTCAACACAGACACCGGGGTGACCGGGTCGCGTGCCGATGAGGAGAGAGAGTCTTTGACGGGATGGGCCTCAGAAGTCCAAGATCCGTCGCTGGAGGTCTCAGCGTCTGTTCCGGGTACTTCACCGGCCGCTCCCACTCAGACTTCTCGGAAAGCCTTCAGGGACTGTGGAATCTCACAAGGGACTTGCCGTAGTGTCCCCTTCCCATGAAGAAGCCCTCGAAGATTTCTTCTTTTTCTTACGTTCTCGCTCTGGGGAACCCTTATCGTAGTGGTCGCTTGTCTGCTCGGGCACCACAGGGGATTTACGCGACTCCAAAGATCCATGCGGGGCCCTAGAGCACATGGCTACCGGGGATACCAGGGCTGAATATGACCTGTGGAAGATGTCATCGTGCTTCTGTCGGTGATTCTGGATGGCCTTAGCAGACATCTTTTTGCACAGGGAGCACACTTCTGGGTCATGGTCAGCACCTAGACACCGGAGGCAACAGTCATGTGTGTCGATAAGGGACATGTTCTTCGAGCACCGATCACACTTCTTAAATCCACTGACCACTGGGGCAAAAAGGACCACAGCAAGATCGAAGACCTACGACGGGGCCAGCAGTTAGAAAAGGCGCAAAACCGTGCTGGATGAAAAAACCTAAACTAAACAGGTTCCGAGCCTTGGAGCTGAGGCGATGGGGCTCGGAGGCAGGAAAAGGACCAGAGCTAACTGGACGATATACTTAGTACATGAGAAAATCAATTTTTTTCTGGGGAAGGTAGACGAACGTCTGTAGGGCTCTGCAGAAAAAGGGAGACTGAGTAAGATGGCACCCTTGGGAGGGAAGGGACCATGCATGTGTGGTGGCATCTCCCAAAGGCTTTCTTTGAAAGTTGGGGAGATGCTTCCATGGAGGCTCCGTCAACATCAATGTCACCCATATGTGAGGACTGACTTCCTGCATGTTCCTGGAGAAAGCACAGTTACTTACCTGTAACAGGTGATCTCTGGGAACAGCAGGAATTAGTCCTCACATATGGGTAAGTCGGAACCGACGGAGCCCGCGCGGGAAAGCTCCCCAGCTTTTCAGATGAAAAGCTTTTGGGGCTTCCCACAGCGCATGCGCGCTGCCTTCCCGCCTTCCTTACCAGCTCTCTTCAGTTCGAGTTTATAGCTGAGACAATAGAGAGAGGAAAGGAAGGTAGATAGATAGAAGATACAACTCCTAGGGGAGGTGGGTGGGTTGTGAGGACTAATTTCTGCTGTTCCCAGAGATCACCTGTTACAGGTAAGTAACTGTGCTATCTCCAGGAACAAGCAGGAATAAGTCCTCACATATGGGGACTCCCTAGCTAAGATGCCTGGGAGATCCCCCTCCAAGGGTAAACCATCTTCGTATGGATCTCAGGCATCCATTCAGGGAAGGTGGGCAGGAGTTGCTTAAGTATGGAACAGGTGTTTGAGGACAGCCTGACCAAACAAGGCATCCCGGCGGGAGTCCTTGTCCAAACAGTAATGGGCTGTGAAGGTATGAACCGAGGCCCAAGTGGCTGCTCGACAGATCTGATCTATGGATACAGAGTGAAGATGAGCCATAGAAGTAGCCATGGCTCTCACATTGTGAGCTGTGACATGGCCTTCCAGAGAAATGTTCTTACTCTGGTAAGCAAAAGAAATACACTGAGCAATCCAATTGGAAAGTGTACGTTTGGAGACTGGAAGTCCCAAATGAGAAGGATCAAAAGCCACAAAAAGTTGGGAAGACTTTCGATGTGACTGAGTCCTGTTGAGGTAAAAGGCGAGAGCTCTTTTACAGTCAAGAGTATGAAGGTTCCTCTCTGCACTGGATGCATGAGGAGCCGGGAAAAAAACAGGTAGATATACCTCTTGATTAAGATGAAAAGGCGAGACCACTTTGGGCATAAAGTGGGGATTCGTCCTAAGGACCACCTTATCATGATGAAATCTGGTATAAGGTGGATTAGCCACCAAAGCCTGCAGTTCACTGATGCGGCGAGCCGAAGTGACTGCAATAAGGAAAAGAACCTTCCAGGAAAGAAATTTCAAGGAGGTAGAGTCCAAAGGCTCAAAAGGTGGTTTCATAAGCTGACCTAGAACTAGGTTCAAATCCCATGCTACCGGCGGAGGTAGGATGGGAGGTTTAGTTAGGGTCAGGCCTCTCATGAACCTTGCAACGACAGGATGAGAGGAGACAGGTTGTCCATTTATAGGTTTTAAGGATGCTGCAATAGCACTTAAATGGACTCGTACTGAATTCGTCTTGAGGCCTGCATTGGAAAGATGCAGGAGATAGTCTAGTAGAGAATTCAAAGGAAGTGCCAGAGGGTCAAGACCCTGTTGAGCACACCAAATGGAAAAACGTTTCCATTTGAAAGCATAGGAACGCCTGGTAGAGGGTTTCCTAGAGGCATGAAGGATATCTTTCACTGGCTGAGAAAGATTAAACTCATGAAGGCTTAAGCCTTCAGTAACCAAGCTCGGAGATGTAGGGACTTGGGGTTTGGGTGCCACAAAGTCCCTTTCTCCTGAGACGGAAGGTCTGGCGCAGCTCCCAGGTCCAGGGAGGAGCCCTGGGAGAGCTGTAGAAGTAGAGGGAACCACACTTGGCGTGGCCAGCGTGGAGCTATAAGGATCATCGACCTGTGATCCCTCTGAAGTTTGAACAGAGTCTTGGGAATCAAAGGAATGGGTGGAAAAACATACAGGAATTCCTGACCCCAATGCAGGAGAAAGGCGTCGTTGGCCTGAGCTCCCTGACACGGAGTCCTGGAACAGAACCGGGGAAGTTTGGCATTCCACGAACTTGCAAAGAGGTCTATGTCCGGGGTCCCCCATTCCTGGAAGATTCTGTGTATCTGGTCCATATGCAGGGACCACTCGTGTGGAAGCAGAACTCGACTGAGTCTGTCTGCCCGAGAGTTTTGAACTCCTGGAAGATACACTGCCAGAAGATGAATTTGATGCTCTCTGGCGAAAGCCCATAATCTGAGAGCTTCGTTGCAAAGCGACAGAGAGCCCGTCCCTCCTTGCTTGTTGACATAGAACATGGCCACCTGATTGTCTGTCTGAACTAGGACAGTCAGGTTGGCAAGGAGGGTATGGAAGACTGTGAGGGCAAGGAAGATTGCTCGCAGTTCCAGAAGGTTGATATTAAGGGTGTTCTCTTGGGGAGACCAGGTTCCCTGAGTGGAGAGATGTTGAAGATGAGCTCCCCACCCTGTTTGGGAGGCATCTGTTGTGAGGGTTGCTTGGGGCAACGAAGGTTGGAAGGGGGTCCCCAACAACAGATTTTTGGAGGATGTCCACCACTGGAGAGACCAAAACAGACGTTTTGAGGTGAGTACCTGGTCTGACAGCAGTCCCGATGCTTGAGACCACTGGGTGGCCAATGTCCATTGAGCTGCTCTCATATGGAGACGAGCATAGGGCACCACATGAACCGTGGAAGCCATGTGGCCCAGAAGTTACAGCATTTCTCTGGCTGACAAGTGACTTCTGGACTGAGCCTGGGAGGCCAAGCTTATTAGCCATTGGCCTCGGACCAGAGGAAGGTAGGCCCTTGCAGTGGTGGAATCCAGATAAGCCCCTATGAATTCCAGGGACTGAGTAGGGATGAGTTGGGACTTGGGAATGTTTACCACAAGTCCCAGATATTGAAGAATACGCCTTGTGCGGTCCAAGGAAATCTGGACTTCTGACTGAGATGGAGCTCGGATGAGCCAGTCGTCCAGATATGGGAACACAAAGATTCCCATGCCTCTTAGAAATGCGGCTACGACTGCCATGCATTTTGTGAATACTCTTGGAGCAGAGGCGAGACCGAAGGGAAGTACTCTGTATTGGAAATGTTTTCCCTGGAACAGAAATCGAAGATATTTTCTGTGGGATGGATGGATGAGTATATGAGTGTACGCATCCTTGAGATCTAGAGAACAAAGCCAATCCTGACTCTGAAGGTATGGAAGGAGAATGCCCAGAGAGAGCATTTTGAATTTCTCCTTGAATAGAAACTTGTTCAATTCTCTCAGATCTAGGATAGGTCTGAAGCCCCCTGTCTTCTTTGTTATGAGAAAATAAGGGGAGTAGAACCCTAACCCCTGTTGAGGAAGAGGAACCTCCTCTATTGCCCCTTGGGCAAGGAGAGAGGAGACTTCCTGACCCAACAGGGTCAGAAGAGATGGGGGAGAACTGAATTGCCTCACCATGGTATGGGGAGGAAGGCTGGATGGTGAGAGGCTCTGGTTGTTCCAGAGCCAGAAATGGTAAGTTCTCTAGGGGCAAGTCAAAACCCCTGAGGGGGTTGAGCCTGCTGGGGTGTAGCAGACACTGCAGACTTTGACTTTACTTGCTTAGATTGCTGACGTTTAGCAGCAAAGCGAGGCTGAGAAGATTGTTGGCCAGTATTTGTGGAAAATCTGGCCTTCTTGTAGTACGGCCTTTTAAAAGGTTTCTTTTTGGCAGGAGTAGAAGTAGACTTAGAAAGTCTATCTAGAGTGGCATTTTCTGCGTCCATTTGAGCAGCTTTAATTTGCCAGTCCTCACCAAATAAGTTCTCTCCTGTACAGGGCAGATTCCTTAAGCCATCCATGACCCAGAGTTCTAGGTCAGAAGCCTGGAGCCAAGCAAGACGTCGGGCTGCAATAGCGATTCCCGAAGCCCTGCCAGCAACCTCAAAGAAATCAAAGGCTGCCCTGTTGGAAAACTTGGAGACCTCTGAAAGTTGTGTCACCAGAGTAGTGAAGTCCTCCTTTTTATCCTCAGGGATAAAGGGGGCTAAATGCCGTACCTTTAGGGCAAGTTCTCTGAGAAACATGCCCATATAAAGGCTGTAAGAATTGATCCTGGCTATAAGCATACTAGCCTGAAAGATCTTTCTACCAAAAGAGTCGAGGGTCTTACATTCTCGCACTGGAGGGGTAGAGGAATGCCTTTTAGGACTCTTTATCTTCTTCATAGCAGACTTCACCACAATGGAGTGGTGAGGCAGCTGAGTCTTTTGAAACCCAGGAGAAGGAGGGACCCGGTACATGGTGTCCAACCTACGGGAATGAGGAGACAGGGTTAGAGGAGTCTCCCACAAATCCATCAAGTGTTCTTGAAGGATTTCATGGATAGGCAGAGTAACTGCCTCTTTAGGAGGTTTAGAGTATCCTAAAATATCCAATTTTTTTGATCTGGGTTCCTTTTCAGCAGATGTAGCAATAGAAAGTGCTTTAGCTACATCAACAATGAAATCCTGAAAGGATAAATCCTCTGGAGGAGACATCCTCCTCTTTAGAGAAGAGGGCTCCTCAGGAAGATCAAACTCAGCAGAGTCATCAGAGGAATTGAACTCATCAGAAGAATCTGAGTATTCTCTCTGTGCTTGCAATGCACGATACGCGTACCGATCGATATCGACATCGGGCGTATCGGGCATGGGATTGGTATCGGGCAAAAGCCTGAATCTAGCAAGCGGAACCGATCGACGCTTGGAAGTCGATGGTCTCGGTTCCGGTGTGGATACCGGAACCGGGGTCGGTACCGATGGAATCGGTACCGAGGGCGTCGCAGCCTTAATGAAAGCCAAAACGGCCTGCTGCATGGTCTGGACAGTATTGCCCATGGACGCCACTGCTGCCTGGATGTCGGTACCGGTATCGACCGGTACCCCAGAGCAGTCTAACAGGTGATCAGTCGAGGCCGTGCCATCGATGTCAACCTGTAACCCCATAGGTGATGCTTTGGAGGCCGGAGTCTCCCGCCGGGGTTTTTTTGGTCTGGGCAGAATCCTCGAACTCAAGATTGAGAGCCTCTCGATCTTTTGAAAGAGATTTGCTTTTAGAGGATTTGCCCACAGAAAGTTTGGTTACCTGAGATCCATCCGGAGAGGAAGACCTGGATGACTGTGATGCTGGATTATCTGAAGCAAACAGCACATGGAACTTGTTGGCCCGGTTCTGCATACCACGTTTAGACATCTGGGAGCAGAATGGGCAGTCCGGTATGGAATGGTCAGGTCCTAAACATTTAAGACACCATTCATGGGTGTCTGTGAGAGAAATAACAGCATTGCACTTGGTACACTTTTTAAAACCAGGAGCTGGTTGCACCATGAGGAGAATTTGTGTAGGCCTGAAGGCCTAACAAAAGTTACCAAGCTGTGCTGAGAAAATAAAAAAAGATTTTATTTTTTTTTTTTTTAAAGAAAGAAAGAGAGACCGGCAGTACCGGTTTTGGTATGGGGAAGGCAGGTACGCGGTCAAAAGAAACAAATTAAAATAACAATCTCTTCAGCGGTGACAGGAACACGACCTGCTGGCTCCGCGGAAAAAGAGAAACTGAAGAGAGCTGGTAAGGAAGGCGGGAAGGCAGCGCGCATGCGCTGTGGGAAGCCCCAAAAGCTTTTCATCTGGAAAGCTGGGGAGCTTTCCCGCGCGGGCTCCGTCGGTTCCGACTTACCCATATGTGAGGACTTATTCCTGCTTGTTCCTGGAGATAAACTGTTAAATAAATAAATGAAAGAAATGAGAGAGCGCACTGGTATGTCCTTAAAGAGGTTCTTAATAAACTCAAAGAATTTTTCATGCTTTTGTTCATGACCCTGCAAAAATGCAATGTGTGCCTTCAAGTCAATGCTGACCTAGCAGCTTCTGGGTTTTTTTGGCAGTGTGACCGGAAGTAGATTGCCAGACCTTTCTCCCGAGGCAATGCAAGGTTAAGTGACTTGCCCAAGGCCACAAGGAGTGCTAGTGGGAATCAATCCCTGGTCTCTTGGATACCAAACCAGTGCTCTAACCACTAGGCCACTCCTCCACCCTGCAATTTGGTGCAATACATGAATAGGGCATGGATGAGAAATAATCTGCTTTTCTAACTACTTCTGGCTGTTATTTCAATTGACTGTACTTTCTGCACAAAGAACCATTCTGACTGTGAAAACTCCTTGTTCAAAAGGTATTGCATAATTGCTTACCTGTAACAGAGGTTGTCTGTAAACAACAGGGGTATTGCAGTCACACGCAATGGTGAAGTCCCCGGACTGAGCCTTGAGCAGATCTCCCATAGAACAGAGAAGCTTTGTTTCTTCACTGAGCATGTGTACCTGCTTCCTGCCTACCTGTGCTGAGAGAATCAATTTGTATCTGAGCACAGAAGAAACTGAGAAAAGAGGTGTAACAGAGGTTTCGCAAACAGATGACATTAAACTTTTTGTTGATGTTAACTCTTGTTTTCTTTTTTTGGAGGCGAAGGTGAGTGGGAGAGTGTGACTGCATACCCCTGCTGTCTACGGAGAACCCCCATTACAAGTAAGCAACTACACTTTCTCCGGAGACAAGCAGGGGGATGCAGTTACACTCGGTGGTGAGTCCAGAGCTAGGGACCGCCTTGTCATGTAACTGGTTGCCTGCGTAATCAGGGCGATCCCAAACTTAGCTCGGATGGAGGAGAAGAATCAGATAGCAAACAGATTGTGGAGGACAGCCTGGCCAAAGACAAAGTCCATCGCAGATGAACGATCCAAACTGTAGTGTTTGGCGAAGGTGTGGATGGACAATCAGGTAGCTCTATTGCAGATGTCCTGGGTATAAGAAGCCAGACTGGCAACGGAAGTGGTCGTGACCCAGAGCTTGTGAGAGGCAACATGCCCTGGAGAAGGGAGAGCTGCTTGCTCACAACTGATTTGTGTCGCAAGTACCCAACCATTGCTCGATGTGATATGGAAGATTGGTTAGCGGGTCATTCCGGGAGTTAATTGGAGCCATTCGTGGACAAAAAAAAGTTTTTGGACTATCCAGTTTGTGAGGCTTTTATGAAGTTTCCTCTGGCGGTTATCAGCTCCGAATTCCCTTATGCTCAGCTAAGTGTTACCACTTCCTTACATTGAATGTTCTGCTGGTTGCAGATTTTTTGAGAAGGAACAATTAATTACTATGCAAGTAGCTTCTAGTTTATGCAGGGGCTGGTCCTTTAGGGCTAGTTGTAGCCTCAGGCATTTACAGGTCGTACAGACCTTTTAAATAAATGTTGAATAAAAAGGAGGGTCTGCTACCAGAGAGTGTGTTACACCCTCACGGCAGACGATCCGACAAAAAATAATAGTTCGTGGGCAAGATTCCCGGTGAAGAACATGTTATGACAATGAATATGGGAAATAGTGAGTGACCTTCAACATTGGGACATTAGTTTTGGTTTACTTACAGAGGTTGATTATTAATAGTATGCTCATAGCAGAAGGCAATGCAGTCCACAATCCACGAGGAAATGGTCAGCCTTGCTGGCAATTGTCCAGGGTTTATTTATTTTATTTATTTATTTATTTTACTTCTCTTATATACCGCGCTATTACATATCAGTGCAGTTTACAATAAACAGAACAATATACTGTGTGGACGGGCCACAGAGTATTTACATCAAACAGGGATTCAAACTTGGATTTAACTGGGGTAACATATCTACACATTATTTACAGGATTGGTTATTGGGATTGAAGGTCAGGAATAACAGACGACTTGCGGAGAGGCTCAATATTATGCAAATAGTAGAGAAGAGCCCTTCTGCAAACCAAAATATGCAAGATCTCCTCCAGAAAGCCAACAGGGGCGTTCAGAAAGGCAGCTGGGAGAACTATGGGATGGTTGATGGAAAATCAGAGACCACCTTCGGGAGAAATTTAAGATGTGTCTGGAAGATGATTTTGTCATCGAAAAATTGCATATATGGGGGATAATGCACCAGTGCTTGAATTTCCCCCATGTGTCTGGCCAAAGTGATGGAGAGGAGGAAGACTGTTTTCCAGGTGAGATATTTGAGCGAAGAGGGCAGGAGAAGCTCAAATGGTGGTTGCATCAGCTGAGACAAATTAAGGTCCCAGGCTGGCATAGGCGGTTAGATGGAAGGATTGGTGTTCATGAGACACTTCATGAATTGGGAAACCACCTGATGAACTGAAATGCACTTGCCATCGACAGGTTCATGCAAAGCGGCAATTGCCGAAAGATGAAAATGTGCTGAATTAGTCTGTAGGCCTCAGTGGGACTGGTGAAGGAGATAAGACAAAAGCTGGCTCACTGAGCAGTGAACTGGGTCCTATCCATTCAACACAGCCCAGTGAGCAAAACGGGCCCACTTGTGTTAATACAAACACTTCATGGAGGGTCTTTGAGAAGCAGTGACAACAGATAGGACATCCTGTGGCAGTGAAAAAATCAACGCTTGGTGCCCTGAAGCTGCCATGCTGTGAGGGATCAGGATTGAAGGTTGGGATGCAGAAGGCAGCCCTGATGCTGAGTCAGGAGGCCTGGCTGAGTCCCCAGAGGTATAGGAGAATCCTGCAATAGCGCCAGCAGATGGGGAAACCAAATCCGGTGGGTCCATCGAGATGCTATCAGAATGACTAAAGCTTTGTCTTGCTTGATCTCGAGCAGGAACCGCGTAATGAGCAGGAACAGAGGAAAGGCATACAGAAGTCCATGAAACCAGTACAAAAGCGTCACGCACTCACCTCTGGAGGCAGGCCAAATTGAGCAGAAGACGGGACACTTGGTGACCGTGGAGGCGAAGAGGTCCACCTTCAGTTCCTCCAAAGAGTAAAGATATTCCGAATGACAGCAGGATCGATGGACCATTTGTGTGGGTCCAGCTGGCAGTTCAACTTGTCGGTTAGCTGCTTGTGAGCCACTGGTAGGTAGGTCGCTTACAGCATGGCATCTAAGGAAACGGCAAAAATCCACTGGCGAGTGGCCTTGCAAAAGAGACGAAGAGAGCCTGTACCACTCTGCTTGTTGATGTAGAACTTGGAAATCTGCTTGTCGGTGCGTACCAGGACAATCTTGTGATGCACCCAGTCAATGAACACCTTAAGGGCATAGTAGACTGTTCCAAATGGTCAGGGCCTAAACATTTTAAACACCAGTCATGTTTATCCGTCACTGATATTGTACTAGAACATTTGGTACATTTTTTAAAACCACTGACAGGTTTTCCATGTTTGAGGTTCTCTTCAGGAATGAAGAGAAAAATGTAGGCCAAAGGCCTAGTTGGTGGTGAATAACACGGAAAAAGAAAAGAGAGAAAAATTTTGAATTTAAACAAAAAAAGATATCAGGGCCGGTGCTGGAATAACGGAAAGGCAGAGCACAGTATTAAACCAAAAAGGTGAAATTAAGCCTTACCTGCTAATTGACATCCCTTGAGCGAGACCAGTCCAGTCCCACACCTTTCGAAAGTGTCACCTCACCAGCAGCTTGGAGACTGAACATATTATGATTTATGACATCAGGGTATACATACCGGTGGCACCTTCCACCAGAGCCAGTATCCTATTGACAAAGCAGACTCATGAAAGGAACAATTAAAAATAAAAATTGATGCAACTATCTACAATAGAACTCTCTCAGACAGAAAATAGCTCACAAACTTAGCACCAGCCCAAAAACAATGAGCTGATTTTTTTCAGGACTGGAGATAGCTATTTTCCAACAGAAACAAACCCCAAGGGTGGGATCGGGTCTGGACAGGACTTGCTCAAAGAATGTCAATTAGCAGTAAGGCCTAATTTCACCTTTCTTATCGTTCCTCCAGTCCAGTCCCGCACCTTTGGAATGTACCATAGCAGTACTAAATTTAGGAGGGACCTGCCAGACTGGCTTGAAGAACCGCCAACCCAAAACACGCATTCCCTGTGGCTTGAACATCCAACCTATAATGCTTGACTAACGTGTGCAGGGACAACCAACTAGCTGCCCCGACAAATGTCCTCTGGCAGAAAAAACCTTAACTCTGCCCATGATGCAACCTGTGCTCAGGTCGAGTGCGCCCTCAAACCATGAGGAACCGGCTTGCGCCAAAGCAAGTACGCCAAAGATATTGCCTCCCTCACCCACCAGGAAATGGAGGCTTTAAAAGCAGTCTCCCCTTTATGGGGTCCTGTACACAAAACAACCAACCAATCCAACTTCCAAAACGATTGCGTCCTCTTCAATTAATGCCGTAATACCCTATGGATATCCAAACAGTGCAGTAGGGGATCCCTCTCGTCATCCCCCCCCCCACCCCCACTCCGGAAAACACTGGGAGCATAACTGCTTGATTCATGTGAAAAATCGACAGAACCTTAGGAAGAAAGGAAGGCACCGGCTTGAGCACCACCTTTTCCTTTGCCAGAAACAAAAAGGCTGCCTACACAACAGCACCTGCAACTCAGAAATCTGCCTAGGCGAACAAATAGCCACCAGAAAGACCATCTTTAACATAAGATCTTTTAAGATACATGACCCTAACGTCTCAAATGGAGCTTCCGCTAATACCGACAAAACCAAATTGAGATCCCAAGGAGGCACCACCGCCCTCAGTGGCAGGTGCTCTTGCTTCACTGCTCTAAGAAAATCGGACCACGTCTCGGTGCGCCACTAGAGAAACTCCTTGGACTCTGCCCTGGAAACAAGAGATAGCCGTGACGTGTACTTGGAGAGTGCTAGAAGCTAACCCCTTCTTGAACCCTGCCCGTAAGGCGGCAAACATCTTTGGCACCAAAGCCAATAGCAGACGACAGTGACCGGCGCACACCAATCTTCAAAAACTCTCCACACTCTCATGTAGGCTAGCATTGTGGAGTGTCGCCTGGCCTTCAAGAGAACTAAAATTACCATTGTCGAATAGCCTCGCCTCCATAACCTTGCCTGCTCAATATCCAAGCCGTAAGCGAGAATTGATCTACCTGCAGCATAAGAATGGGCCCCTGTGTCAACAGGTCTGGCTGAAGTGAGAGCCTCCAGGGACTGTCCAACTTCAAATGCACCAAGTCAGCATACCACGGGTGATGAGGTCAATCAGGAGCTATCACCAGAACAAGGCCCTAGTGGGTCTCTATTCTCTGTATTACTCGTCTTATGAGCGCCCAAGGAAGAAAGACAGAGCAGTCCATTCACCGGCCACTACTGGACCTTCGAGACTTTCCGACATCCATTCTCTTTTTCTGCTGAAAAACTATGATGCCTTTGCCGAGTCGTATGTGACCATCAGATCCATAATCGGTTGACCCCACCGCCAGACCAGTTGAGCAGACACTAAGCATCCACTCCTCCGGGATGATATGTACCCGACTGATATAATCAGCCTCCACAATGTCTTTTCCCACCATGTGTACCGCCGAGAAAGCCTGCAGATTCTCCTCTGCCCAGGCTAACAATGGGCTTGTCTCCTCCTGTAAGTTCACACTGCTCGTTCCACCTTGCCGATTGACATACACTACCATCGTGGCATTGTCCAAGAACACTCGCACTGCCTTGATGATCACCTGAGCGAAACTGTAGCAACGCAAAGAATACCAACCTCAACTTGAGAAGGTTGAACAACCACAATGACTCCTGAGCCAACCATCGCCCTTGTGCGATGTGCCCCTGGCAATGAGCTCACCAGCCCGCTCAGACTGGCATATGCTGTCAGCAGGATACAGTGGGGACTCTCCAGAGGCATGCCCACTCAAAAGTGGTTGCCCGACAGCCACCAATGAAGCAAACTTTGCATGCTCGCTGGACAGGGTAGAGGAAGTGACAATGGGTGGTGCTGCACCAACCACTTGTGCAACAAGTTCCACTGCAACGGCCGCATGTGTGCCCTCGCCCACGGTATTAGCTTGATGTTTGCCACCATGGAGCCTAATTCTTGTGGGTAGTGCCACGTCATGGGTATTTCATATTGCAAAACTTTGGAATCTGTCTCTGTAGCTTCCTCACTCAATCCTCTGGCAGGGATATGTGCCCTACCCCAATTTGAAAATGGGCACCAAGGTATACCAGGTCCCTGAGAGGGCTGCCGTTGACTCTTCTTGAAGTTGATCACCCAACCGAGACTATGCAAGTGTGCGATCACTCTCACCACGACCCGCTCGCTTTCTGCCTTTGACTTCACCCGGATAAGCCAATTGTCCAGATAAGGATGTATGAGAATATCTTCCTGCCACAGACACCCACGACCACCACCATTATCTTTGTGAACATGCGTGATGTTGCTGCAAGTCCAAACAGAAGTGCTTGAAACTGAAAGTGGCCCATGGGCAGCGTGAACTTTAGAAACCGTTGATGTTACGACAAAATCGGAATGTGCAAGTAGGCCTCTGTCTAATTGAGGGAAGTCAAGAATTCGCCCCCTCTGACCACCACAATAACAGACCAAAGTGTTTCCATGCGGCAATGAGGCACCCTGAGACATCGACTGACGTGTTTGAGATCGAGAATGGGCCAGAAGGAGCAGTCTTTCTTGGGAACTACGAAATAAATCGAGTATCGACCATAACCGCGTAGGTAGGCTGGCACTCGTCTGACTATTTTGCAGGTCCAAGTGTCTTGTCAAAGTGTCTTGCACAGCCTCTTGCTTGTGAGAGGCTTTGCAAGGATAGAAGACAAAAGCCTCCACGAGAGGGCTTTTGAACTCTAATGCATAGCCCTCCCTGATCACTTCCAAGACCCACTGGTTGGATGTAATCTGCACCCACACTGGGTAAAGATCCTGCAGCCGACCTCCCACGGGCATCACCCTGGTGTGGGTGAGCCTCACTTCATTGGGACCGCATAGTTACTCACCTGTAACAGGTGTTCTCTGGGGACAGCAGGAATCAGTCCTCACATATGGGTGACATTGGCACTGATGGAGCCCTAGTGAAAACATCCCCCCAGCTTTCAAAAAAAGCCTTTGGGAGATGCCACCACGCATGTGTGGTCCCCTTCCCGCCCTAGGGTGCCATCTTGCTCAGTCAGATAACATAGCTAAAAGACAGCAAAATAAAATAAAAGATGGTAAAGGCGCAACTCCAAGGGGAGGAGGGAGGGTTGTGAGGACTAATTCCTGCTGTCCCTGGAGAACACCTGTTACAGGTGAGTAACTACGCTTTCTCCGGGATCAAGCAGGAAGTCAGTCCTCACATATGGGACTCCCTAGCTACAGGCTACCAAAAGCCCATAGTGAAAAACACAGTTGCCCTCAAGGGGAGCCATGAGCAGCAGCAATTAAGTCCGTGGCTATAGACTACAGTAGGACCCCTGTGAACGATGGAAACCAGCACTCCGATAGCCTGAACACAGAAGGGTCAAAGGGTAGGAGTTGCCTAAACCCCGATAGGTTTACGGAGCACGGCCTGGCCAAAGGCACTGTCTCTTCGGGACTCCCTTTCCAGGCAATAATGGGCTGCAAAGGTATGGACTGAAGATCAGGTGGCGGCCCAGCAGATATCCACCATCGGGACGGAGCGCAGGTTTGCCACTGAGGCCACCATGGCACCGAAATGGTGCGCTGTGACTCAGCCTTCCAGCAGGAACCTACCTTCCTCACAGACGAGGGTGATACAGTCCGCCACCCAGGTAGACAGTGTACGTTTGGTCACCGCCTCCCCCAGTCTACTGGGGTCGTAATGTGATAGGCTATGGTCTAGAATAGCCTGCATAGCCTGTAGGAGTAAGAAAAGCCTGTAGGTTAGGCCTGAGTCCCCAACCCCCACTTCAGAATATTATAGCTGAGCAGAGCTGAAAAGCCAGAGAAAATAGAAAACTGCTTTAAACTGCTTTGCTGATAAGAATGCAAGACTTTTCCATTGAGCTTATGTTATTCACAAATGTATTGCTATCACTGGCTTTCACACAGCTTCTGTGCTGTAGAGTGACCTTGTAAGCAGAAAGCAAGGCAGAATGTGTTATGACTAGAAACTGAGCCATGGCTAGGAAGACCTGTGCAGGGGGAGAGCGGTGTGGGCCCGGTCAGAGATCTCCATTGGAGGGGGGGTGAGGGGGCCACCGGGACCAATGAGGAGTTTGTCTGTATAGAACTGATGAAGAAAGCTATAAATGCTGTTGTTTTACTGAACGCCATGCTCAGACCATTTTGAATGTGACAAGTGTCTGAGACTGTGCACAAATAAATTGGTTTGAATCTTAGTAAATAGACTCCTGGTTTTATTGGTTGCGGACACTTCGCTACAACATATTCTTGGTTCCCTGACCGGGAAGGTGGGGTACGTGAATGGTGCACAAGTGAATACTACCACGTATTACCGCCTCCAGGTTTTGTCCGGCTGGGACCACAGCCGGCCGACAGCGGGAGGATCCCAGGCGCCGCCGGTCCCCTTGCATCGGAGGGTTCCGCCCTGCCTCGGCGGCTTGCTGGGTCCGGCCAGCCAACACCTCGAACCCTGAGGGGAGTCCAGGATTCAACCCAAGGTGGAACTGGTTGTGCAGCGCATTAGCTACCGGATCCGGTGAGTATTGATTTTTCTGGTTCTTAGTCAGTTAGCTCTGGGAAAGTCTCGAGACTAATATGGTATGGTAACAGGTAAAGGGAGTCTGATCAACTTCCAGGGCGGTCCTAGTAACCCTGCATGAATATGCGCGGGGCGAAGCCACTGACCCTTTTGGTTTGGTAATTTTGGTTTAGTCAGTTAGCCCGGGAATTGGGAATTTGGGAAATGCTAGCAAGTTTGGTTGTGTGAAGCATGCTTGAGAGGTCTTGCAATACAGGCCGAGTGAGAGCGGACTCCTAAGTAGCGCAGTTCCTGGCCAGGCGACTGTGCCCAGGTCGCGAAAAGGAGGAAGCGTCTGGTGTTTGTCCCCCTCCTTGTTCCGTGGGCTGTGCGGACCCCTTACCCGCAGCCATCCTACCCATCCTTTCTGTTTGCTGTCTTGTCCGTCATATGTCATAATGGGAGGGGCAGAGTCCGTACAAACTCCGTTGAACTGTATGATCACGAATTTTAAGAAGGGGTTTAGTGGTGATTATGGGGTAAAAATGTCACCGACCCACTTAGAAATATTGTGTAGTAGGGTGTGGCCGGCGCTGGACGCCGTGTGGCCACCAGAAGGTACTTTTGATATTCAAATTGTGTCCCGAGTGCACCAGGTGGTGCGCAGATATAGTTCCGAACAGTTTTCCTATATAGACTCCTGGCTAGCTATCTGTGAGAAGCAACCCCCTTGGATAAAGCGTTGCCGTGAGGGGGGCAGAGTAGAATTATGTTAGCAACTGCAACGGGAGTCCCTGCTAAGAAAGAAAAGCCCCCTATTTTTGCAGCCCCAGAGCCTCCGGAGGTCCCGGGTTATCCACCCACATTTCTGTATACACCAGTCCCGTCAGCTCCATCAGTGCCCCGAGTAGAGCCAAAGGTAGTGGGAGTACCTCTAGCCGAGGTACCTCCACCCGATCACCCACCTCCAACACCTGAAGACCAGATCCCTTCCCCAAGGAGAAGTCAGAGCCCTAGTCCTGAGCAAGGCTCTGCAGCGGAACCATCATCCCCTGAAGAATCCGCTAGCGGAGGGTCAGATGCCAGTCCAGGGCCATCCACTAGTCCAAGCACCAGCAGCAGAACTACCCCCGCAAATCTGCATTACGCCTTCAGAAGCAGGACAGCAGGCCAGAGAGAAGTTCGCCAAATGCCACTGCGGCAGGTCCCAGGATTACCTATTGTAAACGCAGAGGGTCAGGTTGTGGTCGGACCGACCAGTCTAGTTTATGTGCCTTTCACCACAACAGATTTATTAAACTGGAAAACGCATTATGCCTCCTATACTGAAAAGCCCCAAGATTTGACAGAGTTAATGTCCAGTATTATGCAAACCCACCAGCCCACCTGGTCTGACTGTCGCCAGCTCTTGGCTACCCTCTTTACTACTGAAGAGCGGGCACGGATAGTGCGAGCAACCACTAGATGGTTGGAAGAGAACCCTGAAGATGGGAGAAACCTAGATCCCCGACGGGCAGCAGCCGCAGATTTCCCAAATGAAGATCCCGGATGGGACCCAAATAGTGATGATGGAGAGAAGGCCCTCACCCGGTTCCGCCATGCCTTACTGCAGGGCCTAAAGAAGGGAGGGCAGAGAGCTATGAATGTTGGGAAAGTAGCGGACGTTCTTCAACGCCCAGATGAAAGTCGAGCTGCTTTCTATGAACGATTAACTGAAGCCTATAGACTTTACACCCCATATGATCCAGCAGCCCAGGAGAATTTACGTAAGGTGAACGCCGCTTTTGTGAGTCAGTCCCAGGGAGACATAAAACGAAAAGCCTGGGACGGGTGACTAACGCCCAGTGCAGGATCTACGTCGAGTGAACAGTGCAGTTGAAACCATACATCCAGTAGTACCAAATCCTTACACCCTCCAGGGACTGATTCCAGCAGAAGCCACACATTTCACTGTTCTGGACTTAAAGGATGCCTTTTTCTGTATACGCCTGGCATCTGCCAGTCAGCTTTTGTTTGCATTTGAATGGGAAAACCCCACCACAGGACGACGAGGACAACTCACTTGGGCTCGATTACCACAAGGATTCAAGAATTCACCCACTATCTTCAGTGCAGCCCTCAGTCAAGATCTGTCAAGTTACCCTGTAACTCCGGGAAAACGAATCTTACTCCAATATATAGATGACTTGCTTATAGCCACCAACAACGAAACTGATTGTGCGCAAGCTACCAGTGATCTCTTGCACCTCTTGAATGAAGCTGGATACAAGGTCTCGAGAGCCAAGGCGCAACTGTGTCAGACAGAAGTGAAATACCTAGGGTTCCATCTATCCAAAGGAACCCGGAAATTAGGACTTGAACGAAAGGAAGCAGTATGTCGCATCCCAACCCCCACCACCAGAAAGCAGGTGCGGGCTTTCCTGGGAGCTGCAGGCTATTGCCGCATATGGATACCAAATTTTGCGCTCACAGCAAAACCCTTGTACCAAGTTACAAAGGGAGCAGAACGATCCCCCTTGGAATGGGGCCCAGAACAAGATAAAGCATTCAAATCCCTAAAAACAGAGTTGATGTCATCCCCGGCTTTGGGACTACCAGATGTGCAGAAACCCTTTCGCCTATATGTCCATGAGTCAAGTGGAAACACATTGGGAGTCTTGACTCAGCCTCTTGGGTCTTGGCAGCGACCTGTAGCCTACCTGTCAAAACAATTGGATCCTGTTGCCAAAGGATGGCCACCTTGCCTGAGAGCTGTAGCAGCCACAGCCCTCCTGGTGAGCGAAGCGGACAAGCTCACCCTAGGACAAGAGCTTCAAGTCATCGTACCACATTCTGTTTTAACCCTGATGGAACATAAAGGAAACCATTGGCTCACTAACGCTCGAATGTTGAAATATCAAAGCATGCTATGTGAAAATCCTCGATTGCAATTGAGTGTCAGCCAAACTCTGAACCCAGCTACCCTATTGTCAACCGGTCCAGGCCCTCCTGACCATGATTGCTTGGAAGTAATGGACACTGTATATTCAAGTCGCCCAGACTTAACTGATATCCCTTTGGACCACCCAGACAGAACTTTCTTCGTGGATGGGAGTAGCCTCATAGTCGAAGGACAGCGATGTGCTGGTTATGCAGTGGTGACCCTGGACATGGTAGTAGAATCGTCAGCCCTGGCCCCAGGAACCTCAGCGCAGAAGGCTGAATTGATAGCCCTCACACGCGCACTCAAACTTGGAACAGGAATCAGCCTGAACGTCTACACAGATTCCAAATATGCATTTACAACATTACATGCCCACGGAGCCCTGTACAAGGAGCGTGGATTAATCACCTCAGGAGGCAAGTCTGTCAAGTATGGCCCAGAAATATTGACTTTATTGGAAGCAGTATGGGCCCCCAAACGCGTTGCTGTAATGCATTGTCGGGGCCATCAAACTGGAGATGGAGAAGTGTCCCGAGGAAATAGATTTGCCGATGCCACAGCCCAAGAAGCAGCTATTGCTGGACAAATCACTACCCCTAGTGTAACAATTCAAGCAGCCATATTTCCAGTACCTCTTAGTGCATGGACACCCAGATATACCCATACAGAGATGGACCATTACTGTCAACTTGAGGGGGGGGCAACTATCGGAAACTGGATGGATAGTGTTGCCACCGCCTGAAGGGAGCTCACCCACTGGCATGACCGTGATTCCCGAAGCCCTAGGCCCTGCCTTTGTCCAAGCCTTTTATCAAGCCACACACTATGGAAAAACCAAAATGGCAGATGCTCTAAAGCCATACTTTTATATCTTGTTGCTGGGACCTCTGACCACCTCAGTAGCCCTAAGATGTGTAACTTGTGCCAAGAACAATGCCCGACAAGGTCCTGTCCCACCCCCAAGAGTTCAGTCAGTAGGAGTTACCCCCATGGGGAACATTCAAATAGACTTTGCAGAAATGCCACGAGCGAATGGATATCGCTATTTGTTAGTCTTAGTCTGTACTTTTTCTGGATGGGTGGAAGCTTTTCCCACTAGAACTGAGAAGGCCAGGGAAATCACAAAAGCCCTGCTCCATGAGATCATCCCCCTATTCGGAATACCTTTGACCATGGGGTCTGACAATGGGCCCTCTTTTGTGTCACAAGTAACCCAGCAGCTAGCCCATGCCCTGCAAATACAATGGAAGTTACACACAGCTTATAGACTCCAGAGTTCAGGGAAAGTAGAGAGAATGAACCGAACCCTGAAGTCTCAGTTATCTAAGCTTTGTCAAGAAGCCCACCTGAAATGGCCCCAAGCTCTCCCCATGGCCCTTCTCCGGATACGTTCAGCCCCCACCACGCCCTTTAGAGTATCCCCATTTGAGATTTTGTATGGGAGGCCCCCGCCCATAATTCAGGGGATAAGGGGGGATATGCATCAAATTGGATCAGTAATCACTAGGCAAGAATTTTTGGCTCTAAGTTCTGTTTTACAGGGCCTTCATGCCTGGGTGCAAGACCAGTTGCCTATCAATCTAACAGAGCCCTTGCATCCTTTCAAGCCTGGAGCCTCGGTGTGGGTAAAAGAGTGGAAGAAGACACCGTTGGCGCCTCATTGGAAAGGGCCATACATCGTCTTGTTATCAACCCCAACAGCAGTCAAAGTGGCAGAAATCGACTGCTGGATCCACCACAGTCGAGTAAAGCCAGCAGCAGTTCCTGAGAGTCACCCCTGGACCTCGATCGCTAATCCTGCATCACCATTGCGACTCACACTGCGAAGACGAGATCCATCATCGTAAAGACTTTGCCAACCCACTCCTGGATATCAAAGAAAGAGCCATCCTTCAATTTTGCAGTATCCACATTGCAGACTCTATCAATCCTTATCTATCTACCTCAATCAACCATTACCTACCTCATCAATTATTAGAGACTATGATCATGATGTTTACTAATTGCTGTTTTATTCTTGCGGTAGCCCTGGGGCACTTGAGAACCCTTCTTGCCTTGCCCCCTTGTGCAGCCTGTATAACCACCACCCGAACTGGAATGCAAGTCACTCAGACTCTGCTTTATCACTCTTACTATACTTGTACTGGCATAGTCAGCCAGTGTATCTATAATGGTACAGAACTGAACGTCTGTACAAAGGGAAAAACACGTACTTGTTTCAGACCTCGACAGAATCCATCTTACTATGTACTGGAACTGAGATGGAATGATGAAGATGGAGCCCTCGTCAACGCTACAAGTCAACTCTCTGATCCCACCCAACCTGCGTACCTGTATTTTGATGCTTGTGACTTAATTAACAGAAATAATTACTACAGGTGCGGATCATGGGAACAAGCCTACTATTATGATGAGAAATATATGTGTCCTGAAGGTGCGTACAGATGGGGAATGTGCACTGGAACACACTCCCCAACAACATATAGCAAATCATCAGAAGCAGACTACTACTGTCCGAAGTGGGACTGTGTGTACTATGCCACCTGGTCTGGTGGCCCTACAGGACAAACGAGATAATCATAAAGCTATGCTGGAAAGATTACCCCTACTAGAACCCAACAAGTGCAAGAAAAGTACATGCAATCCCCTACGACTCCAGATCTCCAACCCCAGTCAATGGAAGCAAGGATTTCGATTTGGCCTGCGCATAGCAGGAGGTGGAACTGATCCTGGAACCATCGTATTCATCCAACTGAATGTAAAGACTCATGTTTCTTCACCTTATCGCATACATCATACCTTCCACGAGGCCATGAAGGCAGAATTTGTAGTTCCACACGCTTCGCAGAATTTATTCATCGAACTAGCTGGAGCTGTGGCCTCCAGCCTCCATGTCTCAGACTGTCTCTTTTGTGGAGGAACTCAGATGGGAGACCAATGGCCTTGGTAAGCACAACAACTGAACTATTCTGTACCATATAACCAGACTGATGTTCATAACACTACCAATGAATGGGTCCTCGCCCACTCCATAGTGGGTAAACTATGTTTTGTACGAGAGGGACCACAATTGACTGCATTAGTAGGACAGTTGGTCTGTTTGAACCAGAAATATTACAATGCTACTACTGAGAAGACATCTTGGTGGTCAGGTGCCAATACTCCGGAACCTTCTAATCCTTTGACCGTCTTTCCTCACTTGGCCAGGATATGGACAAATCTGGCTACGCATAGCACCTGGCAAGCTCCACCTGGACTTTATTGGATTTGTGGCACTCGAGCATATGCTAAACTCCCTACCAATTGGGGAGGGGCGTGTGTTCTAGGAACTATACGACCATCTTTCTTCCTTTTGCCCCTTTCCCATGGAGAACAATTGGGATTCCCTGTATACAAAAGCCGACAGAAGCGAGAGGCTCTCCAAATCGGCCAGTGGGACAAATGGGATGCAACCTCTAAAGAATGGCCGCCAGAGAGAATTGTTTCTTACTATGGACCTGCTACCTGGGCACAAGATGGTTCTTGGGGCTACCGCACTCCTGTGTATATGTTGGACCGTATTATACGTTTGCAAGCTGTTGTTGAAATTATAACCAATGAAACTAGCAGAGCACTAACCTTGTTAGCCAAACAAGCCACACAGATGCGTACAGCCATTTACCAGAACCGCTTAGCATTAGATTATCTGCTTGCAGCTGAAGGAGGAGTATGTGGTAAGTTTAATTTAACTAACTGTTGTTTGCAAATTGATAATGAAGGGCAAGTTGTAGAAGACATAGCCAATCATATGAGAAAGCAAACTTATGTCCCAGTCCAAACTTGGCATGGCTTGCAACTTGATGGCTGGTTTGGTTCGTGGTTTTCAGGTATGGGCGGCCTGAAGACACTTGTATTGATAGTATTCTTGATTGTGGCTGTTTGCTTATGTATCCCATGTTTCCTTCCCTTATGCTTGCGTATGCTGAACTCAACCATGGATAGAATTGTTGAACGCAAGGCAGATTCACAGATACTAGCAATGTGGCATTACTACCCTAACCCTATACCACAAAGTGATCCCTCCACCCTAGTGTAGAGTACCATATGTGATTTAATTCTCACCCTTTCTCACTTGCGGGTGAGAATAATCAAAGGGGGGGAATGTGATAGGCTATGGCCTAGAATAGCCTGCATAGCCTGTAGGAGTAAGAAAAGCCTGTAGGTTAGGCCTGAGTCCCCAACCCCCACTTCAGAATATTATAGCTGAGCAGAGCTGAAAAGCCAGAGAAAATAGAAAACTGCTTTAAACTGCTTTGCTGATAAGAATGCAAGACTTTTCCATTGAGCTTATGTTATTCACAAATGTATTGCTATCACTGGTTTTCACACAGCTTCTGTGCTGTAGAGTGACCTTGTAAGCAGAAAGCAAGGCAGAATGTGTTATGACTAGAAACTGAGCCATGGCTAGGAAGACCTGTGCAGGGGGAGAGCGGTGTGGGCCCGGTCAGAGATCTCCATTGGAGGGGGGGTGAGGGGGCCACCGGGACCAATGAGGAGTTTGTCTGTATAGAACTGATGAAGAAAGCTATAAATGCTGTTTTACTGAACGCCATGCTCAGACCATTTTGAATGTGACAAGTGTCTGAGACTGTGCACAAATAAATTGGTTTGAATCTTAGTAAATAGACTCCTGGTTTTATTGGTTGCGGACACTTCGCTACAACAGTACGAGACAAAAAGCTGAGCAGCTTTGCGTTGGCCCTGAGTATGTTGGATGTAGAAGGTCAAGACCCTCTTACAGTCCAGGGTGTGAAGGACCAAATCCCTCCTACTGGAGTGAGGTCTTGGGAAGAAGGTGGGAAGTACCACCTCCTGATTGAGGTGGAAGGACGATATCACCTTCGGAAGGAATTTAGTGTGAGTGCGGAGCACCTCCCTGTTCTTGTAGAACCTGGTATATGGCACCTCTGCCGCTAAGGCCTGAAGCTCGCTAACCCTGCGAGAAGAGGTGAGTGAAACTAGGAATGCCACTTTCCATGAGAGGTATCGCAGGTGGCAGGTAGCCAGAGGCTCAAAGGGTGGGCAGGTGAGCTGCCCCAATAACACATTGAGGTCCCCATTCGGTCGCCGAAGGGCGAACCAGGGGCTTCAATAAGAACAGACCCGGTAGTAAGTGGGTTACCAGTGGCTGGACCGAGAAGGGTTTGCCATCCATCAGGTGGTGGTGCACCACCATGGCACTAAGGTGCACCCTGACGGAGTTCGATTTAAGCCCCGATTGCGAGAGGTGGAAAAGGTACTGCAGCACCAGTCCCACTGGGCAGGAGAACGGGTCGGTCCCATGCTCTGCACACCAAGTTTGTTTATTTATTTATTTACTTACATTCTCTTATATACCGCGCTATTCTGCATCAGTGCGGTTTACACTGAACAAACTGAAATTACATTGAACAGGGCATTATAACTTGGAGATAACTATTTTACAGGGAACATGGGCTATGGAGGGTTAAGTGGCTTGCCCAAGACCACAAGGAGCACCTGTGGGACTAGAAACCCCAGTCCTTCCGGCCCAAGGTTGCTGTCCTCTAGTGGGATTTGAACCCCCGACCTTCCGGCCTGAAGTACCTTGCCC
Source organism: Ichthyophis bannanicus (assembly GCA_033557465.1). Classification (NCBI taxonomy): domain Eukaryota; kingdom Metazoa; phylum Chordata; class Amphibia; order Gymnophiona; family Ichthyophiidae; genus Ichthyophis; species Ichthyophis bannanicus. The sequence continues at coordinate 232,327,463 of CM066039.1, forward strand.
CAACCACTAGGCCACTCCTCGAAAACCTGCACCCTATGAGAGCATATGCTTTCCTAGTGGAAGCCTTACGAGAGGTCAGCAGGGTCTCCTCTACCTCATCCAAGAGGTTGAAAGGGGCTAGAGTCACTTCAGGAGCCATGCTGTCAGCGACAGGGGTGCAGAAGGGAGCCCCTCTCCTGGGACAGAAGCCTTGGCGAGTTCCCCAATGGGATGGGAGTCTCCACCGATAGCCAGAGGAGTAGCGAGAACCATAGTTGCCTGGGCCATCGAGGGGCTATCAGGATAAGCGAGGCTTTGTCGCAGAGGGTCCTGAACAATGTCTTGGCAATTAGTGGTTTTGGTGGGAAGGCGTACATAAGGCCTTTCGACCACAAGACGAGGAACACGTCCGCTGCCACCCTCGAGGAGTGGGCCTGCTGGGAGCAGAAGCGGGGCAACTGATAGTTGTCCAGAATGGCGAACAGGCCTATCTCGGATTCCCTCCAAAGTTGAAAGAGCTGGTTGGCCACACTGGGGTCCAGCTGCCACTCGTGTGGTTTGAGGACCCTGCTCTGTCTGTCGGCCATTGAGTTGTTCTGGCCTGGCAGGTATACTGCCTACAGGGGTATAACCTACCGGACTGCATAAGAGCAGAGCACCACTGCCTCTCGGCAGAGGGCACAAAACCCCATGCCCCCACTGTTTGTCCACATAGAACATTGCCGCTTGGTTGTCCGTCTGGACCAACACCAGCTGGTGCCACAGGCGGTGACAAAAGGCTCATAGGGCTAAGTATATGGCCCGTAGCTCCAGGAGGTTGATCTGCTGGTTGTTCTTGTCCTGTGACCACCTGCCCTGGGTGCGGAGTTCCTTGCAGTGGGCTCCCAAGCCGAGCAAGGTGTCCTTGGTGAAGACCCTTAAGGGGCTTGGGGCTTGGAAGGGCATCCCTACCTCAAGGTCTTAGGGAATCCTCCACCAGGTGAGGGAGTCCGCCAACTGGCGGGTCAATGAGACTTTGTCCCGGAGGCATCCTGTGGCTTTTGTCCACTGGTCCCGAAGGCACCACTGCGTGTCCTTCATGTGGAGATGGGCATCAGGAGTGACATGGACCGTGAAGGCCACATGCCCGAGTAGGTGCAGGAGACGACGAGCGGGTACCGAGGGGCGGTGCTGTACGACCAAGGCCAGGGCCCTGAGACTGTCGGCTTGGTCTACGGGCAGGAAGGGCTTTGCCTGGAGGGTGTCCAGTCTTGCCTCTATGAACTCCAGACACTGTGTCGGGAGGAAATGGGACTTGGGGTAGTTGATCACAAACCCCAAGTGTTGCAGGACCTGGATGTTGCATGCAGTTACCTGCTGCACCTCTAAGGCTGTGCCTCCTTTTATGAGCAAGTCATCCAGGTAGGGGAAGACAAAGACCCACCTGGAGACAGAGGAAAGTGGCTACAACTGCCAGGCATTTTGTGAAGACCCTTGGGGCGGAGGCCAAGCTGAAAGGCAGCACCCTGTACTGGTAGTGGGCCCCCCCCCCCATGAACCGCAGGTGCTGCCTATGGTTGGGGTGAATGAGGATATGGGTATAAGCATCCTGCAGATCCAAGGCGCATAGCCAATCTCCCTGCTGGAGGTAAGGCAGCAATGTTCCAAGGGAGAGCATCTTGAACTTTTCGCTCACCAGGAACTTGTTCAGGTTGCGCAGGTCAAGGATGGGCCTTAGGCTTCCAGTCCTTTCTGGCACGAGGAAGTACCTAGAGTAAAACCCCTTGCCCTTGAGATGGTGGGGTACTGGTTCCACCGCCTTGTCCTCAAGAAGACCTGTGAGCTCCTTCAGTAGAAGGTCCCGGTGAAGGGGAGACCTGAGGGACTCCCCTAGAAAGTAAGGGGGAGGTGCCTGAGTCAGATGGAGCCCTCCCTGATCACCCGAAGTACCCAAGAATTGGTGGTAATAATTATCCACTTCTGGGCATAGTGGATCAGACGTCCCCCTGTGGGCTGCTGGGGAGCCAGGGAGGCCTGAAAACGTGGGTAGTTTCTGTAAGCAGCCCCTTTTCTCGGGTAGAAGGGCTTTTTACCTGGGCCCTTCCGTTGGGGAGGGGCAGCGATCTTTTTAGAGAGCCTGGTCCTCGTCATGAACTCTGTCTTCAGCTTGGCAGCCTTAGAAACATAGAAACATGATGACAGAAAAAGACCACATGGCCTATCTAGTCTGTCCTTCCATAACAACAACTACAACAGTCCACTTTTTACCTTCAGAGATCCTCTGTGTTGGTCCCATGCTTTTTTGAATTCAGTTACTGTCCTCATCTCTACCACCTCCACTGGGAGACTATTCCATGAATCCACTACTCTTTCTGTAAAGAAATATTTCCGCATATCACTCCTGAATCTATCTCCCTTCACCCTCATCCCATGTGCCCTCGTAGCAGAACTTGCTTTCAATTGAAAGAGGCTCTCTCCCTGAACATTTATGCCACGGAGGTATTTAAACATCTCAATCATATCACCTCTATCCCGCCTTTCCTCTAAGGTGTACATATTAAGATCCTTAAGTCTGTCCTCATATGCTTTATAATGAAGCCCACTAAACATTTTAGTAGCCACCCTCTGCACCGACTCCATCCTGTTCACATCCTTTTGAAGGTGCGGTCTCCAGAATTGCACACCATACTCCAAATGAGGTCGCACCAAAGACTTATACAGAGGCATTATCACCTCCTTTTTTCTGCTAGCCATTCCTCTCCGTATGCACCCAAGCATCCTTCTAGCTTTTGCCGTCGCCTTTTCTACCTGTTTAGCTACTTTAAGGTCATCAGACACAACCACGCCTAGGTCCCACTCTTCTTTAGTGGACAAAAGTACTTCACCTCCTATACTGTATTGCTCCCTTGGATTGCTGCAGCCCAAATGCATGACCTTACATTTTTTAACATTAAATCCCAGCTGCCAAATTCTAGACCATTCTTCAAGCTTAGCTAGATCCCTCCTCATGTTATCTACACCTTCCTGGGTGTCTACTCTATTGCAGATTTTGGTATCATCTGCAAAGAGGCAAACCTTACCCGACAGCCCTTCCGCTATATCACTAACAAAGATGTTAAAAAGAATCGGACCAAGGACAGATCCCTGGGGCACACCACTGGTAACATCCTTCTCCTCAGAGTGAGCTCCATTTACTTATACTCTTTGTCGCCTCCCACCCAACCAATTTCTAACCCAAGCAGTAACTTTAGGGTCCATCCCTAGGATGATCAGTTTGTTTATAAGTCGCCTGTGAGGAACAGTGTCAAAGGCTTTACTGAAATCTAAATACACCACATCTAGAGCTCTCCCTCGGTCCAACTCCCTGGTCACCCAGTCAAAGAAATCAATCAGATTTGTCTGACAAGACCTGCCTCTGGTGAATCCATGCTGCCTCGGATCCTGTAATCCGCTGGACTACAGAAACCTCACTATTTTCTCTTTCAGCAGCGTTTCCAATAATTTACTCACCACCGAAGTTAAACTAACCGGCCTGTAGTTTTCAACCACATCCTTACTTCCGCTTTTGTGTAAAGGCACCACATGAGCCTCTCTCCAGTCCTTTGGCACCACTCCTGACTCCAACGAGGCATTGAAAAGGTCAGTCAGTGGAGTTGCTAGAACGTCCCCAAGTTCCCTCAGTATTCTAGGGTGTATCCCATCCGGTCCCATCGCTTTGTCTACTTTAAGTTGAGCTAGTTTCTCACGAACACAGTCTTCTGAAAATTGTTCAAGATGTCCCTCGCTTCTGTTCTTATTTGTGGGTGTTTTCTGAGGTCCTGCTCCTGGTTCTTCATCTGTGAACACAGAATAAAAATATTTGTTAAGCAATTCCGCTTTATCCTTATCAGTTTTGTCGGTCATGGGTTTGCCAAAGAGGTTCTCTTCTTGGCATGGGACATCAACAAATTTGTCCTGAACCCATTGCTCCAGATCAGACAACTGTAGCCAAGCCTGGCATCGGGCACCAATGCCCACCGACGCTACTCGAACTGCCGACACGAAGCTGTTATAGGCTGCACGAGACAAACTTGGAGTACTCACCGACCGGCTTGGCCAGGTTCTTGAATCACTGCCAGGTCTCTCAGGTACATGCCCATGTACAGCTGGTAGGCCTGGATGCGGCTGATGAGCATCGAGCCCTGGAAACACTTTCTGCAGAGGCCGTCCAAGGTGAGGGCTTCCCTGCCAGGAGGCATTGAGGAGTGCATCTTCTGACTCCTCAGTCGACGCATGGCCAGCTCCACCACCATGGAGTTATGTGGCAGCTATGATTTCTGGAAGTCCGGACTCCAGCGGATTCGATACATCGAGTCGAGCTGCTTGCCCACCACTGGCACCGATGCCGGTGTCTCCCACATACGGAGCATTAGCCGTTCCAGGATGGGAGTGTTGGGCACCGTAAGCGATTCCCTCAGAGGAGCCTCGTACTGGATGATTTCTAGCTCCTCTACCCGAGGGTCCTCCTCCGATTCAGTCGGGAACATTAGGACCTTAGACATGTCCCTGACAAAGTCAAGGAAAGCCATGACCTCTGGCAGAGACTGCCGTGGAGTTTCAGAAGTGGAAGAGTCCGAGGGGATGTCGCGATGGTGACAGGTGTCGGGCGACTCCTCGTCCTCTGTCTCCCACTCGGAGTAGTCTATTGAAGACTCGATGGAAGGCTGGTCCGTGGGCCCCGGGGCTGACCCTGGACTGCAGTCCTCATAGGCTCCACGGTTGGCACTGAGTGCACTGGCTGGCAATGATTGCGGCCCCATCGAGCAGGAACCGGATCGAGACCTCGGCCGAGGATCAACTCAAGGCCAAAGAGTCTTGAGGATCGGCTCAGCCTCCTGGGACGTCTTTGAGATCGAGGGCCCAGTGGTCTGGGTGGAGGAACTGGTCATGCTGGACAACGGGCCCACTGCTGGTTCTTGAAAGCAGACAAACTGCACTCCAGGACCGCCATTCTGGACTCCAGGCCAGAAGGCTCCGCAGCCATTGGCACGGGCACTGAAGGAATTGGGCCCAACGCCGGTTCCCCCGAAGGCGAATCCTAGACTAGGATGGTGTCTGGCGACAGAGGTTGGTCCAAGGTCGAGTTCTTTCGGGGGACGTTTGCAGGCCACTCCCTCTCTGATCCCTCGGGCGAGCATCTCAGACTATGGGACCTGGCTCAGGATGGACCTAGCCTGTCAGATCTATCCAGGGACGCTGCCTTCGAGGTCGTCTTCTTCTTGGATTCCCTCCAGGGAGACCCCCCTTTCGAAGAACCACGGTGCCGCTCGGGTTCCATAGAGTCGCCACGAGATGCCGAAGCTTCAGATGAGGCTCTGGCCTTCGGAGGTACTGGGGACTCAGGGAAAAGCTTATTGTGCTGCCGCTGGCAGCTCTTGAGGGCCTTGTTGGACATCTTTTTGCAGAGATCACATGCTATGGAGTCGTGGCCCGGCCCAAGACTGCAGTCGTGTGTGTCGGTCAAAGACATAATTTTGGCACACTGATCACACTTTTTAAAACCACTGGTAGCCATGGAGGAAAAAGAACCCTGCGAGGTCGAAGACCCGCCAAGCTGCCAGTTGGAAAAAAGGCATGAAGACACCAAGGAGGACAAAACTACAAAAAGGATCCGAACTCGATACCAGAAAGCAAGGTCGGGTGGCGGGAAGAGTACCAGTGCAGTAACGGAGGCAAATATGAAACTCAGGCTGAAAAATCAACTTTTCCCGGGGACATGCCAGACAGATGTCTGAAAGTCTCCGCGGAAAAAAGGAGACTGAGCAAGATGGTACCCTTGGGCAGGAAGGGAACCATGCATGCGTAGTAGCATCTCCCAAAGGTTTTCTTTGAAAGCTGGGGGGATGCTTCCGCAAGGGCTCCATCGGTGCCGACATCACCCATATGTGAGGACTGACTTCCTGCTTGTTCCCGGGGAATTCTTAGGATCTGTGAAAGAGGAAGAGAAGAAACCTCTGCCTGACTCCCTGAAGCCTCGAAAGTACTGCCTCTAGTAAGGAATTTGTCCCTCTGATAGGACACAAAGCGCACAGCCCTAAACAGATGATAGTTCTGTGAGTGGTCGAGTTGCAGCAGGGTAGACCAAGCCGGCTTCCTTTTTAATCTCCTAAGTCCTTCACCAATTTTTCAAGATCCTCTCCAAATATGAACTTTTTCCGGAAGGGCAACTTGCTCAGTTGTGACTTGAAGAAGGTATTTGCCGCCCAGTTTCTAAGCCAGAGGTGCCACTACCACTGTCGCCATGCTTTTGGACAAGCCTCGTATCAAATCATAAAATGAATCCGCCATATTAAACCGCCCCAGACTCTAATTTGGCCACCTCTACTGGGAGTGGAAGAGCACGTCCCATGGTCTCATAACAGCTTGCACCTATCACAATCATACCCTTGCGACAAAGCCACGACAGACCGATGCCTGCAAAGATAGGGCATTGATGTCAAAAGCCTGCTTGAGCAGCATCTTGACCTTTCTGTCCTGTACATCCTCGAGTGCCAAACTACCTTCCACTGGAATGGTAGTTTTCTTAGTCACTGCCGAGATTGCAGCAGGTCCCTATCTTTTTCCAGAAGCGGGTATAGCCATGCCATCGTACATGTTCCCTTTAATGCAGCCTCCAGCACTGGATCATCTGCTGGATCACGCGGTGCATAGGAAATAGTTTGCATTTTCCTGATAGCCTGAAAAAGTGGATCCTCTAGCAGCTCCTCCTCCAGTGGACCGTCCATGTCCATATTAAGAGCCTTTAAGAAGTGAATAATCAATGTCGCCAGCTTTTCTCTCCTAAATACCCGCACAATTTGAGACTCCTCTGTTTGAGGACTCTCTCCTTCCTCAAGGTCCATTTCCAGTTCCTGATCCACTTCGAAGTCTTCTTCCTCCTCGGACTGGAGGTAACCCAGTTCCCACCAAGGGTCCTCTTCCATCCGTCTTACTAGGTCCGGGAACACTCAGCTCCCTGACCTGTGAAAGCAAGCCCGGCAGTGCCCGCATGGGCCCCTTTACTTGCGAGCTGCGTTGTTCTTCTCCTTTCTGCCTTAAGCAAAAAGCCTGATGCAGGAGGAGAACAAACTCTGGTGAGAAGGCACCCAGTAAGTCCCCTGCTGTTCCTCCACTGGCACGCATTTGGAAAGCCGAGTCAACTTGGTCAGATCACTACATAATCAAGATAGGGATATTACTACAAATGAACAATCTAAATGATCACTTAGACAACACAACCATTCAAAGACGATTCAAGAACTTCGACAGGGACACATTTCTACATGACACATTACAACAACTGTCCACAGAAGCAGTTGACCTGGAGACACAAATAACCAAATGGAACTGCACTATATCTAACGCCGCCAAAGCAGCAGATACGAGACCCCAGAAGCTTCGGCACAACAGACTACAACACAAGCCATGGTACTCAATAACCATACGACAGATGAAAAGGGAGCTCAGAAGGATAGAACGAAAATGGAGAAAATACAAAGCACCTGACTTCAAGCAACTATACTTAACAAAGCAAAAAACAATACGGCGAATACATTAATCATTCAAAAAGAGAATACCATACAAACATAATAAACATCCATCAACAAGCCCAGAGAGCTTTTTGAAATTGTGAAAATCCTCACAAAAGAGCAAAGGACAGAATGTGAAGTACAAATTGACCCTCAAAAATTTGCTGACTATATCGAGGAAAAATTTCACTCTGCGGAACAAACAAGATACAGCTTACACAAGAAGCCCATCTCACATACCAAGACTTGGGACACATTCAGCACACCATCAACTGAGCAGCTCTCCCACATCATTTCCTCAATAAATTCAAGCACCTCTCCTACAGACCCTTGCCCAGTCTCATGGATCAAAACAACAAAATCAAGCTTCATACACATCATACACAACATGGTGCACGTCTCCCTCACTCAAGGTCTGATGCCAGAACAATTAAAGCTTGCCACAGTAAGACCGATCCCAAAGAAAACAACTTTAGACAAGAGAAACCCGGCAGCATACCGACCAATATCCAGCATACCCTTTCTGGCAAAGATCATAGAAAAAAACAGTACAACATCAACTACAAGAACACATTGATGATCATGCACCACTGGATGACAATCAACACGGTTTTCGCCCAAATCACGGAGTCGAAACACTAATGATTTATCTTTTCGACAGCATCCTCCGTACCTTAGATAACACTAGGAATGGAATCATAATGATCTTCATTGACATATCTGCAGCATTCGACTCAGTAGAACACAAAACTTTACTGGAAAGACTAGAAGAAATTGGGCTATATGGAACCACCTTAAAATGGTTCCACTCATATCTAACCAAGAGGCAGATACAGGTAAAGATAGGTCACAAAACCTCTCAACCCATAAAAGTCCTCCAAGGAGTTCCACAAGGATCTGCCCTATCAGCTCTTCTGTTCAACATCTACATCCAGCCAATTTGCAACATCCCGAAGAACAACAGCATTCATTATACAATATATGCAGATGATATTATGATATATGCTCCAATCTCAATTGACAACCCTGATTACTCTAAAATTATAAACTGCCTCACACAAATGTCCATATGGTGTAAAAACAACAACCTCGAAATTAATTTCAGCAAGACCGAGGCTCTTTTCATCACTCGTAACCCTGACTTCGCCCATCCACCGGACATCATGATAATAAACTCAACTATACCAATAAAATCAGAAGTAAAGTATCTCGGAGTGACCCTGGACAATGAACTGAAACTCAAAGCACATATAAACAAGACAATCAAAAGTGCATACTACAGGATAAGAATCATTAGAAGACTAAAACCTCTCCTCGCAATCGACCACTTCCGTAATGTATGCCAAGCTCTAATTACCCCATTACTGGACTTCTGCAACCCTATATACCTTGGTCTAACAAAACAAACACTCAAGCCACTACAGCTGGCACAAAACACGGCTGCACGCATAATATCAGGATCGTCAAGACAGGAGCACATCACACCCATTCTGAAAGAGCTACACTGGTTACCAATAATTTCACGCATCAAATATAAAACAATCATATACATATTCAAGATCAAGCAACACACCTCAGCAAACAGCCTGATCTCTCTCATACAGACAGATACCAGCACACGACCAAGAAGAAAAAGAACCTCCAACCAAGTCATCTCCTCTAATGACTTCAGAAAAGCACGCAAGAACACTACAGAAAGGGCACTCTCTTTTGCTGCGCAAACAATCTGGAACACCCTCCCAGATGATCTGAGATCAACATTGGACCTAAAGGACTTTTGCAAACAGCTGAAGACAATGCTGTTCATAGAACACTATGGTCAAGTTACATCAATTCATATAACAGGAACGACCAACTTCTTACCCTCAGACACACGGATAAAGAATGTATATCGGCACTTGTTGTTTCTTAACAGTAAACATATAGAAGATTGTATTATAGCACATGTTGTATAATAGCGCACAATGTACATAGCTCAATATATTGTAACACACAACACATCATAATCTCAAACTACGTTTTAACCCTCACTGCATGATTACACCATCACCTCTTTTGATTGTTTTGCTGTTATACCGCTTTGATTGTAGGATAAGGCGGAATAGAAATACTATTAAATAAATAAACTTCTCTGACTTTTTCTTAGAACCCTGCATAGCAGAAGCCCTGGCTTCTGAGCCCTGCTCCACTGCCCCGGCTTGCGCACTCAAGTTCGGGGTCTCATGAGCTTCTGTGGCCTGAAAAGACTCTCCGGTCTCTTCCGAGGGTTCTGGCATTCTTTTCCCCCTACCCTCGATGAGCCCTACCTCCACCAACCGGGCCTCTGCATCACAAGTCCTACAGACCCCCATTGCTGGATAGAGTGCCCCTTTGCGAGGCACACTTTAGACACGCCACTACCACATGCTCTTAAGGGACATGCTGCTCGCTACCAACTTCTCAAGAAAGGGTCTGCACTCTGAGCGCCTTCCCTTTCTCTCTTTTGCTTCTTTTTTCTTTCTTTCTGTCTTTTTTTTTTTAAATGCACCCAAAACGGAGGAAAATAAAAAAACGTTAAAATAGGGTGCCCCAGAGTCCACTTTCTTGCTATTCACCCCCGCAAGAGATCCCAGTGAACCCTGGTCCAAAATAGCGAATAAAGCCCAAAAAAGCAAAAGAAACAGAAAGTAAAAGAAAAACGTGGTTGACAAAATGGCGGCCGTTCCCACATCAGCGGGAACTCGCCGCCCGAATGCACGGACTGTGTTCGCAGCCCCGAAGCTATTCACTGCCTGGTAGGTTCTTCTCCTTTCTCCCTCTGTGTGGAGCCATGTGGCACTTGCACTACCGATCCGACAATCAGCTGCTGAGAGAGCTTCGTCATAGGGAGTGCACAAATGAGACCTGCTGCTGGCTGCCACCCGATACTCCACAGGTCAGCAGCAACCTATAGTAGGGGGAGGAGGGAGAGGGGAGAAAGGCAAAGAAGTTATCCACTCTCCTGGGTGCTTTCTGCCTGATTGAGCCCCGAGGCCAGGGATTCCTCCAAGCCTTGTCCCAGCAGCCTCTTCCCTGCTCTAGTTTGGCTTAATCAGAACTTTTTTTTTTCTTCAAATAGCGTTATTCAGCCAGCCAATTCTTTTCCCTCTGAAAGGCAATAGTGAGGCAGCCATGTGGCTTAGCTGTAGGTAGCCCTTACAAGTGATCAGCCTGACCCTTCCCCCGAGCCATGAGGTTTTTACATAAAGTAATCAGCCTGCTATTTCAGTGGACACCCTTCCCCCACTTCAGGTCTGAGCACAATATCCCCTAGCCCAGAAATCAACAGACCAGAGCACACCGGTTTGGACAGGTCACCCAGGTACCTTCCCCAGGGGCTGCTGATTGGTGGGCAGGAAATACCTGTGGCAAATGGGATTGCAGAATGAGTTTAAAACTATACTGTATATAAAGCTTTGTAGGACGTCCCTCGGGGCTCAGACTCTTATGGAGGTTGCTGGTATCTCTGTCTGGCCTGTGTGCACATTAAAGATCCTGATTGCATTCCAGCCTGTCTGTGAGTCTTCCTTCTGCGGGTGAGTGATAGAATAAGAGCTTATCTTTTTGTTTCCTGCCACATTTTCAAGCCTTAATTCTTTAATATTCCTTTTCTATTTTTTTAACTTTACCTTATCCATTCCTTTAGTAAGTCCTACACCTATGGAATCACCTCACCCCAGCTTCTTGGAGACTGAGATACTAGATCTGGTGGGAGATGCCACCAGTATGTATAACATGCTCAGTCTCCAAGCTGCTGATGAGGTGATGCTACCCAAAAGTGAGGGACTGGACTGGAGGAACGACAACAAAAGAAATGATTTTCAGTGGTGACAAGAATGTACAACCTACTGCCTCTGTGGAAAATGAACAACTGAGGAGAGGAGATGGGAAGGCAGGAAAGCAGATGCGTCTGGCTGAAATAGCCGTAGCTGTGGACCAGGCCTCGGAGTCGTAGATGTCGTACATGGCTAATATGGTAAAGGGATTCGTGCAAGTCCACAGCCAAAGAAGCTGGATCCACTGAGGAAGGGTCATTCAGCTGCAGGAGGTGGTCATGATGATAGTGCAGCATGTATAGCTGATGAGCCAGTATGCACATAGCAAGAGTACTGCTCTGGTAAGATTTACGCCCCATTGCATCTAGGATGCGCTGCTCTTTCCTTGGAGGTGCCTAGGATGGCAGTTTAGTGCCCTTGGATTTTTTTAAGGACTGCCTCAGATACGACTGACTGATGGGGAGGCTGAGGATGATAGAATCCCAGAGCCGGCAGGACTTTGTATTTGAGGTCATCATGATGGGACACAGCACTGCCTGAAGATGGGGTCTTCCAAATGGAAGATTGTAGGTCCCGAAGGATCTGAGGCACAGGAAGAGCAGGAATCTCCCTGGGAGTACTGCAAGCTTTTAAAATGGAGTGAAAATCCCGCTTATTAGTTGGGGACTGCAAGTCACTGAGAGCCAGTGTGCGAGAGAGTTTCTGGAGGAACTTCGGATAGGAAAAATCCTCAGGTGGACTGTCCTGGAGATCCTGTTCTTAGGAAAAGGGGGCAGGGTCCTTCACATAGAATTCACATCATTCGCAAGGATAGGCGAACAAATGTCCTTGTTCAGGGGCGAAGGCTTCCACCAGTCAATAAGTGGAGGAGATCCCAAGACCTCCTGTGTGGGGAGCAGCCAGAAATTGAGGGAGCGCTAGGCCATGCAGCAGTTGCCTAAGAAGAGGCCTGAAAGAGCACAGAACTGTCCTGAAGAAACTTCTGGAGAAGAAAGAGGAGGGAAGACTGAGAAGCCTGTGAGGCCTCCAGAGTCATACAAGGACGGGGGTGTGTGCTTTGCATGGTGATTACCTGATTGCACTGGCAGAGGGAGCTGGTGCTAATGCTTAACTTTAGCCCTTTTACCCAACAGAGGTATGTACCCCAGAGTAGCCGAGGAGGAAGCCTTTAAAGCCACCCCTCCGAGTCTGTGCTTGGCAACAGCCGCCGAAGGGAAGCCCCAGACCCCACAGCCGAGCCTGAAGGTGACAATACCAATGCTCGGCTGGCTTTAAAGCCACCTCCTGAGCCTGTGCTTGGCCCAGTGGGGGAAGAGATGAGGAGGAGTCTGACATAAGAGCTGGCCCCATACAGGTGATTAACTCCAAGCAAGACCTGGCTCTAGTAAAGTGAGAGAGCTGGCCTCACAGAGGTGGTAACACTGAGCAAGGCCTTGCTCTAGTAAAATGAAGAAACAGCTCAACTTTGAAATATCAAAATTTTAATTTTTCCTGTCAGTGAACAAAGCCTGAGCGCAGCCCGAGTTAAAAAAGCACTTTGCTGCGGTCACGCGGTAAACTGAAGGCAGACCTGTTTAATGTTTGCCGGCCGCACTATGAAGTGAAGGCAAACACGTTTATCTTTTGTCGGCCTCAGTGAGATGCAGGCAGAAACATTTATCTTTTTTACTGCCCGTCAGCTTAAAAATCGCATGGCTGAAAGAAAACAGTAGTGGAAGCAACCCCGGTGTGAGAACCAAACGAGGGAACCATGAAAAAAAGGTAAAAATGCAGGCAAAAATGAAGAGGAGGGGAGATCCTTGCAGGCTTCTGAGTGGTAGAAAAAAAAACTGATTCTCTCAGCACAGGCAAACAGGAAGCAGACACGCATGCTCAGTGAAGCAACAAAGCTTCTCTGAGCTGTGGGAGATCCACTCAAGGCTCAGTCTTGGGACTTCACCATTGAGTGTGATTGCATTCCCCTGCTTATCTCCAGAGAACACTTTACCCTGCACTGAGCCTATTTTCTTCTCCGGGGTGGGCTTCACCTGAATGGAGAGCATCTTTTTCCTGTGCAGAGGGCTTCTCCTGAACCAAGCACAAATTAAGTTGTACTGAGGATTCCTTATCTTGTGTTGAGCTTATCTGTATTTGCTCAGAAGGAATTCTGCAGTTATTCAATGACTGCAGAGCTGTACCTATGCACAAGGTAATCACTACCATCAGGTCTTTCTAGTACTAGCGCCATCTATGTCCTACTACTGCTATATAGTGGCTGCTAACTGTGCCAAAGATCTTTACACTAAACTATGGTATTTCTAGCTTCCTTTGCTTGGGAACTCATCATCCTTTGAGGGATGTTTTGTCTGGGTAGCCTTCTAACTCATATTCCTTGTGAAGCTCGCTACCCTCACCCCCCCCCCACACACCCCCCACCCAAAGAGAAGTTGATGAGTATATACAGAGCAAACCCTGTAGAAAGAAATCAGGCAGTCATGATTTTTTGTAGACTAAGCAACAACAAATTCTAACACTGTAAAGCAAAGAAAAATATGTAAAGTAAAATATTAACTTACATGACTGTTGAGCAAACTGCTTTTGTGAGATGTAATTCCTTCATTTTTTTGTAGGTTTTCAATTGCCATTTCAAGCTAAAAAGAAAGCACGCAAGAAGAAATAAAATGTAAATGCATTAGTATAATACTCTTGTGTATTTAATAATAAATACTGATCTATATCAATAAACAGGCATGTGATAAAAACATCTAAAAAGAGTCAATGTGTTTGTGGAGAAAAACATTTTATAACATGCAGAACCACCTATAGCAATCTTTTAGATGAAAGAACTCCATCCAGCATTTACTTCCCCAAGGATTAAACATACTGTATATTCTTCCTGACCATAGCATATGACATTGACCAATGATTTAATAGTCCGAGCAGGCAAAATTTTAAAGAAAAAAATTGTTTTCACCAAGCATTAATGCACAGTGATTTTAAAAGGTTAGCTGAAGAGATACAAATTAAAAATCTTCCCCAGGTTTAGTCCACAATATTCAATTTGAAGATAAATAAAGATAGGCTTGCTCAACAACATTAAAAAGGGGCAAAGAAAAATCAAAAGACTGCAAGCAAAGTTAAATATGTTTATGTTTGGGGTTTACAATAAAAAAATACAAAATGGAAAAAAAGGAAAAGAACACCAACTTCAAGGATAGGAAAGGCAAGCAAGAAAAAACACTAAGTAGGAAAGGTCCAGATGCAGGGAAAGAAGGGGAAGAGGTGAGGGGAGAGGGTGGGGGGTTGACTCTGTCAGGCCTAATTTGAGAGAGTACACCTCAGGAGTTAGCTGTTGAAGACCCAAAAACAGCTTCAAACAAGTAAGTCTTCATGCATTTTTAAAGCTGTTGAAATTTTGTTGATCCTTAGGGGGGTGGGTAGACTGTTCCATAGAGTGGGGGCTGAGCCAAAGAAAGTGGATTTTCGCGTGAACTCATACTTGACTGAAGTGGGGGATGGAATATGCAGTCTGTAGAGAACAAAGTGCCCTGGCGGGGGTGTAAAGTTTAATTAAAGAGGAGAAATATGGGTCATGTGATGTGGTGAAATCGGGCGGTTGTGATCTGCTCGAGCTCCAGACCCCCACCTCCCCCGCCAGCAAAAAGAGCCGTTTTTTAAGCCTTTTGGCTTCACCGAAATCGGGGGAGGAGAAACAGACAGCCCATCTGGTGTCCATGTCGGTGAGCGGGTTATGGCGGCAGCGGCAAAAGCGGGCAGGCGCGAAAAGGAGCGACTGACTGGGCATTCTAAGATGGCGGACTCAGAGCCAGCCCCAGCACCCTTTTTGCCTATCTCTGGCAGTCATCGAAGAAATCTCGGCAGCGGTGTCCTCCGCATTGGCGGCTCAGTTTGAGACTCTCCGCGGCAAAATGGATGCCCTACAAAACTCCGTGGACTTGCTGGGAAGCCGGATGCGGGAGGTGGAGGGCTGAATTGGGACAACAGAGGAGGCGGTTGAGGCCCTGCAGAACGAGGTAAAGAGACTTCAGGCAACCTCACAGATACACGAGGCCAAACTCGATGATTTAGAAAATCGCTCCCGCCGCAATAACCTCAGTTTTCTGGGCGTTCCTAACAGCATACTGGACAGAGATTTAAAAGCCTATTTGGAAGCTTTAAGTCTGCAAGTGCTGGGTGGTGAAGAGGAACATGGCAAGATTATATTGGAGAGAGTACACCGAGTGGGGCCTAGACAGCCAATTGAAAATAGGCCACGTGTTGTGTAGGCGAAGTTCCTGCATTTCCCTCAAAAAAAAGCAGTGCTAAGAATGGCTAAGAAAGCTAGGGTCATTGTAAAAGACAATGTAAAAGTGAGAATAGTGAAAGACTATTCAGCGGCTTTGAGTCAAAGACGGAGGGCTTATGCCCCCCTTTGCCAGAAACTTGTGATGGCTAATATCAAGTTTACTGTAAAGTACCCCTCGTGGCTCCATATCATACATGGCGGAGCACAGAGGAGCTTCGCTACTGCGGCAGAAGCCTCCAAGATGTTGAGGAACTGACAAAACACCAGCCATCCCCGAGCAGGGAGCCCAATGAGGAGAGCTGAAGCTGGACTGGGAATGGTTGACAGCTCCTAGAGAGCCTGTAACATGCATGGATGAGGACAACAGCATAGCACAGAATGGAGGAATCGGGCCTCCGGTATTCGCAATGGATGTTATGTGGAGTACATGTTAAGTTTGGTGAAGATATGTAGGTATAAGCTAGAGGGGGACATGAGTGAGAAAGAGTAGTTACTCACCTGTAACAGGTGTTCTCCAGGAGCAGCAGCAATCAGTCCTCACATATGGGTGACATCGATGTCGATGGAGCCCTTGCGGAGCATTTCCCCAGCTTTCTATGAAAGCCTTTGGGAATACTGCACGCATGCGCGGTCCACTTCCCGCCTAAAGGTGCCATCTTGCTCAGTCAAATGACATAGCTAAAAAACAGCACACAAAAATGTAAAATAAACTATGTACAACTGCAACTCCCAGTGGAGGAGGAAGGGTTGTGAGGACTGATTCCTGCTGCTCCTGGAGAACACCTGTTACCCTTCCTCGCAAAAATCATCGAAAAAACGGTTCAACTTCAACTTCAGGAACACATCGACAAACACGAAACACTCGATGACAACCAACACGGATTTCGTCCCAACCATGGAGTCAAAACACTACTGATCTACCTCTTCGATAGCATCCTAAGAATAACTGACACCAGGAATGGAATCATAATGATCTTCATCGACATCTCCTCAGCCTTCGACACAGTGGACCACAACACGCTCCTGGAAAGACTAACGAACACTGGTATACACGGTATCACATTGAAATGGTTCCACTTGTACCTAACAGAAAGACAGCTACAGGTCAAGTTGGGACACAACACCTCCCGGCCCATAAACGTACAACAAGGAGTACCTCAAGGATCCGCACTCTCAGCACTCCTATTTAACATCTACATACAACCAATATGCAACATCATGAAAGAGAACAACATTCAATACACAATATATGCAGACGACATCATGATATACACCCCGATATCAATCGACAACCCGGACTTCTCTAAGATAACAGACTGCCTTACCCAAATGGCAAGTTGGTGTCAAAACAACAACCTCGCAATAAACTACAACAAGACCGAAGCTTTAATCATCACTCGGAACCAAAACTTCATACACCCACCAAATATAAAGATACAAAGCACTACTATACCAATAAGGTCAGAAGTGAGATACCTCGGAGTTACTCTGGACAATAAACTCAATCTCAAGCCACACATAGACAAAACAATCCAAAAAGCCTACTACAAGATGCGAATCATCAGGAGACTGAAACCGCTGCTCGCCCCGGAACACTTCCGTACCGTCTGTCAAGCACTGATAACCCCACTGCTGGACTTCTGCAATCCGATATACCTTGGACTACCGAAACAAGCCCTCAAACCACTCCAAATGGCACAAAACACTGCAGCACGAATCATATCAGGAACTGCAAGACAGGAGCACATCACACCTACCTTAAAGGACTTACACTGGCTTCCAATCGGTGCTCGCATCAGATACAAAACTGTCATAAACCTATTTAAGATAAAACAGCACACATCAGCCAACAGCCTGCACTCCCTCATACAACCAGACACCAGCACACGTCCCAGAAGAAAACAAACACACAACCGAGTCAGCACCCCCAGTGAATACAAACACACACGCAAGGACACAACGGACAAAGCACTCTCCATGGCTGCTCCAACAATATGGAACAAACTCCCGGACGATTTGAGGGCTACTACAGACCTCAAGGACTTTAGAAAACAGCTAAAAACCATGCTGTTCATAGAACACTATGGACACATCACATAACCTCAGGGAATGTATAACAGCACATGATACCGCCTAAACAATGTATGTATGGAATATGTTTTTTGCACCACTGTATATAGCCCACTCTGTACATAGCTCATACCAATCTAGCACACAATACAACACACACACTCAATTTCACCCTCACTGCATGTATAACACACTCACTTTACCCGATTGTTTGCTGTGATACCACCTTGATTATTAAGATAAGGCGGTTTAGAAATACTGTTAAATAAATAAATAAATAAAATACAGGTGAGTAACTCTCCAGGACAAAGCAGGAAGTCAGTCCTCACATATGGGTGACTCCCAAGCTCTGGGCTACCAAGGAACCCAGGCTGAACAAGAGAACTCCCTCTAGTCCCAGCATCAAAGAATACTTTTCACTGAAAGAACCTCCACCGATAGTCTAACAGAGGGCTGGAGGGCAGGAGTTGCCTAAACCTCAAAGACATTCCGAAGTACTGCCTGGCCAAAAGCACTGTCCCTACGGGACTCCCTCTCCAAGCAATAATGAGCTGCAAAAGTCTGGCTTGAGGACCAAGTTGCAGCCCTGCAGATGTCTGCCAACGGTACAGAGCGGAGATGAGCTACTGAGGCAGCCATTGCCCTGACACGATGGGCCATGACCTGACCCTGCAAGGGAAGGTCAGCCGCCCTGTAAGCCCAGGTGATACAGTCAGCCACCCATATGGACAAGGTACGCTTGGACACAGCTAACCCCAAATTATTAGGGTCAAAAGAGATGAAGAGCTGAGTAGCCCTTCTATGTCCTTGCGTACGGTCAAGGTAGAAGGATAAGGCCCTCCTACAGTCCAGGGTATGCAGGACTGCTTCAGCCTGGCTTGCATGAGGCCTAGGGAAGAATGTTGGAAGAACCACCTTCTGGTTGAGGTGGAAAGAGGAGACAACCTTTGGGATGAACTTTGGATGAGTCCTCAGGACTACCCTGTTCCTATAGAAGCAAGTGTAAGGCCTGTCACAGACCAGGGCCTGAAGCTCGCTCACTCACTCGCCTGGCCGAGGTTAGGGCTACCAGGAAGAGTGCCTTCCAGGACAGGAAGCGGAGAGGACAAGAAGCCATCGGCTCAAAAGGTAGGCAAGTCAGTTGCTGCAAGACCACATTCAACTCCCACTCAGGGGCTGGAGGACGGACAGGAGGCTTGAGCAAGAGCAAACCTCTGAGGAACCGGGACACCAAGGGGTGAACCGACAGAGAGTGTCCTTCCACCAGTGAGTGGTGAGCTGCTAGAGCTGAGAGCTGGACCCGAACAGAATTGGACTTAAGGCCCTGATTTGATAAATGTAGCAGGTACTGAAGCACCACTGGTACAGTACAGGAGAAAGGATCTTCTGTACGTAGCTGACACCACACAGAAAACCTCTTCCATTTCAGGGCATAGGTTTTTCTAGTGGACTGCTTCCTAGAGGCCAGGACAACCTCCTCAACTTCCTGAGGGAGGCCCCAGGGAGCCCAAACTACCCTTGCAGCTTCCAGGCCATCAAATTGAGAGATTTGAGGTTGGGGTGCAGAAGAGACCCCTGGGTCCTGAGAGAGAAGGTCGGGCTGCAACCCCAGAGGTAGTGGAGTGTCCACTGCTAGTTGAAGAAGAAGTGGGAACCAAGGTTGCCTCGGCCACCTGGGGGCTACCAGAAGGACCGAGGCCTTGTCCTGTAGAATCTTGAACAGGGTTCTGGCCACCAGACCAAACGCATACAGCAGGCCCTGGGACCAGGAAATCAGAAAAGCATCTGCTGCTAGCTGCAGGGCATGCGGTTGCCTGGAGCAGAACCTGGGCAGCTGTCTGTTCAGGGGACTGGCAAATAGATCTATGGATGGAAGTCCCCATCTCAGGAAAATCTTCTGAACCACCAAGTGATGGAGTTGCCATTCGTGGGGCTGCAGAATCCTGCTCAACCTGTCTGCCAGGTAATTTTCCTGGCCAGGAAGATAAACCGCCCTGAGAGACATGTTGCGCCTGAGTGCAAACAAGCAAAGGTCCTGTGCCTCCTGACAAAGAAGCCTGGACCCAATGCCGCCCTGTTTGTTCACATAAAACATGGCTACCTGATTGTCTGTTTGCACTAAGACAGACTGGTGGGCCAGGGTTTGAAAGAAAGTCTTGAGGGCTAAGCGAATATCCCGCAGTTCCAGTAGATTGATTTGCTGCTTGGCCTCCCAGGGAGACCACAGGCCCTGGGTGCACATGCCCAGACAGTGTGCTCCCCAGCCCTGCAGGGAGGCATCGGTGGTCAACACCACTGTGAACCCAGGTGGCTGAAAAGGCATCCCTTTCAGTAAGTTGGGGGGATGCAGCCACCAACATAGGGAGTGCAGGAATGGTCTGGACACCCTTACTCTGTCACTGAGGCTCCCTGTGTGGCCTGCGACCACTGAGTTCTGAGGCACCATTGCGCAGGCCTCATATGAAGCCTGGCATGGGGAGTCACATGTACTGTTGAAGCCATGTGGCCAAGAAGCCTCAGGCAGAGCTTGGCGGAGACCAGTGACCTGCTGAGAAACTGGTTTGCCAAGGCTATCAGTCTTTGGGCTCTGTCCTCTGTCAAGAAAGCTTTTGCCTGCAGAGAGTCTAGCCTTGCTCCTATGAACTCCAAGTCTTGGGAGGGGAGCAAAGTGGACTTTGCGAAGTTTATGACAAACCCCAGGTGTTGGAGTAGAGAAATCGTTCGGAGGGTGGCTTGCCTGGCCTCCTGGCACATCTGACCCCTGATGAGCCAGTCGTCCAGATAGGGGAAGACAAAGATACCCTTATTTCTTAAGTAGGCCGCCACCACTGCCAGGCATTTGATAAAGACCCTGGGAGCGGAGGTGAGGCCAAATGGCAGCACTCTGTACTGATAATGGTTTCCTCCCACAATGAACCTGAGGTACTTTCTGTGGTCTGGATGAATGAGGATGTGGGTGTACGCATCCTTTAGATCTAAAGAGCATAGCCAATCTCCCTGCTGGAGGTAGGGCAGAAGTGTTCTAAGAGTAAGCATCTTAAACTTCTCCTTCTCTAAGAACGTTGAGATTTCTGAGGTCGAGAATAGGCCTGAGGTCCCCTGTTCTCTTTGGTACTAGGAAGTACCTGGAGTAGAAACCGTGACCTTGTAGGTGGGGAGACACAGGTTCCACCGCCTTGTCTCGCAACAGACCCTGAAGCTCCTGCAGGAGGAGGGCTGTATGGAGAGGAGGCCTTGGAGGCTCTCCTGGAAAGTAGGGAGGAGGCAACTGATGAAAATGAAGCAGGTAGTCCTTGTGGACTATGCTTAAAACCCACTTGTCTCCTGTAATGGGTGGCCACCGGTGGGCAAACAGAGCTAGTCGACCTCCTGTACAGGGATGGGACAACAGAGATGGAGAGGCTATGCCTTGGGAGTCAAAAGCCCCCACCCTGCTGAGTGGGAGCAGGAGCCGGAGGCTTGGGGGCCTTCTGCCTATGGGGCCCATGTCCCTGCCCCTTGGCCTGCTGACCCTGTGGGGGAGCGAGGGAGACCTGGTAAGGTTGGAACTGTTTGTAGGCAGTCGCCTTCCTCGGGTAAAAGGACTTCTTACCCGAGCCTGTCTTCTTATGTGAAGGGACAGAAGTCTTTCGAGACAGCCTTGTCCTCGTGAGGTGCTCGGTTTCGAGTTCAGCAGCCTTCTCGGCCATGGGCTTGCCAAAAAGGTTCACACCTCGGCAAGGGACATCGACCAACTTGTCTTGAACCCATAGCTCGAGGTCCAATGACTGCAGCCATGCCTGGCGTCGAGCCGCGATGCTGGCTGCCGCAACACGGGCCGAGGCCTCGAAGCCATCGTAGGCTGCTCGTGACATGAACTTAGAGCATTCCCGGATCCCCGAAGACAAGGACTTGAACCTCTGAAAAGGTTCCCCAGAGAGCCCAGCAGAGAACCCGGCAAGCTCCTTTGCCAGGTCCCGCAAGTACATACCCATGTACAGCTGGTAAGACTGGACACGGCAAGCAAGCATCGAGCCCTGGAAGCACTTTCTACCAAACGCATCCAGGTTCCGGGCCTCCCAGCTGGGAGGCACCGCGGAGTGCATCTTCTGGCTTTTCAGACGATGCATGGCCGATTCCACCACCATGGAATGGTGCGGTAGCTGCGCTTTCTGAAACCCAGGGCTCTTACGGAGTCGATAAATGGAATCGACCCGTTTGCTTAGAACCAGTGCCGAGGCCGGTGCCTCCCACATCCGGAAAAGGAGCCATTCCAGCATCGGAGGAACCGGCACAGTAAAGGCCTCCTTCTGAGGAGATTCATACTGGAGGGCCTCGAGCTCTTCGGCTCGAGGCTCCTCCTCGGGGTCCACTGGGATCGCCAAAGCAGTGGCCATATCCCTAACGAACTCCGAGAACCGGGTATCCTCCAGAGGGGACCTACTCCGGGGCTCAGACTGCGGTGAGTCCAACGGGATGCACAGAGTCTTGAAGATATCGGGGGACTCCTCGTCCTCCATCTCCCAGGCGGACTCCTCCGAAGAGGAGTCGGGCTCCGACCGCGCGAGGCCCGGCAGCACCCGCCCCGACGCCAAAGGCACTGGCGTCAACACCCTCGGTCCCGACCGGGAGGTCGAGGGTGACCGTGACCGAGGACGACCTCGAGCCTTCATGGTCTCGAGTATCGGCTTGGTCTCCGGGGTCGACTTCGATGTCGATGTCCCGGTGGTCGGGGCAGATGCGCCAGCGAGGTTGGCCATCAGCACCCGCAGCTGATCCATGAAGGCGAACAGTCTGCACTCCAAGGCTGTCAGCCTGAGACCCAGCTCAGGAGACTCAGCAGCCACCAACTCCGGGCCCCGGCGGCGCCGAGCCCGACGTCGGCTCCCTGGAGGAGAGTCCTCGAGGACAACAGGACTTACGTGTCCAGCAGACTCCGGCTCTACCCGAGGTACTTTTGACGGCTTCTCCTGTTTCACGGGCCTGGGACAGCGGTCGGGGATCCTAGCCCTCGAGGAGCCAGGGACCTCCTCCGACGCCGCCTTCGCGAGCCACTTCTTCCTCTTTCGCTCCCACTCAGGGGACCCCCCTCTCCGAGGAACCCCGACGATGCTCAGGGTCAATCTCCCGAGAAATCGAGGCCTCAGACGAGGTCCAGGCTCGGCCGGAGGCCGAATCAGAGAAAAGCCTTTCCTTTTGGTGCTGACGACTTCGCAGTGCCTTAGTGGACATTTTCCCACACGATCCACAGATCTTAGGATCAGGACCGAGGCACCGAAGGCAGCAGTCGTGTGTGTCCGTGAGAGACATTAGCTTCTTGCACCAATCACACTTCTTAAAACCACTGGAAGCCATCGGGGAAAAAAGAGCCCCCGCAAGGTCAAAGGACCGGCCTTCCAGGGAAAAAGAAAAAAAGGGCGCGAACGCCAGCCACGAAGGGCAAAAACTGAAAAATAAGATCGGGCTCGATACCAGTGTACCGAACCCGGCGAGAAGGGGAACCGGCGTCGAACCGGAGCAAAAACCGCAAAGAAATCGCAGGGATTCAAAGAAAAAATCCAACTGTTTTCCGGGTGAACTAGGACAAGCGTCCGACGGGCTCCACGGAAAAAGAGAGACTGAGCAAGATGGCACCTTTAGGCGGGAAGGGGACCGCGCATGCGTGCAGTATTCCCAAAGGCTTTCATAGAAAGCTGGGGAAATGCTCTGCAAGGGCTCCATCGACGTCGATGTCACCCATATGTGCGGACTCACTTCCTGCTTGGTCCTGGAGAAAGTACCCTAGGACAATCGGATGGGGGGTGGATGGGGTAACTTACTTGGCAGGTTGATTGGTCAGTGCATACTGTGGGTTAAGGGGTAATGTGGAATGCGATTAGAATATATATTATGAGGGTGCAGCACCCATTTACTACTAGTCTGCCTATGGGGCAATGTTGGATATTTACCTCATGATGTGGGTTGCATGTTTTGTGGGACATGATTGTATGTTGTTAATTACCATGATAATCCCAATTTGGTTATGGGGGAGGGGTTTGAGTCGGGGATGTGGCTTGTGAGTATTTAGTAAGCTGGTTGGGGAGAGGGGATCTACATACACATTTTAGTGACTATGAGGCGTAGAGGGTTAGGGTTAATGAGAGTGAGAGGGGATGGAGGGGGGTACGAGGTAGGAAGTGGGGGAGGTAAGGGGGTGGGGGGGAGGTAAGGGGGTGGGAGGGTGTTTGGGGAGGAAGGGGGCATGGGGGGGAGGGCAGCACAGCTCTAAAGGGAAGAGAAGGTTAGGAATAAGAACTAGGATGGGAATAAGGGAGGAGCCCCAGGCTGGGGGGGGGGGGGGGGTAACATTTACAGCCCAAATGTTTTGGATCAAGCACTATACGCGCGTTTAGCCTCTAGAATAGAGCAATTGCCCAATGTCCCCTTGATATTAGGGGGAGACTTTAATGGGGTGCTGGACACAAATTTAGACACCACGCGAGGGGCAGAAGACAGAGCACAAGGGGCCACGGCCAGGGCTTTGCAGAGCCTTCGAAGGCAGCTGGGGTGGTTGATCTGTGGCGCTTGTTGCACCTAACAGAGAGAGATTTTACTCACCAGTCGCGAGCACATGGAACCAGTGCTCGGATCGACTACATTTTCGTATTGAGAGGTTCTTTTGCGCATGTAATGGATGCACAAATTGGCCCATTGGAGATTTCTGATCATGCCATGATCTGGGGGGAACTGGAGTGGGCTCAGAGTGATATGCGGTCACGGATTTGGCGGTTTCCCTTGGAACTTTATAGAGACGCGGATTTCCAACTTTACCTCAAACAACGTTGGCAAGACTTAAGTCAAATAATGAAAGGCACAAGGTTGATCCGGAACTCTTTTGGGAAACGGCTAAGGTTGTTTTACGTGGGGATATCATTGGTTATTCGGCGCGAAAAGAGAGATTGTTAACAGAACAGATATTTCTATTAGAAAAGCAAACGATTAGGGACCGGCACAAATACGCGAGCAACCCCAGCGCCATAAATAAGAAAGTGCTGTGGGAATCCCAAGCAGCACTTCACGAATTGCTCCACAGAAGGGCAAAAAAATTGTTTGCGTATTATCGCTATCAGTTATATAGGTTCGGGGACAAACCAGGGAAACTACTAGCACGTTGCCTTCAGGGTAGTAGGGGGCCAAGAACGGTTGCAGCGCTAAGGGACACTCATGGTACATTACAGAGGGACAGCTGGGACATTGCCAGGGTTTTTTGCCTTTTCTATCAAAAACTGTACCAACGGGAGGGAGGAGATGGAACCCTTATGGACGACTACCTGAAAGGGCTGCGGTTACCAAGCCTGGGGCAGGAACAGAGGGCCCAATTAGAGCGCCCAATTATGCTAAAGGAGGTACACCATGTGATACAGAGGGCTCGTTGCTACAAGGCACCGGGTCCAGATGGGATGGGAGCTGAATTTTACAAGTTACTAGGGGACTTAGTACCTCCCCCACTAGTGGCGGTGTATCATAAAAGGATAAACCAGGGCGGGTTCACATGGGGGGAGAATCATGCGCATATTATTTTATTGCCCAAGCCGGGTAAGGATCATCTGCAGGCTGCAGCATATAGGCCCATATCACTATTGAACTTTGATCTGAAAATATTGGCAAAAGTATTAGCGGAGCGATTAAGCCCGTTGCTGTGGGATCTGATCCAGGAGTCACAGGTGGGTTTTGTACAGGGCCGCCACGCTGTACGTAACCTGCATAGAATCATAGCATCTTTGGAATGGGTCCGGGAACAAGAACGGCAATCTCTGCTGATTAGCTTTGATGCGGAAAAAGCATTCGATCGCGTGAATTGGGGATATCTGCATGCTCTCCTACCATACTATGAGCTTTGGGGAGACCTTTTGCAATATGGTCAAGTTCCTTTACACGGGACTCACTGCAAGTGTGCTGTGTAATGGAGTTCTCTGATAGATTTCCCCTGGAGAGGGGGACAAGACAGGGGGGTGCCCTCTTTCGCCACTGTTATTTGTGCTGTCCCTGGACCCTTTCATATGGAAAACAGAGCAGAATAGGGAAATACCGGGGGGGGGGTTGCGTATCGGGGGGTCTGGGTTTAAGATCGCGGCCTTTGCCGATGACCTCCTAGTACACATGCTTTCACCGCAACAATCACTACCTATGTTAGAAGAATTTTCTGTGTTTGGCAGGTTTGCATATAGATAAGTCTGAGGCCCTAGATGTGCTGGGAACGCTGAAGGGGAACTGGAGAGGTGTGTTCCCGCTTCGGTGGGCAGGGGATTCCTTCCTCTATTTGGGAATCCTCTTAACTAGAGAACCAGTGGAACTATATAAGCAGAACTTCGAGAGGATTTTCCTCAAGCTTCAAGCACAATTGTGAGCATGGCGTCCCCTTCCCTTGTCCTTAGGGGGGAGAATAGCGGAGGTGGGGATGGTAGTACTGCCCCGGGTGTTATACTGGATGCAGCTGCTCCCAGTGTGGTTGACACAACAAGACCTGGTGCGTTTGGAAAGGGAGATACGGGGATTCTTTTGGAAAGGGGCGAGAGCACGCATCCCGATGGTTCGGATGAAGGGCGGGTGGCGGACCGGAGGGATGGGTATCCCGGATTTACGGCTGTATGCCCTGGCGTGTCAGGCATGTCATTTAGGGGAATGGTTGGGAGATACAGAGATTTATACACCCAGGGCACTGGAGGAATCCCTGGTAGCTCCCCAGACGCTATTGGCAGCTTTACACTTGGAGGGAGCCCAGCTTCCAAGACAGGTGACTCAAAGTGTTTTAGTGAGCCTGGTACGACGCAGGTGGATGCAATTGTGTCGGTACTGGGGTAGGTCCCCAGTTGTCTCCAGTTGGTTGCCTCTGCAGGGCAATGATACTTTTACCCCTGGTTCTACATCAGTGATATTTCAGAAGTGGAGGGAGAATGGTATTCGCTACATTGGACATGTGGTGGATCCTCAAGGGAAGTGTAAGTCCTTCAAGACTCTTGGTAAGGAGTACGGGCTGAGTGGCCGCCACTATTTCGCATACTTCCAGATTTCTCACTATGTCGCGTCTTTGCCAGTAAATGAGTTAACATCCAAAAGTTCGGCGAGGATACTGGCGTTTTTTGCGTTGGGGGAGGGGTCGCTGCCTACAATATCGATATTGAGGAAAAAATGGGTTCCTTATATTAAACCGCCGGACTATTTGAGAGAGGAGGCACAGTGGGCGGAAGAGTTGGCCCAGGAGGTGCCTCTGGGGTCTATTCTGAAGCCCTGAACCGGATTGGGAGATTGGTGGAGGGGACTAAGTGGTGCAATTCAAAAGTATTATTCGAGCACACTTCTCCTCAAGAAGAGCGCTGTGGAGTGGCCTGGATTGTGATGGGCGGTGCCCTAAATGTGCGTCACCCTTAGCAGGCCTGGGGCATATGTGGTGGGGCTGTCGGAAAATCCATGCATATTGGGAAAGGATTAGCCATTATATGAGTGTTTTGCTTCGACAACAGATCAAATGGTCTGGAGCCTTGGTAGCACTGGATCAGTTGGGGCCACTCCACCCAAAGGGGAGATGGGATTGCACACTGGTGAGAAAGGCATGTCTGGTGGGGAAGGGCCTGATATTTCACCGATGGAGAGAACAGATCCCCCCTACCTTCTGGAAATGGCTTAACAGTTTTCATCAACTGATGCTCTTCGAGAGGAGGGAGGCTAAGGGCAGTGGTAAACGCTGGGCTTCCTTTCTGTTGATCTGGGAACCGTATGTCCAACAACTTGGACCATATGCCCGTAACGAGGTTTTACAAATGAGGTAAAATAGTTGGGATCCCGTTGACAGAGAGTAGAGGTGGGTCTTATAGGACAGTTCTTGGTTAGGATAGTAGGAGGGGAGCTGTGCTGGGGGGAGAGGGAGGAGGGGGGATAAATAACATAAAATGATATACCACATTCTATTGACAACTAGCCTCTGGACTGGTGGACAAGAGTCAGCCCCACCCAGTTGCATTGTGTTTGTAAGTATCTATACGATTTGTGATCTTTTTTGTGTGGTTCCATAAATAAAGAGTTAAAAAAAGAGGAGAAATATTCAAAGGCTGTCAAAACAGGCATTATATCCACTCCAGCTAGTGCAAAACACTGCCGCTAGAATCCTAACAGGTGTATCGAGTCGTCAACACAACTCCAACTCTGAGAAGTCTGCACTGGCTCCCAATTGCTCAACGGATTAAACACAAAACCATAACCACCACCTATAAAATGCTCCATAATCTCTCCGCTCCCTGTCTCGAGGATCAAATCTCAAGAGCATCGCAACAAGACCCAGAAAGATCAGCAAATCAGAATCTTTTGGCCATTCCTCCTTTTAAGACCAAATGTATGCAAAAGACAGACAACAGAGCCTTCTTGCTCATATACCCCAACTATTTGGAACTCCCTACCTGAAGCCATCAGATTCGTTCAATTTACTCAAGATATGAAGAAACTATTAAAAACGCACCTCTTCATAGAACACTTTGAGCCTAATGACATTACTTAAATGTATATACCATAACCACCCACCCACCGTTGACTCAATCGTAACCCCCATATTTAATTCCAAGTTATTTACCCCTTGTTTTTTGTAAAACAAATCTCTTGAGACTGTGTGCTCCTGTTCAATGTAAACTGCCTTGCAGCAAAGGCGGTATATAAAAACTTAAATAAAAAAATTAATTCAGGCACTGCATCGTGAATAGTTTTATAAGTGTCAGAACCTTAAACAGAATGCGTGAACTGATAGGGAGCCAATTGCATGAGTAAGGGGGTGGGGCACGGTCAAATCTCCGGGTGCAAGTACGTACGTCCAAATAAAGAAAATAGGAACAGCATAAGCACCAGAAAGTTAAACACAAAGGATTAGTAAATCAGGTAACAAACTTGCAATAAAGGCAAAAACTAATACAAACTTTTCCAAGCATATTCAAAGCCAGAAGCCTGGAAGTGAAAGAGATACTCAGTGAGGACAAGGTCATAGCACAAAAAAATACATGAACTCTTTGCTTTGATCTTTATTGAGAAGATACTAAAAACATTCTTTGATGGTGGTCATTCAGAGGAATTGAAGCAAACAACTGTGAAAATGGAAGATGTAGTACAGCAACATGACAAAAGTAGGAGTTACATATCACCAGGACCAGGCCATATCCATTAGAGTTTTGAAAACTCAAAAATGAAATTGTAGACACTGGTGAAAGAGGTTTCTTGTATATGTAATTGTTCATAGCTTGTCTGAAGTTTTTGTTTTTCTTGCAGAAGCTGGTTTTCTTCTAAGCACTAAGCTAACCAGCATGTGGGAACATCACAATGCTGTGCTCTGCAGTGTTTTGACATCAGAATTGAAATGGTTAACTGGGTAATTCACTATTGCAGCTGAGAGAAACGGGGGATGACAGGAACAAACTTGCCAGAAAACAGCGAGTCCAATATTCAGCAGCAGCGATGAGAACTGCTAAAGTAGCTAGCTACCGCTGCTGAACTTTAAACCCGGATATTCAATGCTGGGGCCATATCCAAGCCCCGGCATTGAATATCTGTTGTCTGGGCAACCCAAGTTAAATGAGCAGTGGCATTATTCAACCACTAACTGGTTAGCTTCTGCATAAAAAGTTAGGCCAGCCTTTGCTGCGCCTGACTTTCGGCGCTTAGCGATAACCGGGCAGCAGCTCAATAGCATAGTTACTCACCTGTAACAGGTGTTCTCCGGGAACAGCAGGAATCAGTCCTCACATATGGGTAATATCGACGGAGCCCGTTCGGAGCATTTCCCCAGCTTTCACAGAAAGCCTTTGGGAATGCTACCATGCATGTATGGTCCCCTTCCCGCCCTAGCGTGCCATCTTGATCAGTCAGAAGACATAGCGAAAAAGGACTTAAAATAATGTACGGAGGAAACTCCAAGGGGAGGAGGGAGGGTTGTGAGAACTGATTCCTGCTGTTCCCGGAGAACACCTGTTACAGGTGAGTAACTATGCTTTCTCCGGGAACAAGCAGGAAGTCAGTCCTTACATAGACTCCCCAGTTCCAAGTTGCCGAGGACCAAACCACAACAGCACCAACGGCGACCAAACGGGTAGCCGTGAGTTGCAGAAGGTGAGACCCGATAGAGAGACTCTGCAAAACCCTAGCGTCCAGCAACTATATCACTCCAGTAGCCTGAACACAGAAGGGTCAGAGGGCAGGAATTGTCTACGCCCCGAAAATATTACAGAGTACTGCCTGACCGAAGGCACTTTTCCTGCGGGACTCACTCTCCAGACAGTAATGAGCTACAAACGTATGGATCAAAGACCATGTGGCGACCCTGCAGATTTCTGCCACTGGCACTGAGTGGAGGTTGGCTACTGATGTGGCCATACCCTGCACGAGATGTGCAGTGATCCAGTAGGGAGAGGCTTGCCCGCTGGTAGGCAAGAGTAATGCAGTCTGCCACCCAAGCGGACAGAGTTCGCTTTGTTACCGGGAATCCAAGTCTACTGGGGTCATAAGACACAAAAAGCTGAGGAGCCTTGCAATGGGCCTGTGTCCTCTGCAGGTAAAAGGACAGGACCCACTTAAAGTCTAGTGTATGCAATATTATCTCCTCCCTGTAGGCCTGGGGCCATGGAAAAAAAGTGGGAGTTACATAATCTTGCAAGGGGGACCATATCCGCTGAAACTCTTCCAACCGACCCTTACTTAACGCCACCCCCCTCTCCAGTTCCATAATACACGCCACCTTCTTATACCACTCCAGCATGCTGGGGGCCTCTACACACTTCCATTTCGCTGCAATAACAAGCCGAGCCGCCAGATACAAAAAATTGGTCAGCATCTTTTTATTCAAGCATGCCTCAGGGGGCCCCTCCGTATACCCCAGCAGCATAAGTGCGGGGTCTTCCCCCAGGGGCTCCCCGGTCACCTCCCGGCAGACCCCTCTCACCCCCTCCCAGAATAGTTGAATTTTGGCACAGGCCCATACCACATGGAACAAGGTCCCCCTAACCGAACACCCCCGCCAACAATCTGCTGTATCTTTAAGGTGCATTGCATAAAGTCGACTGGGAGTGAAATACATGCGAAATAACCATTTATACTGGGTATTCAAATGCGCTAAGCATATCGAAATTTTAGGGGTATTATTCCAAATTGTTACCCAGTTCTCCTCGGTCCACTCCCTCCCCAAGTCTCTGGCCCACTCTCTCTGGTATAGATGAAAACCCCGTACCTCCCCCTGGAGCCCCCTATATAGCTGGGCCACCAGCCCCTGCGGGGTCGTATAAAGAAGGATTCGAGCCAATGCGGCGGACCCAGAAATCGAGCCCTATGAGTCGCCAAAAAGTGCTCCAACTGGAGCAAGCAAAATACCCACGGCGGCCACTGGTGACATCTATCCATAACTTCCTGCCTCGTCAGGAACCTATTCTCCACAATGAAATCCAGTACCTTTTCCATACCATTCCCCCGAAGCCAGCGAAACCTACCAGGGTCCATTACATAAGGTGGAAACAGTTCCCCCTGAGTCAAAAACCCAGTCTTGACCCCGCCACCTCAAAGGCCATCCACCTACACACCTTCCGCCAAATCTCCACCGTCGGGCCCACTAGCGGATGTGTCCTCACCCCCTCCAATCTGCCCAGCTCTCCGGAGAAAGCTACAGTCCCCATATGCTCCACCGATACCTGTGTCGCTTCCAACTCAATCCAATGCTGATGCGGGTACTCCTTCCACCAATAATACACAATCTGCACTTGCACCGCCCAGTAATAGAACTTACAATTAGGTAGCGATAAACCATCTGCCGCTCTGGGAGTCATCAACGTTTTGAGAGCTATCCGACCTCGTTTCCCATTTCAAATAAACTCAGCTATCATCCTGTTCAGGTCTCGAAAAAACCCATCCGGAAAAACAGAGAAGACCCTCTTTGAGCCACAGCTGAATGCATCCAGACTCTCGAACATCCTCTCTTCTTCTGCTGAAAAACTGGCAGGCCTTGGCTGATTCAAACATTGTCATTAGGTCCATGACCGGTGTAGCCGATCGGCAGACCACCTGCTCGAACACCTCCTGAATGAGCTGCCACTCTCCAGGGTCGATGCGCACTTGGCTGAGGTATCTGCCATCACATTGTCAAATCCTGCTATGTGTGCCGCCGATAACACATGGAGACAAATCTCTGCCTATCCGAACAGCCTTTCGGCCTCCTACTCCAGGGCTGCACTGCCCATGCCTCCTTGCCGATTGATGTAAACCACCGTGGTCACATTGTCCGAGAGGTCAAGGTCACCGCTCGCATCTCAAGCTTGTTGATCGACCACAGTGCCTCCTGAGGACTCCTGTCCCTGAACAAAGCGTCCTTCGCAATGGGCACCACAACCTGGGACAGGGGTTGACTCTGATGGAACCATCGACGGAGCAGAGCCCTCTGCAGCGGTTGCATGTGCGCCCTTGCCCATGGGACTAGCTCGAGAGTGGCCACCAGGGTTCCCAGAACTTGCAGATAATACCACGCTGGTCTTGCCATCTTCAGGAACTGCCGTATCCACTGTCATAGCTCCTGCGTCCAGCGATCCAGCAAGAAAACCTTGCCCACGCGGGTATCAAAGAATGCTCTCAAATACTCTAGGCTCCTGGGCCGGCCGTAAATGACTCTTGGCCAGTTTGAACCCCCAATTGAGACTTTGAAGGAACTCTCCCACCCGCGCTGTTGCTCTTTCACTATCGTCCCTGGACTTCACCTCGATCAGCCAATTGTCTACGTACAGGTGGACAAGAATATAGTAATTACACTTACCTGGTAATTGTAGTTCCTTGAGAGACGACAGCTTAGTCCTCTACGTATGGGTTGTGCACCTCTTCCTGCAGCATGAAGACTGGACCAATCAAATTTCAGCATCACTGGATACAGCATCTCTGCCATCTCCTCCAACCCAGTGAACTACTGTCAAAGCAAACTCAGAAAAAATAGCTAACCTTTAAGCAGAGAAATCATCAGCAGAATGCAAAATTTTTTTTTTTTTTTTTTTTGTGTTTTCCATTTACCAGATTAGATTATAGAAAAGAGACCCAAAGAAAAGGTCTCACCACTGCCTCAGCACAAGCAGCCAGAGAAAGAAAGAATAGAAAGGAAAAACACACTCACCTGTGAAAAACGACTGTTGAAGCAAAGGCGTGCCGAGCCAAAAAAAGAGTACTAGGGAGGGCCGGAGGACTAAGCTGTCGTCTCTCAAGGAACTACAATTACCAGGTAAGTGTAATTACTATTTCCTTATCGTTCCTCCAGCTTAGTCCTCTACGTATGGGATGTAACAAAGCAGACTAACGGGCGGGATTATTCCAGCCGGCACGCAACACCGCGGAACCAAAACTGGCATCGGCCGCCGCCAAGACGTCAAGACGATAGTGCTTACTGAAAGTGTGGAGAGAAGACCATGTGGCCGCCTTACATATCTCCACCGGCGAAACCAAGCTATGCTCCGCCCAAGATGCCGCATGCGCTCTGGTAGAGTGAGCTCGCAGACCGACTGGCGGAACTCGACCCTGCAACAAATAGGCCGAGCCAATCGCCTCCTTAATCCAGCGGGCAATGGAAGCCTTCGCCGCTGCCTCACCTTTGCGAGGCCCTCCAAAGAGAATGAACAAACGATCGGATTTGCGGAAATCGCTAGTGACTTTCAAATATCGACGCAAAACTCTCTTAAGATCCAACCGACTGAGTCCCCGATCGGAGCCTTGTTCCCCAGACGCGGGAAACACTGGAAGCGACACTACCTGATTCAAATGAAAGGCAGAAGACACCTTAGGCAAAAATGAAGGTACCGGGCAGAGAACCACCTTCTGATCGGAGAAAGAAAGGAAGGGCTCCCTGCAAGAAAGAGCCTGAAGCTCCGAAATGCGACGAGCTGAGCAAATTGCTACCAAGAACACCGTCTTAAGGGTCAGATCTTTTACCGAACACCGCGAGAGCGGCTCAAAGGGAGCCGCACTGAGAGCATGCAAGACTAAGTTGAGATCCCACGCAGGGACAGAAATGCGGCGGGCCGGACGCAACCGGGAAACGGCCCTCAAGAAGCGTATCACATCAGCATGGGCCCCCAGCGCCACGCCCTGAATTTTACCCCTGTAGCAGGAAAGCGCCGCCAACTGCACCTGTAAGGAACTGGCAGCCAAACCTTTGGCAAAACCATCTTGCAGAAAATCCAACAGTAGCGGCAGAGAAGCCGTAGCCGCTCGCACCTGACACCGAGAACACCAGTCCTCAAAAATACGCCAGACGCGCACGTAGGCTAGCGAAGTGGACCTCTTGCGAGCTTGAAGCAGAGTTGCTATGACCGCCTTGGAATAACCTTTCTTCCTTAGCCGCGCCCTTTCAATAGCCAGGCCGTAAGAGAGAATCTCCCCACTTGCGGCATGCGAAGCGGACCTTGACACAACAGATCCGGGTCCAGGGGGAGACGCCACGGAGGGCCTTCCACCAACCGCATGAGATCGGCATACCAACGACGACGGGGCCAATCCGGCGCTATTAACAGCACCCGACCCCGGTGAGACTCGATTCGCTGAATCACTCGCCCGAGAAGCGGCCACGGCGGAAAGACGTAAAGAAGACCCCTTGAAGGCCAGACCTGCAGCAGAGCATCGATGCCCTCCGACATCGGCTCTCGGCGGCGACTGAAGAATCGAGCCGCCTTCGCAGACTGGAACGTGGCCATCAAATCCATTACCGGCTGCCCCCAACGCAGAACTACCTGCTCGAACACCGCCGGATTGAGCTCCCACTCTCCGGCATCCACGTGGACTCTGCTGAGAAAATCCGCCGTCACGTTGTCCTTCCCGGCAATATGCGCTGCCGATATTGCTTGTAGCCTGGGCTCTACCCACTCGAACAGCGACCGAGCTTCCATTTCTAGGCCCGAGCTGCCGGTGCCGCCTTGTCGATTTATGTACGCCACTGTCGCCGCGTTGTCGGAGAGAATCCGCACCGCCCTGTGCGATATCAGGGTCTCGAAGCTTTGCAACGCTAACCGGACTGCTCGAAGTTCCAAGCGGTTGATCGACCAACCGCTCTCTTCCGTAGACCAGAGGCCCTGCGTCACTTGAGCTCCGCAGTGCGCTCCCCAGCCCGTCAGACAAGCATCCGTCAACAGCGGAATCCAATCCGGCTGCTCTAAGGACATTCCCGCTCAGAGCGAGGCCGGCCGAAGCCACCACGTCAAGTCCCGACATACTCTCGCCGGGCAGTGAAGATGCCTGCTCAGGGGATCGGACTGATTGGACCAACGACGCAGCAGGGCCCGCTGGAGAGACCGCATGTGAAAGCGAGCCCACGGCACTACCTCTAAGGAGGCCGCCATCGTTCCCAGCAACTGAAGGTAGTGCCAAGCCGATGGAGCTGGGGTTTGCCGAAACCGACGAACAAGAGACTGAAGACCCAGCACTCTGCGTTCGGGAAGAAAAACGAAGCCCCTGTGAGTATCGAAGAGCACCCCCAAATACTCGAGGGACTGCGACGGAACCAACTGGCTCTTCCGCGGGTTGACGACCCAGCCGAGGGACTGCAGCAGGCCTACCACTTGCGCTGTTGCCGACAAGCTCGCCGAACGGGATTTGCCTCGAATCAACCAATCGTCCAGATAGGGATGCACCAGCACCCCTTCTTTGCGCAATGCCGCTGCCACGACCACCATGATTTTGGTGAAGACTCGAGGAGCGGTTGCTAGGCCGAAGGGTAAAGCCTGAAACTGGAAGTGACCCCACGGTAGAGCGAACCGGAGATAGCGCTGATGCGCCTCCCGAATAGGGATATGGAGATAAGCCTCTGTGAGGTCGAGTGATGTGAGAAACTCGCCCTTGCGAACGGCCACAAGCACGGACCGTAAGGTTTCCATCCGAAAGTGCGGCACCCGCAGACAGCGGTTTACACCTTTGAGATCCAAAATGGGACGAAGAGTCCCACCTTTCTTTGGCACCACGAAATAAATGGAATACCTTCCTAGACCATATTCTTCCGGGGGCACGGGAACCACCGCTCCCAGCTGAAGCAGATGATAGAGGGTCTGCCGGACTTGAGCCGTCTTCCGAGCTCCCCGGCAGGGAGACGCCACAAAGGAATCGAGCACGGGTCTGGACAAATCCAGGGCATACCCGTCTCGAACGATCTCCAAAACCCATTGATCGGACGTTATCTGGGTCCAAGCAGAGAGAAAACGTCGAAGACGCCCTCCGATCACTGTAATCTCCGCCTGGACCCGCTGCCCTTCATTGGGGCTTACGGGCGGCGGCAGGGGTAGCTGTCGCGAATCCGCGACTGGCTCCTCGAAAACCCCGAAAGCTGGAGGTCCGCGAGACATATCGACCGCGCTGAAACCCCCCATAGCGGGGAGAGCGAAATCGACGAAAGTCCCGAGACTGACCCCGAGGGGCAGAAAGGAACCTCCCCCTTTTTGGCCGATCTTCCGGCAAACGACAACCGCCCTTGGACTCCCCCAAATCCTTGACCAATCTGTCAAGATCCTCACCGAACAGCAGCTTACCCTTGAAGGGCAGTCTGCCTAGCCGCGATTTGGAAGAACCATCCGCTGCCCAATTCTTCAACCAAAGGGCTCTGCGGGTAGCCACTACGGACGCCATACTATTGGATAGCGCCCTGATTAGGTCGTAATGAACATCCACCAAATATGCCGAACCCGACTCCAAGCGCTGAAGCTCACCTACATCTTCTGATTCCAAGGCCGGCACCTGTCGAAGCCGCTGAACCCAGCGAAGACAGGCCCGAGCAATCCAAGCCCCACAAACAGAGGCCTGCAGCGCAACCGCGTCCGCTTCAAAGGACTGTTTCAAGAGACCATCCATTTTCCTGTCCTGCGGCTCCCGTAACGCCGCACTACCTTCCACAGGAATAGTGGTCTTCTAAGTGACCGCCGAAACCGCTGCATCTACTTTGGGGGAGCGAAACCGCTCGAGGTCCGCGTCGGCCATAGGATACAGCTTGCGCATAACTTTTACACCCTTGAGGCCAGATTCAGGAGTATCCCATTCCGTCTGAATCATCTGATCGATGACTTTATGTATGGGAAAAACCACCTGAGTCTGCCGCACCGCTTGAATGATGGGGTCGGCCCCGTCAGATTCGTCGACCGACGGCGCAGGTGCCAAACCGAGAGTGTTAAGCGCTTCTGCTACGAGCGCGGGCAACTCCTCCCGGCGAAACACCCGAATAATTTTAGCCTGATCCTCAGGTTCCGGGAGTTCGCCTTCCTCTAAGGGCTCTCCCTCCGCCTCCAAGTCGAAGTCTTGATCCTCGCCCTCCGGCCAATCTGTCTCCGACTGAACGGTTTCACGCACACGCAGGCGCTTGGGCGCTATGGGACCGGAAGATGGAAGCCCCGGCGCAGGGGACTGCGCGGTCGCCCCCGAACCAACGCCCACGCTCTGACGCTTACGACAGAATGCCTGGTGCATCAGTAAAACGAAATCGGGAGAAAAATCTTCCACGGGCAAAGCACTGAGCCCTGCCTGCTCTCCAGCACCCAAAGGTAGCGTCAAAGCCGTCCCCGACGGACCCTCCAGTGGAGACTCCAATTCCACAGCATCAGAGTCTTTCTGAGAGGTAGCAGCCATGGAACTCTCCAGGCGCTGCTCCATAGTAAGAGAGACAGAGGCACAGCGGTGACAGACGCCCGTCTCTGGAACCACGCCCCTGCGGGATCCACAAATTACACAGAGAGATCCCGCTGGCATGGAACCTCACCCTACGCAGCTCTCCAAGTGCGTACAAGGTAGTGACTGAAGCCAAAGGGCAAACACTGGTCCTGTATCAGAAGACCAGGACGCAAGGCTGGAAATAATGCCTCCGCCAGCTGCAAGAAAAGGCACCATGGGAAACGGCACCCAGACTCCAGCTGCCTAGGCCAGGCTGAACCAGGGCGGAGTGGCGCTGTACTGTCCCCTTTGTAACACCAGGTTCTGTGTTTGGTTTTTTGTTTTTTTTTATAACTGATGCCTGTGGAAAAAAACTGGTGTGCTCACTTGCTGCTGAAAACTCCAACACAGCAGCGAAATGAAAGCCAGCCCTCTGCTCCCAAAGGAGTAGAGAGCCAGAAAAAACGACCCCTCCCCCTCTCCCGAGGAAGGGACTCCGTGGAAAAAATAAAAGGAAATAAAACAAATAAAGGCAAACCAAGAGGAGGAATAAAATCAGAAAAATAAGAAAACAAAATAGACGAAGGGGAAAACCTCTGCCGGCACACACATGGACCGGGAGATAAACAAAACTCAGCCGCGTGTGCTACACACGGAGAACAAACCGCGGCTCACAAAATGGCCGCGGCAAGGCAAAAAGGCATTTTGGCGCGCTTTCCGTCGGCGACGGGAAAACCACCCGGCCGAAGAACAAATGCTTGAGGAGGCCTGCCTTACCCCCGCAGCTCAAGGAACTCGGGAGCAAAAACAAAAGGAGGACAGATGCAAACGCCGACGAACAGAGAAGAAGCCGCTTCCCAGCGTTTGCCCTCACTCTGCCGCCGGAATCTATCGGCACTCCCCCAGCGCACACCTTACCTCTATCGGAGGAGTGCAGCTGTGTACTTGCCACCGGAGCACTGACCCGAATATCCCTGGGACAGAGATCCTTAAATTAAGGAGGACAGAGTTAGAAAAAAGAAGCCGCTTAGGCCAGAACAGAGGAGAGACCTCCCTCGGGCCCCCCCCCCCCCCACGGGGAGCCGATGAAATGAGTAAATTTAAAGCAACAAGCACCCCTTAATCTAAGAAAGCAATAGAAGCTCTAATAGAGCCCAGAAGAGAAACTACAAAAAGGTTAGCTACAGTCTAAAGACCTAACTGACAAACTAGTGAGCCCAGCCAGGCTCACTCACGTCTTCCTGCTGCATGAAGACTGGACACACTGGGTTGGAGGAGATGGCAGAGATGCTGTATCCAGTGATGCTGAAATTTGATTGGTCCAGTCTTCATGCTGCAGGAAGAGGTGCACAACCCATACGTAGAGGACTAAGCTGGAGGAACGATAAGAAACCCTTCTTTGCAGAGAGCTGCCGCCACCACCACCATGACCTTGGTGAAGGTATGCGGGACAGTCGCCAGACCGAAGGGCAACGCTCGAAACTGGACATGGTCCCTTGGCACCTTAAAGCGGAGAAATTGCTGATGTTCTGGATGGGTGGGAATGTGCAGATACGCCTCCGTGAGATCGAGAGTCACCAAAAACTCTCTGCTTCCTACTGCCACTATTACTGATCGCAGCATTTCCATGTGAAAATGTGGTACCCGGAGACAGCAGTTCATGCCCTCGAAGTCGAGAACTGGGCAAAAGGAACCTTCCTTTTGGGCACCACGAAATACATGAAGCATCGACCGCAGACGTACTGGTCTCGCAGAACCAGTTCCATGGCTCGCAGCTAGAGGAGACAAGTCAAGATCTCTTCTAATGCCGCCAACACCGCTGCGTCCACTTTGGGCAATCAAAGGAGCTCGTTCTTACTCCGGCAGTGGGTATAGGCGCATCATGGATTGCACCGATTTAAGGCCAGCCTCTGGCAGATCCCACTCATCCTGGATCGTCTGTCCTACTACTCCATGTACTGGGAAGACTTTCTGCGATTTCCGTACCGCCTGGAACAGCGGATCCTACAGCACCTCTTCCTCTGCCGAGAGGTTAGCAGGCATATTCAGGGCCTTGAGGGACTCCAAGGTACACAGAGTGTGAGCCCTTTGGGAACAAGGAATTGTATCAGTACCTGTTTGTAATGATTGTAAACTGCTTTGATGCCCTTCGGCCTGGGCGATATATCAAGAAATTGCATAAACATAAGCATAAAAATGAGCATCGGTAGCTCTTCCCGGCGAAAAACCCGAACAATCCAGGCCTGATCCTCCTGTTCTGGGCTCTCTCCTTCTTCCAACTCCTCCTGCAGATCTAGCTCCGTGTCAGGGTCTTCCCTATCCAGCCACTTTGACAACGGTGATTGTGGCCACTCCTCTAAGCCTCTAGCCCGTTTAGACGCCACTGCTCCTGACTTGTGCTCTTTTGCGTCTGACACCCTCTTAGCCCTGTGTTCCGGGGCTGAGGAGCCACTTGCCAAGCCCTGTTGATGTAGACAAAACACCTTATGCAAAATTAAAACAATCTCCGGTGAGAACTCCTCCGGGATCAATATTGCTCCCTGGGCTTCAGGGGTGGATGGTCTGGGCATTGTGCAGGGACCGGGGGCCGGATCCATTGAAAGTAACATGGCGCCCACGCCCCCAGGGTCTCTTGCAACCAGGAAGGACTCTCCTGCCTCATCTCATCCTGCAGGCCCTGCTCCCATGACTTCGCCTCTTGCGTGCAGTCTAGGCAGACGCCTGCCTCTGAGACCACACCCTATCCTGGACTGCATATCTTGAGGATTTTTAGATTGCACTGCCATGATATATCTTAAAGATATGAAATGGACCTTGCACTGATCTAATCAAACTGACACTTTCTCCGAGTAAAGTTTACGTTTTTATTCTAATACTACAAATGGCTATAAGGGAGTACAGCTTCCCTTACAAGCAATATTACACATTTCATAGCTACATAATCTGGTCTAAGAGACAAGGGATGATCATGTTAGGTTACTCACTGACCACAGACAGATGGAAGGATTTCATTTGCCTCCTATTCACTGACTATCTTTCAAATTACATACATTTCTCGTATGCAGGTACTTCCTGTTTTCCACAGAGCTGTAGCTGCTACAAATCTTTCCCCCCTTCCCCCACTTATCTTTTATTTATTTCTGTCTCTGACTTTTTATCTGACCCTTCTCAGGAGAAAGTCACAATGTTTCAACCAACTGTCACTTAGATCTCCTGACCAGGCACAACAGCACTCTGAAATCCGCCCAGCAACAATGGCATATTTGATTAGGATTTTTCCACAGGTATGCATCAAGTCATTGTGCACCGAATAGGTTTTGAGCTCTATAACACAAGGAATGCTTAAGGATTAAGTGGGGTTCACCCCATTTGATACCATCCTATATCAGGCACTGCGGTCAGGCCGGCATGGTGGGAAGGGCTGGGGGCACTCTCCAGGAACACCCTTAATCTGTATCCGGATAGGTAAAAGGATCCCTAGCACAGTGCACTTCAACGGGCTCAGGCACAGAGCACTAGAGTACTGGAACTAAAATAAAATAAAATAAAACCAAAATCAAATTAACTGAAACTGAAATTAAAAAGAAACTGCAAATGGCCCCCTAGGAAGAGGCTGCTCTGTCCTGCTTTATTCTCCGGTGGCTGCCTCTCCTGGGCATCCAAAACACAGCAGGGGATTATACACATGTGGGCATGAATAAGAAGAAATCACACTTAAATGCAGCGGGGGGAGTTTCCCGCACTGCTGCTGGCTCACAAACATGCAGCTGCAGGCCGCTCTGTCTCCTCGTGTTCTGGCGGTTGCTAGTGGTTCCTGCTGTCCTCCCCCCCCCCCCCCCGCCATTCTTACCTTGAAGCATCTTTGCTGCATGTCTTTTCTACCCCTTGCTGAGCCTTCCTTCCAGGCTTCAACGCTGAGGGGGCGACTCGGGGCTGCCAGCTTTCATTCTGTCAATCAACTGCAGCCCCTGCGACGGCTTCTCACCCGATAACGGGTTCAGGAATAGCTAGAAGTCTTGGACTGAGGAAGGCCCCCACAGAACTCCCCACCCCAAAATCCTGGGGGGAGAGGGGGAAGAAGGAATATCCTCACCTCAGCCCTGTTGTCCCCCACGTTCTCTCTGCTCCTTCTGATTTTTTTTAAACTTCTGCTTTAAAAACAAAGAACCCTGCACCTTAACAGGGGGAAACTAAAAGCAAACTCTAACTAAACCTATCTCCTAAACAGTGCAACAAGGCAGTAGCAAAAGCCAGGAAGATGTTGGGTTGCATACAAGGAGGAATTACCAGCAGAAAGGAAGAGGTACTAATGCCACTCTATAAGTCACTGGTGAGGCCTCACTTGGAATACTGTGTTCAGTTTTGGAGACCATATCTTGCAAAGGATATAAAAAGACTGTTAACTGTTCAGAGGAAGGCGACCAAAATGATTTGGAGCCTGCATCAGAAGCCTTATGAGAAGAGACTTGAAGACCTAAATATGTACACTCTGGAGGAGAGGAGGGACAGGGGAGATATGATTCAGACCTTTAAATACTTAAAGAGAAATAACGAACTAACAAACCTCTTCCAAAGACGGGGAAGCTGTAAAACTAAAGGGCATAACATGAAGCTGCAAGGGGTAAACTGAAAGGCAATGTCAGGAAAGAGTAGTTACTCACCTGTAACAGGTGTTCTCCAGGAGAAGCAGGAATCAGTCCTCACATATAGGTGTCATCGGCGCCGATGAAGCCCCAGCGGAGCATTTCCCCAGCTTTCTATGAAAACCTTTGGGAATGCAGGCACGTATGCGCGGTTCCCTTCCCACCTAAAGGTGCCATCTTACCTCAGTCAAATAACATAGCTAAGAACAGCACACAAAATGAAAAATAAACTATGTACAACTGCAAGGGGAGGAGGGAGGGTTGTGAGGACTGATTCCTGCTGCTCCTGGAGAACACCTGTTACAGGTGAGTAACTACTCTTTCTCCAGGACCAAGCAGGAAGTCAGTCCTCACATATGGGTGACTCCCAAGCTCTGGGCTACCAAGGAACCCAGGCTGAACAAGAGAACTCCCTCTAGTCTCAGCAGCAAAGAAAGGCTTTTCAAGGACACAACCTCCACCGGTAGCCCAACAGAGGGCAGGAGTTGCCTAAACCTCAAAGAGATTCCGGAGTACTGCTTGGCCAAAAGCACTGTCCCTACGAGACTCCCTCTCCAGGCAGTAATGGGCCGCAAACGTCTGGCTTGAAGACCAAGTTGCAGCCCTGCAGATGTCTACCAAGGGCACAGAGCGGAGATGAGCCACTGAGGCAGCCATTGCCCTGACACGATGGGCCGTGACCCTATCCTGCAAAGGAAGGCCAGCCACCTTGTAAGCCCAGGTGATGCAGTCAGCCACCCAGATGGACAAGGTACGCTTGGACACAGCCAACCCCATCTTATTGGGGCTCAAAGGATACGAAGAGCTGAGTAGCCCTTCTATGCCCCTGCGTACAGTCAAGGTAGAAGGATAAGGCCCTCCTACAGTCCAGCGTATGCAGGACTGCTTCAGCCTGACTAGCATGAGGCCTAGGGAGGAGGCCTAGGGAGGAGTAGCCTAGTGGTTGGGGCAAGGTACTTCAGGCCGGAAGGTCGGGGGTTCAAATCCCACTAGAGGACAGCAACCTTGGGCCGGAAGGACTGGGGTTTCTAGTCCCACAGGTGCTCCTTGTGGTCTTGGGCAAGCCACTTAACCCTCCACTGCCCATGTTCCCTGTAAGTATTAGTGTATGTGTCTCATATCCCCACGTGTTAAATGTATCCCCCAATTGTGTTGTGACCGCTTTGATTGAAGGATAAGGCGGGATACAAAACTGTCTAAATAAATAAATAAATAAATAAATAAATAGGGAAGAATGTTCGAAGAACCACCTCCTGGTTGAGGTGGAAAGAGGAGACAACTTTAGGGAGGAACTTTGGATGAGTCCTAAGGACTACCCTGTTCCTATAAATCCTGGTGTAAGGTCTATCACAGACTAGGGCCTGAAGCTCACTCACTCGCCTAGCCGAGGTGAGGGCTATCAGGAAGAGTGTCTTCCAGGAGAGGAAGCGGAGTGGACAAGTAGCCATCGGCTCAAAAGGTGGGCGAGTCAGTTGCTGCAAGACCACATTCAGCTCCCACTCAGGGGCAGGAGGACGGATGGGAGGCTTGAGCAAAAACAAGCCCCTGAGAAAGCGGGACACCAAGGGGTGACCAGATAGAGAATGCCCCTCCACCAGTGAGTGGTGAGCTGCTAGAGCTCAGAGGTGAACCCGAACAGAATTGGACTTAAGTCCCTGATTTGACAAATGCAGTATGTACTGAAGGACTACTGGCACAGTACAGGAGAAAGGATCCTCTGTACGCAGCTGAAACCACACAGAAAACCTTTTCCATTTGAGAGCATAGGTTTTCCGAGTGGACTGTTTCCTAGAGGCTAGGACAACCTCCTCAACTTCCAGAGGAAGGCCCCAGGGAGCCAAAACTACCCTTGCAGCCTCCAGGCCATCAAATTGAGAGCTTTGAGATTGGGGTACAGAAGGGAACCCTGCTCCTGTGTGAGAAGGTTGGGTTGCAACCCCAGAGGTAGTGGGGGATCCACCGCCAGTTGAAGCAGAAGAAGAAAC
Source organism: Ichthyophis bannanicus (assembly GCA_033557465.1). NCBI lineage: Eukaryota > Metazoa > Chordata > Amphibia > Gymnophiona > Ichthyophiidae > Ichthyophis > Ichthyophis bannanicus. The sequence continues at coordinate 232,371,371 of CM066039.1, forward strand.
CAAGGCTGTCTCGGCCACCTGGGAGCCACTAGCAGGACCGAGGCCTTGTCCTGAAGAATCTTGAACAGGGTTCGGGCCACCAAGGGCGTGGGAGGAAACGCATAGAGGAGGCCCTGAGACCAGGATATCAGAAAAGCATCCGCTGCTATCCGCAGAGGATGTGGTTGCCTGGAGCAGAACTTTGGTAGTTGCTTGTTCATTGGGCTGGCAAAGAGATCTATCAAAGGGAGACCCCATTTCAGGAAAATCTTCTGAACAACTGAAGGATGCAGCTGCCACTCGTGGGGCTGCAGTATTCTGCTTAATCTGTCTGCCAGGTAGTTGTCCTGGCCTGGAAGGTACACAGCCCTGAGGAGCATGTTGTGCTTGAGGGCAAAAGAACAAAGGTCCTGAGCCTCCCGACAAAGGATCCTGGACCCAGTTCCGCCTTGTTTGTTCACATAAAACATGGCAACTTGGTTGTCTGTCTGAATCAGGACAGACCGGTGAGCCAGGGTAGGAGTGAAAGCTTTGAGTGCTAATCGAATAGCTCTGAGTTCGAGGAGATTGATCTGCTGTGCAGCTTCCCAGGGAGACCAGAGGCCCTGGGTGCACTGGCCCAGACAATGAGCTCCCCAGCCTTGCAGGGAGGCATCTGTTGTCATCACTACTGTGTACCCTGGAATCTGAAAAGGCACCCCGTTCAGTAGATTGGGTGGGTGCAGCCACCAGTTGAGGGAGTGCAGAAATGGTTTGGACACCCTTATCCTATCTCTGAGGCTGCCTGTGGCCTGTGACCACTGAGCCCGAAGGCACCACTGTGCTGGCATTGGGGGTCACATGTACTGTCGAAGCCATGTAGCCTAGAAGCTTCGGGCAGTCTGGCGGAGACCAGGGACCTGCTGAGAAACTGATTTGCCAAGGCCATCAACCTTTTGGCCCTGTCTGCTGGCAAGAAAGCCTTTGCCAGCAGCGAGTCCAGCCTTGCTCCTATGAACTCTAAGTTCTGGGAGGGGAGCAAAGTGGACTTTGCGACGTTTATGACAAACCCCAGGCTTTGTACAAGAGCAATAGTCCTGAGGGCGGCTTGATTGGCCTCTTGGCACGTCTGAACCCTGATGAGCCAGTCGTCTAGATAGGGGAAGACAAAGATTTCCTGATTTCTCAGGTAGGCCGCCACCACTGCTAGGCACTTTGTAAAGACTCTGGGGTGGAGGTGAGGCCGAAAGGCAGCACTCTGTACTGATAATGGTTTCCTCCCACAATGAACCTGGGAGTACTTTCTGTGGTCTGGATGAATGAGGATGTGAGTGTACGCACCCTTTAAATCTAAGGAGCATAGCCAATCTCCCTGCTGGAGGTAGGGCAGAAGAGTCCCAAGAGTAAGCATATTGAACTTCTCCTTCAATAGGAACTTGTTGAGGTTCCTGAGGTCCAGAATGGGTCGAAGGCCACCGGTTCTTTTGGGCACCAGGAAATACCTGGAGTAGAAACCGTGACCTTGAAGTGGGGAGGCACAGGCTCCCCCGCCCTGTCCAACAACAGACCATGAAGCTCTTGTAGAAGAAGGTCTGTGTGCAGGGGAGGCCTTGGAGGCTCCCCTGGAAAATAAGGTGGAGGCAGTTGGTGAAAATGGAGGGCATAGCCCTTGTGGACTATCTCCAGCACCCAACTGTCCCCAGTGATAAGGGGCCACTGGTGGGCAAAGAGGGTGAGGCAACCTCCTGTGTAGGGTTGGGAGAGCAGTGGAGGAGAGGCTATGCTCAAGGAGTCAAAACCCCCCACCCTGCTGAGTGGTAGCAGGGGCCTGAGGCTTGGGGGTCCTCTGCCTACGGGGCCGATTACCCTGGCCCTTGGCTTGCTGACCCTGGGGGGCAGCTTGGGCAGCCTGATATTACGGGTACTGTTTGTAGGCAGTGCCCTTCCTCGGGTAAAAGGGCTTTTTACCCGAGCCCTTCTTTTTATGAGAAGGGGCAGAGGTCTTCCTCGACAGCCTTGTCTGTGTGAGGTGCTCAGTTTCGAGCTGAGCGGCCTTCTCGGTCATGGGCTTGCCAAAAAGGTTTTCACCTCGGCAAGGGACATCGACCAACTTGTCCTGAACCCATGGCTCGAGGTCCGATGACTGCAGCCATGCCTGGCGTCGAGCCGCGATGCCGGCTGCCGCAACTCGGGCCGAAGCCTCAAAGCCATCGTAGGCGGCACGGGACATGAACTTCGAGCAGTCCCGAATCCCCGAGGACAAGGACTTAAATCTCTGCAAGGGTTCCTCGGAGAGACCAGCAGAGAACCCGGCCAATTCCTTGGCCAGATCCCGCAAGTACATTCCCATGTACAGCTGGTAGGACTGAACACGGCAAGCATTTATTTATTTTATTTATTTATTAACAATTCTTATATACCGCACTATTAGACATCAGCGCGATTTACATTGAACAGAAAACATCCGACAGTTTACACGTGTCTGGTCGTTACATTTAACAGGAAGTATAACTTGGCGAAGTAGGGGAAACTAAATACAATGCAGGGTTATCTGATAAAGGATATCCTGGTTAACTATATACAACAGTGGTACAATAGTATATGGAACAACTTGCTATTTACATTGTGAAGTTGGTCCGTTGCGGGGTCTATCTGTTTGACCACTTCTGCTATTCACCTGGGGGTTCTGTTCGGAGCTGCCATTGAGATATTTAAGGAAGAGGAAATGCTTTAAAGCCTTTCTGAACTGACTTAGATTAGGTATTGCTCTGATTTGTGCTGGTAAGGTGTTCCATAGAGATGGGGCGCAGAATTGGAAGGCTCTGTTGGCTGTTGATCTAGTGCATCTTGTGGTGTCATTTGGGATAACTAGTGTGTTTAATTCTGCTGTTCTTCGTGGCCTGTTTGGTGCAAGTGGTTGTATGAGGTTGGAGAGAGAGGAAGAGGTGAGCCCCTTAGCCGCTTTGAATGTTAGCAGTAAGATCTTGAAACTGATCCTTGCCTGAATGGGGAGCCAGTGTAGCTGTTTTAGAAGGGGTGTTACGTGATCTCTCCTGGATGCCCCGAGGAGTACCCTCGCTGCACTATTCATGGCTAATTGCAGGGGGTTCAGGGTGGCCCGGGGGAGTCCTTGTAGTATGGAGTTTGAGAAGTCGAAATGGGGGAGTATAAGGGCTTGATAAATGGTACGGAAATCATCCGGTTCAAGTAGTATGCGTAGGTGTCTGAGGGATCTGATTTTAAAGTAGATTGCCTTGACTGTGTTGGCTATGTGATTCTTCATATCAAGGTTTTGGTCCAGCGTTACTCCCAGGTAGCGTATTGCCGGTTTAACTTGGAGTTGGGCATCCTTTACGTTAATACAACTAGGAGGGGTGAAGTTGGTGTTCCTCGAGACGAACAGGACTTCCGTCTTTTTGTGTTGTATTCTCAGGTTTTGTGATAGGAGCCACTCTGATATGGTGTCAAAGCAGTTAGTCAGCGGGGTAAGGTCTAGGCAGTCCAATGATATTGGCATATATAGTAGCACATCGTCTGCATATATCATGTAACTGACATTAAAGGATCTGATGATGTCACAGATGGGTTGGATGTATATATTAAACATCAATGCAGATAAAGAGGATCCTTGTGGTACACCTTGACTTTGTTGGAAAGGTTCAGATGTATCCCCGTCGACTCTGACATGCTGCCATCTGTTGGACAGGTAAGATTTGCACCATTCGAGTGCTGTTCCACAGATGCCTTTTTCCCTTAGCCGGCAGATGAGAATTTCATGGCATACCGCGTCAAAAGCCGCTGCTATATCTAGGAAGACAAGAGCGAAGCCCTGGTGTATGTTATCCACACCTGAGGTAATGTTGTTGAGGAGTGTTGTGAGTAGTGTTTCTACTCCATGTGACTCTCTGAAACCATGTTGAGCTGGATCCAGTGGGGCTGATGTGTCTATATGATCCTGTAATTGCCTGTGCACTATTTTCTCGATGATTTTTGCTAGCATAGGTATGCTAGATATGGGCCTATAAGATTCTACTTTTTGAGGATCAAGTTTGGTGTTCTTTAGCAGCGGTCTTACAGAGGTCTGCTTGAGCGTAGATGGGAAAGAGCCAGTGGTGAATGAGTAGTTTAAGATTTTTGCTATAGTTGAGGATATGTCACATCGCAGGTCCTTTATCCAGTGCGCAGGGCAAGGGTCTGTGTGTGCAGTGGTTGTGTTTAGAGCTAGGATGGTGTCTTCAATAGCTTTCTTCGAGGGAGTAAAGAAGGATGCCAGTGATACTGGGTAGTTTTGTTCATCAGGATGGTCTGGTATTAATATTTTGTTGGTCTTGCACATTTTAGATTGCATGTAAATTGCATAGTCCTGTGGGCGGATCCTGCTGTGGTGCTCAGGGGTTGGCTCTTTGGCAAGTGTTTTAACTAAGTTAAACAGGTCGTGAGGTTTATTCAGTGACCGTTTCAGAGTATCTGTGTGGTGTTGTCTGATTTTATCTGAGATGGCTTTGCGATGCTCTGCCAGGTGTTGGATGTAAGCTGATTGGTCACTGCTGGTACGTGACTTTCTCCATCGTTTTTCTAGTCTTCTTAAAATGGTTAGTGAGGTTTTTAAATCGGCTGTGAACCATGGGGCGGTAGGTCTCTTCTTTGAGTTCTTGTTCGTTGGAGGGCGGATGGCGATTGCACTGAGTTTTTTGTTCCAGGAGGATATCAACTCTTCTAGACTTAGTGAGGTGTCAAAGAGTGTGCTCATTTCAGTAAGGATGCGTTCTCTGTTAAATGGGTGGAATCTTCTGGTAGCTGAGTTAGCAGGCCTGCTTTCATCCGTTTTCATCTTGTGTGAACAGTTAGTGGTAGGCATCTGAAAGGTGATGAGTTTGTGGTCAGTCCATGGGACTGCAGATATCGATAATACGATGTTTTGTGGTTGGTCCAAAATTAGCTGCGGTGCGAATATTAGGTCGAGGATATTGCCTTTCTCATGAGTAGGTTCTTGCACCATTTGTGTGTATCCTAGGCTATCTAGGGCATTAAGGAATGCTGTTGCTTGAGTGTCCTGTAATGATGGTAGGTTGATATCTCCTACAATCCAATTAGGTTTATTTGGCCCCTGGGTGAAGGATGCCAGATTTATTATGGTTGCTAGGTCGTCTGGATCCCCTGACGGTGATCTATAGACCAAGTTTATGGAGCAAGTGTTGTTTGAGACTGATACTGTTTCTAGATGGTTGTTACTGTTGGATTCATCCATTTTAAACTGGAGGTCAGCTTTGGTGATGATAAGTACTCCTCCGCCTTTCTTGTTTTGTCTGTGTCCAGTGAAGGCTGTAAAGTTAGGTGGGAGAAGCTGATTGAGGATGATATTGTCTTCAGTTGAGAGCCATGTTTCGGTGACCATGAGAATGTCTAGCTGGTGGGACATTATTACATCCGTAATCACTGGCCACTTGTTTCGAAGTGAGCGGGCATTTATAAGTGCACACTTCAGTCTACTAGGGTAGACGTTTTTAGTTTGTCTAGTTTTCATGTTGTGTTGTAGTGGGACATGCAATAGGAGGTTGCGGTGTGGGATGTTGGCCCCATGTGGGTTGTGATAAGAGTCTCCTGACCATTTTCTCTCACTAGACAGTACAATAGGAATGTAATTTGGTGTGGTGGTGAGGGCCAGTATATTAGATGGTAGTGTTATAATAAGTAGGAAAAGGCACAATAACCTGATGATCATGTCTTCCATTTTAACCCTGTGAAGTATCAGGCTTATTCGAGAGGCAAATAGAGGGGCTTTGGGATGCTGTGTGAGTTACTGACAACAGTAATATATTTAAGGTGAAACACAGATAGTAGTTATATTGCAAATTGAGTTACTGATAACATTAATAAATCTAGGGTGAGTCACAAAGTGGTAGGAATATATCTAAGATGGGTTACAGACGACTGTAATATAACTGCAAAATTACTACTGACAACAGTACTAAATCTGAGATGAGAAGTAGCAGGTGAGACTTGCAAGTGAGAAGGAGATAAATTTTTTTTTTTGCAGATTTAGCTGAAATTGATACGTTTGTATCAAGTAATACAATTGCAGGCAATAAAAGTGTTAAAGTATCAATGAGTTATAGTGGATACTTTGTAGCAAATAGAACAAATTGCAGGGAATAAACAGTGACTACATACCTGCGTGTAGAGACATGTGTGCAATTATATAACAGACTGCAATTTCAGAGAAAAGAACAGCTTTAAGTGAAAGAATAGCGTCCATAAGAGGCTGTAGTTGAATACTTGCAGCATGTAGGCAGGTAGTGGACAGTTAGAGAGTTCGAATCTCCAGGCACAGATGCAGTTTTCTTCAGGATCAGAGCATAGAATGGTGGAAGTTCCTGATTCTTGTTTGGTTGAATATTGGATATTTCAGGGGTTGTATGGAGTAGTAAATACCTTTGCCAAAGGCCACTGCCCAAGGGCCACGCCCAAGGGCCCTCTGGCGAGGCCCGCAAGGCGCGGGCGCGCCGGCTGGCGCTTCTTTTTAAATTGATTCTCCTGCTGCCCGGATTGGGCAGAGCGGCCTGGTGGGGGTGGCCTGGTGCTCCGACCCGCTCGATCCCCGCCGGGAGAGCAGCTGGAGGGTCGGAGTGCTGGGCTGTGAAGAGGCCGCGCGCCGGCTGGCGCTTCCTTTTAAATTGATTCTCCTGCTGCCCGGATTGGGCAGAGCGGCCTGGTGGGGGTGGCCTGGTGCTCCGACCCACTCGATCCCCGCCGGGAGAGCAGCTGGAGGGTCGGAGTGCTGGGCTGTGAAGAGCCCTGGAAGCACTTTCTACCGACGCCATCGAGGTTCCGGGCCTCCCTGCCAGGGGACACCGCGGAGTGCATCTTCTGGCTCTTCAGACGATGCATGGCCAATTCCACAACCATAGAATGGTGTGGTAGCTGTGCCTTTTGAAAGCCGGGGATCTTCCGGAGTCGATAGATCGAATCGACTCGCTTGCTGAGAACCGGCGCCGAGGCCGGTGCCTCCCACATACGTTAGAGGAGCCGTTCCTGCATCGGAGGAACCGGAACAGTAAAGGTCTCCTTCGGAGGAGAGTCATACTGTAGGGCCTCGAGCTCTTCGGCTCGAGGCTCCTCCTCGGGGTCCGCCGGAATAGCCAAGGCAGCGGCCATATCCCGGACGAACTCCGAGAACCAAGTATCCTCCGGGGGGGACCTACTCCAGGGCTCAGACTGCGGTGAGTCCGAAGGGACGCACCGAGTCTTGAAGGTATCAGGAGACTTCTCGTCCTCCGTCTCCCAAGCTGACTCGTCCGAGGAGGAGTCAGAGTCCAACCCCGCGGGGCCCTGGAGCACCCGCCCCAACGCCAGAGGCTCTGGCGTCAACGGCCTCGGTCCAGAACGGGAAGTCGAGGGAGACCACGACCGAGGTCGACTCCGAGCCACGATGGACTCGAGTATCGGCTCGGTCTCCGGGGTCGACATCGAAGTCGATGTCCCGGTGGTTGGGGCAGATGCGCCAGACAGGCTGGCCATCAGTGCCCGCTGCTGCTCCACGAAGGCAGACAATCTGCTCTCCAAGGCTGTCATCCTGAGACTCAGCTCGGGAGACGCAGCAGCCACCGACTTGGGCCCCGGCAGCGCCGGGACCGACGTCGGCTCCCTGGGAGGAGAGTCCTCGAGGAATACGGGGCTTACGTGTCCAGCAGACTCCGGCTCCACGCAAGGAACTTTTGCAGGTTTCTTGAGTTCCACGGGCCCGGGGCGACAGTCGGGGATCTTAGGCCTGGCCCTCGAGGAGCCAGGGACCTCCTCCTCCAACGCCCTCACGAGCCGCTTCTTCCTCTTGCGTTCCCGGTCGGGGGACCCCCTGTCCGAGGAGCTTCGACGGCGCTCGGGATCGGAGTCTCGAGATGTCGAGGCCTCAGATGAGGTCCGGGCCCGGCCGGAGGCTGAGTCTAAGAAAAGCCTTTCCTTTTGCTGCTGGTGACTTCGGAGTGCCTTGGAAGACATCTTTCCACATGGCCCGCACGACTTAGGGTCATGGTCGGGGCCGAGGCACCGAAGGCAGCAGTCGTGTGTCGGTGAGAGACATCAGTTTCTTACACCGATCACACTTTTTAAAACCGCTGGAAGCCATCGGGGAAAAAAAGAGTCCCCGCGAGGTCAAAGGACCGGCCTTCCAGGGAAAAATGGAAAAAAGGGCACGAACGCCAGCCACGAAGGGCAAAAACCGAAAAAGAAGGATCGGGCTCGATACCGGTGTACTGAACCCGGCGGGAGGGGAACCGGCGTCGAACTGGGAGAAAAAATAGCGAATACTACCGAAAAAATCTAATTTTAACCGGGAGAACAGAACACACGTCCGGTGGGCTTCACGGAATAAAAGAGACTGAGGTAAGATGGCACCTTTAGGTGGGAAGTGAACCGCGCATGCGTGCCTGCATTCCCAAAGGCTTTCATAGAAAGCTGGGGAAATGCTCCGCTGGGGCTTCATCGGCGCCATTGATACCCATATGTGAGGACTGACTTCCTGCTTGGTCCTGGAGAAATGCTTTTTCACTGAAAGGGTGGTGGATGCTTGGAATGCCCTCCCGATGGAAGTGCTGAGGGCAAATACAGTGACAGAATTCAGAATGGCATGGGACAGACAAAGTGGATCCCTTTACCGCAACAGGATAAAATCAAAATAAACTTAACTAATTTCTCAACATACAGGGGTGTCCTACACGGAGCGGTGGGTTCACCCCTTAAACAAAGACATGGGGAGGGGTGGCCTGCACGGAGTGGCAGGTGCACCTACTCTTAACTGGGCAGACTAGATGGAACATACTGGTCTTTATCTGCTGTCATTTACTATGTTACTAAGTTGTCCCTTCAGTGAGTCCAGCACCCTGGCCCACTACCTCCTCCAGCTGCTTGGAGACTGCGCATACTGGGGCTGGTAGTCGGTGCCAGCTGCATATGTACATTAGTGTCATCAAAAAGATGACATGCTTAGTCTCCAAGCTGCTGGAAGAGGTGTGGGACTGGAGTGGAGGGACGATAAGGAACTACACTTTCTCTGGGAATAAGCAGGAAGTCAGTCCTCACATATGGGACTCCCTAGTTACAGGCTACCGAAATCCCACAGAGAAAAAACACGTTTACACTCAGGGGAAGCCATGAGCAGCAGCAATTGAGCCCGCAGGCGCAGACTGCAGTTGGACCCTTGTGTCCGAAAGAAACCAGTACTCCGGTAGCCTGAACACAGAAGGGCCGGAGGGTAGGAATTGCCTAGACCCCGAAAAGATTATGAAGCATGGCCTGGCCGAAGGTACTGTCCCATCAAGACTCCCTCTCCTGGCAATAATGAGCTGCGAAGGGATGGATGGAAGACTAGATGGCGGCCCGGCAGATGTCCATCATCGGGACAGAGTGCAGGTTTGCCACAGAGGCTGCCATGGCCCTGATACGGTGCACCATGACCTGGCTGTACAGCGAGAGCCCCGCCTGTTCATAGGCAAGGTTGATACAGTCCGCCACCCAGGTAGACAGCATATGCTTGGTCACCGCTTCCCCCAGTCTACTGGGGTCATACAAGACAAAAAGCTGAGATGTTTTACGGTGGCCCTGGGTACGCTGAATGTAGAAGGACAGGACCCTCTTACAGTCCAAGGTTTGGAGGATAGTCTCCACCCTACTGGCATGAGGGCCTTGGGGAAAATGTGGGGAACACCACCTCCTGGTTGGGGTGAAAAGGCGATACCACCCTTCAGAAAGAATTTGGGGGTGTGTTTGGAGCACAACCATATTCTTGTAGTACCTGGTGTAAGGCGCCTCCGCCACCAAGGCCTGGATCTCGCTGACCCTGCAAGTGTAGGTGAGTGCAACCAGGAATATCACCTTCCACGAAAGGTATCGCAGATGGCAGGTTGCCAGGGGCTCAAAAGGCAGACGAGTAAGATGTGCCAGTATGACACTGAGGTCCCACTCGGTCGCTGGAGGGCGTACCGGGGGTTTTGATAAAAGGAGTCCCCTCATGAAGCGGGTCACCAATGGCTGGGCCGAGAGGGGTTGCCATCCACTGGATGGTGATGTTCTGTCAGGGCACTAAGGTGCACTCTGACAGAGTTCGATTTGAGTTCGGAGTGCGAGAGATGGTACTGCAGGACCAGCTGCAACGGACAGGAGAACAGGCTAATCCCGTGCTCTGTGCACCAGACTGAAAATCTGTGCCACCTAAAGGCATATGCTGTCCTGATGGAGGACTTACGGGAAGCCAGCAGCATCTCCTCCACTTCCTCTAAGAGGTTGAAAAGGGTTAGAGTCATCCACTCAGCAGCCACGCTGTCAGTGTCAGGGACCCCAGGGAAACACTCTCCCTTCGCGGCTCTGAAAAGTTGAGCCGGCGCTGGGAAAAATAGAAGGCAGGCTCTTCCAGGAAGGCGGGGGGCTGCGGGGCACTTCATTCTGCTTCTGTGATTGTTTTGTTTTATTTTTTGAAGGCCGAGTGAGGCGGTCTTTTTGAGGGCAATTTTTTCTGCCCCCAAAAAGTTGCCGCCTGAGGCCACCGCCTCACTCGGCTTCATTATAGAGCCGCCCCTGTTCCTTCCATTCCAACTTGCTCAGAATACTGTTGTCCAAACCATCTTCCAAGCCTCAAGGCAAACCCACATCATTCCTATCCTCAAACATCTCCACTGGCTTCCCAGCAGCTCTAGAAAAAATTACAAAGTTCTAACCATCATCCACAAAATCCTAGACAACAAATCTTCGGAGCACCTCCAAACAATAATTTGCACATCGAACTCTGACATACCAAGAAGAAAGAGCACCCAAAATCTCCTCAGTCTTCCACCGCAGCTTTGCAACTGCAAGCAAGCCACAAGAAGAAGAGCGTTCTCTCTCTATGCCCCCACCCTCTGGAATTCATTACTCCCCTCAATTTGCAATATCTACCACAGAATTTCGAAAAGAACTAAAGACCCATCTCTTCCTGGGACACTTCGGAGATGAACACTCACCAATTACTAATAACCATTTACAAACAGACACTTCATCCCCCACCACACTCCCATAAAGCTTCCACCACCGCGCACCCCTCATACTCTCAACCCTGACTCCCCTCTGTACCTAGTTTACATATGCCTTTGAGCAAATGTTTGAGCTTTAAAATGTTATCCGTTCACAGTTGTAATGTTCTCAACGTTTATTGTCAATTGTTCTTAATGTTCCTTAATGATGGTGCTCTTGGGTGACTATCTTTGAAGGATACTAGCAAAACAGGGAAAGACAGGACATTCTAATGGGTTACTTTTACCTTTACTGGAACCTATATGCCTGTAAGTAAAAAGCAGACAGAATGCTTATGTTCTTAGTTGAAAGATTACAAATCACCTGTGTCACCCAATAACCGGACGGTTTAATATGAATAAAAAACAAACTTTAAAATGTATGTATACAAATGCTAGAAGTTTAAAAATAAGATGGGAGAGTTAGAATACATAGCACTGAATGAAAAGATAGATATTCTTGGCATCTCAGAGGCCTGATAGAAAAAGGATAACCAATGGGACACTTGATACTTTGGTACAAATGATATCACAATGACAGGGTAGTGGGAGGAGTAGCCTAGTGGCTAGAGCAATGGCTTGGTAATCAAGCGACCAGGGTTTATTCCCCACTAGCACTCCTTCTGACCTTGGACAAGTCATTTAACCATCACTGCCTCTGAAGAAGGACATGATAATTTACTTCCAGTCATCTGCCAAAAAGGTCCAGGTAGTGTTGGGCTGCCAGGAGTCAGCACTGACTTGAAAGCACAATGATAATTACACTTACCTGGTAATTGTAGTTCCTTGAGTGACGACAGTTCAGTCCTCTACCTCAGGGTTGTCAACCTCCTCCTGCAGCTTGGAGACTGGCATGTCAGAATTCTGACATCACTGGATATAGCCCGCTGGATACTCCCATCAGCCCCAGTGTGAACTACTAACAAAGCAGACTCAAAGGAGCAACAAATAAGTATCTTAACTAACATCCGCAAACTAAACTGAAACCTCACTGCAACTATTAAGATAAACCTTTCTTACACTCTTCCCTGCTAAACACACAAGCAGATAGAAGAATGAGCGAAAATAATCAATGTGAAAGATAGACCTACCTGTAATCCTAATCTTCACGCCGCTGGGCAGATGCCATCCATGAAAGAACCCCGGGTGGGAATGAGGACTGAACTGTCGTCACTCAAGGAAAGCGTAGTTACTCACCTGTAACAGGTGTTCTCCAGGAGCAGCAGGAATCAGTCCTCACTTATGGGTGACGTCGGCGCCGACGGAGCCCTCGCGGAGCAATTTTCCCCAGCTTTCAAAGAAAGCCTTTGGGAATTGCAGCGCGCATGCGCGGTCGTCTTCCCGCCCGAAGGTGCCATCTTAGCCAGTCAGATGACATAGCTAAAAAAGACAGCATAAAAATTTGCAAAAAGAACATAAGCAGACGATTGCAACTCCAAGGGGAGGAGGGAGGGTAGTGAGGACTGATTCCTGCTGCTCCTGGAGAACACCTGTTACAGGTGAGTAACTACGCTTTCTCCAGGACCAAGCAGGAAGTCAGTCCTCACTTATGGGACTCCCAAGCTCAAGGCTACCGGAGACCCTAAGCACAAAAATGAGCTCCCTCTAGCTCAGCAGCACAGAAGGATAGAATCTTCGCTGAATTATCACCCACCGGTAGCCCACATCCGGGATGGAGGGTAGGAGTTGCTCAGACCTCAAAGAGATTACGGAGGACTGCCTGTCCGAAAGCACTGTCCCTACGGGACTCCCTCTCGAGACAGTAATGGACCGCAAAAGTCTGGCTCGAAGACCAAGTAGCGGCCCGGCAGATGTCTGCCAGCGGAACAGAGCGGAGGTAAGCCACTGACGTGGCCTTTGCCCGAACGCAATGAGCCGTGACTCGACTTTCCAAGGCGAGTCCGGCTGCCCCATAAGCCCAAGAGATACAGTCCGCAACCCAGATGGACAGAGTACGCTTGGAGACCGGGAGTCCCAATTTATTGGGGTCAAAAGACACAAAAAGCTGAGCAGCTTTACGGTGCTCCCGCGTACGGTCAAGGTAGAAGTTCAATGCCCTTCTACAGTCCAGGGTATGGAGGACCGTCTCAGCTCGGCTGGAGTGTGGTCTGGGAAAGAAGGTTGGAAGTACCACCTCCTGATTCATGTGAAAAGGGGAGACCACTTTAGGCAGAAACTTTGGGTGAGTCCGTAGGACTACCCTATTCTTGTAGAATCGAGTGTAGGGGGGGGGTCAGACACGAGGGCCTGCAATTCACTTACGCGCCTAGCGGAAGTGAGGGCTATCAAGAACAGTGTTTTCCAAGACAGAAAACGGAGAGAACATGTAGCCATAGGTTCAAAAGGCGGACAGGTGATCCGCTGCAAAACCACATTCAGGTCCCAGTCCGGCGCTGGCGGGCGCAGAGGTGGTTTAAGTAGAAGGAGACCTCGGAGAAAACCTCGCTACGAGAGGGTCGTTGGAGAGAGGTCTGCCGTCCACCGGCACATGATGTGCTGAAAGAGCACTGAGGTGAACTTTGACGGAGTTGGACTTAAGTCCCAGATTAGAGAGGTGTAGCAAGTACTGTAAGATCACCGACACCGGGCAGGAGAAGGGATCCTGAGACTGTTGGGAACACCAGATTGCAAAGCGACGCCATTTAAGGGCGTAGCATTTGCGGGTAGAAGGCCGTCGCGAAGCCAAGACGACCTCCTCCACCTCCGCCGGCAAGAGAAGAGGAGCAAGGACTACCCTTTCAGCAGCCAGGCCATGAGGTTGAGAGACCTGAGGTTGGGGTGCAGTAGGGACCCCTGATCCTGAGTGAGGAGATCCGGTTGTAGCCCCAGAGGGATTGGATCCTCCACCGCCAGTTGCAGCAGGAGCGGAAACCACGGCTGCCTGGGCCAGCGAGGGGCCACCAGGATCATGAAGGCTTTGTCTCGGAGAACCTTGAAAAGAGTCCGAGAGACTAACGGGATGGGAGGGAAAGCGTACAGAAGGCTCCCCGACCATGAGATCAGAAAAGCGTCCGCCGCAACCCGAAGGGGGTGTGGCTGACGAGAGCAGAAGCGAGGAAGCTGCCGGTTGTGAGGACTGGCAAAGAGATCCACCGTGGGGAGGCCCCACCTGAGGAAGAGCTTCTGAACGATCAAGGGATCCAGACGCCACTCGTGCGGCTGGAGGACCCTGCTGAGTTTGTCCGCCAGGCAATTTTCTTGGCCCGGGAGATAAACTGCCTTGAGGAGAATGCCGTGACTGACGGCCCAAGAGCAGAGCTTCTGTGCCTCCCGGCAGAGGAGGAAGGAGCCCGTGCCCCCCTGCTTGTTCACGTAGAACATGGCAACTTGATTGTCCGTCTGGACAAGGACGGACTGTTGGGAGGTCAGGTGGGAGAAGGCCCTGAGAGCTAGGCGGATCGCCCTGAGCTCCAGGAAGTTGATCTGCTGAGCAGACTCCCACTTGGTCCAGAGGCCCTGAGTACGTGCCTCTTGGCAATGTGCTCCCCAGCCCAGGAGGGATGCATCGGTGGTCAGCACCCGGGTCGGCTGAGGTGACTGGAAAGGCATTCCCAATATCAGGTTCGGCTGCCGGAGCCACCACCGGATAGACGAGACCAGCGGCTCGGAGACGCGCACAAGGTCTGCTAGGCCGCCCGTGGCTTGTCGCCACTGCCGGCGGAGACACCATTGAGCAGACCGCATATTCAGGCGGGCATTGGGGGTCACATGGACGGTGGAAGCCATATGGCCGAGCAGTCTCAGGAAGCGCCTGGCGGAGACCAGGGGCTGGCTGCGAAAGCGGTCGGCTAGGTCCATGAGCCGCTGAGCCCTGTTGAGCGGTAGGTACGCCCGCGCCTGAGGAGTGTGCAGCCTTGCGCCGATGAACTCGAGATCCTGTGAGGGGAGCAAAGTGGACTTTGCGAAGTTTATGACAAAGCCCAAGTGCTGCAGCAGAGTCACCGTGCGGCACGTGGCGTTGGTGACCTCCTGAGCGGACGCTGCTCTGATGAGCCAGTCGTCGAGGTACGGAAAGACATAGAGGCCGTGAAGCCGGAGATGGGCCGCCACGACCGCGAGACATTTTGTGAAGACTCGCGGTGCGGAGGACAGGCCAAAGGGCAGTACTCTGTACTGGTAATGATTTCCTGCCACCACAAACCTTAGGTATTGGCGGTGGCTTGGGTGGATGAGGATGTGCGTGTAGGCATCCTTTAGATCCAAGGAGCATAGCCAATCTCACTGCTGGAGGTAGGGCAGAAGGATTCCAAGGGTAAGCATTTTGAACTTCTCCCGCACAAGGAACTTGTTGAGGTTGCGCAAGTCCAGGATGGGTCTGAGGCCTCCTGTTCTCTTTGGTATCAGAAAATACCTTGAATAGAAGCCTTGACCTCTCAGGTGGTGTGGCACCGGTTCCACCGCCTGTTCCTGCAGAAGACCTGCTAACTCCTGAAGGAGCAACTCCCTGTGCAGAGGGGGGCGCGGAGGCTCTCCCGGAAATTAGGAGGGAGGGACCTGATGGAAGTGGAGAAGGTAGCCCTCTCGCACGACCTGAAGCACCCAGGCATCTGCGGTCATGCTGGACCACCTGTGGGCGAAGTGAACCAGCCGGCCTCCGGTGCTGGGGGGAACCAGCGGGGGGGGAGAGGCTATGCTGAGCGAGTCAAAAACCCCCACCCTGCTGAGCAGGGGCTGGTGGTGCAGGCTTGGGGGCTTGCTGCCTACGGGACCCGTTACCCCGTCCCTTGGCCTGCTGGCCCTGTTGGGGAGCTGCAGGGGCCTGATAATGGGGGTATTGTTTGTAGGCAGCTGCCTTCCTCGGGTAAAAGGACTTTTTTCCCGAGCCCTTCTTTTTCTGGGAAGGGGCGGAGGTCTTCCTAGAAAGCCTGGTCCTGGTGAGAGTCTCAGTCTCAATTTGTGCAGCCTTTTCCGCCATGGGCTTGCCAAAGAGGTTTTCGCCTCGGCAGGGGACATCGACCAACTTGTCCTGTACCCAGGGCTCAAGGTCGGACGACTGAAGCCAAGCCTGTCGGCGGGCACCGATGCCGGCTGCGGCTACTCGAGCCGAGGCTTCAAAGCCATCATAGGCTGCTCGGGACATGAACTTTGAGCATTCCCGAATACCCGTGGACAAGGCTAGGAACCTCCGCAAGGGCTCCTCGGAGAGACCAGCGGAGAATCCGGCTAGCTCTTTAGCCAGATCCCTGAGATACATGCCCATGTATAGCTGGTAAGTCTGGACACGACAGGTGAGCATAGAGCCCTGGAAGCACTTCTTGCCAAGGCCATCCAGGTTACGGGCCTCCCTTCCAGGAGGCACCGAGGAGTGCATCTTCTGGCTCTTAAGACGATGCATGGCCGATTCCACTACCATGGAATGGTGTGGCAGCTGTGCCTTTTGAAAGCCAGGGCTCTTGCGGACTCGATAGATAGAATCGACCCGCTTGCTCAGGACCGGCGAGGAGGCCGGACTCTCCCACATGCGGAAGAGTAGTCGTTCCAGCATAGGAGGAACCGGCACAGTAAAGTGTTCCCTCGCGGGAGAGTCATACTGGAGGGCGTCGAGCTCTTCGGCTCGAGGCTCCTCCTCGGGGTCCGCAGGGAAGGCCAAAGCCTTGGCCATATCCCTAACGAAGTCCGAGAACCGGGCATCCTCCGGGGGGGACTGCTTCCGAGGCTCGGACTCCGGAGAGTCCGATGGGACACACCGAGTCCGGAAAGAATCAGGTGACTCTTCCTCCTCAGACTCCCAGACCGACTCCGACGAGGACTCGGTGGGGTCGGCCCGGGCAGGGTGTGGCGCCAGCCGCCCCGACGCCGAGGGAGTCGGCGTCGGCGACCTTGGTCCCGAACGGGAGGCCGAGGGCGACCTCGACCGAGGATCGACTCGAGTTCTCATCGACTCGAGGATCGGCTCGGTCTCCGGGGTCGACTTGGACGTCGACGTCCCGGCGGTCGGGGCAGCGACGCCAGCGAAGCCAGCGAGCAGTGCCCGCTGCTGGTCCATGAAGGCAGACAGTCTGCTCTCCAAGGCCGTCAACCTGAGTCCGAGCTCAGGTGACCCAGCAGCCCCCGACTCGGGCCCCGACGGCGTCGGGCCCGACGTCGGCTGTCGCGGAGGCGAGTCCAGAAGGACTACAGGACTTACCCGGGCAGGCATCTCCGACTCCAGGCGAGGTCGCTTCGGGAGGTGTTCCTTCTGCAAGGACCCGGGGCGGCTGTCGGGGCTATGCGACCTGGCCCTCGCGGAGCCAGGAGCGTCCACCGACGCCGCCCTCGCGGGTTTTTCCTTCCGACGATGGTCCCCGGAGGGAGAACCCCGGTCGGAGGAGCTCCGGCGACGGTCCGAGCTGGAGCCTTTCGACACGGAGGCCTCCGACGAGGTCCGGGTACGGCTGGGGTCAGCGAAGATTCTCTTGCGCTGATGCCGCCGACTTCTCAACGCCTTCGAGGACAGTTTGCTGCAGGGCCCACAGATCAGTTCCTCATGATCCAGGCCCAGGCAGCGGAGGCAAAAGTCGTGTGTGTCGGTTAGTGACATATTTCGGTCACACCGACCACACCGCTTAAAGCCACTGGCAGCCATCGGGGGAAAAAGGGCCCCTGCGAGGTCAAAGGACCGGGCTGCCAGGGAAAACGAAAACGAAAGCTGACTAAGTCAGAAAAACCGAAAAAACGGAAGAGGACTCGAGACCGGCGTCGCGAGTCCGGGCGGGAAAACGATCGGCGTCGAACCGAAAGAAAAAAGTATAAAATGAAG
The DNA here is from genome assembly GCA_033557465.1 of Ichthyophis bannanicus. Classification (NCBI taxonomy): domain Eukaryota; kingdom Metazoa; phylum Chordata; class Amphibia; order Gymnophiona; family Ichthyophiidae; genus Ichthyophis; species Ichthyophis bannanicus. The sequence goes on from CM066039.1 coordinate 232,389,104, forward strand.
AGGAAAATCAACTTTTTCGCGGGGACAAGACGGGGACGTCTGTAGGGCTCCGCGGAAAAAAGAAGACTGGCTAAGATGGCACCTTCGGGCGGGAAGACGACCGCGCATGCGCGCTGCAATTCCCAAAGGCTTTCTTTGAAAGCTGGGGAAAATTGCTCCGCGAGGGCTCCGTCGGCGCCGACGTCACCCATAAGTGAGGACTGACTTCCTGCTTGGTCCTGGAGAACTACAATTACCAGGTAACTGTAATTATCATTTCCTTATCGTTCCTCCAGTTCAGTCCTCTACCTCTGGGATGTACCAGAGCAGTAATCAATGGGATGGACCTTTCCAGCCGGCACATAACACCGCCGATCCAAAACAGGCATCATTCGCAGCTGCCACATCAAGACGATAATGCTTGCTGAAGGTATGCAGTGACGACCAAGTAGCTGCCCTGAAAATGTCTCCTGATGGAACTAGACTGTGCTCCGCCCATGAAGACGCTTGCGCTCTGGTGGAATGCGCTCGCAACCCTGCTGGTACCGCCCGACGTTGAAGAAGATAGGCAGACGCAATAGCTTCCTGAATCCATCTGGCAATGGAAGCCTTCGCCGCCGCCTCGCCCTTGCGAACTCCTCCGAATAATACAAACAACCAGTCTGATTTGCGAATTGGTTGAGAAACCTTCAAATACTACCACAACGCCCTCTTTACATTCAAACGACGTAAACTGCGCTCTTGATCGTCACCGACCAGAGAGCCCAGGACTGGCAGAGAAACAGTCTGACTTAGGTGAAAGGGGGAAACCACTTTCGGCAAAAAAGACGGAACTGGCCGGAGCACCACCTTCTCCCTAGAAAAAACCAAGAACGGTTCTCTACAAGACAACGCCTGTAGCTCCGAAATGTGCCTTGCTGAACAGATCGCCACTAGAAATACCGCTTTTAATGTCAAGTCCTTCACCGATGCCCGACGCAAAGGCTCAAAGAGCGGCTTGGTCAATGCTGCTAACACCAAATTAAGATCCCAAGGCGGAATTGTCACTCTACGCGACAGACGTAGTCTCAAAATCGCCTTGAGAAAACGCAAAACGTCCGCATGGGCACCGAGCGCAACAACCTGCACCTTCCCCCGATAACAAGAGAGAACTGCCAATTGCACGTGCAAAGAACTTGCTGCCAGACCTTTATCAAAGTCATCCAGTAGAAAACTTAATATCGAGGAAATGGAGACCATAGCCGCTCGGATCTGCCGCCTCAAACACCAATCCTCAAATATCCGCCAAATACGAACATACGCCAGCAACGTGGACCGTTTCCTAACACTAAGCATCGTAGTAATGACCGCCAGCGAATAACCCATCTTTTTCAACCTTGCCCTTTCAATGGCCATACCGTAAGCGAGAACCAATCCACTTGCGGCATGAAGAGAGGCCCTTGGCGCAACATATCCGCCCTCACCAGTAACCGCCAAGGATCTCTGTCTAGGAGACGCACCAGGTCCATGAACCACGGACGCCTCGGCCAGTCTGGTGCCACCAGGAGAACCCGTCCCGGATGAGCTCCGATTCTCTGAACTACTCTGCCGATCAACGCCCACGGAGGGAAAACATACAGAAGACCTGTGGACGGCCAGCGTTGCAGCAACACGTCTATACCTTCCGACATCCTTTCCCTCCTTCTGCTGAAGAACCGGTTGGCCTTCGCCGACTGGAAGGTCACCATTAGATCCATTATAGGCCTCCCCCAGCGTCCCACTATCTGAGCAAACATGTCCAGATGCAGCTCCCACTCCCCCGCGTCCACTCGGACTCTGCTGAGAAAGTCGGCCATCACATTGTCCTTTCCTGCAATGTGCGCCGCCGAGATTGCTGTTAACCGATTCTCGACTCAAGCGAACAAATCCGCCTCCTCCTCCATGGCTGCACTCCCCGTGCCGCCTTGGTGATTGATGTAGGTGACTGCCGCCGAGTTGTCGGACAGAACCCGAACTTCCTGACCCACTACCGCAGCCTCGAACGTTTGCAGTGCCCACAAAACGGCTCTGAGCTCCAGGCGATTGATCGACCATGAGTGCTCTAGAGGCGACCAACCCCCCTGCGCGAAGGCGCTTTTGTAGTAGGCTCCCCAGCTACTGAGGCTGCCATCCGTTAATACTTGGAGCCAGTCCGGCTGCTCCAGCGGCATTCCGACCACCAGCGATGTCAGAAGCAACCACCACCGCAGAGACTGCCTGACCTTGAGCGGACATGGGAGCTGCTTGCTCAAAGAATCCGTCTGATGCGACCACCGGCGAAGAAGCGACCTCTGTAGGGGGCGCATATGCACCTTGGCCCAAGGCACTGCCTCTAGAGTCGCTGCCATTGTCCCTAGCACCCGGAGGTAAGTCCACGCTGAGGGAGCCAGCATAGTTCTGAACTTGCGCACTAGGCTCCTGAGACCCTGGGCTCTGCGTTCCGGCAAAAATACCTGTCCTCTCTTCATGTCGAACCGCACCCCCAGATATTCTAGGTTCTAGGACGGCTCCAACCGTCTCTTGGCTGGATTGACCACCCAACCAAGACTTTGCAGAAACTCCCCACTCTGCTCGTTACCTGAACGCTCTCCGCCTCGGACTTGACCTGAATCAACCAATCGTCGAGGTAAGGGTGCACTAAAATCCCTTCTCTGCATAACGCCGCCACCACCACCACCATGATCTTGGTGAAAGTTTGCGGCACCGGCGCCAGACCGAAGAGCAAAGCCTGGAACTGATAGTGACCCCAAGGGAAGGCAAACCTCAGAAACTTCTGATGAGATGACCAGATTGGAATGTGTAAATACGCTTCCATGAGGTCGAGAGACGTCAAATACTCTCCTCGCCGCACCGCCACAATGACCGACCGGAGGGACTCCATCCGGAAATGCAGGACCCGCAGACAATGATTTACGCCTTTCAGATCCAAAATGGGCTGTAACGCTCCGCCCTTCTTTGGCACCATGAAATAAATGGAGTACCGACCCACTCCGTACTCTGCTTCTGGCACCTCCACGACCACCCCTAATTGAAGAAGCCGCTGTAACGTACTTTGAATTGCGAGGGTTTTCTTCTGTCCTCTGCAGGGAGACATGACAAAGGAATCCCACACCAGACGCGCCAACTCCAGCACGTATCCCTGACGAATAATCTCCAACACCCACTGATCAGATGTGATGTGGGTCCAAGCAGAAAGAAACTCCTGAAGTCTCCCGCCTATCGGAGATCCTCCTGCCAGGACCCGCCTCATTTCATTGTGGCTTCCGAGATGCTGCCGAGGAATTTGAGGAGAAACCCCTATTAGCTCCTCGAAATCCTCAGAACCCCTGGGCTCGCAATGTAAAGCAACCCCTCTGCGAGTTTCCAAAACACGTTGTACGAAATCTCCGGAAATCTCGAAACTGGCCCCCGAAAGCTCTGACCGGGCCTCCCCTGTTTCGGCTTATCCTCAGGAAGTCTGCCACTCTTGGACTCCCTGAGGTCCTTTACCAATTTATCCAGATCCTCCCCAAACAGCAACCTACCTTAAGATTAAATTAGACTTACCTGCTAATTGTAGTTCCTGGAGTAACTCCAGTCTAGTCCCAGAATCTCTGGGGTTGTCAACCTTATCCAGCAGCTTTGGAGACCGAGAAACTTCACTCCTGTGATGTCACCGGTATATAAGGGCTGGTACCGCCTCCTCACACCAGTTTACCTATTGACAAAGCAGAACTCACCGAAGCAACAAGTAATGAAATTGCAGAATCAACGAACTGCTTCCCTGCACTGTAACTGCCTGTCGACCCCACGAGGTACAAGACCTGCCTGCCTTGAGATCCCCTGTCCAACATTCCGAAAACCTGGAAAAACCGATTACCACCCCCTTCTAGGTGACAATCTGCCGTAGCAGAAAACAGGACCCCAAGAGAACTAAAAATGTTGCTTACCAGAAACAGAGTTCCTGCTTCAGACCACCGCTCCTCCACGATACCGGGTGGGACACGGGACTAGACTGGAGTTACTCCAGGAACTACAATTAGTAGGTAAGTCTAATTTAATCTTCATGATCGTCCCTCCAGTCTAGTCCCGGAATCTCTGGGGATGTACCAGAGCAGTAATTCTTATGAATGGGAGGGCTCTGCGAGACCGGCCTGAAGCACTGCCCATCCAAAACAGGTGTCCCTGTCCGCTTGCACGTCCAGACGGTAATGTCTTACAAAAGTATGCAGGGACGACCAAGTCGCCGCCCTACAAATCTCCACCGCTGGCACCAATCGACTTTCCGCCCAAGACGCCGCCTGTGCTCTAGTGGAATGAGCCCGCAGACCTTCCGGCACCATGCGACCCCGCAACATATATGCCGACGCAATGGTCTTCTTCACCCACCGAGCAATCGAACCTTTAGAAGCTGCCTCTCCTTTTCTGGCCCCTGCGAACAACACAAAAAGCCTATTCGATTTACGAAAAGCCGCTGTTCTAGCCACATACTTCTTCAATGCCGGGCGAATATCCAAACGATGAAGCCGGGCCGCCGCCTGATTCCTACCCTTGTCGCGAAACACAGGCAACGACAGCACTTGGTTCACATGAAAAGTGGACAACACCTTAGGCAAGAACGACGGGACGGGTCTTAACACCACTTTAGACTCGTAGAAAGACAGAAAGGGCTCCCTGCATGACAGCGCTTGTAACTCTGAGACTCGTCTAGCCGAGGCGATAGCCACCAAAAACACAACCTTCAACGTAAGATCCTTCAACAAAGCCTCCACTAAAGGTTCAAAAGGAGCTTTACCTAACGCCTCCAATACCAAAAGGCAGATCCCAAGCCGGGACCATGGGCTTACGCGGAGGTCGCAAAAGAGTCACGGCCTTCAAAAACCGCTTAATATCCACATGACCCCCCAACGAGCCGCCGTTCACCTTCCCCCTATAACAGGACAAGGCCACCAATTGTATTTTGAGAGAAGCTGCCGCTAGGCCCTTTTGAAATCCATCCTGCAAGAACGGCAAAATCTGCGGAATCGACACTCTTAGAGGAACGCAGTCCCTCTCTGCACACCAAGCCTCAAAAACGCGCCATACTCTAACGTATGCCAAGGAAGTAGACCTCTGCCTCGCTTCCAGCAAAGTAGCTATCACTGCCGCCGAGTAACCTCTGGCCCTCAACCGCGCTCGCTCAAGAGCCAGGCCGTAAGCGAGAATCGATCCAGCTGTGGCATGCATAGCAGTCCCTGGGTTAGAAGATCCTTGCAAATTGGAAGTTTCCAGGGCCTGCCCACCAAGAGCCTGACTAGGTCCACGTATCACGGCCTTCTCGGCCAATCTGGAGCAATTAGAAGCACTTGCCCCTTGTGTCGTTCTATGCGCTGCAGCACCCGTCCGATCAACACCCACGGCGGGAAAACAGAGGAGTTGCTCCTCCGGCCATGTCTGAATGAGAGCGTCCAACCCTTCCGACATCCTCTCCTTCCGTCGGCTGAAGAACCGATCGACTCTTGCGGACCGAAACATCGCCATCAGATCCATCACCGGCGTGCCCCAACGCTGCACCAACATTGCAAAGACGTCTGGGTGCAAGACCCACTCCCCTGGGTCCACCCTTACGCGACTCAGAAAATCGGCCTCTACATTGTCCACCCCTGCGACATGCGCTGCCGAGAAGGCCACCAGGTTCCTCTCGGCCCACTCGAACAAATCCTCCGCCTCAGCCTCCAGCGCTACGCTGCTGGTGCCACCTTGTCGATTTATGTAGGCCACTGCCGTCGCGTTGTCCGAGAACACCCGAATGGCCTTTCCGTGAAGAAAGGGGCGCAACTCTTGGAGAGCCAGCGCCACGGCCCTCAACTCCAATCTGTTGATCGACCACGACTTCTCCTCGTCGGACCACTTACCTTGTACCAGATGACCTTGACAATGGGCTCCCTAGCCGTACAGACTGGCATCCGTTGTTAGAGAGACCCACGTCGGAGCCTCCAACGATATCCCTGCCGCCAGACTCTCGGGCCTCAGCCAACAACGGAGCGCTAGTCGCGTCTGTGGCGGACAAGATAACCTGTGGGACAGCGTACCCTCTTGATGCGACCACCTCCTCAACAGAGCCCGTTGTAACGGTCTCATGTGGGCCCGCGCCCACGGAACCACCTCTAGGGTTGCCGCCATAGTCCCTAACACTTGCAGGTACTCCCAGGCTGTGGGACACTCCTGGCTGAGAAAACGACGCACTAACTGCATGAGACCCAGCGCCCGCTGCTGAGGCAGAAACACTCGACCCACGCTTGTATCGAAACGTGCTCCGAGATACTTCAGGGTCTGAGACGGCTCCAACTTGCTCTTTGCTGCATTGACTACCCAACCGAGACTCTGCAACAGAGCGATTACCTTGGCAGTCGCCGAAACACTTTCCTCCCTGGACTTCGCTCTTATCAACCAATCGTCCAGATATGGGTGAACCAAGATGCCGTCTTTTTGCAATGCCGCCGCCACTACCACCATCACCTTGGTGAACGTTCGTGGCGCCGTAGCCAGACCAAATGGGAGTGCCTGAAACTGGAAATGCCCCATCGGCACCGCAAACCTTAGAAATTTCTGATGCTCCCCTCGTATCGGAATATGAAGATACGCCTCCGATAGGTCCAGGGACGTCAGAAACTCGCCTTTTCTTACCGCCTCTATGACTGACCTGAGGGTCTCCATCCGAAAATGAGACACGCGCAGACAGCGATTCACCCTTTTTAAATCTAGGATGGGCCTCCAAGTCCCTTCTTTCTTCAGAACCACGAAATAAATGGAGTATCGACCGCACCCTAACTGTTCGGCAGGAACCGGAACAATTGCCTTGAGGTTGAGCAGCCTTTGTACAGTTTCCTGCACTGCCTTGCGCTTTGCCGGAGCCTTGCATGGGGAGCGAACGAAAGATTCGGACACCGGCCGCTGCAGCTCTAGCGCATAGCCTTCCCGAATCACCTCCAGCACCCACTGATCGGACATGAGTCGGACCCAGGCAGGGTAAAAATCCCGCAGCCGACCTCCCACGGGAACCAATTCTGTCTGGGCCCGCCTGACTTCATTGTGACTTTTTGAAGGTAGAGGACGAGGATGCAGCCGCAAAACCTCTGTCTGCTCCTCGAAACCCCTGAAACCCCTGGGATCTACCAGGAAAGCGCCCCCACTGAGATTGACCTCCCGCGGGGAATTGAATCTGTGAAAGTCCCGCTGCTGTCCCCTAGCTCCAGGGACAGCGCGGCTCTGCTTCTGTTTATCCTCTGGTAACCTGCCGCCCTTAGACTCACCTAGATCCTTCACCAACTTTTCCAAATCCTCTCCAAAGAGTAGCTTCCCCCGGAAGGGAAGCCTACTCAACCGTGCCTTGGACGAACCATCTGCTGCCCAATTATGCAGCCAAAGACACCTACGTCCTGCCACGGCCGAAGCCATACTTTTCGCTAAACCCCGGATCAAATCATAATGAATGTCAGCGAGATACGCCGCCCCGGATTCCAACCGGGATGCCTCCTTGGACACTGCCTCCGAGTGTTTGCTCTGCACGCACTGCGCCCACCGCAAGGAGGCCCTTGCTACCCAGGCCCCACAAATAGATGCCTGCAAGGACAGAGCATTCGCTTCAAAAATCTGCTTTAGTAATGTCTCTAACTTGCGGTCTTGCGCATCTTTAAGTGCCGCAGCACCCTCCACCAGGATGGTAGTTTTCTTGGTTACCGCCGACAAGGCCACATCAACCCTCGGCGCCTTAAACAACTCCCGGTCCTGATCCAACAGAGGATACAGCCTTGCCATAACCCTAGAGCTAAACAACTCCCCGGTCCCCCCTGTCCAATCACTCCCCCTGATTAGTTGTTTGTTTGTTTTTAAACTAGAACCTTTCTTAATTGTTCCTCAAGTGAGCCCCGAAAGCTCAGGGCTCACCACCCCTCCAGCTGCTTTGGAGACTGATAAAACTGGTGTGAGGAGGCGGTACCAGCCCTTATATACCGGTGACATCACAAGAGTGAAGTTTCTCAGTCTCCAAAGCTGCTGGATAAGGCTGACAACCCCAGAGATTCCAAGACTAGACTGGAGGGACGATCAGGAAAGGGCAACTTGCTGAGCTGGGACTTGGACGAACCATCGGCCGCCCAGTTTCGCAACCACACAGACCTACGAGCAGCCACTACTGAGGCTGTGCTATTCGCGAGAGCTCTAATCAAGTAATAATGAACCTCTGCTAAATAAGCTGTTCCGGACTCCAGGCGGCTCAGCTCCTTAAGCTCCTCCTGGTCCAGGTGCGACGAAAGCCGAAGCCGTTGAACCCAGCGCAGACAGGCCTGTGCTACCCAAGCCCCACAGATTGAGGCCTGCAAGGACAGCGCGTCCAAATCAAAAACCTGCTTCAGCAGGCTGTCAACCATACGGTCCTGCGCATCTTTTCAGGCTGCACCGCCTTCCACTGGAATAGTGGTCTTTTTTGTAACCGCTGCCACCCCAGCATCCACTCGAGGTGAGCGGAACCGCTCCCTATCCTTAATGGCTAAGGGATAAAGCCTATTCATTGTGCGTATCCCTCTGAGCCCCGCTTCCGGGTGATCCCATTCCTCCTGGATCATCCTGTCGACTACACGGTGAATCGGAAACACCACCTGCGTTTGCCGCACCGCTTGAATAACTGGATCTTCAACCTCTTCTTCACTAGTGGATTGAGTAGCGAGATTCAACATCTGCATAGATTCTGTGATCAGAGCTGCCAGCTCCTCCTTACGGAAGACTTATGATCTTCGCCTGATCTTCGGGTTTGTGGATCTCTCCCTCTTCCAGATCCTCCAACCCGTCCTCACGCTCCCAGTCGGGGTCCTCAACGTCCGGCCAATCGCTCTCCGTGGAAGATAGAGCTTGAGTCTTTGCTCTCTTCGGTGCCGACGGACCCCCGCCCCCTCCCTCAGCGTCCGTTAGCTGAGAAGGGACCAAGAGCGGCCACACCGCTGGCGTTTTGCCCTGCCACCGCAAGCAAAATGCCTGATGCATCATTAATATAAAATCAGGGCAAAAGTCCCCAAGATCTGTCGGCCCCGGAATCGAGAGCACCCGGAACCGGGATGGAACCAGGCTGCTGGCATTAACCTTTAAAAAGGAGATAGAGCAGCTTTTAAACTAGATAATAGGGGAAAGCCGACAGTCGCACAAGAGCGGATGGTTCGGAAGAATGTATCCTTGAAGGATACTACAAAAAGCAGAGAGGTTCCAAAAAAGAGTAAAGTAGCCCAAATGCCCTCGAGTATGGAGCAGACAGAGCTTAAAGATCCCAAATTACCCATGTCTACCAACAGTCAAACTAATATGAATAAAATACAATCTCTAAAATGCTTGTATGCAAATGCTAGAAGTCTAAAAAATAAGATGGAAGAGTTAGAATATATAGCACGAAATGAGAGGTTAGATATGATTGGAATATCAGAGACATGGTGGAAGGAGGACAACCAGTGGGACACTGTGATACATGGATACAAACTATATCGTAATGACAGAGCTGATCAAATTGGTGGAGGTGTTGCACTCTATGTTAGAGAGGGCATTGAGTCAGAAAGGATTAAAGTTTTGCAGGAAACAAAATTTGCTGTAGAATCTTTATGGATTGAAATTCCATGTAAAAAGGGGAAGGCGATGGCAGTGGGGGTGTACTATCGACCGCCTGGCCAGAAAGCACAGTTACTTACCTGTAACAGGTGATCTCTGGGAACAGCAGGAATAAGTCTTCACATATGGGTACATCGGTACCGACGGAGTCTGCGCGGGAACGCTCCCCAGCGTCCAATCAGAACGCTTTTGGAAGCATCCCAACACGCCTGCGTGCTGCCTTCCCGCCTTTCCCAACTGCCTCTCCTCAGTTAAGTTTTAAAGCTGAGACCAAGAGAGAGAGTGAGAGAAAGGGAAAGATAGAGACAGAGATAGAGAAATGCAACTCCTAGGGGAGGTGGGTGGGTTGTGAAGACTTATTCCTGCTGTTCCCAGAGATCACCTGTTACAGGTAAGTAACTGTGCTATCTCCAGGAACAAGCAAGAATGAGTCTTCACATATGGGGACTCCCCAAGCTAAGATGCCTGGAGGGAGTCCTACCATGTTGCGAATCTAGAATGAGCCATGCTACTCCTCAGAACCTCAGGCATCCTGGGGATGGAGGGTAGGAGCTGAATTACAGAAAGGGGCTGTGGAACAGCTGGACTAGAACAGGACTGTGGAACAGCTGGACTAGAACAGGACTTCTATAGAGGAAGACCCTGTATAGATGACATTTAGTAGTAAAAATATTGAGTGCAATATTCTAATATGGACCTCCCTTGGTGGTATTGTAAAAAGTCTATTGAGGTTCATATGGATCTGTTAGAAGAGCCAATAGAAGATCCTTAAGGAGTACCTCACTGTGAAGTAGAGGTAATAAACTGTAGGAAAAACAAGCAGAGGTCAGAACCCTTCAGGGTGAGAAATAGCCCCAGGGGAAACTGGGGTAGTACAACAAGGTAGGGCTTCAGCGGGAAACGCAGAAGGTACTATTACACAAAGCTTAAGCTCTTTTGGCCGAAGAACAGTACAATCCTAGGACCAAAAGGAAAAATAAGTCTGACCGATTTGGACCGACAATAGAAATAGTCCATGTAGGAGGGAAGGGGTATGGAAGACCCCTGTATCCGATAACAAAGTAAGGACAGACTTATGAAGCGTTACAGCTTTAGATTAACTGAAGATCCGTAATGTCTTTCCTAAATGAGGTCAATTAGGAAAGAAAAAGGTACATGGAGAGCTTCAGAGGTACCTAACCCTGAAAGGTTATGGTAAGAAAAAACAAAAAATGTGCTAATTACCACAGGGAGTGGTTGTATGTGTAGAACCCTAAACATGCTGGCACAGCATTGATAGGGGTAGTGCCCATCTGCCAGAGTCATATAGGAATATATGGATATATGAACCTCAACAGACAGACAGATAAGTACGTAGGTACATATCTACCTAAAAGATATATCTCGACAGATATATATATATATATATATATATAGAGAGAGAGAGAGAGAGAGAGATATACATGGGCAGAAGATACAGATACATATATATATACATATATATAAATATGTAGACATATAGGGGTATGGTTACTAAACTGCGGTAATCGTGAAGAACGCGCGTTATGTAACGTTAACGATCGTTAGCGCGTCATAACGCGCGCTATGATGCGCTAACGATCGTAATGCCCCGCGGCGCGTTAAAACACCGCAGAAGGTGGAGAGAGGGCAGAGAGAAGGGGTCAATGGGCGGAGAGTGGGCGGGGAGAGGCTCCCTTCACACTAACGCGCTGATTTTCAGAGCTGAATTCCAACGCGAATGAAAACCTGCCGTTAAAGGCATATTAAAGGGGAGAGAAACCATTTAAATGTCAGCAATGTACAGCCCAGGCAGGGAAACAAAAAAAAAAGTGATAAGTGTGATACATGTGCACAGAACAAAAGGGCACAGAAACACTGAAAATGACCCCAACAAACTGGAAAAAAACAATAACCAAGCTGGCCAATAGTGGTATCAATGAGAAACATCAACCCCTCCCCCCCCCCCCGAGTAAGCACCATAGAACATATATAAATCGTGGAAGGGTCTATACTCCGTCCCCATACAAAGTGAATGGGCCCACAGTGAAATAGCGCTGCTCAGGGTTTTCTCCACCATCAGACAGGGTTCCTATGGCGTGCACATGTCCCGCAACAGCAGGGCGGGCATATCGGAACGGCAACTGGACAGATGCCGGAGAAGGGGATACAGAGGGCCGCAGGCGGCACATGCTGTGGTGGAGCTGGGCCACAGTGCGGACTAGGGTGATGCCTAGGTGGCCCATACAAATGCTGAAACAGCGGAGCAGCCAGACAGCAACTGCTGAAGGCCCAACATGGGCATGAGTGGGTTTCCCAAAGTGTCACAGGGAATAGTACCCAACAGCAACCCCCAAGGGCACGAAACATTTGCAGGCGGGGCTGGGGGGGAGCGTGGACGTCTGTGCAGGCACCCCTAACCCCAGAACCCGCACCATAGGCAGCCGCCTACCTGCACACTGGATGGCCTGAGACTGCGCTCCACCAGCAGAAGGGCATGTCAGCATGGTGGCTGAGGGATACTGGTGGTGGAGGGGGCAGTGGCAGCTAGCCAGAGCAGACCGTGGCCTAGTCCTGTGTAGGTGGGTGCCATGCACTGCAACAGACAGGCCCTGTCTGACCAACAGTCATGGTATCACCAGGAAATGCACCACCTCTGTGATAACATGGTGGTGCAGTGCACAAAACCAGTGTATTCAGAAGCAGAAGGTCACAGGTTCAAGTCCCAGCTGTGGTTTCTGCCAACCCAGTCCTCATATTTTACCCACTACTATAACGTGCTAATACAGACAGAACCTTTCTTGCAGATGACGTGAACATGCCCAAAACACCTACATTTTACCCTACAGAGCACAGACACCATAAACATGCACATTATCTAGAGCAGAGCCTCCCAAACGCAGTCCTGGAGGGCCAAACACCATTCAGGTTCCATGCTGCCTCTGATAAAGATGCCTGTGCTGCATTTCTATGCGCCACCCCCATGGTATGCAGATGTATCTCATGCATATTCATGAGGGACAGCATGAAAACCCGAACAGTGTTTTGCACTGCAGGACTGGAGTTGGGAACCTCTGCCGTAAAGCAGCAGCCAACAGGGGCAGACACACCCGCACCCACAGGCCCCATTATCCAAAGCCTCCTGGAGAGGCAGGACTTTGGGCTCTGCGTGCATCTCCCAATACTAGCACTTGCATACCTTAGTAATGCCACCCTAAACCTGGGAATATGGTACACAGCTATCAAAAGGTTGCTATGAGTACTGGCAGATAGCAATTCCTAGGTTAAGTACAATTTTCGGAGTGAGCTCCATCATAGCAACCTTTCTGATGTCTGTGGAGTGTGCTGCAGGTCTTGTGTCTGGACAGTGTTTACCAATCTGGGGAGTGACTCCTACAGTATTGCGTACCATAGCCATACCTGCACTGTGCCCAGGACTGGTGTGGTGGCCTGGGCTGCCCAACACCTCTATAGTTGCACAATGCTGGCATAGGTGTGGGGAGTGTGTGTCTTTCTATCCAGTGTGTGGTGGCTGCCAACACCCTCCACAGCCCACACTGCTAGCACTGTTGCCAGTATTGGCCTGCCAATGTGCATAATGAGGAGCAAGGTACCATGGGAATAGCCTGGATAGGGTGGCCTGGTCTGTCCGCATCTGCAGAGGGCATAGGGCAATGGCCAGACATTGTAGTGCCCAGTACCCACCTGCACGGACAGGGTGGCCATAGCATGTCCTGCTGGGAGGTCCCTCTCACCCTGACTGAGCAGTAACCATGGCATGGCTAGGTTCCCCCATAGTGCTATATAGTATTTCTCTTATGTGATATTTATGGGTTTCCTTTTGGGGCCCAATCACTGACTTATCTGCTTGGTGTGTATGCTGATATCCCTGTTCTGGGTACATGCATCTCCTCCAGGACCATGCACTATGGACTAGCTGGCGGACTGTCTGCAGCTAGTATGTGTCTTGCTGGAACACCGTGCAGGGTGCAGCGGCTGGAGGCTTGCTGCTGGAGAATGTCAGATAATGGTGGGGGGCAGCTGAGCATTTCCAGACCTGCCGTCTGTCTGCTATTGCGTTATGGATGTGTACTGCTCTGCATTGCCTGCCCTGTAGGGTGTTTGATCCCTAGCAGGACTGGGGTGATGGTCCCCTCTACTGCCACCATTGCAGGGGGTTGAAAGTGGATCTGTTGGCGGGAGATCCTGTCCCCCACCCTGAGCCCCAGAGGGTGCGTTGGGTGGTGGTATGTAATCTCCCTGGTAACCACAGCAGAATGTGGGTGTGGTGCCATGCAGTCCTCCTGTAGCCAGCCAGGTGTTTATTAGCAGCTCTAGCCCACTGGTTACTTCAATGCCCATGGAGCCAGAGGTCATAGGTTCACAACCCACAGTGGGGTTCATCGATAGGGCTGTCTTAGGCATTGTCTATTTGTATTGTATATTAGTGCTGCCAGCAGAACCACCCTCAGGGTACGTCACCCTATAGTGCGCGCCTTACAATTCGCCCTATAGGGCGCGCCTAAATATTCCTATCAAATGGTATATAATACATGACCATGTCAGAGGGAACGTCACTATTGGAACATATTGCATAAGACGGGTACAATTTTCCTGACATATGCAAACTTTAACCCGGCTGCAGACTGGATTAAAATATTATAGTCGGCTTTCAAAGGGTTACACATGACGCCTCAGCCAGCCTTATTTATTTATTTACATTCTCTTATATACCGCGCTATTCTGCATCAGTGCGGTTTACATTGAACAAACTGAAATTACATTGAACAGGGTATTATAACTTGGAGATAACTATTTTACAGGGAACATGGGCAATGGAGGGTTAAGTGGCTTGCCCAAGACCACAAGGAGCACCTGTGGGACTAGAAACCCCAGTCCTTCCGGCCCAAGGTTGCTGTCCTCTAGTGGGATTTGAACCCCCGACCTTCCGGCCTGAAGTACCTTGCCCCAACCACTAGGCTACTCCTCCACTCTTATTCATTAGGCAGACTAGGGAATCAAACCCATGACCCTTGTACCATCAGTCTGTGTAGTAACCAATGTTCCCTCTAATTTTCTGTAGGCTGTGTGCGCATAAAATATCAGCTGTGCAGCTTTTGAAGGAAGGTTAAATTTTTGTGCGCCACATAACGATACTCGGAGTTATATACCTTAAAATTTGACTACACGTCAGAATACAGTATGTACACCACATTGATTGCACTAGAAAATATTGTAGAACTTGTGAAAACCATAAATACACAACAACTTTTAAATTTTAAGATGTCTGTGTTGTTTTCTATCAGAATCAGAACCATAATTTTTGTGCGCTCTGTTATAAAGTATGTGCGCTCGCTCGGCGAGGTGTGTGCGCGCGCACACGCGCACAGCTTAGAGGGAACAGTGGTAGTAACCATTGTGCTACAGCTCTGTTTCTGTATTTGGGTGTCTGCGCGCCATCTTGCACTTAACACGCAGTAACGCGCCCTGTAACGATAGTTGCTGCGCGGCGCGTTATAGCGCGCGTTATCACTAACGATGTACCGCCCATGTCCTTTTTTGGCATTTCTTCCACTAACGCGGCTCCTAACGCGAATCACACTAACGCAGTTTAGTAAACATACCCCATAGACACGTCTCCACGTATGTAGATGGAGACATGGCTATATAACTAGATCCCCATAGGAATATGGGGAGAAAGAAAGATTCATTTAATCGCAAGAAGGGTGATACCTGCTTGAATAGATGCATAGAGAATCTTCTTTACCTGGTTATGATTGACAGAGTCAGAGGAATGGTCTCCCTGACAAGGAGGAGTCTAGATTCCTTTAAGAATTCGAGCTCTTGAATAACCAGGATGGCCTACGTGAAAAATACAGAGGACAACTTCAGTCTGCAGGCAGCAAGTCCAGATCTCTCTAGAACTCCAGTATGGTAAATGGATAGAGAACGCCAATGGAATAAGATACCATATTGACCCGCCTATGAGGGCAAGATGGGTATCATGCGTCCTTCAGTTGAAGATGAGCGTCCCCTGAAGTATTGGGAAGGAAGCATATATGGACGAGCTGCAAGGAAAAGAAAACTATCCCAGGTGAGAAGTCCAAGAAGATGTGGACCAAGCCAGGGAATTGGCCATTCTTTAGGTTTTCACGTGATGTAAGGCCTGTGTCTTTTGTTTCGAAAAGAGATTTTAGATGAGATGGTAAGGGTAGGTAACACCTACCAGTCATGGGAGCATGACTGGGTGAACCCCTCCTAACCATCTGGGATTATCTGCTAGACAAGATACTAATGCTCTCTAGCAAGGGCCCATAGTGCAAAGCTACTCTGTAGAGTTGCAGAGAGCATGTTGCAGGTTGGTTAGAAGAAAAAACTGGCCGCTTAAAGCCAGTAGGTAACAAACTATTCTGCCAAAAACAAGGGAATTGGAGATGGCGAAGAATAGAAGTCAAACCAACAAGCCTGTGATAATAGGGTTTCCAAAAACCTGTTTTGGGTTTACTACCCAGGCCGGAAGGATTGCTAGTGGAGGACAAACCCTGGTTATGTGGTGAACAGAACCAGTGGTTTAACCATTAGGAACTGCTGCATTTGCAGCACTTACCAGGGCACAGGGAAAAAATCTGTTTTTCTCTTTTTTTTTTCTTTTTTTTTTAAATTGGAAAAAGAAACAGACATAAGCAGGAGTGGTAAGACTTCCTTATTGTCTGATAAGCTGCCCTAAAGTAAGAATGTGAAAGGGGGAGACAACTCTGGAAAGGAAACCCCTTCCTGGAATAGGTAGAGAACCATAGGGGCTTACCAGTGTAATAGAACCACTCTTACAAACCAAATGTTGTAGTAAGAGGGCAGGTAAGACAGAGTTGAAGGAGACTGATGATGTAGTAAGTCTCTGAAAGGTAAGATGATACATGCTAGTACAGGGAAAACTGTCTTACTGATAGTTGTTACACCTCTTTTTCCTAGTAGGAGGAAGAGAAACCTGTTAACTATAGGAATGATCATCATAAAAACTCTTAGAGCAAAAAGAAAGGATGTCTCGTGAAAAGAGATCCATGAGAATTTAGGATGAAATTAGTGTAGATGCTTCAAGTGAAAAGAAGCAGACTACAAAATCTAACCCGCAAACAGGAGATGTAATGATAATCTATCAGAAACCCTGCGACTGCTGGGTTTGCTGAACCTGTTGAGGTTGTGGTTTCTTTAGCCTGGTTCGATTTTTCCCCTGTCTGGGAACATCTGTATGATGGGTAGAAGATGGATAAAACTTTTTCCCCTTAGGGGAACAAAGTTGGTTAGGAAATTTCCTACCAACTGGGAAAGAGGAAGGCGTAGACAAGCCTTTGAAAACAGCAATGTCAGTGGTTAACTGAGCAGCTTAGAGTATAGACTCCTTGTTAAAGAGATTTTCTCCAGTGCAAGGAGTATCCCAGTCTTTCTTGTACTCATTTGTCCATGTCTGAAACTTGGAGCCAGGCTTTACGTCGTGCCCCTATAGCTATAGCAGAGGTTCTGCTAACAGACTCAAAGGAGTCTAGGGAAGCACGAGTAAGGAACCTAAAGATATTTTGAGCATGACTAACCAATAAGGAATAGTCTGCTCTTTTGGGCTCTTGAAGAAAAGGGGTCAAAAGTAGTAATCTCTTTGTGACTTCTTCAAGAGATAATCCCATATAGAAAATATATGAGAGAATTCTTGCTGAAAGCATGGATGCCTGGAAGGTTTGGCGTCCAAAGGCATCCAAAGTCTTAGACTCATGACCTGGCAGATAAGAAGAGTGCTTTTTAGTACTCTTAACACGCCTCATTGCTAATTCTACAACAATGGAATGATGAGGAAGTTGAGTCTTTTGAAAACCTGGAGAAGGAGGCACCTGATATAGAAGATCAGTTGTCATAGAAGGTGGGGATACCGTTAAAGGAGTTTCCCCACATTCGAAAAAGCAGATCCTGCAAGGTTTGATGCAAAGGAAGCATGATGTCCTCCTTTGGACTCCAGGGAATATACAGAGATTCTGTATTCCCTGATGCAGGATCTTGACCAGGTAAAGAAATGGCAAGTGACTTTGCCATATCAAGCAGGAATGCTTGAAAAGAAAAATCCCCAGAGGGAAGTCCTCTAGAAAGAGGCGTACAGGCTAGATCTGTTGAAAAACTAGCAATGGCACCCAGGGATCTATCCAAATTCATTGGAATAGAAGACCCTAAGGGGTGGAACATCGGACTGTCCTTACAGGATGGTCGCCGGTACCGCAGGAGGTCGGGACCACAAGCAGTCGGTAGCGCATCGTCCATGCTAGGGATCGATTCCAAACTCGGTACCGAGGGAAGCGAGCCCGTTGAAACAATCATGGAAGGTACCGATAGCGATGCTAATGCGGATACCGGTACCGACTCCGGTACCGTATCCGATACCGATACATGAAGACCAGTCGGTGACAACTCTAACGGTACCGAAAAAACCAAGAGTGCCCGACATGGATTATCAGAACAGTGCCTTCGGTACCGTCCGGTGTCGGTACCAAGGCGAGTCGGTACCCAGTCATCCAGACTGGAGATCGATTCCAGACTCGGCATCGAAGGAAGCGAGTCTATCGATGCACAACTGTAGGGTACTGACATCGGTACCAGTACCGGCACCGGGATCGATACCGATACTGGAAGATCGGTCTGCAGCGTCTCTAATGGGCCCGAAGGAACCGAGGGCGCCAGACTGCAATCTTCGGTGAGGAATGTTTCATCCAACACCATTGCCGATGCCAGGGTATGGGTACCGCTCGAAGCGGATGCCACCACCGAGCATGGCTCAGGTATGTTTGGAGAGGGGTGAACCTCAGGAACAACCTGAAACCCCATTAAAGATTTGGAGGCCGAAGACTCCCACCGGGGTTTTAAAGCCAGTGTGTCCTCGAGGGTAAGGCCAGAGGCATCTCTATGCTGTGCATGAGATCTACCACTCGAGGACTGGCTAGTCTTAACAGACTGTTTTTGGGTTACCTGATCCTGCGAAGAAGAAACGGTGGTCGTGCCCTGAAGTTGAATGGGGACCGCGTATCGAGGTGAACTCGATGCTGAAGACTTCTTCCGACTATACTGTTGCAGGAGGGACACTCCAGCGGATAGTGGTCAGGACCCAAGCAGGGTAGACACCAATTATGAATGTCTAAAATCAATTTTGTACCGCCACAGTTTGAACATTTCTTAGGGATAGTGGCTGGCGCTTCCATGAAGGAACGTGAGTAGGCCTAGCAGGCCGAAAAAACCGTCAGGCACTAACAAGGAAAAAAGTATCCCTTAAAAAGGAAAATTTACAAGAAAAAAGAAAAGAAACACCGGCGGTACCGGTGGCGTCGGGGAAGGCAGACGCGACCACAAGAAAACCAAAAAATAAAAGAAGAATTTTCTGCGGTGACAGGAGGACGTCCTGCCGGCTCTGCGGAAAAATGAAAACTGAGGAGAGGCAGTTGGGAAAGGTGAGAAGGCAGCACGCAGGCATGTTGGGATGCTTCCAAAAGCGTTCTGATTGGACGCTAGGGAGCGTTCCCACACAGACTCCGTCGGTACCAACGTACCCATATCTGAAGACTCATTCCTGCTTGTTCCTGGAGATTGAACAAATGAAATGCTCAAAGAAATAAAGGAAGCTAACAAAAGTTATAGCGCAGTAATAATAATGGGTGATTTCAATTACCCCGGTATCGAATGGGTCAGTGTCACGGCAGGACATGCTAGGGAGATAAAGTTCCTAGATGACATAAATGACTGCTTCTTGGAGCAGCTGGTTCATGAACCGATCAGAGGGGAAGCCATATTAGACCTAGTCCTTAGTGGAACACCAGATCTAGTGCAAGAGATAAGGGTGTTGGGGCCACTTGGCAATAGTGATCATAGCATGATCACCTTTGATTTAATTAGTGGAGGAGGGATAGTAAGGAAATCCACAGTACTACCTTTTAACTTTCGAAAGGGAGACTATGATAAAAGGAGGAAAATAGTTAAGAAAAGACTAAAAGGAGCAGTTGCAAAGGTTAAAGACTTACATCAAGCTTGGGTGTTGTTGAAAAATACTATCTTGGAAGCCCAGACCAGCTGTATTCCACGCTTTAAGAAAAGTGGAAGGAAGTCCAAAAAACTGCCAGCATGGTTTAAAGGGGAGGTCAGAGAGGCTGTTGTTGCCAAAAAAGCATCTTTCAGGAAATGGAAAAAAAGAGCCAAACGACGAAACCTGGAAACAGCACAAGCACTGGCAAGTCAAATGCAAGGCATTGATAAAGCAGGCAAAGGGAGAAGTTGAGAAGAAGCTTGCTGCCGAAGCAAAAATGCAAAATAAAGATTTTTTCAAGTACATTCGTAGCAAAAAACCTGTGAGAGAGTCAGTTGGTCCATTAGATGATAGAGGAGTTAAAGGGGCACTAAGAGGCGACAAGGCGATAGCGGAGAGACTGAATGAATTCTTTGCTTTGGTCTTTACTGAGGAAGATGTAGGGATGTTACCCATGACTGAAGTGGTATTTAAAGGTGCGGAAGAATTGAAGGAAATATCGATACATCGGGAAGATGTATTACAACTATTAGATAAACTGAAGAGTAGTAAATCACCTAGGCTGGATGGTATACATCCAAGGGTGTTGAAAGAACTGAAATATGAGATTGCAGACCTGCTATTAGTAATCTGTGAATTTTCATTAAAATCATCTGTAATACCTGAAGATTGGAGGATCGCCAATGTAACGCCAATTTTTAAAAAGGGTTCCAGGGGTGATCTGGGAAACTACAGACTGGTGAGCCTCACGTCAGTACTGGGAAAAATGATAGAAACCATCATAAAGAATAAAATTACTCAGCATGTAAATAGTCATGGCCTAATGGGAGACAGCCAACATGGTTTTAGACAAGGAAGATCTTGTCTTACTAATCTATTATGTTTTTTTGAAAGTGTGAATAAACAGGTGGACAAAGGTGAGTCGGTTGATATAGTGTATCTGGACTTTCAGAAAGCCTTTGACAAGGTCCCTCATCAGAGACTTTTGGCAAAACTAAAGAATCATGGGATAGGAGGCAGTGTACTACTGTGGATCAAGAACTGGTTAAAAGATAGAAAGCAGAGGGTTGGGCTAAATGGCCAATTTTCCCAATGGAGAAAAGTTAATAGTGGTGTACCCCAGGGATCTGTGCTGGGTCCGCTGCTTTTTGACATATTCATAAATGACCTGGAAAGTGGAATAACGAGTGAGGTTATCAAATTTGCAGATGACACAAAACTAAAGTTGTTAAAACCCAAGATGATTGTGGAAAATTGCAAGAGGATCTTGATAAATTGGAAGACTGGGCATCAAAATGGCAGATGAAATTTAATGTGGACAAGTGCAAAGTTATGCACCTAGGGAAGAACAACCCTAACTATGATTACATGATGCAAGGTTCCACATTAGGAACCACCACCCAGGAAAAAGATTTAGGCGTCATTGTGGATAGCATGTTAAAACCCTCGGCCCAGTGTGCAGCGGCAGCCAAGAGAGCAAATAGAATGCTAGGTATCATAAGAAAAGGAATGGAAAATAAAACAAAAGAGATTATAATGCCTCTATATCGTTCCATGGTGAGACCGCACCTTGAATATTGTGTGCAATTCTGGTCGCCGTATCTTAAAAAGGATATAGCGTTATTAGAAAAGGTTCAGAGAAGAGCCACCAAAATGGTAAAGGGGATGGAAGGATACTCCTATGAAGAAAGCCTAAAAAGGTTAGGGCTCTTTAACCTGGAAAAGAGACGGCTGAGGGGAGATATGATAGAAGTCTATAAATTAATGAACGGAGTGGAACGGGTAAACGTAGATCGATTGTTTACGTTATCAGAATATACAAAGACTAGGGGACATGCAATGAAGCTACAGGGTAAACTATTTAAAACTAATAAAAGAAAATATTTTTTCACTCAACGTGTAATCAAACTCTGGAATTTGTTACCGGAGGATGTAGTAAAGGCTGTTAGTGTAGCTGGGTTTAAAAAAGGTTTGGACAAGTTCCTGGAGGAAAGGTTCATAAACCATTATTAAGAGGGGACCCAGGATATCAATGCTTGACCCAGTACAAGCATTGCGGAACCTGTGTCTTTTGGGGAAACTGCTAGGTACGTATGACCTAGA
This sequence comes from Ichthyophis bannanicus, assembly GCA_033557465.1. NCBI lineage: Eukaryota > Metazoa > Chordata > Amphibia > Gymnophiona > Ichthyophiidae > Ichthyophis > Ichthyophis bannanicus. The sequence continues at coordinate 232,410,852 of CM066039.1, forward strand.
TTGGCCACTGTTGGAAACAGGATACTGGGCTTGATGGACCTTGGTCAGACCCAGTATGGCATATCTTATGTTCTTATGATGACGAATTGCTAACAAAAATTAGGGAAGCTAGCAAAATTTATAACACAGTATTTTATTTATTTTTTATTTAACTAGTTTTTTATACTACCTTATCCTTCAATCAAAGTTGTTTATATTAAACCTCAATGTGTACAGAGAATGCTGAACAGTTGGGGAGGGGAGAATGGGTATGTGGGACAGGATAACAGATTAACTTATGTACAGTACAACATATAGGGTATATCGTATGTACGGCTTATGTCTGTGGTGATGGGGAATCGTCATTAGTTCTTTGTTGGAATAGTCGGGGAGGGGGGGGTTTCAGAACCTCACCTTAGATGGGAGGCAATGTGGCATTTTCCAGGTAGTTTATGTAAAGGAAAGTTTTCAGTTTCTTTCAGAAGTCTTTGATGTCTGTCATGGCTCGCATGTCGACTGGTAGGGAGTTCCCTAGCGACAAGGCATACAATGAAAGCACTCTTCTGGATGTAGATTTTTTGGATTTTTGATGTTCGTGGGGCGTGATGATCTTATTCTTGTTGATGTCTCTCCTGGGACGAGTGCTTAAATCTCTTGAGATTAGGTCTTATAAGATGTCGGCCGAGGAATGATGGAATATTTTAAAGATGTTTATTATTGTCTTGAACCTGATGTGAGAATGTATTGGGTGTCAATGTAATTGGTTAAGTATGGGGGAGATGTGCTCTTGTCAAGAGGTTCCGGTGATAATTTGCGCTGCTGTGTTTTGTGCTATCTGGAGCGGCATGATGGCTTCTTTTGGAGTTGCTGGTAAAGTGAGTTGCAGAAGTCAAGTATGGGGGTGATTACTGCCTGGAATACTGATCAAAAGTGTTCGTGGCTTAGGAACGTTTTTAGTCTCCTGATAACCTTCATTTTATAGTAGGCATTTACGGTGGTTTTATTTATGTGTGACTGGATGGTGAGATGTTGGTCCAAGGTGATCCCTAGGTGCTGGACCTCATTTTTTACTAGTATGGACTTTTGTATTATGTAATTGATTGAGGAGGAGTGAATAGGGCATTTCTTGTGCAGAAGAGTACCTCTGTCTTTCTGTAGTTTATAGTTAAGTTGTTGTTGCTGAGCCAGGTGATCATGTCTTCCATGAATGTAGTTATGGCTGAGATGTTAGGCTGGTGTATGTGAATTAGGGCATATATCATGATATTGTCCACATATAGCCAGTACTGAATTTTGTGGTTTTTGATGATATCACAGATGGGCTGTATGTAGATGCTGAATAAAAGAGATGAAATTGATGATCCTTGCGGTACTCCTTGTTGTAAGGCGAAGGGTATAGATCTGTTCATTTCGCATTTGAGCTGTTGTCAGTACTGAGTTAGGATTGAAACCATCATAAGGTGGTATTGTGTAGGCCAATTTCTCGGAGACATAAAGCATAGTTACTCACCTGTAAAGCACAGTTACTTACCTGTAATAGGTGATCTCTGGGAACAGCAGGAATAAGTCTTCACATATGGGTACGTCGGTACCGACGGAGTCTGTGCGGGAACGCTCCCCAGCATCCAATCAGAACGCTTTTGGAAGCATCCTAACACGCCTGAGTGCTGCCTTCCTGCCTTTCCCAACTGCCTCTCCTCAGTTAAGTTTTAAAGCTGAGACAAAGAGAGAGAGAGAGAAAGGGAAAGATAGAGATAGAGAAATGCACTCCTAGGGGAGGTGGGTGGGTTGTGAAGACTTATTCCTGCTGTTCCCAGAGATCACCTGTTACAGGTAAGTAACTGCACTATCTCCAGGAACAAGCAGGAATGAGTCTTCACATATGGGGACTCCCAAGCTAAGATGCCTGGAGGAGTCCCAGCATGTTGCGAATCTGAGAGCCATGCTATTTTACCGAAACCCCAGGCATCCTAGGGATGGAGGGTAGGAGTTGAACTAAAAAGATGTGATGTGGAACAGCAGGACCAAACAAAATGCCCAGATAGGGGTCTCTGTGCAGATGATGTTTAGTGGTAATATTGAGAGCAATAAACCAACGTGGACCTCACCTGGTGATATTGTAGAAAGGGTATATGGAGGTTCACGTGGATTTGCGGATATGAACCAACAGAATATCCCCAGGGAGTACCTCAATGTAAGGAGAAGTAGATAACTGTACAAAAAAAAAGGTTGAGGTTAGAACCCTTAAGGTGAGAAGAAACAATCCCAGTGGAACTGGGGTAGTTCAGTGAGGTAGGACTTTGCGGAAAACGCGGAAGTCCCTATTAGATAAAAGTGAAGCTCCTTTGACTTTAAAGGGACAAAGTTCTTATAAGAGAAGGGAGCTTCAAAGATCCCTATATCCGATAACAAAGAAGGATAGAAGTAATGAGGCGTTGTAGCCTTTCAGCTTCTGAAGAATCAGAAAGCCCCTCCTAATTAGAAAGGAAAGTATATGGAGGGCTTCAGGTGTACCTAACTGAAAGTCATGGTACAAAAAACTCCTCAACTACTAGAGGAAGTGGTTGATTATGGAGAAACCTAAGCATGCTGGAATAGCATGGGAAGGGATAGAGAGTATCTGTCGAGCCCGTAGGGGAATATATATGTATAAGTATATATATATATAGGCCGACAGATGGAAATAGTATATAGACATATATCTACCCACTATCATATATTGCGAAACATATATATATATATAGATAGATATAGATAGGGAAATACAGATATATCCCTCATATATATATATAAGCATAAACATGCAGATGTTCATATACATGTAAACATATATATATATATATATATATACACACATACCCATGTCCGCACATAAGGCATGTGGAGAGAGAAAAATTCATCTAACCACAAGAAGGGGGGGGGGGTACCTGCTTGAGGAGATAGTTAGATAATCTGTACTTCCCGGGTATGGATAAAAAGCCCAGGGAGTTCTCTCACTGGCAAGAGAAGTCTAGAGTCCTGTAAGAACTCTAGTCCAGGGATAACCAGGAATGGAGACCTACCTGGAAAATGCAGAGGATGTTGTAAATCTGCAGATAGTAAGTCTGAATCCTTCCATAACTCCAGCGGGTAGCTGGAGAAAAGATGCAATAAAAATACCATATGTACCCCTAATGAGGGTAAAGGGGTAGGGTGCATTCTTGTGTTCAACATGGATTACGCCATGAAGAGTTAAGGATGGAAGGAAAGACAAGACAAGGATTGTCTATACTGATAGAAAAACAAGCCTTTATTTATTTATTTATTTATTTAAGGTTTTTCTATACCGCACTATTCGGCATCAGCACGGTTTACAATAAACAAGTTTGTACAATGAGGAACAGCCATACATTGAACTTACATAGAACAGGGAGTTTAAACATGGATAACAGGTGAACTTTATACATAGCAAACAAAGGGAGATTTAAACAAGGGTAACAGGTGAACTTTATACATTATATACACAGGGATTGCATCACATCTAAGTTTATGATACAGGCCCTAAGGGGGATAGATGGGGGAGGTGAAGAGTTTTCATCGGAAATTGGTTAGACAGCGTTGGCTTGTTAGACTATAAGATCATGTGGTACTGTCTAGGTGATGCTGTCGGAGTTACCAAAGTGTTGTATAAATAATTGCAGTTTGAGGGCTTTTCTGAACTGGGGGAGGTTATTTATGCTGCGGATTTCTGTTGGGAGGGAGTTCCAGCAAGAAGGGGCGAATAAGGCAAAGGCACGCTTTCTAGTGGATTTGTTGCATTTTGTGATGGCTTTTGGAAGGAGGATGGTATTGCAGGATGTGGTTCTTCTTAATCTGTTGTTTGGAGTAAGTTGGATCAGATCTGACAATATATTTGCGGTGATACAGTTGACTGCTTTGAAGGTCAAGGTGAGGATCTTAAATGTGATCCTGTACTGGACGGGGAGCCAGTGCAAGCTCTTCAGGATAGGGGTGATATGTTCTCTGCGAGATGCGCCATAGAGGGTTCTTGCTGCGGTATTCATCGCAAGCTGTAAGGGGTTTATCGAGCTCTTTGGGAGTCCGAGTAGGATGGGGTTGGCGTAATCGAAGTGGGGCATGATTATGGCCTGGAAGACTGTTCTGAAGTCGTTTGGTTCAAGGGTGTTCTTTATGAGGCGTAGTGTCCGTAATTTGTGGTATATTGTTCTGATTGTATTGTCTATATGAGCATGCATGTCCAGGTGCTGGTCCAGTGTTACGCCTAAGTATTTGATCGTTGTCTTGGAGAGGAGTTCTGCGTTGTTCACCTTGATTGAAGATGGGGGAGTGAATGACTGGTTTCTTCCGATGAATAGAACTTCTGTCTTTTTCAGATTTATTCTGAGCATTTGGTTGTGTAGCCAATCTGTGACGGCATTGAAGCAAGAGGAGAGCTGGTCGAGGTTTGGATGATCTGTGTCTATTGGGGTGAACATTAGGACATCATCAGCATATACTAGGCAGTTGATGTTAAAGGACCGGATAAGATTGCAGATGGGCTGCATATAGATATTGAATAAAAGTGCTGAGAGGGATGAGCCCTGGGGAACGCCTTTTTCTAGTGGGAAAGGGTCTGATAAAGAGGATCCGGAGCGGACATGTTGCCATCTGTTATTCAGATATGAGGCGCACCAAGCTAGAGCGTTGCCACGAAGACCCTTCTCAGTGAGGCGTGATAGGAGTATCTTGTGGTCCACCGAGTCAAAGGCGGCTGCGATGTCCAGAAAGATAAGGGCAAAACCCTTCCTGATGTTATCGAGCCCAATGGTAAGGGAGTTGAATAATGTAGTCAGAAGGGTATCGACTCCATGGGACTCTCTGAATCCATGCTGGCAGTAATCAAGAGGCGCGTTGTTTTCAATGTGATGGGTTAGTTGCTGTTGGACTGTTTTTTCGATGATTTTAGCTAGAAGCGGGATGCTCGATATGGGCCTGTAAGAGTCCATCTTTGTGGGGTCGAGCTTTTTGTTCTTCAGTAGGGGTCTTATTGAAGTTTGCTTCAGGTTCTGTGGGAAAATCCCCGAAGTGAAGGATGATCCTATTAGTTTGGCGAGGAAAGGGCTGAGGTCTGATTTTAGCGCTTTTATCCATTGTGCCGGGCATGGGTCGCTCGGAGCTATGGTGGTATTGATGCATGTGATGGTATCTTGGATCTCCCTTGCTGTTGGGGGGGGAGAAGGAGTTAAGAATGTGGTGGTTATCTGCTGTCTCATTTAGAGGGAGGGAGTCGGGAGGTAGCGGGCTTGTATGTTTCAGAGGGTGGTGATTTGCAGGAGCAATGTGTTGGCTTGTCTTTGAGCGAAGGTAGTCCGCATATTCCTGAGCGTCAGGTAGATTTGTTTGGTTGGAGGTGGGCTCCTTAGCCAGATTTTTGACCAGATTGAATAGCTCACGTGGTTTGTTTATGGCTCTCAGTAGGACGTCTGAATGGTATTGTTTCATTCTTGATGATACTGCTGTTCTATGGTCGTCAAGGTGGGTGTTATAGGCTTCATGGCTCTTGGTTGTCCTTGATCTGCGCCATCGTTTTTCGAGTTGACGTAACCGCCGGAGGGATGCTGTTAGTTCAGGTGAATACCAAGGTGCTTTTTTCTTACCTCTGAGGTTTTTCTTGGTAGTTGGGGCGTCTATTACTGCGTTGAGGGACTTGTTCCATAATGTTAACATGTCGTCAAGGTTGAGTTCAGGTGTTTCCAGGAGAGGGTGTATTCTCCCAATGATCTCCTGCTCATTGAATGGGAGATAACGTTTCCGAGTAGTGATGGTATTGTCAATTGTGGTGGGGAGGTAGTTAGATCCGCGAAGGGAAGGCAGTGAGAATCTCACAAGACTGTGGTCAGACCATGGTACTGGGCTCAGTGAGAGATTGAATTTGTGAAAGGGGTAGTTGTCTATTTGAGGTGCAAATACCAAGTCGAGGGTGTTTCCCTTAATATGAGTGGGGGAGTTAACTAGTTGGGTGTATCCTAATGCTTTGAGGGCATCAAGGAAGGCAAATGGAAAATGGTAAGGGCAGGAAGAGCCCAGAAGGCATGACTAGGTAAAGCCCTTCCTAACCATCTGACATCATGTGCTCTCTAACAAGGCCCCATAGTGTAGAGCTGCTCCGTAGAGATGCAGAGAGCATGTTGCAGGTTAATCAGAAGAAAAAACTGGTGTTTAAGAGCCAGTAGGTATTATGAACTACTCTGCCAAGCCCAAGGATTGGGGAAGGCTAAGGATAGAAGATAAGGTGATGTGTCTGCAACAATAGCCAGAAAAGGTTTTAAAACCTTTTGGGGCTTGGAGGTAAGGTCAGAACCATTGAAATTGAAGAACAAGCCCTGGTGACTTGGTCAGCAAGTCAGTGGTCTAACCAGTGAGGGCCCCTGCAGTTCTAATTATTGATAGGGCAGCAGTAGAAATCTTATGTCCTAAGATTGGGAAAGAAATACAGACATAAGTAGGAGTGGTAAGACTCCACTATTGTCTGAGAGCTGCCAGAAAAGCTAAGAAAGCATTGGGGGAGACAACTCTGAAAGAAAACCTAGGGGCTTAAGGAGAAGCCCTCAGTAAAGTGGTATCACTCTTACAGACAAAATGTCTTAGTAAGAGTGGCAGAGTTGAAAAGAAGACTTACGGTGGAGTAAATCTTTGAAGTAATTTGAGATATGCTGATACAGGAGAAAAAGTCAAAGGTAAAGGCATGGCAACCTTATTGACAGTTGTTACTCCTCTGAGTAGTTCAGAGGATGAGGAGTAACTGTATAATCTGTAAAGCATAATCAACTTAAGAAGCTCTTGGAGCTGATAGTCAGGATGTCCCCCTAAGAGGGACATATGTAAAGTTAGGATGGAATTGATGTAGATGCTTGTAGTGGTAGGAAGCAAACTACAGGATCCAAACCTCAAAGAGGAAAAAGGATTCAGGGAAGAGTCTATTAGCAACCCTGCGGCTGCTGGGTTTGCTGAACCCGTTGAGGTTGTGATTTCCTGAGCCTGGTTGATTGTTTCCCTTGCCTGGGAGGATCTGTATGATGGGTAGAAGATGGATAAAACCTTCTCCCATTAAGGGAACAAAGCTTATTAGTAGACTTTCTACAAACTGGGATAGAGGAAGGCATAGACAAGCCTCTGAAAGCAATAGTGTCAGTGGTTAACTGAGCAGCCTGGAGTAAAGTCTCTTTATTAAAGAGATTCTTTCCAGTGCAAGGAGCATTTCCCAGTTTATCTTGTACAGATTTGTCCAAGTCTGAAGCTTGGAGCCAGGCTCTACGTCATACTCCTATGGCTATAGCAGAAGTTCTGCTAACAGACTCGAAAGAGTCTAGGGAAGCACGAGTAAGGAACTTAGAAATATTTTGAGCATGATTGACTAACATAGAAAAATCTGCTCTTTTAGGCTCTTGGAGTTAAGGGGTCAAAAGCAATAAATCTTTTGTGACCTCCTCAAGAGATAATCCCATATAGAATATATATGAAAGGATTCTTGCTGAAAGCATGGATGCCTGGAAAGTTTGACGTCCAAAGGCATCTAAAGTCTTAGCTTCACGACCTGGCGGATAAGAAGAGTGCTTCTTAGTACTCTTAACACGCCTCATTGCTGATTCTACAACAAGAGAATGATGAGGGAGCTGAGGCTTCTGAAAACCTGGAGAAGGGGTCACCTTGTATAGGAGATCAGTTGCCCTAGAAGGTGGGGATACCATTAGAGGAGTTTCCCACGTTCTAAATAAAAGATCCTGCAAGGTTTGATGCAAAGGAAACATAATGACTTCCTGTGGATTACAGGGGATCTGTGTAGGTTGTGGATCCCCTGGTGCAGGGTCTTGACCAGGTATGGAAATGGCAAGAGACTTGGCCATATCAAGCAGGAAAGCTTGAAAAGAAATCTCCCCAGAGGGGCGTCCTCGAGGAAGAGGAGGAAGAACTAGATCTGTTGAAGAACTAGTTCTAGCATCCACCGGTTCATTCAGATTCTGTAGAATAGAAGATCTGGAGGGGTGGAGCATCGGATTATCTTTGAAGGATAGTTGTCAGTACCGCTGAAAAGCGGTACTGCAACTAGTCGGTAGCAAATCGTCCATGCTAGGGATCGATTCCAAACTCGGTATGGAGGGAAGCGAGCCGGCTGAAAGGAGCATGGGAGATACCGACACCGATGTTGATGTCGATACCGGTACCGGGATCGGTACCGTCGGTGACACCGATATATGAAGATCAGTCCGTGATGGCACTATCGGCACCGTGGAAACCAAATGTGGCAGACCTTGATCATCGGTGGAATGTCCACGGTACCGTCTGCAGTCGGTACCGAGACAAGTCGGTACCCAATCATCCAGACTAGAGATCGAGTCTAGACTCGGTATCGAAAGAAGCGAGTCTATCGATGCATATCTGGATGGTACCGATGTGGATACCAGCATCGGTACCAGGACCGATGTGGGAAGACCGGTCGGTAGCGGCTCTAGCAGCACCGAGGATACCGAGAGCGCTCGACTGCGATCATCGGTGTGGAATGTTTCATCCAGCACCATTGCCGATGCCGGGGTACCGGCACCGCTCAAAGCAGATACCACCACCGGGCATGGCTCAGGCATGTTCAACAAGGTAAAAAGCACGGGACCAGCCTGAAACCCCGTTAGTGCTTTGGAGACAGAAGCCTCCCACCGGGGTTTTAAAGCCAAAATGTCTTCGGGGGCAAGCCCAAAGGCATCTCTATGAAGTACATGAGATTTACCACCCGAGGACTGGCTAGTCTTTACAGACTTTTGTTTGGTTACCTGATCCTGCGAAAAAGAAGATGTAGCTGCTACCCTCAGGTCTGAGGGGAACAGCGTATCGAGTTGAGCTCGATGCTGAAAACTTCTTGTAGAAATAGAAGTGCAGGAGGGACACTCCAGCGGATGGTGCTCAGGTCCCAAACATTGAAGGCACCAATTATGGGTGTCTAAAACTAATTTGTAAGCGCCACAGTTAAAACACATTCTAGTGGCTAGCATTTCCCTGAGAGAAAGTGAAGAGGCCTAGCAGGCCGAAACCTGTCAGGCACTAACAGGAACAAAAGTTCCCACAAAAGGAAATATTTGTAGAAAAAAAGAAAAAGAAACACCGGTGGTATCGGAGCGTCGAGGGAAGGTAGGCGCAACCACAAGAAAAAACAAAAATAAAGGAAGAATTTTCTGCGGTGACAGGAGGACGTCCTGCCAGCTCCGTGGAAAAACGAAAACTGAGGAGAGGCAGTTGGGAAAGGCGGGAAGGCAGCACGCAGGCATGTTGGGATGCTTCCAAAAGCGTTCTGATTGGACGCTGGGGAGCGTTCCCGCGCAGACTCCGTCGGTACCGACGTACCCATATGTGAAGACTCATTCCTGCTTGTTCCTGGAGATCAGGTGATCTCCGGGAACAGCAGGAATTCAGTCTTCACATATGGGTGACATCGGCACCGACGGAGCCCGCGCGGGAATGTTCCCCAGCGTCCTATAGGAAAGCTTTTGGGAGCATTCCACTGTGCCTACGTAGCTGCCTTCCTACATTTCCAACTCTCTCTCATCAGTTGAGTTTGTAGCTGAGATAAAAGGAGAGAAGGAGAGAAATACAAGTCCTAGGGGAGGAGGGTGAGTAACTACGCTATCTCCAGGAACAAGCAGGAATGTAGTCTTCACATATGGGACTCCCTAGCTTGAAGATGCCAGGGAGATGACCACAGAGCGAGCTGTGGAACACAGGCCTAAGTAGTAGGTCAAATATCCCCCAAGGATGTCTGATATTGAAACCCGGGACGGGGGGTAGGAGTTGATCTAAGTCTGAAAGAGATTCTGGAGAACAGCCTGGCCAAACGAGGCATCCCAGCAGGAGTCCTTGTCTAAGCAATACTGTGCCGCAAAGGTGTGGTCAGAGGACCAGGTTGCTTCTTTGCATATTTCATCAATTGCCACTGAGCGTAGGTTTGCCATGGAGGCAGCCATTACTCGCACAGTGTGCTGTGACATGACCTTCAAGGGAAAGTCCCACACTCTCATATGCAAAAGATATACAGTCTGCAATCCATTTGGAGAGTGTTCTCTTGGAAACTGGTAGACCTAGATGACTGGAATCAAAAGCAACAAAAAGCTGTGTAGCTTTCTTGTGCTGCCTAGTTATCTGTAGTTAAAAGGCCAGGGCACGTTTGCAATCCAGAGTATGTAGGCTTTTTTCTGCCCTAGAGGAATGAGGTCTAGGGAAGAAAACAGGAAGGTAAACCGACTGGTTTAAATAAAGCAGAGTTACTCACCTGTAACAGATGAACTCTGGGAACAGCAGGAATTTAGTCTTCACATATGGGTATCGTTGGTACAGACGGAGTCTGCGCGGGAACGCTCCCCAGCATTCAATACAAAAACGTTTTGAAGCACCCACAGCGCCTGCGTGCTGCCTTCCCGCCTTTCCCAACTGTCCGTCTCCAGCTCAGTTTAAAGCTGAGACAAAAGAGAGAAAGAGAGAGAGATAGAGAGGTACAACTCCTAGGGGAGGTGGGTGGGTTGTGAAGACTAAATTCCTGCTGTTCCCGGAGATCACCTGTTACAGGTGAGTAACTATGCTATCTCCATGAACAAGCAGGAAAGCACAGTTACTTACCTGTAACAGGTGATCTCTGGGCACAGCAGGAATAAGTCTTCACATATGGGTACGTAGGTACCGACGAAGCCTGCGCGGGAACGCTCCCCAGCGTCCAATCAGAAAGCTTTTGGGAGCATCCCTCAGCGCCTGCGTGCTGCCTTCCCGCCTTTCCAACTGTCTCTCCTCAGTTGAGGTTTATAGCTGAGACAAAGAGGAAAGGAAGATAGATAGAGAGATACAACTCCTAGGGGAGGTGGGTGGGTTGTGAAGACTTATTCCTGCTGTTCCCAGAGATCACCTGTTACAGGTAGGTAACTGTGCTATCTCCAGGAACAAGCAGGAATGAGTCTTCACATATGGGGACTCCCAAGCTAAGATGCCTGGAGCCCTAGCATGGAGAGGATTGGAACATGCTACACCTCATATGGCCAGGCATCCTGAGGATGGAGGGTAGGAGTTGAAAAGAGGAGCTGTAGAGAAAACAGCTAACCTAAGGACTATAGGTAAGGAGTCCTTGTATGTATGATAATTATCATGAAAAATATTGAAATGAACAATCACAATATGGACCTCACCTACTGGATTGCAGGAAGTAGAGAGGCTGATGGAGTCTACTGGGGATCCAGTAGAGGAATCTTCAAGGTGACTTCACTGAAGTGAAGGTGAAGGTCCAAATCTGGAATTAACAGGTGACCCAGGTGTCAACTGGGGTAGTACAAAAATGGCAGGTCTTTAGTGGAAGCTTTATGGAAAAAGCTGGGAACTCTTTTGGCTACAGAGTTACTAACATTTAGGAGCAAAAGAGGAAGACTGACCGATTTGGACAAGTAGCCCAGTCCTGGAGGAAAGAAGGGGTATGGATAAAAGCCCGTATTCCAAGGAGGACAGATGTCTGAAGGGTTGAAACCTCAGATGTACTGAAGATCCATCCTGTCTTTCCTAACCATTGAGAGATAGGAAAGATATTGAAGCATGGAGCTTCAGGGATACCTAGACCTAGGGTTAAAGTAGGAGCTGTCAGTACCACAGTAGTGGTTGTGTGCACTGTTCCCTCTAAGCTGTGCGCGTGTGCGCGCGCACACACCTCGCCGAGCGAGCGCACATACTTTACAACAGAGCGCACAAAAATTACGGCTCTGATTCTGATAGAAAACAACATAGACGTCTTAAAATTTAAAAGTTATGATTGTAATTACTAGAAATTTCCCGCTTCATTTAATAATCGTCTATTTTCATTTAATTTGATTAAAATCAATATGGTGTACATACTGTATTCTGACGTGTAGTCAAATTTTAAAGTATATAACTCCGAGTGTCATTATGTGGCGCACAAAAATTTAACCTTCCTTCAAAAGCTGCACACAGCTGATATTTTATGTGCACACAGCCTACAGAAAATTAGAGGGAACATTGGTTGTGTGCATAATACCCCAGACATACTGAGGGACAGTATGAACATATGCAAACTCACTGTCTGGAACCTATAGGAAGGTAAAAACCTTATAAGCATAGACAGTTAGAGAGATAGTATGTAAATACATATCTACCCATAAGGAAGCATCTCGACAGATACACATATATATAGGGATATAGATATATATGTGTGTGTGTGTGTAGATATATATATATATATATATATATATATATAGGGGTATATATATATATATATGTATATGTATATATATATATGTTTATCGTGAGATCTGGAAGGGCATAACATATGCACACGCAGCTTACAGACATATGTATCTATAGAGAAGTATATAGGGATATATACATACATGTATATAGATGTCTAAAGATAAATGTCTGCAACTAATCAGATAGAGATATGCCCATAAGAACATTCACATGGGAGATGTGAAGGAGAAAGATTCATCTAATAACAAGAAGGTGGAACCTACATGAAAAGATATATAGAGAATCTACTCCCTCTAGCTAAGATGGTGTAGGAATGCTATCCAGTGAAATAACCAGGATGGTTGCGTGAAAAAACAGAGGATAATATCAGTCTGTAAACAGCAAGTCCTGAGTCCTATAGAACTCTCGCATGGTAAATGGACAGAAAACGCATAGGATGAGATACCAGGTTGACCCACTGGAGGGACAGAAGGGGTATCATGCGTTATTAGTAAAATATGTGCTGTCCATGAAGGAGTATGATACCATGAGGACAAGCTGCAAGGAAAAAAGAGCATATTCCTTGTAGGAATTGGAGAACTCTTTGGACGTTCAGTAGAAAAGGCTTATGTCCTATATTATAACAGGAGATAATAGGGTGTGGAGAACCCTCACAGTCATGGAAAATGACTGAGGAAGCCTTTCCCAACCATATAGGATAGTCATCCGAGACAAAACCCCATGCTCTCTAGCAAGGGCCCATAGTAGAAAGCTTCTCTGTAGATTGCAGAGAGCATTATGCAGGAGAATTGGGGAATAAAACTTGCTGTAGGTCAACTATGTTGCCAAATCCAAAGAAATTGGAGATGGCAAGAAAAGAAGATAATGTGATAGGCCTGAAGTGATTAGGATTATTCAAGATAGATGAAAGCACTATCTTGGCATCACTACTAAGGCCAGACAGAAAGTAGTGGAAGACAGACTGGAAATTTGTGGAAAAGTACCAGTAGTCCAATCACCGGAACACCTGCATGGGCAGCTGCTGAATAAGACAGCAGAGAGAATCTTTCTGTGAAAAACAGAGAGGACAGAATAAGAGGAGAAATTCCTGTCCCTGATGAGCTGCCCAGAGGAAAGAAGGGAGTTTATTCGAGAGAAAAAACTCCACACTGGAATGAAAGAAATGAGTAGAAGGCTAGAGAAGCCCTGCAGTGGTATGGTACCACTCTTTCAGGGGAAACCCTGGATAAGAGGGTAGAGAAACAGGAGCTGAAGGGTGACTTACCATGTGGTAAGTCTGTGGAAGGAAAAAATTCATGTTGGAACAGAAAACTATCATGGGATAGTTGTTAACTTCTCTTCTTGGTAGGAAGAAGAGGAGAAACCTGTGACCCATAGACATGAATATCCTGACAGCTCAGCATACCTATGAGCAAATGGATGTCCTGAGAAAAGGAATCCATGTGTAGAGTTTTTAATGAAAAAACAGTGAAAAAACTTCTACTGGGAAGAAGTCAACTGTAGGTTATAAACTTCAGGACCCTATGGTTGCTGGTTTGTTCAGCCTGGCTAGAGTTTGGATTCTTCAGACCAGGGCGAGGTTTCCCCTGCTTGGGAACATCTGTATGATGGGCAGGAGAAGAGTGAAACCTTCTTCCCCTAGGGAAAGAAGGTTTGGTAGGGCATTTCCTACCTACTGGGGAAGGAGAAGGCTTAGAACAGCCCTCAGAAACAGGGAAGTCAGTGGACCACTGAGCAACCTGATGTAAAGACTCTTTATTGAAGAGATTTTCCCCAGTGCAAGGAGTATTACCCAGTCTTTGTTGTGCCCATCTGCTTAAGTCTGAAGCTTGGAGCCAGGCTCTACGTCGTGCCCCTATGGCTATAGCAGAGGTTCTGCTAACAGACTCAAAGGAGTCTAGGGAAGCACGAGTAAGAAACCAAAAGATACTTTGAATATGACTAAGTAGTAAGGAATAGTCTGCAGTCTTGGGCTCTGAAAGAAAAGGAGTCAAAAGATATAGGGGCTTGTTTACAAAGCCGCGGTAGCGGTTTCCGCTCGTTATCGGAGCCGCGGCCCCATTGATTTCAATGGGGCCGCGGCTGCGATCGCGATCGCGAACCACTACCGCTGCTTTGTAAACAAGCCCCATAATTTCTTTGTGACCTCCTGAAGGGATAGACTCATATAAAAAATATATGAGAGAATCCTTGTTGACAGCATGGGTGTCTGGAAGGTTTGACGTCCAAAGGCATCTAGTGTCCTAGACTCACGACCTGGTGGGTAAGAAGAGTGCTTCTTCTTACTTTTTACCTTCCTCATTGCTGATTCCACTACAATGGAATGATGGGGAAGTTAAGTCTTTTGAAACCCTGGAGAGGGGGGCACCTGATACAGAAGATCAGTTGCTCTAGAAGGTGAAGGAACCCTTAAAGGTGCTTCCCACATTCTTAGAAGAAGATCCTGCAAGGAATGATGTAAAGGAAGCATATTTTCCTTTTCTCTAGTAGAAAGAGAGCCTTGAGTAGGATCATAGCCAGGGATAGGAATAGCAAGAGATGTTGCTATAGTCAGGAGAAAATTCTGAAAAGAAGGATCTCCAAAGGGAACCGTCCAAGGGCAGGCTAGCCCTGAAGAACTAGCCTGGGTACCGGAAGATCTACTTGAGAATATAGGAATATAAGATCCTGCACGGTGCAAGAAAGGATCCTTAAGGGATGGATGTTGGTACTGGAGGTCATGACCTGAGACAATCAGTACTGCATCGTCCATGCCAGGTATCGACTCCAAACTTGGTATAGAAAGGAGCGAGCCTGGTGAAAGAAGCATGGAAGGAGCTGGCCCCGATGTTACTGCGGGTACCGGCACCGATACCGGTAGCTGTGTCGGAATCAAAGGCGACACCGACATCAAAGCAGTCATCGGTGGCTGCTCAAGCGGTACCGAGATAACCGAAAGCCTTTGGTAATCACCCTTGAAAGTATGCTTGTTTGTACAGGGTGGTGTACACAACCAGACTGTCTAAGAAAACCTGAGAGAGTTAATTTTGTTAAGAACTTTGCTTAGAAATAAACTTCATAAATTTGCTTACTAAGTAGGTGAAGAGGTATATGTCCTGTAAATAAAGAAAGGGCAGGCTGTACTCTAGCCTCTCTGTCTCAGGGTTATTAGATATCAAGCAGTCAGCAGTAAACAGTTATGTCTTGGAATACATGTATGTCTCCTCATACTGACCTACACTGATTAGAAGTTGACCTATGATGTGATAAATACGTAATGCTTGACGTATAATAATAAAGTGAAATTATTATTTATTATTTATTTATTTAACATTTCTTCTATACCGCGCTATTTTAGATCAGTGCGGTTTACATTCAACATCAACTATACAACGCAGGCAATCTGAGTTGTATTTACAATGAACGGGGAGATCAACTTGGAAATAACTGGCTTCAAATTATGCTGTATCATCCAAAAGAGACTTATAAATAAAGTGAACCATGGCTAACAGAGTAAACAAAGAGAACTTTGGTTCTATTTGTTTCTCTCCACAAAGCTTTGGTGTATCTATTTAGAAGTGTGTTGTATTTTATTGCTGTCTTTAGATTACCTTCTCATTGCTTTGAATGTAGTTATCTGTGTCTCCAAGAGCCCTGTAGGTTGCTGGTGAGGGGGTGCTATGAAAGCCCACAACCCTCAGTACCGAGCATCCGGAACCGGTAAGCGTCGGTACCGAGACGTGTCGGTACCCAGTCTTCCAGACTAGAGATCGATTCCAGACTCGGCATCGAAGGAAGCGAGTCTATCGATGCATATCTAGAGGGTACCGACGTCGGTGGTAGTATCGGCGTTGATGCCGATAGTGGAAAGTCAATCTGGGGCGTATCGAGCGGTCCCGAAGGTAGCGAGAAAGTCAGATGACGATCCCCGGTGAGGAGTGAATCGCTCAACACCAGTGCCGATCCCGGGGTATCGGAACCGCTCGAAGCGGATGCCACCACCGAGCATGGCTCAGGTATGTTCTGTGAGGGGTGAGCCCCAGGAACAACCTGAAACCCCTGATAGGCTTTAGAGGCCGAAGACTCCCGCCGGGGTTTTGAAGCCAATGGACCTTTGAGGACAAGGCCGGAGCCGTCATCATGCTGTGCATGAGACATAGCACTCAAGGGCTGGCTAGTCTTAATAGACTGTTTGTGGGTTACCTGACCTTGTGGAGAAGAACTAGTCGGTGCCCTGACATCGGAAGGGAACTCGGTATCGAGGGAAACTCGAAATCAAAAATCTCTTCTCACAATATTGCAGCCTAATGGCTCCAGAGGAAAATGGTCAGGACCCAAACAGGTTAGACACCAGTTCTTGGAGTCTAAAAACAAAACTGTACCGCCACAGTTTAGGCACTTCTTAGGAAAAGAAGGAGGCAGCTCCATGATGGAGAGGACTAGAAGGCCCAAAAATTTAAGACAGAAACTGAGGGAAAAAAATTCCCTGAATTTAAGGAAAAGAAAAGAAAAAAACACCGGCGATACCGGTGGAGTCGGGGAGACAGCCGCGACCACAAGAAAACAAGAATTAAAGAATTAAGAATTAAACAATTTTCTGCGGTAACAGGACGACGTCCTGCCGGCTCCGCGGAAAAACGAAAACTGAGGAGAGACAGTTGGAAAGGCGGGAAGGCAGCACGCAGGCGCTGAGGGATGCTCCCAAAAGCTTTCTGATTGGACGCTGGGGAGCGCTCCCGCGCAGGCTCCGTGGGTACCGACGTACCCATATGTGAAGACTCATTCCTGCTTGTTCCTGGAGATTGTAGTCTTCACATATGGGGACTCCCTAGCTCCAAATGCAAGGGAGATGGCCCCAGAAAGTTGTGTGCCCTTGTAAAGAGGCTCCCTTCCCCCCATGGATCTCTGGCATCCTACCAGGGATGGTGGGTAGGAGTTGATTAAGTATGGAACAGGTGTTGAAGAACAGCCTGACTAAACAAGGCATCCCGGTGGGAGTCCTTACCTAAGCAGTAATGGGCTGTGAAGGTATGAACTGAAGCCCAAGTAGCTGCTCGACAGATGTCGTCGACAGACACAGAGAGAAGATGAGCCATTGAGGCTACCACGGCTCTCAGATTGTGAGCTGTGACATGGCCTTCAAGAGGAAGGTTCTTACTCTCATAAGCAAAAGATATACACTGTGCAATCCAGTTGGACAGTGTCCTTTTGGAGACTGGAAGTCCCAAATGACTAGGATAAAAAGCAACAAAGAGTTGAGAGGACTTTCTATGTTGCTGTGTCCTTTGAAAGTAAAAGGCCAAAGCTCTTTTACAGTCCAAAGTATGAAGATTCCTTTCTGCATTTGGCCTTGGAAAGAATACAGGAAGGTAAGCCGCTTGGTTTACATGAGTCCTAAGGACTACCTTGCCATGATGGAATCTTGTATAAAGAGGATCAGCCACCAACGCTTGCAATTCACTGATTTGAAGTGCTGATGTGATTGCAATAAAGAGTAGTTACTCACCTGTAACAGGTGTTCTCCAGGAGCAGCAGCAATCAGTCCTCACATATGGGTGACGTCGGCGCCGACGGAGCCCTCGTGCGGAGCATTTCCCCAGTTTTCAAAGAAAGCCTTTGGGAATTGCAGCGCGCATACGCGGTCCCCTTCCCGCCCAAGGGTGCCATCTTGCTCAGTCTGATGACATAGCTAAAAGACAGCAAAAAATTAGCAAAAATAAATCATAAGACTGCAACTCCAAGGGGAGGAGGGAGGATTGTGAGGACTGATTCCTGCTAATCCTGGAGAACACCTGTTACAGGTGAGTAACTACTCTCTCTCCAGGACCAAGCAGGAAGTCAGTCCTCACATATGGGACTCCCCAGCTTAAGGCTACCGGAGACCTTAAGTGGAAAAATTAGCTCCCTCTAGCTCGTCAGTACGTAAGGAAGGAATCTTCTCTGAGAACGCCCCCGACCGGAAGCCCAACACCAGGTCCGGAGGGTAGGAGTTGCCTAAACCCCAAAGAGATTATGGAGTACTGCCTGTCCAAAAGCACTGTCCCTGCGGGACTCCTTCTCAAGGCAGTAATGGGCCGCAAAAGTCTGGCTTGAAGACCAAGTAGTGGCCCGGCAGATGTCTGCCAACGGAACAGAGCGGAGATGAGCCACTGACGCAGCCTTCGCCTTGACACGATGAGCCGTGACTCGACCCTCCAACGAGAGGCCAGCTGCCCCATAAGCCCAGGCGATACAGTCAGCGACCCATATGGACAAAGTACGCTTGGAGACAGGTAGCCCCAACTTATTGGGGTCAAAAGAAACGAAGAGCTGAACAGCCCTCCGGTGCTCCCGCGTACGGTCGAGGTAGAAGGATAACGCCCTCCTACAGTCCAGGGTATGCAGGACCATCTCAGCCCGGTTGGCATGCGGCCTGGGAAAGAAGGTCGGAAGAACCACCTCCTGGTTGAGGTGAAAAGGGGAGACAACCTTAGGAAGAAACTTCGGGTGAGTCCGTAGGACTACCCTATTCCTGTAGAACCTAGTGTAAGGGGGATCAGACACTAGTGCCTGAAGTTCACTCACTTGCCTAGCAGAGGTGAGAGCTACCAGAAACAAGGTTTTCCAGGAGAGAAAACGGAGAGGGCAGGTAGCCATAGGTTCAAATGGCGGACAAGTAATCTGCTGTAAGACCACATTCAGATCCCACTCAGGGGCTGGTGGACGCAAAGGAGGCTTAAGCAGGAGGAGGCCTCTGAGAAAACGAGCCACCAAAGGGTGATTGGAAAGAGGCCTCCCGTCCAACGGCGAGTGGTGCGCTGAGAGAGCTGTGATAAGGAAGCTTATCATAGCTCAGGAAGGAGCTATAGAAAAGGTGATGTGACTCTGAACAAGCAACTTGTCAGTTCTGGTAGAAATAAGAAAACAGAATTTTCCCATAAAAGACTATCAGTCCCAGAATGCACCAGGTTTCCAACAGCCATTAGAGGAGCTGAAGTGGGGAAACGTGTGTTCAATCAGGAGGGCTATGAGGTAATCCCTAAGCACTCATCTCAAAGGGCAGGGCTTGATTCAGCACAGCTGCGCTGTGCTAGGGTGGAGCACTCATCTAGGCAGAATAAAGGTAGAGTTTATTCTACAGAGAATTATCCTCAGAATCCTTATCCTCAGGATCAGCTTGGATATCCTCATCTTGGACATCTTCATCATCGGGAGGATCATCAGAAGCAGAAGCCAAACCGGACGGACAGAGAGGGCAAGAAACCCTTTGGAAGAAAGAAGAGAAAAGCATTTGGGAGGTCTAAAGTAGTCCATAGCAGTACGTATACTGGAAGGCATTCAAAAGGCAAGCATACACCATTGGACTGGGGAAAGCCAGAGGAATGGTGCTGCAGGGCTAGGAATCTCCAGACGGTACCTGTGAGGGAGACGGCTGCACGTGGAAGGGACCCTAAGACCCGTGCCAGAAGGTATGTGAAGAGAGATCCAGTGTCCAGGGATCTGGATTGGAAGGCTGGACATAAGAACTGGACTACATACTGGCCAGGCTATTTAGAGAGGAACTCTAACAGCAATGGAAGCTCAGGTATGAACACTGATCTATGCCCTAGCTATAACCTTGAAAGACAGCAGGGAAACAAGTATTCTCCTGAGAGCGCTACATTGAGAAATTCCTCTGTGCCAATCCATGATATTGAACCCATGATTGTTGAAGAAGGGGGAGCGGTCTTAGATACAGGCAGTGAATATATGGATTGCTCTCTGTCTAAACTCCTTTGGTAATTTTCTGTTACAAAGTACAGCAACCATCACAAAGAAATACAAACTTGTTCTTTAATCTACTCAGAAAAGCTCCTGAAGTAGGATTTGAGCCACGCAGTAGAAAGCAAGCCAGCTAAGGGGTTTCAGCTGGGTAACTGCTAGCAATTGAGCCTTACCTAATTGCTTGTGAGCTCTGAGGGAATCACTTCTGAGTCTATGTGGGAAGATATAAGAAGTTAACCTGAAAAGAACAGCTTTTCCCTTCTTTGTGGATTTTGTTTGTTGTTTGATACACTGCTAAGAAAATATTAGCTAAAGCCTACAGAAAAGACCAGTTTGTTACCAACCAGGTCTTTATTCTTTTGCTTTGATTGCCTGACAAAGTTCAACTGTTGTTTTCCTGATTTTGTTTTTCCAAGTTTAACACTGCAAGCAAGTATCCTGTTTATGTGCTACCAAGCATATCTGTGTTGGGAGAAATAACCCCATAAATAAATATCTTATTGGCTTTACACTCAAGCACAACTACTTATTGTGAGCAGCTGTGTCTGGTGTGAATGGACTGCATTTCCCACAATCCCTTGCAAATCCTATTGATATATGCACTTGCCAAGACTGTGAACATTCTCACCCAGGCAGCCGTCTGACAGAGCACTAAGGTGAACCCTGACAGAGTTGGACTTAAGGCCTAGATTGGAGAGGTAAAGCAAATATTGCAATACTACCGCTACCAAGCACGAGAAGGGATTCTCGCTGTGCTGAGCACACCAGGCGGAGAATCTACGCCACTTAAGAGCGTAGGATTTCCTGGTGGATTGCCGTCTTCCACCTCTCTAGGCAGTAGTAGGGGAGCTAGGACTACCCTTTCAGAAGCCAGGCCATCAGATGAAGGGACTGGAGGTTGGGGTGCAAGAGAGACCCCTGGTCCTGAGACAGGAGATCGTATTGAATCCCCAGAGGAAGAGGAGTGTCCACCGCCAATTGTAGCAGAAGGGGGAACCAGGGTTGCCTCGGCCACCTGGGGGCTATCAGAATCATTGAGGCCCTTGTCCTTGAGGACCTTGAACAGTGTTCGAGACACTAGTGGCGTGGGAAGTAACGCATACAGTAGGCCTTGGGACCACGGAATCAGAAAGGCATCCGCTGCTACTCTGAGAGGATGCGGTTGTCTGGAACAAAATCTCGGGAGTTGACGGTTCAGAGGACTAGCGAAGAGATCCATGGTGGGGAGGCCCCACCTGAGAAAAATCTGCTGAACCACCAATGGATTCAATCTCCATTCGTGTGGTTGCAGGATCCTGCTCAGTCTGTCCGCCAGACAATTTTCTTGACCGGGGAGGTAGACAGCCTTGAGGAGGATTCCGTGATTGACGGCCCAAGAGCACAGCCGTTGTGCCTCCTGACAGAGAAAGAAAGAGCCTGTGCCTCCTTGTTTGTTCACGTAGAACATGGCAACTTGATTGTCTGTCTGGACCAGTACAGACTGGTGAGATGTGAGGTGGGAGAAGGCTCTCAGAGCTAGGCGTATTGCCCGTAGCTCCAGGAAGTTTATCTGCTGAGCAACCTCCCAAGGAGTCCAGAGACCCTGAGTACATGCCCCTTGGCAATGTGCTCCCCAACCTAGAAGAGAAGCATCTGTCGTCAGCACTTGAGAATGCGGAGGGGATTGAAAATCCACTCCGAGTAACAGATTTGGAAGATGAAGCCACCATTGTAGAGAGGAGACGAGCAGGGTGGATATTCTCACCGAGTCTGCAAGGCTCCCTGTGGCCTGATGCCACTGAGTTCGAAGGCTCCACTGAGCAGGCCGCATGTGCAGGCGAGCATTGGGGGTTACATGAACCGTGGAAGCCATATGGCCGAGAAGTCTCAGGAATTGCCTGGTGGAGACCAGGGAATTGCTGTGAAACTGCCTGGCTACATCCATCAACCGGAGGGCCCTGTCCACTGGCAGAAAAGCTCTCGCCTGAAGAGTGTCCAGCCTTGCTCCTATGAAGTCCAAGTTCTGGGATGGGAGCAAAGTGGACTTTGCGAAGTTTATGACAAACCCCAAGTGCTGAAGCAAAGCCACAGTGCAAAGGGTGGCTTGACTGGCCTCCTGGGAAGACTGGCCCCTTATGAGCCAGGCGTCCAGGTATGGAAACACAAAAAGACCTTGAAGCCTCAGGTAGGCCGCCACCACCGCCAGGCACTTGGTGAACACCGTGGGAGCGGAGGTTAGGCCAAAGGGAAGTACTCTGTACTGGTAGTGGTTTCCTCCCACAACAAATCTGAGATATTGTCTGTGGTCTGGATGAATAAGGATGTGAGTATAAGCATCCTTTAGTTCTAAGGAGCATAGCCAATCTCCCTGCTGGAGGTAGGGCAGCAGAATTCCAAGGGTAAGCATCTTGAACTTTTCCCTCTCCAGGAACTTGTTGAGGTTGCGCAAGTCTAGGATGGGTCGGAGGCCTCCTGTTCTTTTTGGTACCAGAAAGCATCTGGAATAAAAGCCGTGACCTCTCAGTTGGTGGGGCACCGGTTCCACAGCCTGTTCCTTTAGCAGACTTGCTAACTCCTGAAGGAGTAGGTCCCTGTGCAGAGGGTCTTGGAGGCTCCCCTGGAAAATAGGAGGGAGGCACCTGGTGAAATGGAGAAGAAAGCCCTTTTGGACTAAATGGAGCACCCAGGTATCTGATGTGACGGCTGACCACCTGTGGGCAAAGTGGGCCAGCCAGCCTCCTGTGCTGATGTGAGCCAGCTGAGGAGAAGAGGCTATGCTTGCTGAGTCAAAAAACCCCACCCTGCTGAGCAGGGGCCGGTGTTGGTGGCTTGGGGGCCTTCTGCCTACGGGGCCCATGACCCTGCCCCTTGGCCTGCTGACCCTGTTGGGGAGCTGCAGAGGCCTGATAATGAGGGTATTGTTTATAGGAAGAGGACTTCCTCGGGTAAAAGGTCTTTTTTCCCGAGCCCTTCTTCTTCTGAGAAGGGGCAGAGGTCTTTCTAGACAGCCTAGTCCTGGTCAGAGTCTCGGTCTCGAGTTCTGCAGCCTTTTCAGCCATGGGCTTGCCAAAGAGGTTTTCACCTCGGCAGGGGACATCGACCAACTTGTCCTGCACCCGTGGCTCGAGGTCGGATGACTGTAGACAAGCCTGTCGGCGGGCACCGATGCCAGCCCCGGCTACTCGGGCCGAAGCCTCGAAGCCATCGTAGGCTGCTTGAGAGATAAACTTCGAGCACTCTCGAATACCAGTGGACAAGGCTTGGAACCGCTGCAAACGTTCCTCGGAGAGACCAGCAGAGAACCCGGCAATCTCCTTTGCCAGGTCTCGGAGATACATGCCCATGTAGAGCTGGTAAGTCTGGACACGGCAAGCAAGCATAGAGCCCTGGAAGCCCTTCTTAACGAGGGCATCCAGGTTCCGGGCCTCCCGGCCGGGAGGCACTGAGGAGTGCATCTTCTGACTTTTCAGTCGATGCATGGCCGATTCCACAACCATGGAGTGGTGCGGTAATTGTGCCTTTTGGAACCCGGGGCTCTTGCGGACTCTATAGATGGAATCGACCCACTTGCTTAACACCAGCGTCGAGGCCGGGGTCTCCTACATGCGGAAGAGCAGCCGCTCCAGCATCGGAGGAACCGGTACAGTAAAGGCTTCCTTTGGGGGAGAGTCATACTGGAGGGCCTCAAGCTCCTCGGCTCGAGGCACCTCCTCAGGATCCGCGGGGAAAGCCAAGGCCTTGGCCATATCCCGCACGAAGTCCGAGAACCGGGTATCCTCCGGTGGGGATCGTCTCCGAGGTTCAGACTCCGGCGAGTCCGATGGGACACACCGAGTCCGATAAATGTCGGGTGACTCTTCGTCCTCCGTCTCCCAGCCCGACTCCCCGGAGGAGGAATCGAATGGCTCCGGTCGGGCGGGCACCGATGCCATCAGCCCCGACGCCGAGGGTACCGGCGTCGACGACCTCGGTCCCGAACGGGAGGCCGAGGGAGACCGTGGCCGAGGATCAACTCAAGCCCGCATGGACTCGAGGATCGGCTCGGCCTCCAGGGTCGACTTGGACGTCGAGGTCCCGGTGGTCGGGGCAGATGCACCGGTGAGACCGGCGATCAATGCCCACTGCTGTCCCATGAAGGCAGCGAGGCTGCTCTCCAAGGCCGTCAACCTGAGTCCGAGCTCAGGAGACCCAGCAGCCACCGACTCGGGCGCCGACGGCGTCGGGCCCGACGTCAGCTCCCCGGGAGGAGAGTCCATGAGGACTACAGCACTTACGTGTCCAGGAGACTCCATCTCGATACGAGGATGCTTGGTAGGCCTTTCCGATTCTGAAGACCCGGGATGGCTATCGGGGCTATGCGACCTGGCCCTCGAGGAACCAGGAGCGTCCAGCGACGACGCCCTCGCGGGTTTCTTCTTCCTGCGATGTTCCCGCGAAGGAGACCCCCGCTCAGAGGAACCCCGACGCAGCTCGGGGCCGGAGTCCCGAGACGTTGAGGCCTCTGACGAGGTCCGGGCCCGTCCGAACGCGGAGTCAGAAAAGATCCTATCCTTCTGGTGCTGCCGACTCCTCAATGCCTTCGAGGACATTTTGCCACACAGACCACAGATCATTGGGTCATGATCGGGTCCGAGGCAGCGGAGGCAGCAGTCATGTGTGTCAGTAAGAGACATAAGTTTCTTACACCGATCACAATTTTTAAACCCGCTGGTAGGCATCGGGGGAAAAAGGGCCCCTGCGAAGTCTAAAGACCGGGCTGCCAGTGAAAAAAGAAAAATGGCGCGGACGCTAGTCACAAAGGACAAAAACCGAAAAAGAGAGAGTGGACTCGATACCGGCGTATCGGGCCAAGGTGAGAAAAGGATCCGGCGTCGAACCGAAGGTAGAAAAAGAAAAAACAGGGAAATCAACTTTTTCCTCGGGGAAAAACGAACTACGTCCGTCGGGCTCCGCGGAAAAAAGAAGACTGAGCAAGATGGCACCCTTGGGCGGGAAGGGCACCGCGCATGCGTGCTGCAATTCCCAAAGGCTTTCTTTGAAAGCTGGGGAAATGCTCCGCACGAGGGCTCCATTGGCACCGTCACCCATATGTGAGGACTGACTTCCTGCTTGGTCCTGGAGAAAAGCAGGAATTTAGTCTTCACATATGGGAGACATCGGGTACCGATGGAGCCCGTGCAGGAAGCTCCCCAGCTACCAATAGGAAAGCTTTTGGAAGCAATCCACCACGCCTGCGCTGGTGCCTTCCCACTCTTCCAACGTACTCTCCTCAGTTGAATATATAGCTGAAGAAAAAGGAGAGTAGAAAACACAGAATAGAGAGAACCCTAACACTCCACGGGGAGGTGGGCGGGTTGCGAAGACTAAATTCCTGCTATTCCCAGAGATCATCTGTTAAGGGTGAGTATCTCCAGGAACAAGCAGGAAAGCGTAGTTACTTACCTATAACAGGTGTTCTCAAGGAGCAGCAGGAATCAGTCCTCACCTATGGGTGACGTTGGCACCGATGGAGCCCTCGCGCGGAGCATTTCCCCAGCTTTCAAAGAAAGCCTTTGGAAATGCAGCACGCATGCACGGTCCCCTTCCCGCCCAAGGGTGCCATCTTGCCCAGTCTGATCACATAGCTAAAAGACAGCAACAAACAAAATGAATCATATGTCTGCAACTCCAAGGGGAGGAGGGAGGGTCGTGAGGACTGATTCCTGCTGCTCCTGGAGAACACCTGTTACAGGTGAGTAACTACGCTTTCTCCAGGACCAAGCAGGAAGTCAGTCCTCACCTGTGGGACTCCCCAGCTCTAGGCTACCGAGAACACAAAGCTGAAAAATAAGCTCCCTCTAGAGCAGTGATGGCTAACCTTTTTGAGCCTGAGTGCCCAAACTGCCGCACAAAACCAAAGAATTTCCTCAAAGTGCCAGCACGTCAATTAAACCTTAACAACAAGATTTTAGTATCTAAAAACTCTTTATAAAGTTGCCTGATCTATGTAACATCATTTGTAAAGGTTGGAATCTTTGTATTGTCAGAGAATCAATTTGATTCTCTCTCTACATCTGCTTTAACATAATAATCTTTCTCCTTTTGCTCTTTCCTCATTCCTATTTCATCCACTCAAATTTTACCCCTCCATCCTCAATCCCCACTTAGTCTCCCAATACCCAGCCAATTGTACATTTTTCTTCCCTCCCACACCAAATATTTTTCCCCTCTACATTTCATTCTCCCAGCCCCATCCCCTTCTAATCTCCCCCAACATCAGCTCCCTTTTAGTTCCAGCCCCACCCAGTATCCGCTCCCTTCTAGTCCCCTCATCAGTCCATTTCCAGTCCTAGCTCCCCCATCCATTTCCAGTCCTATCCGAGTCCCTTCATCAGCTCATTTCCAATACCAGCCTCCCATCAGCCCATTTCTAGTCCTTTCCTAGCCCCACCATCAGCCCATGTTAAATCCTAGCTTCCCTCCACTCAGCCCATTTCTAATCCAAGCCCCCCATGAGCCTACTTCCAGTTCTAGCCCCTCCATGAGTCCATTTCAATCCAAGCCCCCACCACAGCCCATTTCCAGTCTTAGCCCCCCCAACACCCAATTCTCAGTTCTATCCTAGCCCATCCATTAGCCCAGTTCCTGTCCTAGCTCCCTCCCCTAAGAGCCCATTCCAAGCCCCCCTTCCCATCAGTTATTTGCAGTTCAAGCCCCCTTCCACTCAGCCCATTTCCATTCCAAGTCCCCCTCCCCATTAGCTATTTGCAGTTCAAGCCCCCCACTTCCCCGCCGCCCCATTCCATTCAAAGCCCCCTCCCCAGAAGCAATTTGAAGTTCAAGCCCCCCCCATCCCCACAGCCCATTTCCATTCCAAGCCCCGTCCCCATCAGCTATTTGCAGTTCAAGCCCCCCACTTCCCCTCAGCCCATTTCCATTCCAAGCCCCATCCCCAACAGCTATTTGCAGTTCAAGCCCCCTTCCACTCAGCCCATTTCCAGTCCTAGCAACCCCCCAACCCATTACCAGTCCTAGCCCCCCATAGCCCACTCCCAGTCCTAATCCCACCAGCCCATTTCCAGTCCTAATCCCCCATCACCCAATTTTCAGTTTAAGCCCCCCCATAGCCCATTACCAGTCCTAACCTCCCCATCAGCCCACTCCCAGTCCTAATCCCCCATCACTCAATTTTTAGTTTAAAGCCCTCCCATAGCCCATTACCAGTCCTAACCCCCCATCAACCCATTTCCAGGCCTAATCCCACCAGCCCATTTCCAGTCCTAATCCCCCATCACCCAATTTTTAGTTTAAGCCCCCCCATCGACCATCCCCACTCCTAACCCCCCCCAGCGCCCATCACCAATCATAACCCCCCAGTCCAGCGCCCATCACCACTCCTAACCCCCCCAGCCCAGCGCCCATCACCACTCCTAATCCCCCCAGCCAGCCCAGCGCCCATCACCACTCCTAACCCCCCCCAGCCAGCCCAGCGTCCATCACCACTCCTAACCCCACCAGCCCAGCGTCCATCACCACTCCTAACCCCCCCCTAGCCCAGCCCATCACTACTCCTAACACCCCCCCCAGCCCAGCCCAGCCCAGCCCATCACTACTCCTAACCCCCCCCATCCCAGCCCAGCACCACTCCTAACCCCCCCAGCCCAGCCCATCACCACTCCTAACCCCCCCCAGCCCAGCCCATCACCACTCCTAACCCCCCCCAGCCCAGCCCAGCCCATCACCACTCCTAACCCCCCCCCCCAGCCCAGCCCAGCCCAGGGAAAATTAAAAAAAAAAGAAAACCTGTCTGTTGCCGCTGTCGGGGCCGCCGCGGCAGAATCGAGCGTGCCGCGGGGCCCCCCTGTACCCGGCAGAGCCTGCCCTCCCCGTAGCAGCTCTCTCTTTGGAGCTGCAGTCAGACGCGCCGGCTTGCAGAGCGTGAGGGAAGAGTTTCTCCCTCGCTGCTCTGTTAAGCCCGCGGGGGCTGATGGGAAGTTCCCATCAGCCCCCGCGGGCTTAACAGAGTCGCGAAAGGGAAACTCTTCTTTTCGCGCTCTGCAGGCCGGCGCGTCTGACTGCAGCTCCAAAGAGAGAGCTGCTACGGGGAGGGCAGGCTCTGCCGGGTACAGGGGGGCCCCGCGGCACGCTCGATTCTGCCGCGGCGGCCCCGACAGCGGCAGCAGACAGGTTTTGGGGGTTTTTTTCAATTTTACTTTTAGAAAAGAATGTTTTTTGCGCGGGGCCCCCTGAAACGCGGGGCCCTGTGTAAAAAACATTCTCGTTCAATGGACGGGCCGGCCCTGCCAGCACACTCACCTCCCGCCGCGCCGCATATCTTAATTGCGGACCTTCCCGCGTGCCAGTTGCAAGGCCTTCGCGTGCCACAGCTGGCACGTGTGCCATAGGTTCGCCATCCCTGCTCTAGAGCATCAGCATGCGTGATAAGAATCTTCTCTGAGAATGCCCCCGAACGGTAGCCCACCACAAGGGCCGGAGGGTAGGAGTTGCCTAAACCTCGAAGAGATTACGGAGTACCGCCTGTCCGAAAGCACTGTCCCTACGGGACTCCCTTTCGAGGCAGTAATGGGCCGCAAATGTCTGGCTTGAAGACCAAGTAGCGGCCCAGCAGATGTCTGCCAACGGAACAAAGTGGAGATGAGCCACTGACGCAGCCGGTGTGCCATGACTCGACCCTGCCTGGAGAGGCCAGCTGCCCTGTAGGCCCAGGCGATACATTCTGCTACCCAAATGGACAGGGTACGCTTGGAGACAGGTAACCCAAGCTTATTAGGGTCAAAAAACACGAAGAGCTGAACAGCCCTTCGATGCCCCTGCGTACGGTCAATGTAGAAAGACAACGCCCTCCTACAGTCCAGGGTATGCAAGACCATTTCCGCCCGGCTGGCATGCGGCCTGGTAAAGAAGGTCAGAAGAACCACCTCCTGATTGAGGTGGAAGGAGTAGACAACCTTTGGAAGGAACTTAGGATGAGTCCGTAACACCACCCTGTTCCTATAGAACTGTGTGTACGGTCTATCAGAAACCAGAGCCTGCTAGTTCACTCACACGCCTGGCCGAGGTAAGAGCCACCAAGAACGACGCCTTCCAGGAAAGGAAGCATAAATGACAGGTGGCCATCAGCTCAAACGGTGGGCGAGTAAGTTGTTGCAAGACCACATTCAAATCCCACTCAGGAGCTGGTGGATGAATCGGAGGCTTGAGTTAAAACAGGCCTCTGAGGAAGCGGGCCACTAAGGGGTGGACCGACAGAGACTGGCCCTCCACCGGCGAGTGGTGCACTGACAGAACACTGAGGTGGACCCGAACAGAGTTGGATTTAAGGCCTAGGTCCAACAGGTGAAGCAGATACTGCAGCACCACTGGTACCAGGCACGAAAATGGATCCTCTTGGCGCTGAGCACACCAGGTGGAGAACCTAAGCCACTTGAGGGCATAAGATTTCCGGGTGGATTGTCTCCCAAGGGCCAAAACCACATCCTCCACTTTCTTAGGTAGAGGTTAGGGGGCTAGAACTACCCTCTCAGCAGCCAGGCCATCAAATGGAGGGCCTGGAGGTTGGGGTGCAGGAGGGATCCCTGATCCTGAGACAGGAGATCGCGTTGTACCCCCAGAGAGAGTGGAGTGTCCACCGCCAATTGCAAAAGAAGTGGAAACCACCATTTCCCGAGCAGTGAGGTGAGGTTTTAGCACTGCTTGGGAAGCTAACTGCACAATGCGAAGGCAGCGGGGCTGTGGAAGGAAAGCCCTTGTCTGTCTGGTATCCAGCAGAGCTCCTATAAACTCTAGGGATTCAGTGGGAGCAAGATTGGACTTTGGGAAGTTTATGACAAGTCCCAAATACTGAAGGATGCGCATTGTGCGAGAGAGAGCAACCCTGGCCTCTGTCTCTGAAGGAGCTCGAATGAGCCAGTTGTCTAAGTAAAGGAAGACGAATATTCCCAGGGTGCGGAGAAATGCTGCCACCACGGCCATGCATTTTGTGAACACCCTTGGTGCAGAGGCCAGGCCAAAAGGAAGAACCCTGTATTGGTAGTGCTTCCCTTGAAACACAAAGCGAAGGAACTTTCGGTGAGTTGGATGGATGAGAACACGCGTGTACGCATCCTTGAGATCTAGACAACAAAGCCAAGCCTGACTCTGAAGATATGGCAGCAGAGTTCCTAGAGAAATCATTTTGAACTTCTCTTTGAACAGGAATTTGTTCAATTCTCTGAGGTCTAAAATGGGTCTGTGTCCTCCTGTTTTCTTTGGAATAAGGAAATAGGGGGAGTAAAACCCTGTACCCCGCTGGGGAATGGGTACCTATTCTATTGCCCCTTGAGCAAGGAGCACAGTGACCTCTTGACCTAACCGGTCGTTGAGAGAGGTCTGAGAATTGAACTGTCTTACCATTGTAGGAGGGGGCATGCTGAGGAAATGAAGCTTGTACCCCTTTCTTACAACAGACAGAGTCCAATTTTCTGCTGTTATCTGACCCCATCTGGGGGCAAAATGACATAACCTTCCTGGGATGGTGGAGGGTTCTGGGCCGTTCAGGGCCAGGAAAGCAAAGTTCTCTAGATAGGAGTCAAAGCCCCTGTCGAGGCTGAGCCTGCTGAGCCAGTTGAGGCTTAGCTGCTTTTGGCTTCCTTTGCCTAGGCCGTTGCTGCTGTCTCTTTTGGGCAGACTGACCTAAATGATGTCCCTGCTGGGTATAGGAGGGATAAAACTTTTTCTTCTTGCTGAACAATGGTTTCTTAGAGGATCTTTTCCTCGCAGGAGCAGCTGTAGATTTAGACAATCTATCCAAAGTGATATTGCCAGCATCTATCTCATTAGCTTTTTCCTGCCAATTCTTGCCAAAGAGATTCTCTCCTGTGCAAGCAATATTCCCTAGTTTGTCCTGTACCCAAATTTCCAAGCCAGATGCCTGGAGCCAGGCAATCCTACATACAAAATAACTCACTCCACTAAAACACTTGTTTCTGAATGAATAAACACTGTGCTTGTTTTCATTCAATTCTTCAAAATTGTGTAACAGTGACAAGTGGAGCCAGGCAATCCTACATGCACCTATGGCAATGGCAGAGGTTCAGCTTATGCATTCAAAGCCGTCAAAGGCTGCAAGATTCACAAACTTGGAAACATCCTGAGCATGCATTCAAAGCAGTCAAAGGCTGCAAGATTCACAAACTTGGAAACATCCTGAGCATGTTTGACAAGAGCGAGATAATCTTGCCTTTTATCATCAGGAAGGAGAGGGCTCATAAGCTCTAAATCTCCTGTGACCTCTTTAAGAAACATTCCCATATACAAGATATAGGAACTGATCCTAGCAGAAAGCATGGAAGCCTGGAAGGATCAACGTTCGAAGGTTTCAAGAATCCTACACTCATGTCCTGGAGGATTAGATGCATGCCTTTTTGCACTCTTTACCCGTGTCATGGCCGATTCCACCACCATGGAATGGTGTGGTAATTGAGTCTTCTGAAACTCAGGACAAGGAGGAACTCGATACATGGTGTCGAATCTTCGAGAGTGAGGAGATGTGGTTAGAGGTGTTGCAAGATCTTATGAATAGGTAAAAGGTAGCAGCCTCCTTGGGAGCTTTAGGGTATTGTAGGATTTCTAATTCCTTTGCCCTAGGCTCTTTTTCAGGAGCCACTGTGATGGAAAGACCTCGGGCCACATCTCAGATAAAATCCTAAAAGGACATATCCTCTGGTGGAGACATCCTACGCTGAGGAGAAGAGGAATCCTCAGGAAGAAGTACTCTGGTATCGGCAGAGTCTTCAGACTCATCCGAGGATTCGAAGTATCTCCGTTCCGGGTGATCGTGCAAGGCACGATACCGGTACCGATTGAAGTCAGTATCGGAGTGGTCGGGTTCCGACTTGTCGATGCCGGATAGAGACGCATGACTCGGTCCCAGTAGAATATCTGCCGATGTCGATGGTGCCGGTACCAGTTGAATTGTCTGAAGTGGTTTCAGAGGCATTGAGGCCGTGAGAAGAGCTGCCAGACTGCATTCAATAGCCAAGAATCTCTGGTCTATCAACGCTGCCAATGCTTGGGTATTGGTGCCGGATGAAGCGGCCGGAACCCCAGAGCATAGCACCAGTAGTTCTGCCGAGGTTGAAGCCGAGAGAACATCCTGGAGCCTCGTTAGTGCTTTGGAAGCTGAAGCCTCCCGCCGGGGCAATTTTGCCGGTGAAAGTCCCTCAATGGCAATGCCAGAGGCATCTCGATGTTTAGAAGGAGATCTACCCTTTGTGGACCGGCTAGATTTATGTTTAGTTACCTGAGATCCATGGGAGGAAGACGAAGCCCTGGAAGACGTCGATGCCACGGAGGCTGCATCGGAGGGAAAAAGGGTGCTAAGTTTAGCAGCTCAGTTTTGCCGGCTCCTTTTCAACATCATCCCACAGGCAATGCACTCAGAAATAGAGTGGTCAGGACCTAAACATTTGAGGCACCACTCATGGGTGTCGGTGATGAAGATGGTACTGCCACACTTAGAACACTTTTTAAAACCCGAAGCGGGTTTTTCCATTCTGAGGGAAAAAGTTGGACCTAGTGCCCAAAATGGTGTGTGGCACCTGAGGAGAAAATTACTGGAAAGGACTCCAGAAAGAAAGTTTTTTTTGTTTTTTTTTTTTAAGCAAAAAAAAGAAAGAACCAGCGGTACCAGTGTAGCGTCGAGGGAAGGCAGACGCGACCACAAAAAAGAAGAATAAGAAGGGAATTTTTTCTGCGGTGACAGGATGTGCGACCTGTCGGCTCCGCGGAAAATTAAGAAATGAAGAGGGACAGTTGGGAAAGGTGGGAAGGCAGCACGCAGTCGCTGTGGGATGCTCCCAAAAGCTTTCCTATTGGACACTGGGGAGCGTTCCCGCGCAGGCTCCGTCAGTACCAACGATACCCATATGTGAAGACTATATTCCTGCTTGTTCCTGGAGATAAAGGCGAAACCACCTTTGGCATAAAGTGAAGATGAGTCTTAAGGGCTACTTTATCATTGTGAAACCATGTATAAGGAGGGTCAGCCACTAAAGCCTGGAGCTCACTGAAGCGTCTTGCAGAAGGGAAGGCAATTAGGAAGGTGACTTTCCAAGAAAGAAACTTCAGAGGCTTAGTGGCTAGGAGTTCGAAGGGTGGCTTCATAAGCTGTCCGAGAACAACATTGAGGTCCAATGCCACTGATGGTGGCCTAATCGGAGGCTTACAGTAGTTAAGAGTATTTATTTATTTAGCTTTTATATACCGCACTATTTGGTATCGGAGCGGTTTACAGGAAACATGAACAATCAAGCAACATTGCAACATTACACAGAACAGGCATAAATAGTCATAAAACATCAGAACGGGCAACTCAATCAACTTTACATCGAACAGGTATAGATAGCAAAACTATATAACATGATGTGGTAGTCTGTGTAAGTTCAGAGACCGGTGTAATAGGGTCATTCTTAGGTTATGTGGTCATAAGCCAGGTGGAAGAGTTGAGTCTTTAAAGCCTTTCTGAATGTAGATTGGTCCGTAATAACTTGGACAGAAGCAGGAAGGGCATTCCAGAGAGTAGGTGCGTATAAGGAGAAGGCGCAGTTTCTGATGGCTTTAGTGCAAGTCCTTCTTGTTGAGGAAGTGACCAGGGTGCTTACCATGATGGATCTTCTTGTTCTGTTGTCTGGGGTAAGTTGAACAATAGTTGACAGGGAGGATGCAGATGCGTTGTGAATAATCTTGAATGTGAGGAGAGCTTTATAGGTCAGACGGCTAGATATGGGGAGCCAGTGTAGTTACATCAGGATGGGTGAGATATGCTCATACCTGGAGACACCTTGTAGTGATCGGGCAGCTGTATTCACGGCCAGTTGGAGAGGTTGAAGGATGTGTTTCGGGATGCCATGAAGAATAATATTTGCGTAGTCAAAGTGTGGGAGGATGAGAGCTTGGAATACCAAGCGAAAATCTGAATGGTCGAGGAGTGGGCGTACGTGATGGAGAGTCCTTATCTTCTGGTAGACGGCTTTGGTAACACTATGAATATGTGCAGCCATGGACAAATGTTGGTCTAACGTTACTCCCAGGTAGCGAACCTCTGTCTTGGTCATGAGTTCAACATCTCTCACTCTCAGGGAGGATGGTGGGGTAAAAGATTGGTCTTTGGTTATGAATAAGACCTGTTTTCTTGAAATTAATTTTCAAGTTATGTGTAGCAAGCCAATCAGTGACAGCACTGAAGCATTCTGTGATGATTGATAAGTCAGGGTTGTCAAAAGAGAATGGGGTGTAGAGTAGGACATCGTCTGCATAAATGTGATATAGTATGTTAAACAACATGATTATTGTACAGATTGGCTGTATGTAGACATTGAAAAGCAAGGCTGAGAGTGAGCAACCTTGAGGAACACCTTGCGTTTGCTGGAAGGTGCTTGAAGACTGTGTTCCCAATCGGACCTGTTGCTGGCGACCCGTTAAGTATGACTTAAACCAGTCGAGGGCAGAGTTCTGTATGTCCTTTTGTTGAAGGCGGCTAAGGAGAAGGTTGTGGCTGACGGAATCAAAGGCAGAGGTGATGTCCATGAAGATCAAGATGAAACCTTGTCTCTTCTTATCTAAGCCAATACAGAGCTTATCAAGGAGGGTTTCAAGCAGAGTTTCAACCCCATGCTGCTGGCAGAATCCATGTTGCTGTGGGTCAAGGGAGGCATGGGAGTCGATGTGGTCCTGGACCTGTTGCTGGACAATCTTTTCTAAGATTTTGGACAGGAAGGGTAGGCTGGAGATTGATCTGTAAGAGTTGATGTCTGATGGGTTTGATTTGTTGTTTTTTAGCAGAGGTCTGATGGAGGCAGATTTGAGGGACACTGGAAGAGTGCCTGTGGAAAACGAGAGGTGTATTATTCTTGAGATAGCTGCACTCAGGTTGGACCTTGCTTGCTTAATCCAGAAAGCTGAGCAAAGGTCAGTTAGGGAAGTTGAGGAGTTGATTGTGCCAATGATGTTTTCTATTTGTTCAGACGAGTATGGGTAGAAAGAATCAAGAGTAGGTATTAGTGCGTCAGCAGTAGATGGGGATTCTTGTAAGGTATGTCGGTCATCAATCTTATCAGGGAGCTGTATAGTAGGATTTGTCGTGCTCTGGAAATAAGAGGCAAAATTGTCCAGGCTAGGGGCAATTGCTGGTAGGTTCTTGGGAGGATCACTTGTAAGGGATCTTAGGCCCTTCATAAAGTGCGCTACAAGCGGCTGAGAGGAGACAGGTTGTCCATCTAAGGGCATGTGAGATGCCGCAATGGCACTTAGGTGGACCCTTACCGAATTGGTTTTGAGTCCAGAGGACGAGAGGTGGAGGAGATACTCAACGCTTCCACGGGAACGGAAAAAGGATTAAGATCCTTTTTTGAACACAAGATTGAAAACCTTTACCACTTGAAGGCATAAGAACGCCTTGTGGAAAGTTTCCTTGAAGCCAATAGGATATCTCTAACCTGTTGAGAGAGGTTGATGTCCCAGAGTTCAAAGCTCTCAGCAGCCATGCTGTCAGATGTTAAGGACTGCAGGTTTGGATGCAGCAGTGTTCCATTCTCCTGTGATAGGAGATCAGGAGCACATCCCAACTCCAGAGGTTTGACTTGAGAGAGACGTAGAAGTAGTGGATACCATGTTTGTCGTGGCCAACGCGGGGCTATGAGAATCATGTAGCCCTTGTCTCTCTGGAGTTTGAAAAGAGTCTTGGTGATAAGGGGAATGGGAGGGTAGGCATTTAGGAAGTCCTGACCCCAGTGGAGGTGGAAAGCATCCATCACCAGACTGTTCTGAGCAGGGGTCCTAGAACAGAAGCGGGGAAGTTTGGCATTCTGAGGACTTGCAAATAGGTCTATATCTGGGGTTCCCCAGATTTAAAAAATTTGAGCAATCTGGTCCACATGGAGAGACCACTCGTGAGGCAGTAGTACTCGACTAAGTTTGTCTGCTAGGAGATTTTGTTTGCCGGGGAGATATACCGCTAGTAGGTGGATCTGATGGCGTATGGCAAAAGACCATAGATGTAGGGCTTCATTGCACAACGCTTGAGAACCTGTTCCACCTTGCTTGTTCACATAGAACATGGCTACCTGATTGTCCATCTGGACTAGAACTGTGTGGGAGCAAAGGTGGTCTTGGAACACCCTGAGAGCATTGTGGATGGCTCTGAGTTCCAATAGATTTATGTGAAGTTGTGCCTCTTGATGAGTCCAAACACCCTGAGTGGAGAAATTGTCCAGAAGAGCTCCCCAACCCAATTTGGATGCATCCGTCATCAGGGTAGATTGGTGTGGTGGCATCTGAAAAGGTGACTCTACGAGAAGGTTTTCTGGCGATTGCCACCATTAGAGAGATGAAATGAGATGTGCAGAGATCATGATTCTGTCCCCCCAGACGACCTGTTGCTTGAGTCCACTGCGAAGCCAGGGTCCATTGAGCTGCACGCATATGCAGACGAGCATAGGGAA
This sequence comes from Ichthyophis bannanicus, assembly GCA_033557465.1. Taxonomy (NCBI): domain Eukaryota; kingdom Metazoa; phylum Chordata; class Amphibia; order Gymnophiona; family Ichthyophiidae; genus Ichthyophis; species Ichthyophis bannanicus. The sequence continues at coordinate 232,447,268 of CM066039.1, forward strand.
CCATATTGTACAGTGGAAGCCATATGGCCCAGCAGATGAAGCATTTCTCGAGCAGTGAGGAAAGATTTCATATATGCCTGAGAAGCTAGCTGAACGATTCGAGCTCAGCGGGCCTGTGGTAGAAAAGCCCTTGACTGCTGTGTGTCTAAGAGAGCACCTATGAACTCTAAGGTTTGAGAAGGGGTGAGTTGGGATTTTGGAAGATTTATTACAAATCCCAAGTGTTGAAGAACCTGCATTGTGCGGGAGAGAGAAGAGCAGGCCTCTAGAGCTGTCGTTGCTCGGATGAGCCAGTCACCTAAGAAAGGGAAGACAAATATCCCTAGAGATCTCAGGAATGCCACCACTACTGCCATGCATTCTGTAAAGACTCTTGGGGCAGAGGCCAGGCCGAAGGGTAGAACCCTATATTGGTAATGTCTTCCTTGAAAGAGGAATCGTAGAAACCTCCTGTGTTCTGCGCAAATAAAGATATGTGTATACGCATCCTTTAGATCTAGAGAACAAAGCCAATACTGACTCTGGAGGTAAGGGAGATGATCTTGAATTTCTCTCGGAGCAGATACTTGTTCAATTCTCAGAGGTCCAGAATGGGCCTGTATCACTGTTCCCTCTAAGCTGTGCGTGCGCATACATCTTGCCAAGCGAGCGCACATACTTTACAACAGAGCGCACAAAAATTACGGTTCTGATTCTGATAGAAAACAACACAGACGTCTTAAAATTTAAAAGTTGTTGTGTATTTACGGTTTTCACATGTTCTACAATATTTTCTAATGCAATCAATGTGGTGTACATACTGTATTCTGACGTGTAGTCAAATTTTAAAGTATATAACTCCGAGTGTCGTTATGTGGCGCACAAAAATGTAACCTTCCTTCAAAAGCTGCACAGCTGATATTTTATGCGCACACAGCCTACAGAAAATTAGAGGGAACATCGGCCTGTATCCTCCTGTCTTCTTTGGGATAAGGAAATAGGGGAAGTAGAAGCCCAGGCCTTGCTGAGAGAGTGGCACCTACTCTATCGCACACTGAGCGAGAAGGGTGGCAATCTCTTGAAACAAAAGAGTGGTGAGAGGAGGCCGAGAGCTGAACTCTTAGAGTAAATGGAGGGGGCATACTTTGGAAGTGACGTTTGTACCCCTCTGCTACTATGGAGAGAGTCTAATGTTCTCATGTTATCTGGTACCACCTTTGGGCAAACTGACATAGTCTGCCTGGAATGTTGGCTGGCTCTGGAATCTCCAGAGGTAGGACAGCTAAGTTCCCCTAAAAGAAGTCAAAGACCTTGAGGAGGCTGGGTCTTTTGAGTTGGCTGAGCCCTGGGGGTCTGAGCCTTCCTTTGTTGCTTTGGTTGTTGCTGTCCCTTCTGGGAAGCATGGACTGGACAGTGCACAGCATGGGTATAAGAAGGATAAAACTTATTTTTCTTGTTGAAAAAAGGCTTCTTTACAGCCTTTTTTTTAGCTGGGTTGGCAGTGGTTCTAGAAAGCCTATTGAGAGTGGTATCCTCAGATTCTAGCTGAGAAGCCTTGCCCTGCCAATCCTTGCCAAAAAGGTTTTCCCCTGTGCAAGGAATGTTCCCCAGCTTATCTTGCACCCACTGTTCAAGATCGGATGTTTGTAACCAAGCAATCCGATGTGCAACGATGCAAATAGCAGATGTTCTGCTAATACACTCAAAGCAGTCAAAGATTGCCCTGTTCATAAATTTGGAAACATTCCGAGCATGTTTTACAAGTGTCAGGTAATCAGCCCTCTTGTCATCAGGGAGACGAGGAGCCATTAGTTCTAAATCCTTAGCAACCTCCTGAAGGAACATACCCATATACAATATGTAAGAACTTATTCTGGCCGATAATATGGAGGCCTGAAAACATCGACGACCGAAGGCATCAAGAGTTCTCACCTCACGGTCCGGAGGATTTGAGGCATGTGTCTTGGCACTTTTGATTTGACTCATTGCCGATTCCACTACCATGGAGTGGTGTGGTAACTGCATCTTCTGGAAACCGGGACACTGCGGTACCCAGTACATGGTATCAAGCGTCCGAGAATGTGGACAGACAGTTAAGGGTGTCTCCCACATCTTAAGCATGAGGTCATGCACTATCCGGTGAATAGGGAGAGTAGCAGCCTCCTTCGGGGCTGCTGGATACTGAAGAATTTCAAGTTCTTCAGCTCTCAGTTCTTTCTCCAAGGTCACCGTAATGTAGAGGCCCCAAGCCACTCCGTATAAAGTCTTGACAAGAAATGTCCTCCGGAGGAGACATACGACATTGCGGGGAAGGAGAAGGATTTTCCAGAAGAGCTCCCATTTCCCGGGTACCAGTTGATTCATCAGACGAGTCTGAATCGGAGGACTCGAAGTACCGGCAGGCCGGGTGCTCCCGGCCCTGCACGTCGACGGTACCAATCCAAATCGGCATCGGAATGCCTCGGTACCGGACCCTCGATGCCAGATACTGATTCTAGGGCCAGCATGGGTGGTAGCGTGCCGAGCAGAGCAATTGTCAATGCAGACACATTCGATACTGGTGTCGGTACCTATGGTTGCGGAACCAATTGCAGAGGCTTTAGCGGTACTGAAGCTGTTAGCAAGGCCACTAAACTCCGCTGAATGGCCAGGATACTTTAACCCTGGAGCCAGTCGATGCCTGGGTATTGGTACCTGAACAGCGGGCCACGACCCCAGAGCATAGCACCAAAAGCTCTCCGGAGGTGGAGGCCTCGGGAGCATCTTGGGACGCCATTAATGCTTTGGAGGCAAGGACCTCCCGCCGGGGTTGTTTCGCCATTGTATTCCCTTCCAGGGCAACGCCTAAGACATCTCGATGATTAGGAGGAGATCTAGCCTTGGAAGACCAGCCAGCCTTCGACGAAGACTTGGGTTTCGATACCTGAGATCCATGGGAGGAAGATGAAGCTCTCGACGACGTCGATGCAACCGACATTGCATCGGTGGCAAAGAGGGTGCAGAGTTTCACAGGTCTATTCTGCAGGCCCCTCTTTGTCATCTTCCTGCAGAGAAGGCATTCTGACGACAGATGGTCTGGTTCCAAACATTTCAGACACCAGTCATGGGTGTCGGTAGCAGAGATGGTACTGCTACATTTGGAAAACTTTTCGAAACCACTAGCTGGTTTATCCATCTTAAAAGGAAAAAGGGGCCTAAGGCCAAAATGGCACCTAAGCACCTGGAGGGCGAAGTACCCTCAGGGATAAAAACAGAAGGTTTTTAAAGAAAAAAATAGAAACAAAAAATAGAAGAAACACAGACGGTGATGGTGCTAGTGTCGACGGAAAGCAGACGCGACCACAAAAGTAGTATATTTTCTGCGATGACAGGAATTGCTCCCTGTCGGCTCTGCAGAAAACAAAAAACTGAGGAGGGAAAGTTGGAAAGGCGGGAAGGCAGCTACGCAGGCACAGTGGGATGCTCCCAAAAGGTTTCCTATAGGACGCTGGAGAGCATTCCCACGCGGGCTCCATCGGTGCCGACATCACCCATATGTGAAGACGACATTCCTGCTTGTTCCTGGAGATTAATGTAAGACTTAACTTTCAGAAAGGAGACTATAATAAAATGAGGAAAATGTTAAAGAAAAAAACTATAGGATCAACTGCAAAGGTTAAGAGTTTACATCAGTCCTGGGCGTTATTTAAAAATGTTTTCTTGAAAACCAGACCAGATGCATTCTATGCTTTAAGAAAGGTAGAAGGAAAGCCAAACGACTGCCAGCATGGTTTAAGGGAGAGGTCAGAGAGGCTGTTGTGGCCACAAAAGCAACTTTCAGAAAATAGAAAAATGAGCCAAATAATAAAAACAGGAAATAATATAAGCACTGGTAGGTTAGCTGAAAGACACTGATAAGGCAGGCAAAAAGTATTTGAAAAGAAACTTGCCCTGGAAGCAAAAACTCATAATAACTTTTTAAAAGTACATTCGTAGCAAAAAACATGTGAGTCAGTTGGACCATTACATGACAGAGGAGTGAAAGGGACATGAAGGGACAAACCCGTTCTTCCCTATTTGTTGATGTAGAACATCGTCACCTGGTTGTCGGTCTGGATCAGGACAGCTTGATGTTGAAGGTGGTGTTGGAAAACCCAGAGGGCATGTGCTATTGACCGGAGATCCAGTAAGCTGATCTGCTGGAGGCTCTCTGCCTGCAATCAGCTGCCCTGAGTGCAGAGGTTGTCACAATGGGCTCCCCAGATAAGTTTGGAAGAATCCAGGGTAAGGATCCTCTGGGGAGGCAGGGGCCTGGAAGGGCATCCCGGTCTGCAGACGCTGGAACTTCTGCCACCAGCTGAGGGAGTTGGCCAAAGGGCAGGTCATGACCACCCTGTTCCAGAAGCGTTTCCATTGCCTGCGACCACTGGGAGCTCAGAGCCCACTGGGCTGGCTGCATGTGCAGGTGGGCGTCTGGGGTGACATGCACCATGGACACCATGTGGCCCAGAAGGCAAAGCGCGAGGCAGACAGAGGGTAGACCCTGGATGTGCCCTGCGAGTGTCTGGAGGCGCTGGACCCTGTCCAGAGGGCAGAAGACCTTGGCCTGGACAGTGTCCAGCAGTGCCCCTATGAACTCCAGGCGTTGTGTTGGATAGAGATAGAACGTTGGGTAATTTATGAAGAATCCCAAGTGTTCCAGAATAAGTATGGTGCAGGCTGTCGCCTGATGAGCCTCTGCAGTGGTACCACCCTTTATGAGCCAGTTGTCCAGGTATAAGAAAACAAACACCCTCTGGAGATGCAGGAAAGCGGCAACTACTGCCAGACACTTGGTGAAGACCTTTGGGGCAGAGGCCAGACCAAAGGGCAGAACCCTGTACTGATTGTGGCAGCATCCTACCATGGAGGTATTGCCTGTGAAGGGGTAGATGAGGAGGTGTGTATAGGCATCCTTTAGATCCAAGGAGAATAGCCAGTCTCCCTGCCTGAGGTATAGCAGCAATGTTCCAAGGAAGAGCATCTTAAATTTCTCCCTCACCAGGAGTGGTTGAGGTCTCTCAGGTCCAAGATGGACTGAAAAGCCCCAGTCCTTTTGGACACCACGAAGTAGCAGAAGTAGAACCCTTTGCCCCTAAGGTGGAGGAACGGTTCCACCGTCCTGTCTGCCATAAGGTTTGCAAGTTCCTGTTGAAGTAGGTCCTGGTGAAGGAGATGCATTGGGAACTCTTCCGGAAAGAATGGCGGGGGTGCCTGTTCGAGGTATAGGAGATTCCCCTCCTTCACCACCTGCAAGGCCCACGCGTCAGTGGTGATCGCGGGCTAGCAGTCAGCAAAGAGTACCAGATGTCTAACCGTGTGCTGCGGGGCAGGCCCTTCTGGGGGAAAAGAGGCTATGCCCCCAGGAATCAAAGGGCCACCCCCAAGGTTGCGCCTGAGGCGTGGTCTGGGGCTTGGGGGCCTTAGGCTTATAGGGCCATGGCCTTGTCCCTTGGCCTGCTGGCCCTGTTGGGGAGCTGGGAAGGCTGAGTGTAGTTTCCATAAGCCTTCCTCTTTTTCGGGTATAGGGTTTTTTTTTACCAAAAGCCTTCCTTTGGGAAGAGTCAGAGGTCTTCTTGAGAGCCTGGTCCTGGTCATAAACACTGACTCCAATTCAGCAGCCTTCTCCACCATGGGTTTACCAAAGAGGTTATCTCCTTGGCAGGGGACATCTACCAACTTGTCCTGTACCCATTGCTCCAAGTCTGAAGACTGTAGCCAGACATGGCAGCGGGCACTAATGCCCACCGCTGCTACTCTAGCTGCCAACTCGAAGCAGTCATAGGCTGCCCGAGTCATACGTTTTGAGCACTCCCAACCATGGAGACCAGGGTCCAGAACCACTGAAGAGATTCCTTGGAGAGACCAGCCAAGAACCCGGTGAGTTCCTTCACAGTTTCATGCCCATGTACAGCTGGTAGGCTTGGATCCGGCTGATGAGCATCCAGCCCTGTAAGCACTTCCTGCCCACGGCGTCCATGAAGCGGGCCTCCCTACCCGGGATCACTAAAGAGTATGTTTTCTGGTTCTTCAGCCTATGCATGGCCTACTCCGCCATGGAGTTGTGAGGCAGTTGAGCTTTTTGGAAGCCAGGGTTCTGCTCACAATGGAAACAGAAGCTAAGGTGTCTCCCACTTACAAAAGGGGGGAGCCATTCCAGGATGGGGGAGGGGGAGGGGGAAGTCACTGTGAGTGTCTCATTGGGGGACCTCGTACTGAAGGATCTCAAGGTCCTATGTCCAAGACTCCTTCTCGGAGTCCGTGGTGAAGTCAAGGACCTTCACCATATCCCTCAAAAAGTCCAGGAAGGCCAGGCCCTCGGGTCAGGACTCGCTCCAGTCCTCTGGAAGGGAAGGGTACAAGGGCATATCCCTGTGGAGCTGGATGTCCGGGGACTCATTGTCCTCATTTCCCAGTCCGACTCGGAGTCGGAGGAGACCACGAGGGTCCTCTGGGCCTCAGACTGGAGCCCGAGCCCCAATGGCCCAAGGGTTCTGATGCCCCTGCACTCCAAGTCAGGTGTGCTGCAGGGTGAAGTCCTTGGTCTCAACTGGGACCAAGCTCGAGGAGCGTCTCAAGGCCGATGGCGCTTGAGGATTGGCTCCACCTCCAGGGAAGCCCTCTCTGCAGAGGGGCCAGTGGTCGGGAGTGATGACCCAGAGGAACCGAGCATCAGAGTCTGCTGTTGGGCCATGAAGGCAGACAAACTGCATTTCAAGGCCGCCATCCTGGCCTCTATGCCGGATGGCTCCGCAGCCACCGGCGTGGGCACCAAGGACCTCGGGCCAGACACTAGCGAAGTCGAGAGGGTGTCCTCAATAAGTATGACCTCGGAGGACCGAGACCAATCCCGGATGCCAATGGTGTTTTCTCTCGCCGGGGCAGCTTCGAGGGCCACTCCCAGCCATTGGCCTCTGCTTCAGTCAAGGGCTCCAAGGCCAGGTGCTTTGGGATTTCCCCCAAAGTCCCATACCTGTCACCAGAGGAGGCCACCAATGATGTCAGGCTCTTTGAAAGGGGTCCCTCCCCAGTGGAGCCCCAACTCAACTCTCCATGACCTCGAGGCTCCAAGGCAGCATGGTTGCCGAGCAAGGTCGAAGCCTCTGCAGCAGTCCTCAAGGGCACTAGTCCCACAGATGGCTCTGGGTCTGAGATTGTCTTGTGGAAAATCGACTCGTGATGCTTCTTGCGGCCTCGGAAAGCCTTGGGGGTCATCTGCAGCCAAAGAACACACACAACGGTATCATGATCTGACCTGAGGCACCAAAGGCAACAAATAATGTGGTCCGTGCACGATATATTGTGAGCGCAATGGTCGCAAGACTTGAAGCCACTGGCTGAGGCCATAGTGGAGAAGATGGTCCCCACAAGGTCAAACTTCCTTTGCCCAGCCAGAAAGGGCATGAAAGCGTAGTTACTGACCTCTAATAGGTGATCTCCGGGAACAGCAGGAATCAGTCTTCACATATGGGTGATGTCGGTATCAGTGGAGCCTGTTGCGGAAACACTCACCAGCATCCAGTATGAATGCTTTTGGGAGAATTCCTCCACACATGCGTGGCTGCCTTCCCACCTTCCCTTCAGGTCTCCTCAGTCAGGTGAATAGCGGAGAAAAGGAAAATGTATTAAAAATATGGATAAACAACTTGAGGGGAGGTGGGTGGGTTGTGAAGACTGATTCCTGCTGTTCCCAGAGATCACCTGTACAGGTGAGTAACTATGCTATCTCCAGGAACAAGCAGGAAGTCAGTCTTCACATAGGGGACTCCCTAGCACATGACTGCCCTAAGAGGGGAAAGGATTCTGGTGCCACAGAGGTTGCAGCAGGGATCCAACAGACTCAGCTTGTTTGGAGCACTCCTCGGAAGGTAGTCGAATGGGTGGTGGGCAAGTTGTCTAAATTTGAAACAAGTTATATAGTACAGATTGACCGAATTGAGCATCACTTCTGGAGTCCTTATCCAGGCAGTACTGAGCTGCAAAGGTGTACAGTGAAGACCATGTGGCGGCTTGGCAGATGTCTGAAATTGACACAGATCAGAAGTTGGCTACGGTAGCAGCCATGGTAAAGACATTATGTGCTGTGACATGGTTTTGTAGAGAGAGACCCGCTTGTGAGTAAGCAAAGGATATGTCGTCTGCAATCAAGTTAGAGAGAGTTCTCTTGGAAACTAGTAACCCCAGATGACTCTGGTCAAAGGAGACAAATAGCTGAGAGGATTGACAATGGTCCTTGGTGCGGTCGATATAGAAGGCCAGTGTTTTTACAGTCATGAGTATGCAGCTTTGCCTCAGCAGGGGAGCTGCGAGGTCTGGGAAAGAGAGCTGGTAGTAAAATGGACTGGTTCAAGTGAAAAGGAGTAACAACTTTCCGTAAGAACTTAGGATGTGTCCAGAAGACCACCTTGTCATGGTGAAACCTAGTATATGGAGCGTAGTCCACCAAAGCCTGAAGTTCACTCACTCTTCGAGCTAATATCAAGGCTACTAGAAAAAGCACAGTTACTTACCTGTAACAGGTGATCTCTGGGAACAGCAGGAATAAGTCTTCACATATGGGTACGTCGGTACTGACGGAGCCTGCGCGGGAACGCTCCCCAGCGTCCAAAAAGAAAGCTTTTGGGAGCATCCCACGCGCATGCGCGCTGCCTTCCCGCCCATTCACTTCCCTCTCATCAGTTGGGTTTGTAGCTGAGACCGAAGGAGGTAAGTAGACAAATTAGAGAGAGAAAGGGAAAGAGAGACAACTCCTAGGGGAGGTGGGTGGGTTGTGAAGACTTATTCCTGCTGTTCCCAGAGATCACCTGTTACAGGTAAGTAACTGTGCTATCTCCAGGAACAAGCAGGAATGAGTCTTCACATATGGGGACTCCCAAGCTAAGTTGCCTGGAGGAGGTCCCAGCATGTTGCCATCTAGTTGATGGGCCATGCTATTTCCCAGAACCTGAGGCATCCAAGGGATGGAGGGTAGGAGTTGAACTAAAAAGGGGTGTGCTGTGGAACAGTTGGACTAAACAAGGCGTCTGGAGAGGAGTCCTTGTGTAGATCAGAAAAATTAGTGAAAATTGGATTCCAATTCTCTAATGTGGACATCAGACAGAAGTATAATGAAAGTATTTGTTGAGACTAATGGTCTGGTGCTAGAAACCAGTACATTATCCTCAAAGAAAATACCTTACTGGAAAGTAGAGGAAAATAAATTTCACAATACAGGCAGAGGTCAGAAGAGGGAGGAGTAGCCTAGTGGTTGGGGCAAGGTACTTCAAGCCGGAAGGTCGGGGGTTCAAATCCCACTAGAGGACAGCAACCTTGGGCCGGAAGGACTGGGGTTTCTAGTCCCATAGATGCTCCTTGTGGTCTTGGGCAAGCCACTTAACCCTCCATTGCCCATGTTCCCTGTAAGTATTAGTGTATGTGTCTCATATCCCACGTGTTAAATGTATCCCCCAATTGTGTTGTGACCGCTTTGATTGAAGGATAAGGCGGTATACAAAACTGTCTAAATAAATAAAAAATAAAATAAAAAATAAAAACCTGTTCCATGTAAAAAACAGATAATATGTATCTTATCTGATGTTTTATTGTTCTATGTAAACCGCGCTGATTATAAATAGTGCGGTATATAAAAGATGTTAAATAAATAAATAAATAAAAGGCTAGAACTAATCCCAGATGAAAAAACTGGGAGAGTTTAAAGAGGTTGGACTTTAGATGAGAAGCTAAAGCTTCTGTAGGCCAACGTTTGAAGCTCTTTGTCCTTGGAGCAGAAAAAGGCTCTAGGAAAGAGAGGAGATAAATCTGACTGGTTTGAAAAGAAAGGATGGGTCTTTGAGACCCCTCTATCCAAATGAAAGACAGAAAGAAACATTTGTAGTAGGCGGTGTAGCCTCCAATTTCTTGAAGATCAGGAATGTCTTCCGTAAGTGATGTCACTTAGGATGACTTTACATGGAGAGCTTCAAATGTGATGTAAACAGAAAAGGTTACAGTAAAAGAAGGTAGTTTGTGACTACCATAGAAATTGGTTGTCCATTTAAAATCTTATGGTATGCTGGAACAGCATTAATATGGACAGTAACAAATCTTTCAGAGTGAGATATATGTATTTATATACACACTCACGCATATATATATATATAGATAGATAGATAGATAGATAGATAGATAGAGATATAAATAAGAGACTCACTTAACAAGAAAGGGTAAGACCTGCTTGCAAAATATGGATAGAGAACCCCTTACTGGTTACACGTGGAAGAACCATGAAGAAGGTTACATGGAAACCAGTGGAATGTTCCTAGTCAGAAGGATAGGTCTAGATCTCTTTAAAATTCTAGACTTTGAATAACCAGAAGTGGAGATCTACGTGCAAAGAAACCCTTAGTCTTAAGATAACAAGTCTGGATCCTTCTATAACTTCAGTGTGGAGAAAGACGCAATAAAAGGGAATACCATATTTGCCTGTCTATGAGGGCAATATGAGTATAATGCGTTCTTTACATAAGAACATAAGATATGCCATACTGGGTCAGACCAAGGTCCATCAAGCCCAGTATCCTGTTTCCAACAGTGGCCAATCTAGGTCATATGTACCTAACAGTTTCCCCAAAAGACACAGGTTCCGCAATGCTTGTACTGGGTCAAGCATTGATATCCTGGGTCCCTTCTTAATAATGGTTTATGGACCTTTCCTCTAGGAACTTGTCCAAACCTTTTTTAAACCCAGCTACACTAACAGCCTTTACTACATCCTCCGGTAACAAATTCCAGAGTTTGATTACACGTTGAGTGAAGAAATATTTTCTTTTATTAGTTTAAAAAGTTTACCCTGTAGCTTCATTGCATGTCCCCTAGTCTTTCTATATTCTGATAATGTAAAAAATCGATCTACGTTTACCCGTTCCACTCCGTTCATTAATTTTTAGACTTCTATCATATCTCCCCTCAGCCGTCTCTTTGACAGGTTAAAGAGCCCTAACCTTTTTAGCCTTTCTTCATAGGAGTATCCTTCCATCCCCTTTACCATTTTGGTGGCTCTTCTCTGAACCTTTTCTAATAACGCTATATCCTTTTTAAGATACGGTGACCAGAATTGCACACAATATTGAAGGTGTGGTCTCACCATGGAACGATATAGAGGCATTATAATATCTTTTGTTTTATTTTCCATTCCTTTCCTTATGATACTTAGCATTCTATTTGCTCTCTTGGCTGCCGCTGCACACTGGGACGAGGGTTTTAACATGCTATCCACAATGACGCCTAAATCTTTTTCCTGAGTGGTGGTTCCTAATGTGGAACCTTGCATCGTGTAACCATAGTTTGGGTTGTTTTTCCCTAGGTGCATAACTTTGCACTTGTCCACATTAAATTTCATCTGCCATTTTGATGCCCAGTCTTCCAATTTATCAAGATCCTCTTGCAATTTTCCACAATCCTCTTGAGTTTTAACAACTTTAAATAGTTTTGTGTCATCTGCAAATTTGATAACCTCACTCGTTATTCCACTTTCCAGGTCATTTATGAATATGTCAAAAAGCAGCGGACCCAGCACAGATCCCTGGGGTACACCATTATTCACTTTTCTCCATTGGGAAAATTGGCCATTTAGCCCAACCCTCTGCTTTCTATCTTTTAATCAGTTCTTGATCCACAGTAGTACACTGCCTCCTATCCCATGACTCTAGTTTTGCCTAAAGTCTCTGATGAGGGACCTTGTCAAAGGCTTTCTGAAAGTCCAGATACACTATATCAACCGACTCACCTTTGTCCACCTGTTTATTCACACTTTCAAAAAAACATAAAATAGACAAGATCTTCCTTGTCTAAAACCATGTTGGCTGTCTCCCATTAGGCCATGACTATCTACATGCTGAGTAATTTTATTCTTTATGATGGTTTCTACCATTTTTCCCGGTACTGACTTGAGGCTCACCGGTCTGTAGTTTCCCGGATCACCCCTGGAACCCTTTTTAAAAATTGGCGTTACATTGGCGATCCTCCAATCTTCAGGTAATACAGATGATTTTGATGAAAATTCACAGATTACTAATAGCAGGTCTGCAATCTCATATTGCAGTTCTTTCAACACCCTTGGATGTATATCATCCGGCCCAGGTGATTTTCTACTCTTCTACTCTTCCGCACCTTTAAATACCACTTCAGTCATGGGTAACATCCCTACATCTTCCTCAGTAAGGACCGAAGCAAAGAATTCATTCAGTCTCTCCGCTATCGCCTTGTCGCCTCTTAGTGCCCCTTTAACTCCTCTATCATCTAATGGACCAACTGATTTTCTCACAGGTTTTTTGCCACGAATGTACTCGAAAAAAAATTTATTTCGCGTTTTTGCTTCCGCAGCAAGCTTCTTCTCAAATTCTCCCTTTGCCTGCTTTATCAATGCCCTTGCATTTGACTTGCCAGTGCTTGTGCTGTTTCCAGGTTTCGTCGTTTGGCTCTTTTCTCCATTTCCTGAAAGATGCTTTTTTGGCAACAGCAGCCTCTCTGACCTCCCCTTTAAACCATGCTGGCAGTTTTTTGGACTTCCTTTCACTTTTCTTAAAGCATGGAATACAGCTGGTCTGGGCTTCCAAGATAGTATTTTTCAACAACACCCAAGCTTGATGTAAGTCTTTAACCTTTGCAACTGCTCCTTTTAGTTTTTTCTTAACTATTTTCCTCATTTTATCATAGTCTCCCTTTGAAAGTTAAAAGGTAGTACTGTGGATTTCCTTACTATCCCTCCTCCACTAATTAAATCAAAGGTGATCATGCTATGATCACTATTGCCAAGTGGCCCCAACACCCTTATCTCTTGCACTAGATCTGGTGTTCCACTAAGGACTAGGTCTAATATGGCTTCCCCTCTGGTCGGTTCATGAACCAGCTGCTCCAAGAAGCAGTCATTTATGTCATCTAGGAACTTTATCTCCCTAGCATGTCCTGCCGTGACACTGACCCAGTCGATACCGGGGTAATTGAAATCACCCATTATTATTACTGCGCTATAACGTTTGTTAGCTTCCTTGATTTCTTTGAGCATTTCATCATCCATTTGTTCATTCTGGCCAGGCGGTCGATAGTACACCCCCACTGCCATCGCCTTCCCTTTTTTACATGGAATTTCAATCCATAGAGATTCTACAGCAAATTTTGTTTCCTGCAAAACTTTAATCCTTTCTGACTCAATGCCCTCTCTAACAGAGCGCAACCCCGCCACCAATTTGATCAGCTCTATCATTACGATATAGTTTGTATCCAGGTATCACAGTGTCCCACTGGTTGTCCTCCTTCCACCATGTCTCTGATATCCCAATCATATCTAACCTCTCATTTAGTGCTATATATTCTAACTCTCCCATCTTATTTTTTAGACTTCTAGCATTTGCATACAAGCATTTTAGAGATTGTATTTTATTCATATTAGTTTGGCTGTTGGTAGACATGGGTAATTTGGGACCTTTAAGCTCTGTCTGCTCCATACTCAAGGGCATTTGGGCTGCTTTACTCTTTTTTGGAACCTCTCTGCTTTTGGTAGTATCCTTCAAGGATACATTCTTCGGAACCATCCGCTCTTGGGCGACTGTCGGCTTTCCCCTATTATCTAGTTTAAAAGCTGCTCTCTCTCCTTTTTAAAGGTTAATGCCAGCAGCCTGGTTCCATCCCAGTTAAGGTGAAGCCCATCCCTTCGTTAAAGCCTCTCCTTTCCCCATATGTTCCCCAGTTCCTAACAAATTCAAAACCCTCATCTCTGCACCATTGTCTCATCCACGCATTGAGACTCCGGAGCTCTGCCTGCCTTTTGGGTCCTGCACGTGGAACGGGAAGCATTTCGGAGAACGCTACCCTGGAAGTTCTGGATTTCAACTTCCTACCTAAAAGCCTAAATTTAACCTCCAGAACCTCCCTACCACATTTTCCTATGTCATTGGTACCAACATGTACCAAGACAGCTTTGTTCAACATAAGCTCCAATGAAGTATTAGGAATTAGAAGGAATGCACTAGACAAGGACAGACTTCAGTGAAAAGAAGTGCATCCCTGTTGGAGAAGTTCCACTGGAGATGTGGAACAACTCAGGGAATTAAGCAATTCTTTATGCTTTCACGTGATCTAAACCCTGGTTCATTTTCCCTAAAAAGAAAATTTTAAGGAAGATGGTAAAAGTAGGAAAAAAACCCGGTCATGTGGGAGCATGACTGGGCAAGCCTTTCAACCATCTGAAAGTTACCCACCAGGAATGGCTCTGATGCTCTCTGGCAAAGGCCCATAGTTGCAGAGCTTCTTCTAGAATTGCAGAGAGCATGTTGTAGGTTACCCAGGTGAGATCTGGTTGTTTAATTACCAGTGTGCAACCTAAGCTATTCTGTGGAAGCCAAAGAATTGCAGATGGCTAAGAATAGCAGACAGACAGGTTGCCTGCAATGATAAACTGTCCAAGTAGGTTTTGGAACCTCTCTTGGAATTATGTGTTATTAAGGCAGCAGAAGAGGTTAGGTCCTATAGATTGGAAAAGGACCGAGAGACTGAACAGAAGTGATAACTCTCACTTATGGTCTGATAAGCTGTCTTAAAAGAAATATTTGAAAGATTGCAGAGGGGAGAAACTCTGTATGGAAATTATTTACTGGAGTAGGTATTAGGGACAATCCTATGGCTTAAAGGTAAGCCCTCCAGTCAAATAGTATCACTCTTAGATTGAAAATCTCAACTAAGAGGGATGGATGTAATACAAAGTTGGAAAAACTTACAATTTGGTAAGTCTCTGAAAGGGTAAAGCTCCCCTGCAGTGAAAAGTATAAGATATCCTCGTACAAGACAACTACCAAGGCAAAGGGCATAGCATACCTTATAAGTAGTTGTAACTCCTCTGTTTACTTTTATAAGGAGAGGAGAAACTTGTTACCTGTAGGGCATGATTATCCTTAATAGCTCTAAGAGCTGAAAGGATAGACTGCTCTTAGCAAGAGAGTCATGCCTAAAGTGGAGGATTAAGGCAGTGTATCACTGACCTCTCAATAAGGATGAGAAGAACTGTAAATGCTTCTGTAGTTAAGACGTAGTGGTTCTAAAACTCAACAGGAAAAAAGATTTAATGAATAAAAATCAGAAACCCTGCGACTGCTGAGTTTGCTGAGCCTGTTGAGACTTTGGTTTTCTTAGCCTGGTATGATATTGCCCTTCTTTGGAAACATCTGCATGATGGGTAGAAGATGAATAAAACTTTTTCCCCCTAGCGGAATAAAGTTTGTTAGGAGATTTTTTACTAGCTGGGGCAGAGGAAAGTTTTGACAATCCTCTGAAAGCAACAATATCAGTGTTTAACTGATTAGCTTGAAATAAAGCATCCTCGTTAAAGAGATTTTCACCAGCACAAGGAGTATTTCCCAGCTTTTCTTGTACTCATTTGTTCAAGTCTGAAGCTTGGAGCCAGGCCATGCGTCGTTCTCCTATGGCTATAGCAGAAGTTCTGCTAATAGACTCAAAATCTTCCAGGGAACCACGATTAAGGAATTTAGAGACATTTTGAGCATGACTGACTAATATGAAAAAGTCTGCTCTTTTATGTTCTTGAAGAAAAGGGTTCAAAAGCTTTAAGTTCTTTGGGACCTCTTCAAGAGATAATCCCATATAGAAAATATATGAGATAATTCTTGCTGAAAGCATGGATGCCTGGAAGCATTGACGTCCAAAGGCATCTAAAGTTCTAGACTCACGACCTGGCGGATAAGAAGAATGCTTTTCTGCACTCTTAATACGCCTCATTGCTGATTCTACAATAATAGAATGATGAGGAAGTTGAGTCTTTTGAAAACCTGGAGAAGGTGGCACCTTGTACATGGAGTCAAGTGTCTTAGAATGTGGTGATACCATTAAAGGAGTTTCCCACATCCTTAAAAGTAGATTTGTAAGATCTGATGCAAAGGAAGCATGATAACCTCCTTTGAAATCCAGGGGGATTGCAGGGTCTCTGAATCCCCTGGCAAGGATTCTTTACCAGGTATAGAAATGGCAAGTAACTTTGCCATATCAAGCAGAAAAGCTTAAAAAGAAATCTCCCCTGTGGAGGACCCTCTAAAATGAGGGGTAAAGGCTAGACTTGTTGAAGATTTAGCCTTGGTACCGATAGATTCATCCCAGTCATCGGGATCGGAAGACCTGAAAGGATGAAGCATCGGATTTTCTTTAAAGCGATGTCTTCGGTACCGCCCGAGGTCGGTACCGAGACGAGTCGGTACCGAATCATCCATGCTAGAGATAGATTCCAGGCTCGGCATCGAAGGAAGCGAGTCTGTCTAAGTAAGCATGGATGGTACCGACACTGATGCCGATACCGATACTGGAGGAATGGTCTGCAGCAACTCTAGCGGTACCGAAGTAGCCGAGAGCGCTAGACTGCGATCCTCGGTGAGGAGTGTTTCATCCATCACCATAGTCGATGCCAGGGTGTCGGTACCGCTCAAAGCAGCCACAACCACCAAGCATGGCCCAGGTATGTTCATCGAGGTAAGAACCCCGGGAACAACCTGAAGCCCCGTTAATACTTTGGAGCCCGAAGACTCCCGCCGGGGCTTTATTGCCAAAATGTCCTCGAGGGCAAGGCCAGAGCCATCTCGATACTGGGAAGGAGATCTACCACTCGAGGACTGGCTAGTCTTTACAGACTTTTGTTTGGTTACCTGATCCTGTGGAGATATTGTAGCTGGTGACATCGAGTGTGATGTGAACGGGGTATCGAGTTGTGCTCGATTCTGAAGATTTCTTCTATTTGAGCTCCAGCAGGAAAGACACTCAGTTGGGGATGGTCAGGACCCAAACATTTTAGACACCAAGTATGGGTGTCAGAAAAAATATCTGTACCACCACACTTTGAGCATTTCTTGAGTAGTGGCTGGCTTTTCCATAATGGAAAGATGGAGGCCTAGTGGCCTAGAACCGTCAGACACTAAACAGGAAAAATTTCTGAGGAAAAAAGAAATTCTTTAGAAAAAAAAAAAGAAAAGCACCGGCGGTACCGGTGGCGTCGAGGGAAGCAACTATGGGCCTTTGCCAGAGACTAAAAAGAATTTTCTGCGGTGACAGGAATACGTCCTGCCGGCTCCGCGGAAAACTGATGAGAGGGAAATGAATGGGCGGGAAGGCAGCGTGCATGCGCGTGGGATGCTCCCAAAAGCTTTCTTTTTGGACACTGGGGAGCGTTCCTGCGCAGGCTCCGTCGGAACCGACGTACCCATATGTGAAGACTCATTCCTGCTTGTTCCTGGAGATAGTACTTTCCATGTCAAGAACTTTAAAGTAGTTGACAATAAAGGCTCAAAAGGAGGCCACATTAGTTGTGCCAAGACAACATTTAGATCCCGCACTGTGGCTAATGGGCGAAGGGGTGGTTTGGTCAAGAGAAAACCTCTCATGAATCTTGAAACCAACGGATGCAGGGACACCTGGCGGTTATCTAGAGTATGGTGGGATGCCGATATGGCAGATAAATGTACTCACACTGAGTTAGTTTTAAGGCCTGATGATGAGAAGTGGAGGAGGTATTGTAGAAGATTTGGAACTAGACATGTAAAGGGATCTAGGGCACTTTCTGTGCATCAGAGCGAGAATCTTTTCCACTTGACGGCATAAGAACGCCTGGTGGAATCTTTCCTGGAAAATAGCAGAATTTGTAGCACCTCTTACTGAAGTCCTAGATGTGAGAGGACAATATGTTCAGCCGCTAGACTGTCACTTGGAGGGACCGGAGGATGGGGTGTAGGAGGATTCCCTGTTCCTGAGTCAGGAGATCGGGAGGACACCTTAGGTGGTGAGGAGGAGATTGAGTTAGATGAAGAGGAAACCATGGTTGTCTTGGCCAGTGAGGCACTGGCTCCAGCTCTGGTCGTTCCAGAGCTTGAAAAGTGTCTTTGCAATGAGAGGAAAGGGGAAAAAGGCATAAAGAAGGCCTTTTATTTATTTATTTATTACAATTTCTTATATACCGCACTATTCGGCATCAGCGCGGTTTACATTATAACATAACGACCACAACAACATGCTGTTTGGTTTTACATCGAACAGGAGTACAAACTTGGATAACAGGGGTGAACTATATACATGAGATACTTATATGAGATATTGTCCCCAGTGTAGGAGTAAAGCATCCAAGCTCTCCCTTTGAGGAGATGGAATTCTGGAGCAATAATGAGGAAACTGAGTATTGTCCGGAGAGACAAAGATCACGTAATGGGGAAACCCCAGAGGTGGAATAATTGTTGCACTACTACTACTGAGTTTAACCTCCACTCATGTGGGTGGAGAAAACGTCTCAGTCTGTCTGCTAGTTTGTTCTCCCCTGGCAGATATACTGCATGTATATGAATTTTGTGGGCTATTGCCTCTCTGCATAATGGGCGAGAGCCTGTTCCTCCTTGCTTGTTTATATAAAACATGGCCACCTGATTGTCTGTATGAGGACCGTCTTGCCCAGCAGATGGTGAGATAACACCCGGATGGCACTGAATATGGCTCTGAGTTCGAGTAGACTGATATGCAGGTGGGTCTCTGGATGAGACCACAAGTCCTGGGTTGTTAGACTGTTGAGGTGAGCCCCCCAACCGTGCTTTGATGCATATGTTGTCAGAGTACAATGTGGTAAAGACTTTTCAAGTTAACCCTATGTCCAGGTTCTCTATTATGATCCACCAGAGAAGGGAGGCTTACATCCGGGGAGAGATGGTGATGAGATCGGAGAGGTAATCTCCACTGCTGTAAAAGGTTTCATTGACTCTCTTGCATGTTGAGATGGGCATGGGGTACAACATGCACTGTTGAGGCCATATGGCCTAATTATCGTAGGTATGTCCTGGCTGTCACTGTTGACTGCTACTGGGTATGAGAAGCTGGCTAAGTAGTCTGATACATCTGTCTTCTGGGAGAAAAGCTCAAGCTCCCAGTCGAGCGCCAATGAACTCTAGGTTGTGAGATGGAACTAGGTGTGATTTTGGATAGTTGATAACAAATCCCATATCTTTGTTGCAACTGAATGGGCTGTATCTGCACTTATCAGCCAGTCATTTATTTTATTTATTTATTTACATTCTCTTATATACCGTGCTATTCTGCATCAGTGCGGTTTACATTGAACAAACTGAAATTACATTGAATAGGGCATTATAACTTGGAGATAACTATTTTACAGGGAACATGGGCTATGGAGGGTTAAGTGGCTTGCCCAAGACCACAAGGAGCACCTGTGGGACTAGAAACCCCAGTCATTCCGGCCCAAGGTTGCTGTCCTCTAGTGGGATTTGAACCCCCGACCTTCTGGCCTGAAGAACCTTGCCCCAACCACTAGGCCACTCCATCTAAGTAAGGTAAGAGAAAGATTCCAAAAGTTCTGAGATAGACTGCGACAACAGCCAGATGCTTTGTGAAAGTTCAAGGTGCTGAAGGCAGTCCGAAGGGGAGGACTCAATATTGATAATGTTTGCTTTGAAAGACAAATCTGAAGTATTTTCTGTAGTTTGGATGTGTCAGAATATGAGTATATGCATCCTTTAGATCCAAAGAGCACAGCCAATCGTTTGTTTGGAGATAAGGAAGAAGAGCTCCTAGAGAGACCATCATAAACTTTTCTTTGACAAGGAATTTGTTGAGATTCTTGAGATCCAAAATGGGTCTGTATCCTTCTGTTTTCTTTGGAATTAAGAAGTAACGGGAGTAGAACCCTAGACCTTACTGAGCCAGAGGAACCTCCTCTATTGCTCTTTGAGTGGATCTTCTGATGAAGTAAGGAGGTGTGATGGTGGTCTAGGCCTGGTGGCCCTACAAAATGAGTTGATGGTGGGCTCTTGAAACGAAACTGAAGGCCCTTGGCTGACTAATTGCAGGGTTCAAGATTCTGAGGTGAGGAAGGGCCCATCTTTGGGCAAATTGGGATAGTCTACCTGGGATTAGCAAAGGAATAGGTAAACTTATTGGACAAATGGCTACGGTCTTTAGGAAAGAGTCAAAACGTTTGAGTGGCCTGAGATGTAGTGGCAGGCTGTGGTTTTGCCACCTTGGGTTTCCTAGGTTACTTGGGAGCCTGTTGCCTCTGCTGTGCTTGAGGGGCAGAATATGAATATGAAAGGGGGGAAGAGCCTCTTTTTCTTTGGATAGAAGGGTTTTTAGGTGCAGATTTCTGTTTTGAAGGATCTGCTGTCTTTTTTGAGAGTCTCTTCATGGTGAGGTCATTAGTCTCTATATCCCCTGCTTTCTCTCTCCAATGTTGTCCAAAGAGGTTTTCTCCATTACAGGGAATGTTGATCAGTTTATCCTGGACCCACTGTTCCACGTCAAAAGCCTGGAGCCTGGCTGTTCTTCTGGCTCCAATACAGGCTGCAACTGCCCTGCAATTGGCCTCAAAGGCACCAAAAGCAGCTCTAGTTAGGAACTTTGAAGTATTCTGTATTTGGGCTACTAGCACCTGATGAGTTGGTTGCTTATCAGTGGGTAGTAGAGATGTGAACTCGGCTAGATCTCTAGTGATGTCCCTTAGAAACATGCCCATATTAGAGCATGTAGGAATCTATTTTGGAGGCCAGCATAGTTGCCTGGAAAGCCTTTTTGCCAAAGGCATCAAGGGTTCTGGATTCCCTGCCTGGGGAAACAGAGGAGTGATTATTCTGGCTCTTAATTCTGCTCATGGCAGACTCAACCACCATGGAGTGGTGAGGAAGTTGTGGCTTCTGGAACCCTGGGGATGGTGGAATCTTATAAAGGGTATCCAGGCATTTGCTAACAGCTGGTATTGAGATGGGGGCTTCCCACATTCTGGTTAGCAAGTATTTCAGGATACTGTGCACCAGTAGAGTTGCAGCTTCACTGGATGTTGAGGGGTACTGAAGGATAATGAGCTCCTCTGCCCTTTGTTCCGACTCAGTGGCTACTGATACATCGAGTGACGCTGCCATGTCCTTAATAAAACCCTGAAAGGACATGCCCTCAGGCGGTGACCGTCGATGCTTGTATGGAGGTGATGGATCCAACAGCAGATCTCAATATGCACCGGAATTGATAGATTCCAGTCCAAAATATCAGAACCGGTATCGGAATCTGGTAAAAAAAAATCAAAATAGTCTGTCAGGGCCTCAATAACCTTGGTGTTGTGCGGACAGAACATGCTGCGAAGATCGCAGCAGAGTCAACTGCACCGGAGCTTGAGGTATCAACTATTCCGATGATCGGTGAAAAGCTGTCAGTGTCGGAGGAACCAGAGGTGCACTGAGTTGTATAGCAGGGCCTATGGGCGTCGTCAATGTCGATGCCATAAGAGGCAAAGTAGGCTTGTATAATAGATTAATAAACCCTGTCAGCAGACCTACAATATAGTGTTAGTGCACAACCATAAGAGGCAAAGTGGCAGATGCCGGCAAAACTGCCGCTAAGATAGCTGTGATGCTCCTTTCCATTGCGATGATGTGGTCATAGAGCATTGGTACCAGAGGAGGAGTAGCTCCAGACACTACGGAATGGGCTACAATTTCCGATGCCAGTATCGGGGGCTCCACCGAGGATTGAACCTCGGGGGCATCCCCGAACTCCTGTGAGGCATTAGAGAGTGAAACCTCCCGCCAGGGTTACTTCACTACACGGTCTGCACTGGAGTGGAAAGAATGGCAATTGCGATCGGAGTCCAATGCCAATACTATCCTCAAGGAATGGGATGTCCTCGATGCCGATGCCACCCTCGAGGAATGGGATGCCCTCGATGTCTATGTCTTTTTGCTCCTGTGCTCTGGGGACACCAGTCGATGCTTCTTAGTTTTCAATGAAAATGAGGACTTGGAAGCATGGGATGACTTGGAAGAAGTCGACGCCCCTAAGGAGTGCACCGAAGGAGCCGAGTCTGTCGAAAATAGCTTAGCCTTCCGCTTGTCCTGGTTCTTCCAACCTCTGGCAATCGTATGGCAACAGGAAGTGCAGGACTTGACATCGTGGTCTGGACCTAAACATTTTAGGCACCAGTCATGCTCGTCTGTTATGGAGATAGTACTGGAACAGTTAGAGCATTTTTTAAAACCACTCCTGGGCTTATCCATTTTTGGGAAAAGGAGGGCAGCAAAAAAAAAAAATTGGGCAATGATGCCCACTTAGGACTTAGGCCTAAAAGAAAACTAAGACTTATTGAAAAATAAATGAAAAAAAAAAGAATTTAAAAAATTTAACAAAACGGGAACTAGAATCGACAGGAAGGCTTAGAAAAAAGGGTACCAGCTGGTACCAGACAAAAGTAGAAGTCTCTTAATGCGTTGAAATAGAGACAAGGTCCCAACGGCTCTGCAGAAAAACGATGACAGAGGAGATTTGAAGGGAAGGCAGGAAGGCAGTCACGCATGTGTGGAGGAACGCTCTAAAAAGCATTCCTACTACTGGATGCTGGGGAGTGTTCCCGCACCGGGCTCTATCAGTGCTGTTGTCACCTATATGTGAAGACTGACTTCCTGCTTGTTCCTGGAGATAACCCACGCACCGGAGAAAAACCTCAGAAGGGGAAAAAGAAAAAGAACCCAAAGAAAAACATGACGCCGAAGGCAAGCGGAATCAAGAGGCGGGAGGGCACAGGTATGCAACTGGAGAAAAGACAGAAAAATAGACAAGAAAAATAATCAACTTTTTCTGGGGGGAACAGACACTCATCTGATGGACTCTGCGGAAAAAAGGACACTGAGGCTAGATTGCATCCTTTGGCAAGAAGGGGACCCCACATGCATGGTACATCTCCCAAAGACTTTCTTTGAAAGCTGGGGAGAGGTTATCACGCGGGTGACATCGGCGCCATTGTCATCCATATGTGAGGATTCCTGCTTGTTCCTGGAAAAGACGAGGATTCCCAGGGTCCGGAGGTAAGCAGCAACAACTGCTAGTCACTGTGAAGACTCTGGGGGCCAATGTCAGCCCAAAGGGTAGCACCATCTATTGAAAATGCTGGCCACCTAGCACGAACCTCAGGTACGTCCAGTGGAGTGGAGAGGATGGATTGGGATGTGTGTATACACATCCTTCAGATCCAAGGAGCATAGCCAATTGCCTTTGAGGAGATATGGGAATAAGGTACCCAGGGAGACCATCTTGAAGTTTTCATGAACCAGAAAATGGTTCAAGTCCCTGAGGTCTAGCATGGGCCGGTACTCCCCCACCGTCTTTGGATATGGAAGTAGCAGGAGTAGAATTTCCACCCTATCTGAGCCTGGGGCACCGGCTCGATGGCCAGGTCGGCCAGTAGGGTGGTGCCCTCTGCCTGGAGTAGACCACGATGGTGCAGGTCTAGAAAGTACTCCCTTGGGAGCTGGGTGAAATGTAACCGGTACCCGTCCTGAACTATCCAAGGCATCCAGGTGTCTTTGGTGATGAGGGGCCACTTGTGTGCAAAATGGGTAAGCCGACTGCCCACCATAGAGGGCACACTCTAGATTGGCTATGCTCAAGACAAAAGCATCAAAAACCTGCTGCTGGGGGCACGGACTGAGCCTTCTACAGCTTGGCCCTCCATGGCTGACCCTGGGTCTGTGCCTTGGGCTGAGCTCCCTGGGGGCTCAGATAATACCGGCGCTTTGTCCTGTTGAAAGACTTCTTTCCCTGGTGCTTCTTCTCGGTGGGGTCTTGTGTGAGACTCTGCAGTCTTGTGTGAGAGGCGAGAGATGGTCACCTGCTCAGTCTCTATCTTGGCGGACCTTTCTTACATGGGCTTGCTAAAGAGACTCTCACCTGTGTATGGCATGTCCACCAGCTTGTCCTGGACCCACTGCTCCAAGTCAGAGGACTGGAGCCAGACCAGTTGGTGTGCCCTGATGTCCACTGCTGCCACCCTGCCCACCGACTCAAAGGCATCATAGGTGGCTTGCACCATATATTTGGACACGTTCTTCCCGTGGCCCACTAGGGCACAGGCGGCCTCCAAGTGCTCTGGTGGGATGAGGGAGCCAAACTCACTCAGGTCTCTCATGTCGTCTTTTAAAAACATCCTTATGTAGAGCTGGCAGGACAGGACGTGGGCTACCTGCATGGAGCCCTTGAAAGCAGCACAGCCCAGAGCCATCAAGAGTCCTCTGCTTCCCGCTAGGAGGCACTGGCAAATGAGTTTGGAGCTCTTGACATGCCACATTACAGACTCCACCACCACAGAGTGGTGTGGCAGTTGGGGCTTCTCGAACCTGGGGGCCTCTTGCATCCGATACATAGAGTCAAATCAGCAGCTGATGGCCGGCAGAGACATGGGAGTCTCCCACATCTGGATTAGGAATTGCTATAGTGTGCAGTGCATCGGCACCCCCATGATGGCCTCCTTTGGGGCTGAGAGATACTGGAGAATCTCCAGTTCTTCTGCCCTCGGCTCATCCTCCGCCTCCATGGAGAATGGGATCGCCTTTGCCATGTCCCAGACGAAGTTCTGGAAGGACAAGTCCTCCAGGGGTGACTTACATCTCTCATACGGTGGAAACAGCTCCGAGGGGATGTCTGAGGACTCCCTCTCGGTGACTGCTGACTCTTCCTCTGTCTCCCACTCATCGGTGTCCAACTCAGAGAGGAAGTCAAGTACCTCCTGGTCACCCCTCTGGCATAGGCACTAGGCACCAGCGGGACCGATGGCAGTCCTCCCTGGGCACTCGGGTATCAGCGCCCAAGATACTGGAGAGGGATATTGCACTCTGGTCCAGGCTGGACTCCAACCGCTGACCCAATGCCCCTGGTTCAGCATGGGTCTCGGATAGGCTGCATGGCCAGCAGAGACACTACCATGGGCGGTGGGATCACTGGGGCTCGTAACACCAGGACAGCTGCTATGTGTGCCTCGAGGGGATGAAAAAAGCAGCGGGCACAGCACAGAGCCCTGGAGTACTCCACTATTCACCTTTCTCCATTCAGAAATTTGGCCATTTAGTCCTACTCTCTGCTTTCTATCTTTTAACCAGTTCCTGATCCACAATAATACACTGTCTCCTATCCCATAACTTCTTAAATTTTGTCAAGAGTCTCACGAGGGACCTTGTCAAAGGTTTTCTGAAATTCCAGCTACACTATATCTACTGGCTCACCTTTGTCTACCTGTTTATTCACACCTTGTTCACTGTGACTGTATCTACTGCAGAAATGCCCGAGTCATGTAGCCATTGCAAATGGCTGCCTTGGTGCCAAAATCCGAAGGAGCAGAAGATGATCTTTAAAAGTCCATCAACCCTCCTAGCTTGGATATCCTTCAAGATCACCCCTACCTTCCATGAGGATGGTGGTCTTCTTAGTAACTGACATCAATTTGAGGAAGCAGATAAAGTTCTCATAAGCTTGCAGTCCCTCAGCACACTTTGAGGTATATCCCATTCTGCCAGAACTATTTTTTGTAGGGCCTTGTCGAAAGGAAAGGACTTCCTGGGCTACCACAAGCCTTCCAAGGACAGATCCCCCTCAATAGTACCGCACTGGAGGTATCATGCCTGGCAGAGCAGCAAATGCTTGCTGGATACAGCGAATCATTTATTTAAACTGATGCTGCGACAGAAGCCTCATCTGTGATAAGGCAGCCTACTCTGGTGCAATAAACCATACTCCCCATCTCCTCTGCAGGCAAAGATCCACCCTGAACCACCCAGTCACATGGGAGGCATGTAGTGTCACAGGGCCTACCTTGGCAGCGTAATGGACTGAGGTAGGTTAGACATAAAAACATATGAGGTTGGGTTTGGCTAATGTCTTACAGGGCCCAGGGACTTGCTGCCCTGGTAGCTTCCTTTGTTACCAAAATCCCAAAGAATACAAAGGTCCGAGTGGAGGGAAACAAAGGCATTTATTTCCCTTTCTTGCAAAAAGGTTCAGAAGCTTGGACAAAAACATCAAACACAAATTCCTTACTTCAGGTTAAAGAAAAAGTAAAACATGACGTTAAAGCAAAGCTGTTATCTTCACAATAAATGGTGTATCAAAACAAACAGTCTCTATTCCCCAAGATAGAGCTTATGTGCTAAGCAGGGACTCCAGCTTCCTGTCTTACAATAACTACAGTCCATCTCGGTATCTGAAGCAAATTCCACCTGCATCGGTTCCCCTTCTGAAGCCTCTGAAACCAAGTCAGTACTTGCTGGCAAATTGTAATCAGGCTTTTTATATATCCTCTGTACAACCTCCCAATGCTCAGGGTTGAGTGTAGGGCGTCGGTCCTGCGCCATCATATACTGGGAACTGTCTTCCTTTTGCAAGTGTTTTACCTTAGCTTCCTGCAAAGCTTTGTCATTAACAAGTCTTTTATTCGGTACGTGTTTCTTGCACCTTATCTCATAGGCAGTTTCACAAGGACAGTATTCCTCTGCTCCCTGTCCTCCCCATACACCAGCAGTCTGCAACCTGCTTTCAGTTAAACATGGGTTACCTTTTCTCCTTGGCTTGTCTACTCCCGGTGAGGTTTGAGGCCTGCTCCGGCTGGAATCCTGCCTGGCCTGAGCAATAGGCCTTAAGTTCTCCAACCGTCCTTCTGTTGGCTTTAGACCGTAGTCACAGCCACGCCTTTGCCTCTCTGTACGAAAAGCACTCACTCTGAATGGAGCTATCCCACCTTCTCCAGGGTTGCTTCTTTCCTCAAGCCACTGCAGCTGCTGCTGCCTCCTGCGAAACCCTTGTCCAAGGGTTACTGCTTCTTCTGGATATCCTGCCCATTCATTCGGATGTCCTGCCTATTCATTCGGATGTCCTGCCCATCCTGCTGGTTCTCCTGGCAGTCCTCCTTCCCCTGGCCGTCCTGCCTGTTCTGGCCTCCAGTCTTCCAGACTCTCTTTAAGAGGTACTCCTCTCTTCCTTGATTGGAAGCTGGCTGGCATTACCTCATGACCTAGGAGGTGTGGTTCCTCAGTTCCTCGGAGGTCCCTCTTGCTCCCCCTATCAGGTTCCTCATAATATTGCAGCCTGTGCTCGACTTTTCCTGCGTTTAAAACATTTTCTTCTCTTCTCAGAGGGTCCCGCAGCATCACAGTAGCCAAGAACCAACATGGCCTCAGTTCCCACCACTGTGAACTGCAGCTGAGGCACATTGGGCAGAAGTCCAGCATGCCCCAATACACCATAATCTGCAATGGCTCTACTAGTTGTAATGTGTTCCTCCCACACTGACTGTCCCTCCAGACATCCATCGCAGGAGGGACAGAAGAAGCTGGTTGCAGGAGGACAGAAGCATCTGGCTTCACTACTCAAGCAGTGGCCACCACTAAGGGCACATAGTTGGCCACACTCTGGCATGCTCAGAGGATCCTCAGGAAACCCACAGTCACATGCTCACACTCCTGAGCCCCACTGCCAGTAAGGCCTCTATCAGCTATCACTGCCCCAGGGAAATTTCAGACAGGTCCTCCTTCTGCCTTTTTTTAAAAATTAAACAGAGGCAGAAAATTAGGGGGGGGGGGACCAACCATAGGGCAATGCCTACTTCCCCCTTTCTGAAGTCAACCCATGTGGCCCAAGCTGCCTCAGAAAGCAAGCCCAGACATAAGACTCTTAGGTCAAGGTCTGGCACAGGGGCTACCCCCAAGCTCAATTAGGGAACAACTATGAACCAATACTTAAGAGCACAGTGAAAGTCAAGGGGGCTACCTCAGGACAGAGGCCACAGCTTGTGCCTTTGGGAAATTAAAGAAATCTGCTGCAACAGTCCAAACCACAATCATCTGTTAAAGGTAGAGAATACTGGCTAGCTTCTGGTCTGCACCAGGTCCTTATAGTAGTGAAGACAACATCACTGAAACTCAGTGTTCTCTGCCTCCATCTGCTGGTTGGAGAGCATACCCCACTTATCTAGACTGGTCTAAAAGGATAAGGAAAGCGGAATTAGACTTACCTTCTAATTGTTGTTCCTTGAGGAACTCCAGTCCAGTCCCACACCTCTGGGTAGTATACCTCCTCCAGCAGTTTGAAGACTGAGCATGTCCAAACTTGAAGTCACCAGTACTAGTATGGCTGGCACCACCCACCAGCTCCCAGTAACCTATTGACAAAGCAGACTCACAGGAGCAACAAGTAAGTAGTTAAACAGTATAGCCAGCACCCGCTCCCTAACCTTGAGGGTTTAAGGAGGGGTGTGCCTTGAGGTTAAGTTGTAGTTGTGAAGGTCGAATGAAAAGGCAGGTATAAAGAATATTTTTTTTTTATAAGGATTTATTTCTCCTGCTCCGTGGTGGAATGGAACAGGCGTAAAGGAATATATTTTACAGCCAAAACAAGAACAAAAGGAAAACAGGCTTTTTCCAACACTGTGTTCAAAACTGCCCTTTAACACAGTAGTTCACATTCCTGTCATGTGAGCTTTACTTGAAATCACTTAAACAAAGAGCAAATAATAAAGTTCATGCACTGTAACTAAGTTGTGCTTCAGCTTACTCTTTATCTCCTCATAAGCTCTTCAGGTAAGGAACTTAAAACAGCATGCATTTCAGCATATTATAATGAATGACCACACAAGCTTTGCTTGACTATTCTTTGTCTATGAGACAGGTTGAGCAGTCCATTGGCTGATTCAAATCCACCATTGGTAAGGGAAGAACCAATGGCACTTGTGCTTCTGGGCTCTGTACTGACTCAACTACTTTCTGTCCAGGAACAGTTCGTTTCTCTAGGAAAGCTTTAAACTCTTTCAGGAGTTCTTCAGCCTGCTTGCTATATGGGCTAGGCGGGGAATTAACTCCTTCCTGGGGTGAGTGATAGCTTGTGGGTTTCTCTTCAAGTAAGCAAACAATGCTGTCTCTCTTACTATGCTCATTCACTGCACTGGAGTTACCCCTCTCCCACTTGTCTCTGTCAGCAAGTGCTGGGTAAGTCAGTTCATTTGCAGATGAAGGATTTTTAGACAGCAATTCAAACTTATGACCTCCTAAAGCCTTCTGGCCTATATCTCTAGCAAATATATCTGCTAAGTCCTTGTAGCTAGCTTGCTTGCTAATTCTGTCAGCAGTTTGAGGAGGAAAACAGGGTTTATCTGAATGAGCTTCTGGTTGCAGCCAACTGCCCTCATAAAACCTGGGTTTGCCCTGGGTTTTAAAATAAGCACTCACACAGTCTGGCTTCTCATAAAAGCTGTTATCAGAATTAAAGACACCTTGTACCTTGTGTTGAGGAATGCCTGAATGTTCTTTAGCAGTCTGCCATTCTTTCCACGGGTCAGCTCTCTGTTCCACAAGCATAGGCTTTATTCCTGGGTCTCTCAGTGCCTCGCCCTTCTCTTGTTCCCAGAAGGTTCTTCTATGCACTGAGTCTCCCTGGTACCTGCTTCTTGGCTTTACAAGCGTTCTCCTGGAATTGCAGCTGGGGAGCGTTTCTCCTTCAAAGTCAAAGGCTCTGGCATCCAAGGCTACTCCGTCTCTAAAGCACACATCTGCTTTTTCTGTTTCCTATATTTTCTTTCTCCTCCTCGGTTGCTTCTCTCTCTCGTTCCTGTTCCCTTTCTCATCCTCGTTCTCTTTCCTGTTCCTGTTCCCTTTCTCATTCGGTTTCCTGTTCTGTCTTCCTTCTTCCTTCTTCCTGTTTAACAAGCTGTCTCTGCTCTGGGGAACCCGCCTCCTGCTAGGGCGTGCCCAATCAGCAACTCTGCTTCTCCCCTCCCCCGAGGTGAGCTGTGTTAGCTGATTATCCATGTGCATCTTGTGCTGAGAAGGGAAAATCTTGCCTTTAGCTGCAGTACCCGGACCTTCCACCGGGTCACCATCTGTTTCTATGGCTTCTAGCACTGCTACAGCGTCACAACAGGTAATAACCAGAACAAAAGGTTAAACTAACTAAATGAACTAGTACCTCCCCCTCTCTGGCCCCAAGGAGGTACTCCATCACCTCCTCCCTCCCCCCCCGCAAGAGAGGACAAGAGAGAAGAGGCCCACCTGAGGAACGTTGGCACCGAAAAGCTGCCAAAGAGATAGAGCACTCCTGGCCCGCCGAAGCACCAGCGACTCCTCGCTATTCCAGCACCTCTGATGCCATCAGAAATTAAACAGACAGAATGACAAGACTGAACAGCCTTTACCAACACCCCAGGTGGGATCCGGGACTGGACTGGAGTTCCTCAAGGAACAACAATTAGCAGCTAAGTCTAATTCTGCTATCCTCCTCATCCCTCCAGTCCAGTCCTGCACCTCTGGGATGTAACAGAGCAGTAACTTAATGGGAGGGACCTGCAATACCGGCACGCAGCACTGCTGCCCCAAAACAGGCATCCCCTGCAGCCTGGACATCCAGGCGATAGTGCTTACTGTAGATATGCAGAGAGGACCAGGTTGCCACTCTGCAGATTCCACCGGTGGAATCAAGCCATACTTGGCCCAAGAAACCGCCTGAGCCATCATGGAATGAGCACGCAGGCCCACCGGGACCTGACGTCCCTGCAAAATATATGCCGAAGCGACCGACTCACGAATCCATCTGGAAATAGAGGCCTTAGCCGCTCCCTTGCCCCTGCGCAGACACCCAAAGAGCACAAACAATCAGACTTGTGAAAACTCGCTGTCGCCCTCAGATAATGCTTCAGAGTCCTTCGCACATTCAAGAGACGCAGGCATCAGATCCCAAGGCCCCCAGGACTGGCAGGAACAGGGGTTGATTGACATGAAATGCTGACACCACCTTTGGCAGGAAGGAAGGCACAGGCCACAAAACTACTTTTTCCCGCGAGAACGAAAGCAATGGCTCCCAACATGATAAGGCTTGCAGCTCCGAGATCCTGTGTGTGGAGCAGATCGCTACCAAGAAAACTGTCTTCACAGTTAGATCGTTCAGCAAGGTGCAGCTCAATGACTCAAATGGTGCCCGCAATGAGCTGGCAGCTAGGCCCTTATCAAACCCATCCTGCAAGAAGGCTAAGATCTCCGGGATGGAGGCTGCCTAGGCCGCGCCTGCCTCTCCGCGCACCAAGCCTCAAAAACTCACCATATCCAAACATAGACAAGCGAGGAAGACCTCTTCCGAGCCTTCAACAAGGTCGAAATCACTGGGCCTGAATAGCCCTTCGTCCTCAACCGCGTCCTTTTAAGGGCCAAGCCGTAAGCAAGAACCGATCCACCTGAGGCAATACTTCCGGTCCCTGCACCAGAAGATCAGCCCGAGACAGCAAAAGCCACGGCAGGTCCTCCAGAAGCCAAACCATGTCTGCATACCACGGATGCCGCAGCCAGTCCAGGGCCATTAGGATGACCTGCCCCCTGTAAGCCTCAATCCGCTGTACCACTTGGCCAATCAGCGCCCAAGGAGGAAAGACATACAATAGGCCCTCCGCAGGCTATTGCTGTAGCAGAGCATCCAGACCCTCGGACATCCTTTCCAGTCTTCTGCTGAAAACCCAGCACGCCTTGGTGGTCTCAAACATGGCCATCAGGTCCATGACCTGCGCACCACCTGCACGAAGAGCACCACATGGAGCGACCACTCCCCCGTGTCCACGTGCACCTGGCTGAGATAGTCTGCTGTCACATTGTCAACTCCTGCAATGTGCGCCACCGAGAGCGCCTGGAGGCGAGGTTCCGCCCAAGCTAATAGCTGCTCTACCTCCTCTTCTAGTGCCGCGCTGCCTGTGCCTACCTGACGGTTGATGTAGGCCACTGTAGTTGTGTTGTCTGAAAGGACTCAAACAGCCTTTCCTCGCAGACCTGACTCGAAGGCGCTGAGTGCCTGGGTCACTGCCCGCCCGCCTGGGCAAAGGAACCCTCGCAATGGGCTCCTTAGCCTGACAGATTGGCATCTATCATCAACAGGATCCACTGTGGCCCCTCGAGGGGCATGTCTGCCGCAAATCACTCTGGACAGAGCCACCAATGGAGCACCCTCCTGACCTCTCGCAGGCAAGGGAGTCTCCGGGAAAGGGAGTCCATCTGGTGCGACCACCGCTGGAGCAGGGTCCTCTGCAGAGGAAGCATATGCGCCCTCACCCACGGCACCATCTCCAGGGTAGCCACCATGGTACCTAACTCCTGCAGATACTGCCAGGCCATCAGATCTGGCTGGCACAGAAAGCTATGCAGCAGCAGATGTAGTCCCCGAGCCCTCTGCTCCGGCAGAAAAACTAGATCTTGATGAGTGTCAAATCTTGCTCCCAAATACCACAGATCCTGCGACGGGACCAAAAGGCTCTTTGCCGCATTCACCACACAACTGAGGCTTTTGCACAGGCTCACAACCCGCAATGTCGCCCACGCACTCTCCTCTCTGGACTTCACCCGAATCAGCCAGTCATCGAGGTAAAGATGCACCAGCAACTCCTTGCGGAGAGCTGCTGCAACTACCACCATGACCTTGGTGAAGGTAAGGGGAGCCATTGCCAGGTTGAACAGCAAAGCCTGAAACTGGAAGTGCCCCGTTGGTACCGCAAAACGCAGGAACTGTTGGTGCTCTGACCTGATGGGAATGTGAAGATACACCTCTGTGAGATCGAGGGACATCAGAAACTCCCCCTTTCTTACCGCGACCATCACTGATTGCAATGTTTCCTTCTAGAAATGTGGAAACCACAGACAACGGTTCACTCGCTTGAGATCCAGAATGGGCGAAAGGACCTGTCCCGGAGAACAGGGACCACAGACCCGAGTTGAAGCAGCCATGATAGGGTGTCCCGTATGGCCGCTGCCTTGCTTGGAGCCTTGCAGGGGGACCTGATGAAGGAGTTGCTCACTGGCCGAGCAAACTCGAGGGCATAGCCTCCGTGGATAATTTCCAGGACCCACTGGTCAGACATTATCTGGGTCCAAGCAGAATAAAACTCCCATAGCCGACCCCCCATGAGTTGCACCTCTGCCTTGGCCCCCCTCACTTCATTGGGGCTTCTTGAACCCTGAGGTGGAGGCAGGAGAGAAACCACTGCCTGCCCCTTGGAAACCTCGGAAGCCTGCCCCCGAGTGGGAAACTTACTCCTCTGGAAGGAAACCAAGCAGGAAGTACGAAAAAGAGTAGTTACTCACCTGTAACAGGTGTTCTCTAGAAGCAGCAGGAATCAATCCTCACATATGGGTGACATCGGCGCCGACGGAACCCTCGTACAGAGCATTTCCCCAGCTTTCAAAGAAAGCCTTTGGGAATGCAGCACGCATGCACGGTCCCCTTCCCGCCCAAAGGTGCCATCTTGCTCAGTCTGATGACATAGCTAAAAGACGGCAAAAAACAAAATGAAATATATGACTGCAACTCCAAGGGGAGGATGGAGGGTCATGAGGACTGATTCCTGCTGCTCCTGGAGAACACCTGTTACAGGTGAGTAACTATGCTTTCTCCAGGACCAAGCAGGAAGTCAATCCTCACATATGGGACTCCCCAGCTCTAGGCTACCGAGAACCCAAAGCTGAAAAATAAGCTCCATCTAGAGCCTCAGCATGCGTGATAAGAATCTTCTCTGAGAACGTCCCCGAACGGTAGCCCAACACAAGGGCTGGAGGGTAGGAGTTGCCTAAACCTCAAAGAGATTACGGAGTACCGCTTATCCAAAAGCACTGTCCCTGCGGGACTCCCTCTCGAGGCAGTAATGGGCCGCAAAAATCTGGCTTGAAGACCAAGTAGCAGCCCGGCAGATGTCTGCCAACAGAGCAGAGCGGCGACGAGCTACTGACGCAGCCTTCGCCCTGACACGGTGGGCCGTGACTCGACCCTGCAAGGAGAGGCTGGCTGCCCTATATGCCCAGGCGATACAGTCTGCTACCCAAATGGACAGGGTACACTTGGAGACAGGTAATCCCAGCTTATTAGGGTCAAAAGATACGAAAAGCTGAACAGCCCTTCGATGCCCCTGCGTATGGTCAATGTAGAAAGACAACGCCCTCCTACAGTCCAGGGTATGCAAGACCAGCTCAGCCCGGCTGGCATGCAGCCTGGGAAAAAAGGTCGGAAGAACCACCTCCTGATTGAGATGGAAGGAGGAGACAACCTTTGGAAGAAACTTAGGATGAGTCCGTAAGACCACCCTGTTTCTATAGAACCATGTGTACGGTCTATCAGAAACCAGAGCCTGTAGTTCACTCATACGCCTGGCCAAGGTAACAGCCACCAAGAACAACGCCTTCCAGGAAAGGAAGCGTAAATGACAGGTAGCCATCGGCTCAAACGGTGGGCGAGTAAGTTGTTGCAAGACCACATTCAAATCCCACTCAGGGGCTGGTGGACGAATCGGAGGCTTGAGCAAAAGCAAGCCTCTGAGGAAGCGGGCTACCAAGGGGTGGACCGACAGAGACTGGCCCTCCACCGGCGAGTGGTGCGCTGACAGAGAACTGAGATGGACCCGAACAGAGTTGGATTTAAGGCCTAGGTCCGACAGGTGAAGCAGATACTGCAGCACCACTGGTACCAGGCAGGAAAACGGATCCTGTCTCCCTTGACCTTTCTGCAGCCTTTGATTTAGTGGATCACCGCACTCTCCTCACTCGTCTTCGGGAAGCAGGTCTTTCTGGTATGGTTCTTCAGTGGTTTCACTCCTTTCTTTCCTGTCGCTCCTTTTCTGTAGTTGCTGGGTCCTCCTCTTCAGCCCCCACCTCCCTCACATGTGGGGTTCCCCAAGGATCTGTCCTTGCTCCCCTTCTCTTTAATGTTTTTCTAGCTCCCCTTGCCCTTTTAATCCAACAGTTCGGCATCTCTGCGTACTATTACGCAGACGACATTTTTCTCTTGCTTCATACAGATTCTCTCTCTCCTGACATTACCCCTCTTAATCACTGCCTTACTGCTATTGCTTCATGGTTTTCTTCCAATTTCCTTCACGTGAACCCTGCTAAATCCTTTGCTATTTGCCACGCTTGGGTGTCCCCCCCCCCCCCCCCCCACCTGTGCCCCTTCCCTTTCCTCTCAGTCCATTCCTCTTGTTTCCTCACTCCGTTATCTGGGTGTTACCCTTGATTCTTCTCTCTCCTTCACGGCGCATATTTCTTCCATCGTTCAGCGCTCTTTTTTCTCCCTTAGACAGCTCCGAGCTGTCCGCCCTTTTCTTTCTTCCTCTGCTCTGGCTACTCTTCTTCTTTCCCTGGTGGTGTCTCATCTGGACTATTGTAACGTTTCCCTGGCTGGTCTCCCCCAATCCCAGTTGTCTCGTCTTCAGCGTGTCCAAAATACTGCTATTCGTCTCCTAACTTACGCCTCTCGTTTCGATCATGTCACCCTCTTCTTCTTCATCACCATTGGTTGCCTGTCTCTTTTCGTGTTCAATATAAAATTCTTATCCTTGCGCACAAGGCTGTTCGCACTGGCACCCCCTCCTATCTTGCTGATCAGATACGCTTTCGTACCCCTCATCGTCTGCTTCGTTCTATTCACACAAATCGGATGTCTCTTCCCTCCCCCTCCCAGGCCCGTCTTGTCTCTACCCGTTCCTCTGCCTTCTATTTTCTGGCCCAAAGCCTTTGGAACTCGCTCCCCCCCTCGCTCCGTGCAGAAGAATCCTACCAGTCTTTCAAAACCCAACTTAAAACCCACCTTTTCCACCTAGCATTTGACCTCCCATCCTCGTTTTCCCCCTCCCTCCCCGTCCCATGATGTTATATTGTAATTGCTATCTGTATTGCTTTCTTCCTTCTTTCCTTTCCTTTTCTATTGTTTTAATTGGCGTTCCTTTTCCTTTCCTTTCTTGCAGCCTCATTTTTAAATTGTTTAAAGTTTTATTGTAAACCGCTCAGGTGCCTATGGTGTTGGGCGGTATAATAAGTTTTAATAAACATAAACATCCTCTTGGCGCTGAACACACCAGGAGGAGAACCTACGCCACTTGAGGGCATAAGATTTCCGGGTGGATTGTCTCCTAGAGGCCAAAACCACCTCCTCCACTTCCCTAGGTAGAAGCA
Organism: Ichthyophis bannanicus; assembly: GCA_033557465.1. Taxonomy (NCBI): domain Eukaryota; kingdom Metazoa; phylum Chordata; class Amphibia; order Gymnophiona; family Ichthyophiidae; genus Ichthyophis; species Ichthyophis bannanicus. Next base: position 232,483,051 of record CM066039.1, read on the forward strand.
AGGGGGCTAGAACTACCCTTTCATCAGCCAGGCCATCAAATGGAGAGACTGGAGGTTGGGGTGCAGGAGAGATCCCTGATCCTGAGACAGGAGATAGGTTTACACCACCAGAGGGAGTGGAGTGTCCACCGCCAATTGCAGAAGGAGTGGAAACCACGGTTGCCTCGGCCATCTGGGGGCTACCAGGATTAGCGAGGCCCTGTCCCGAAGAACCTTGAATAGGGTTTGGGCCACTAGAGGTGTTGGAGGAAACGCATACAGCAGGCCCGTAGACCAAGAGATTAGGAAGGTATCTGCTGCTATTCGCAGAGAATGTGGTTGTCTGGAACAGAACCTGGGTAGTTGACGGTTCAGTGGACTGGCAAAGAGATTTTTTGATGGAAGACCCCATCTCAGGAAGATCTGCTGGACCACTAGGGGATTCAACTGCCATTCGTGAGGCTGTAGAATGCTGCTCAACCTGTCTGCCAGGTAATTTTCTTGGCCAGGTAGATAAACTGTCTTGAGAAACATTCCGTGCTTGCCTGCAAAGGCGCACAGGGCCTGTGCTTCCTGACACAGAAGCCTGGATCCTGTGCCTCCTTGTTTGTTCACATAGAACATTGCTACTTGGTTGTCGGTCTGAATCAAGACAGACTGGTGAGAGAGGACAGGAGAGAAAGTTTGTAGAGCTAATCGAATAGCTCGCAACTCCACCAGATTGATCTGCTGTGTGGCCTCCCAAGGGGACCAGAGGCCCTGAGTGCATGCCCCCTGGCAATGTGCACCCCAACCCTGAAGAGAAGCATTGGTCGTAAGCACCTGTGTATGTGGTGGTGCCTGGAAAGGCACGCATTTGATCAGGTTCGGGAGATGCAGCCACCACTGTAGGGAGGCCACTAGTAGTTTGGACACTCTTACTCTGTCTCTTAAGTCCCCTGTGGCCTGTATCCACTGAGCTCTGAGGCACCATTGAGCAGGCCGCATCTGCAGACGAGCATTTGGAGTTACATGGACCGTGGATGCCATGTGGCCCAAAAGCCTCAGGAAATGTCTGGCAGAGACCAGAGATCCACTGCGCAACTGCTCGGCCAGAGCCATCAGTCTGTGAGCCCTGTTCTCGGGCAAATAAGCCATTGCTCGTAGGGTATCCAACCGTGCCCCTATGAACTCTACATCTTGTGAGGGGAGCAAAGTGGATTTTGCGAAGTTTATGACGAAGCCCAGGTGCTGGAGAAGAGACACAGTGCGAAGAGTGCCTTGTCTGGCCTCCTGTGGAGACTGACCCCTGATGAGCCAGTCGTCCAGGTATGGAAAGACAAAGATGCCCTGGTTTCTGAGATAGGCCGCCACCACCGCCAGGCATTTGGTGAAAACCCTGGGTGCGGAGGTTAGGCCAAATGGAAGTACCCTGTACTGAAAATGCTTTCCTCCCACTACAAATCTGAGATATTGTCTGTGGTCTGGATGAATGAGGATGTGAGTATAAGCATCCTTTAGGTCTAAGGAGCATAGCCAATCTCCCTGCTGGAGGTAGGGCAGCAGTATTCCAAGGGTAAGCATCTTGAACTTTTCCCTCTCCAGGAACTGGTTGAGATTTCGCAAGTCTAGGATGGGCCTGAGGCCTCCTGTCCTTTTTGGTACTAGAAAGTACCTGGAATAGAAGCTTCGTCCTATCAGGTGGTGAGGCACAGGTTCCACCGCCTGCTCCTGTAGAAGACTTGCCAACTCCTGAAGGAGGAGGTTCCTGGGCAGAGGGAGTCTTGGAGGCTCCCCTGGAAAATAGGAGGGAGGTAACTGGTTGAAGTGGAGCAAATAGCCCTTTTGGACTATGCTCAATACCCAGGTATCCCCTGTTATAGCTAACCCTCTGTGGGCGTACAGTGTCAGCCGGCCTCCTGTGCTGAGTGGAGCCAGCTGCGGGGGAGAGGCTATGCAGTGGGAGTCAAAACCCCGCTCCCTGCTGTGCAGGAGCCAGAGCCGGCGGCTTGGGGGTTTTCTGCCTACGGGTCCCATGTCCCTGCCCCTTGGCCTGCTGACCCTGTTGGGGAGCTGCAGAGGCCTGGAATTGAGGGTAGGATTTGTAGGCAGAGGCCTTCCTCGGGTAAAAGGGCTTTTTCCCCGAGCCCTTCTTTTTCTGAGAAGGGGCAGAAGTCTTCCTGGACAGCCTTGTCCTGGTGAGAGTCTCAGTCTCTATTTCTGCAGCCTTTTCAGCCATGGGTTTGCCAAAGAGGTTCTCACCCCAGAAAGGGACATCGACCAACTTGTCCTGGACCCATGGCTCGAGGTCCGTTGACTATAGCCAGGCCTGATGGCGTGCACTGATGTGGGCCACTGCTACTCGGGCCGAAGCCTCAAAGCCATCATAGGCTGCTCGAGATATAAACTTTGAGCACTCTCGAATCCCCAATGACAAAGCCTTGAACCTCTGCAAAGGTTCCTCGGAGAGACCAGCAGAGAACCTGGCAATCTCCTTTGCCAGGTTTCGGAGGTACATGCCCATGTACAGCTGGTAAGTCTGGACACGGCAAGCCAGCATAGAGCCCTGGAAGCACTTTCTACCGAGGGCATCCAGGTTCCGGGCCTCCCTGCCGGGGGGCACCGAGGAGTGCATCTTCTGACTATTCAGACGATGCGTGGCCGATTCCACAACCATGGAGTGGTGCGGTAGCTGTGCCTTCTGGAACCCAGGGCTCTTACAGACTCAATAAATGGTATTGATCCGTTTGCTGAGAACCGGCACCAAGGCCGGTGCCTCCCACATACGGAAGAGCAGCCGTTCCAGCATCGGAGGAACCGGTACAGTAAAGGCCTCCTTCAGTGGAGAGTCATACTGGAGGGCTCCTCCTCGGTGTCCGCGTGGAAGGCCAAGGCCTTGGCCATGTCCCTCACGAAGTCCGAGAACCGGGTATTCTGCAGGGGGGACCTTCTCCGAGGCTCGGACTCCGGCGAGTCCGATGGGATGCACCGGGTCCGGAAAGTGTCCGGGGACTCCTCGTCCTCTGTTTCCCACCCCGACCCCTCCGAGGAGGAATCTATCGGCTCCGGCCGGGCGGGAACCGATGCCATCCACCCTGACGCCGAGGGTACCGGCGTTGACGACCTTGGCCCCATACGGGAGGCCGAGGGAGACCTTGGCCAAGGATCGACTCGAGACCACATGGACTGGAGGATCGGCTCGGCCTCCGGGGTTGACCTGGACATCGAGGTCCCGGTGGTCTGGGCAGATGCACCGGTCAAACCGGCAATCAGCACCCGCTGCTGTTCCATGAAGGCAGCCAAGCTGCTCTCCAAGGCCGTCAACCTGAGACTCAGCTCAGGAGACTCAGCAGCCCCCGACTTGGCCCCCGACAGCGTCGAGGCCAACGTCGGCTCCCCCGGAGGAGAGTCCACGAGGACAACAGTACTCACGTGACTCGGGGACTTCGGCTCCACAGGAGGCAATTTGGCAGGCCTCTCCGTCTTCGAGGACCCGGGATGGCGGTCGGGGCTATGCGACCTGGCCCTCGAGGGACCAAGAGCATCCACCGACGACGCCCTCGCAGGTTTCTTCTTCCTTTTGTGTTCCCGTGAGGGAGACCCCCGCTCAGAGGAACCCCGACGATGCTTGGGGTCGGACTCCTGAGACATCGAGGACTCTGACGAAGTCTGGGCCCGGCCGGACGCGGAGTCAGAGAAGATCCTTTCTCACTGATGTTGATGGCTCCTCATCGCCTTAGAGGACATTTTTCCACCCGGGCCACAGATCATCGGGTCATGATCGGGCCCGAGGCACCGGAGGCAGCAGTCATGTGTGTCGGTGAGAGACATCAGTTTCTTACAACGATCACACTTCTTGAACCTGCTGGCAGCCTTCGTGGGAAAAAGGGCCCCTGCAAGGTCAAAAGACCGAGCTGCCAGTGAAAAAGAAAAAAAGGTGCGAATGCTAGTCTCGAAGGACAAAAACCGAAAAAGTAGCTCCGGGCTCGATACCGGTGTACCGTGCCCAGGCGGGAAGGGGAACCGGCGTCAAACTGGTAAAAAACTACGAATTCTTCAAAGAAAATCAACTTTTAACCGGGTGACCAAGACACACGTCCGTGGGCTCCACGGAAAAAAGAAGACTGAGCAAGATGGCACCTTTGGGCGGGAAGGGGACCGTGCATGCGCGCTGCATTCCCAAAGGCTTTCTTTGAAAGCTGGGGAAATGCTCTGCACGAGGGCTCCGTCGGCGCCGACGTCACCCATATGTGAGGACTGACTTTCTGCTTGGTCCTGGAGAACGCCAAAAGTCACAGACCTGGCCTCGAGACAGCGCTGTATTGCGACCCTGCTTCTGCTTATCCTCCGGTAAATGGCCGCTTTTAGATTCTCCCAGGTCCTTGACCAACTTATCCAGGTCCTCCCCCAAAGAGAAGCTTTCCTTTAAAGGGTAGCTTACTCAGCTGAGCCTTGGAGGAGCTATCTGCAGCCCAATTACGCAGTCAGAGATAGCAACGGGCCGCTACCACCGACGCCATGCTTCTGGCGAGCCCACGAATAAGCTCATAGTGAACATCGGCAAGGTAGGTGGCTCCGGACTCCAGCTTGGCTACCTCACCCTCCTGCTCCAGCGGGGGTCCTCCGGCTGCTGCAGACACTGTGACCAACACAGACAGACACTCACCACCCAGGCCCCGCAGATGGAGGCCTTCAATGCTAGGGAGCTGACATCAAGCGCCTGCTTCAACAAGGTGTCAAGCTTCCTATCCTGACCATCCTTCAGGGCCGTAGCCCCCTCAACTGGGATGGTGTTCTTTTTAGTAACCGCAGCCACTGCGGCATCCACTCGCAGGGACCGGAACATCTCGCATTCCTGATCTGACAGGGGGTAGAAGCGCAACATTGTTCTTGCTCCCTTAAGACCCGCCTCAGGCAGGTCCCACTCATCCTGAATCATCTGCTTAACCACAGGGAAGACTGAGTGATACTTCCACACCGCCTGTATCAACGGGCTCTCCAGAGAGTCCTCATCTGCCGACAGGCACACGGACAAATTGGGGGCCTTAAGAGACTCCGCGATCAGGGCAGGCAACTCATCACGCCGAAACATCCGGACAATCCGAGCCTGATCTTCCGGCTCCGGGATCTCCCCCTCCTCGAGCTCGTCGCCTTTTGGGTCCGCCTCGATATCCACTTCATCCCCCTCCGGTCCACTGGACCCAGGAGAATGCTCCGGCCACACCTCTGAGAGCCTAGCTTTCTTAACAGGCACTGCACTAAGAGCCTCTCCCCGTCCCGAGGAGCCTCTCTTCACACCGACCCCTACCAAAGAGGAGTCACCCGCTTCGCCCTGCTGGCGCAAGCAGGAAGCCTGATGCAACAACAGCACCAACTCCAGGGAGAAAACCCCCCCCCCCCGAGCCCCTGCGACCCACAGCCTCTGGGATGTTGAGGGCCCAGGAACTGCCCCCGGAGGAGAGGAAGGGGGCTCCAGCAAGGTCTGAGCCTCCCTGCACCAGCAAGGACGCAGACTCCCGCGCCTTGTCCTGCAGTGCCTGCTCCATGCTGGTAGCTTCTGCCGCAACGCCGCAGCACACACCTTCATCTGAAGTGGACCCTCACCGGGTTCCGCAGACCAGGCACTGTGGGCACGACAGCATTGGAGCAAGCCCGCTATCCCCGATCGCCAACGGGGAAGGCAAAGGGCCCACTATCCTACAGCCCGAGAAAAAATCCTGTCAGTGCTTTGCTGCTTCCTTATTCATTTTTTATCAATTTTTTTTTAATGTAACTAACAACCAACCAGAAACACGAGAGGACAGAAAAGAACTCCCCAACAGGATCTGTCATGCACCCTAGCGGCAGACTGGGCTGTCCCCACTGTCACAGAAAAGCACGGGAGAAATAGTGCAGTTCTGCATTCCCCCACTGCAGCTGCTGCCAAAAACCACGAGGCGCTAGGCCTGAACCCCTCCTAGGCCTCTTCGCGCCGAAACTCACAGCACCGCAGGAAAGAAGGGCCTCCACCGACTGCACCGGACCTCATCGCTTTCACTGCTGGGCAGTCCTCTGCACCTCCGCGGCCCAACTACCCTCCTTTCACTCAGTCTGCACGCAGCTTCGGCGTTGAGTGGGGGGAGCAGGAGCACTCACCAACCACAGCTCAGCACCAACGGCTCTTCACCCATTCGCGGGATCGGGAGCTGCCCTCCAGCTCCGGATCCCCGGCAGCTGTCTTAACCCTCCTCCGGACACACGACAAGTGGGGGGGAGGGTCCTCCTCAGCACAGAGCCCTGCTCCTTAGGGCTGGAGCCTGTCGTATCTTCTCTGCTTCTATTCCTTTTTTTTTTTTTGCAACTAGACTAGGCAAAGAAAGTTGAAGGAGAAACCAACCAAAATAAAACCCTAACTAAGCTGACTCCTTATTTGCTCCTTCAGTGAGCCCCACACCCTGGCTCACTACACCTCCTCCAGCTGCTTGGAAATTGAGCATACTGGGAGCTAGTGGGTGGTGCCAGCCGTACTAGTACTGGTGACTTCAAGTTTAGACATGCTCAGGCTCCAAACAGCTGGAGGAGGTGCACTATACAGAGGTGTGGGACTGGACTGGAGGGACGATAAGGAGAGATGTTCACCCCGGCAGCATGCAATAACATCACCCATCTGGGTACCTGGCTCAATCCTGCTTGTCAAAAGAAAATGGACTTCTCACCAGTGTGTTATTGCACGACACCACTCCAACAGTCACACGATCTATAAGGCCAACTTTCGCTCCTGTTTATTTCTAAATTTGCTGCAAGTGTGTATGCTCTCCCTTAGACCTTCAACTCTGTGCAGCTCAAACGAGTGCTGGAGCAGCACTACATGGCAATAAAGTGTAGTTACTCACCTGTAACAGGTGATCTCCGGGAACAGCAGGAATTTAGTCTTCACATATGGGTATCGTCGGTACCTACGGAGCCTACATAGGAATGCTCCCCAGCGTCAAATAGGAACGCTTTTGGGAGCATCCCACAGCACATGTGCGCTGTGTCCCTCTTCAGTTAAGTTTGTAGCTGAGTGAAAGGATAGAGGGAGAGAGGAAAGGGACAGAGATAGAGAGACAACTCCTAGGGGAGGTGGGTGGGTTGTGAAGACTAAATTCCTGCTGTTCCCAGTGATCACCTGTTACAGGTGAGTAACTATGCTATCTCCAGGAACAAGCAGGAATGTAGTCTTCACATATGGGGATTCCCTAGCTGAAGATGCCAGGGAAATAGCCCCAGGGAAGCTGCCACCCAAGTACGGTGAGATTCCGGAGTACTGCCTGGCCAAAAACATTGTCCCTATGGGACTCCCTCTCCAGACAGTAATGGGCCGCAAAAGTCTGGCTTGAAGACCAAGTTGCAGCCCTGCAGATGTCTACCAAGGGCACAGAGCGGAGATGAGCCACTGAGGCAGCCATTTCCCTGACACGATGGGCCGTGACCCTACCCTGCAAAGGAAGGTCAGCCGCCTTGTAAGCCCAGGTGATACAGTCAGCCACCCAGATGGACAAGGTAAGCTTGGACACAGCCAACCCCAACTTACTGGGGTCAAAGGATACGAAGAGCTGAGTAGCCCTTCTATGCCCCTGCGTACGGTCCAGGTAGAAGGATAAGGCACTCCTACAGTCCAGGGTATGCAGGACTGCTTCAGCCTGGCTTGCATGAGGCCTAGGGAAGAATGCTGGAAGAACCACCTCCTCATTGAGGTGGAAAGAGGATACAACCTTTGGGAGGAACTTTGGATGAGTCAGCGTAGTTACTCACCTGTAACAGGTGTTCTCCAGGAGCAGCAGGAATCAGTCCTCACATATGGGTGACGTCGGCGCCGACGGAGCCCTCGCGGAGCAATTTTTCCCCAGCTTTCAAAGAAAGCCTTTGGGAATTGCAGCGCGCATGCGCGGTCCCCTTCCCGCCCAAAGGTGCCATCTTGGCCAGTCTGATGACATAGCGAAAAGACAGCAAAAAATTTGCAAAAACTAAATCAAATGACTGCAACTCCACGGGGAGGAGGGAGGGTTGTGAGGACTGATTCCTGCTGCTCCTGGAGAACACCTGTTACAGGTGAGTAACTACGCTTTCTCCAGGACCAAGCAGGAAGTCAGTCCTCACATATGGGACTCCCAAGCTTAAGGCTACCGGAGACCCTAAGCACAAAAATGAGCTCCCTCTAGCTCAGCAGCACAGAAGGAAGGAATCTTCTCTGACTAATCTCCAACCGGTAGCCCAACATCCGGGATGGAGGGTAGGAGTTGCTTAAACCTCGAAGAGATTACGGAGGACTGCCTGTCCGAAAGCACTGTCCCTGCGGGACTCCCTCTCGAGGCAGTAATGGGTTGCAAAAGTCTGGCTCGAAGACCAAGTAGCGGCCCGGCAGATGTCTGCCAATGGAACAGAGCGGAGGTAAGCCACTGACGCAGCCTTCGCCCTAACCCGATGAGCCGTGACTCGACTCTCCAACGAGAGGCCTGCCGCCCCATAAGTCCAAGCGATACAGTCAGCTACCCAGATGGACAGAGTACGCTTGGATACAGGGAGCCCTAATTTATTAGGGTCGTAAGACAGGAAGAGCTGTACCGTCTTACGGTGCTCCCGCGTACGATCAAGGTAGAAGTTCAGCGCCCTTCTACAGTCCAGGGTATGCAAGACCATCTCAGCTCGGCTGGAGTGCGGCCTGGGAAAGAAGGTCGGAAGCACCACCTCCTGATTGATGTGAAAAGGGGAGACCACTTTTGGAAGAAACTTAGGGTGAGTCCGCAGGACTACCCTGTTCTTGTAGAACCTAGTGTAAGGGGGATCAGACACTAGGGCCTGCAGTTCACTAACGCGTCTAGCGGAAGTGAGGGCTACCAGGAATAAGGTTTTCCAAGAAAGAAAACGGAGAGGACAGGTAGCCATGGGTTCAAAGGGCGGACAGGTGATCCGCTGTAAAACCACGTTAAGGTCCCAGTCTGGGGCTGGGGGGCGCAAAGGTGGTTTAAGGAGAAGGAGACCTCGGGAGAACCGTGCCACGAGAGGGTGGCCGGAAAGAGGCCTGCCTTCCACCGGCACATGATGTGCAGAAATAGCACTGAGGTGAACCTTGACCGAGTTGGACTTTAGTCCAAGATTGGAGAGGGAAAGCAAGTACTGCAAGACCACCGACACCGAGCAGAAGGGGTCTTGAGACTGTTGAGTACACCATGTGGAGAAGCGACGCCATTTAAGGGCGTAGGATTTCCGGGTAGAGGGTCGCCTGGAAGCCAGTACGACCTCTTCTACCTCTGGAGGCAGCAGGAGGGGAGCAAGGACTACCCTTTCAGCAGCCAGGCCTTCAGATGAAGAGATCTGAGGTTGGGGTGTAGGAGAGACCCGTGATCCTGGGTCAGGAGATCGGGCTGAAACCCCAGAGGCAACGGAGTATCTACCGCCAGTTGCATCAGAAGCGGGAACCACGGTTGCCTGGGCCACCAGGGAGCTATCAGGATCAGCGAAGCCTTGTCCTGGAGGACCTTGAAAAGTGTTCGAGACACCAGCGGCATGGGAGGAAAGGCATACAGAAGGCCCTTGGACCATGAGAGCAGAAAAGCATCCGCCGCTACTCGGAGGGGATGCGGTTCCCGAGAGCAGAACCGAGGAAGTTGCCTGTTCAGAGGACTGGCAAAGAGATCCAGTGTGGGGAGGACCCATTGGAGAAAGATCTTTTGAACCACCAACGGGTCCAATCTCCACTCATGTGGTTGGAGGATTCTGCTCAGCTTGTCTGCCAGGTAGTTTTCTTGACCTGGGAGATAGACAGCTTTGAGGAGGATTCCTCGGCTGACGGCCCAAGCGCAGAGCTTTTGTGCTTCCCGACAGAGAAGGAAGGAGCCTGTGCCCCCCTGTTTGTTCACGTAGAACATGGCCACTTGATTGTCCGTCTGGACGAGGACGGACTGGCGAGCGGTAAGGTGGGAGAAGGCCCGGAGAGCCAGGCGGATCGCTCTGAGCTCCAGGAAGTTGATCTGCTGGGCAGATTCCCACGGGGTCCAGAGACCCTGAGTACATGTCCCTTGGCAATGTGCTCCCCAACCCAGGAGAGAAGCGTCGGTCGTCAGTACCTGAACAGGCGGAAGAGACTGAAAAGGCATTCCGAGCACTAGGTTGGGCAGATGAAGCCACCACCATAGAGAAGAGACCAGCGGGCTGGAGATTCGTACGGAGTCCGCCAGTCTCCCCGAGGCCTGACGCCATTGGGAGCGAAGGCACCATTGAGCAGGCCGCATATTCAGGCGGGCATTGGGGGTCACATGGACCGTGGAAGCCATATGGCCGAGCAGTTTCAGAAAGTGCCTGGCCGAGACCCGGGAATGGCTGCGGAAGCGGCTGGCTAGAGCCATGAGCCATTGTGCCCTGTCGAGCGGCAGAAAGGCGCGCGCTTGAAGCGTGTTTAACCTGGCGCCGATGAACTCGAGATCCTGAGAGGGGAGCAAAGTGGACTTTGCGAAGTTTATGACAAAGCCCAGGTACTGGAGCAGAGTCACGGTACGTTGCGTGGCGTGAGTGGCCTCCGTGGAGGACAGAGCTCTGATGAGCCAGTCGTCTAGGTAAGGGAAGACAAAGAGGCCTTGAAGCTGGAGATAAGCCGCCACCACCGCGAGACATTTTGTGAAGACTCGTGGTGCGGAGGATAGGCCAAAGGGCAGTACTCTGTACTGGTAATGATTGCCTGCCACCACAAACCGTAGGTATTGTCGGTGGCTTGGGTGGATGAGGATGTGAGTATAGGCATCCTTTAGATCCAAGGAGCATAGCCAATCTCCCTGCTGGAGGGAGGGCAGCAGGATTCCAAGGGTAAGCATCTTGAACTTTTCCCTTTCCAGGAACTTGTTGAGGTTCCGCAAGTCCAGGATGGGTCTGAGGCCTCCAGTACGCTTTGGTATCAGGAAGTACCTAGAATAGAAGCCTTGACCTCTCAGGTGGTGGGGCACCGGCTCCACCGCCTGTTCCCGAAGAAGACTTGCCAACTCTTGAAGGAGTAAGTCCCGGTGAAGAGGGGGTCGCAGAGGCTCCCCTGGAAAGTAGGGGGGAGGTACCTGGTGGAAGTGTAGAAGATAGCCCTCTCGGACTATGTGGAGCACCCAGGTATCTGACGTGATGTTGGACCACCTGTGGGCAAAGTGGACCAGCCGGCCTCCCGTGCTGAGAGACTCCAGCGGAGGGGGAGAGGCTATGCTGAAAGAGTCAAAAACCCCCACCCTGCGGAGCAGGGGCCGGTGGCGCAGGCTTGGGGGCTTGCTGCCTACGGGACCCGTTACCCCGTCCCTTGGCCTGCTGACCCTGTTGGGGAGCTGCTAAGGCCTGATAATGAGGGTAGTGTTTATAGGCAGCCGCCTTCCTCGGGTAAAAGGGCTTTTTCCCCGAGCCCTTCTTCTTCTGGGAAGGGGCAGAGGTTTTCCTGGAGAGCCGAGTCCTGGTGAGAGTCTCTGTCTCGAGTTGTGCAGCCTTCTCGTCCATAGGTTTGCCAAAGAGGTTTTCACCTCTGCAGGGGACATCGACCAACTTGTCCTGCACCCAGGGCTCGAGGTCGGAGGACTGAAGCCAAGCCTGTCAGCGGGCCCCGATGCCGGCTGCGGCTACCCGAGCCGATGCCTCAAAGCCATCGTAGGCTGCTCGAGAGATAAACTTTGAGAACTCCCGAATACCGGTGGACAGGGCCAGGAACCTCTGCAAAGGTTCCTCGGAGAGACCAGCAGAGAAGCCGGCTATTTCTTTAGCCAGGTCCCTGAGATACATGCCCATGTAGAGCTGGTAAGTCTGGACCCGACAAGCAAGCATAGAGCCCTGGAAACACTTCTTACCGATGCCATCCAGGCTTCGGGCTTCCCTGCCGGGAGGCACCAAGGAGTGCATCTTCTGGCTCTTGAGCCTATGCATGGCCGATTCCACCACCATGGAATGGTGCGGCAGCTGTGCTTTTTGGAAGCCAGGGCTCTTGCGGACTCGATAGATGGCATCGACCCGCTTGCTTAATACCGGCGACGACGCCGGGCTCTCCCACATGCGGAAGAGAAGTCGTTCCAGCATCGGAGGAACCGGTACAGTAAAATGCTCCTTTGCAGGAGAGTCATACTGGAGGGCATCGAGCTCTTCGGCTCGAGGCTCCTCCTCGGGATCCGCAGGGAAGGCCAAGACCTTGGCCATATCCCTCTCGAAGTCCGAGAACCGTGCATCCTCCGGGGGGGACTGTCTCCGAGGTTCGGACTCGGGGGAGTCCGAAGGGATACACCGAGTCCGAAAAGAATCAGGTGACTCTTCCAACTCGGATTCCCAGGGGGACTCCTCGGAGGAGGAATCGAGCGGCTCAGGCCGGGCGGGCACAGACGCCGTCCGCCCCGACGCCGAGGGAGTCGGCGTTGACGACCGCGGCCCCGAACGGGAGGCCGAAGGGGACCTCGACCGAGGATCGACTCGAGCCCGCATGGACTCGAGGATCGGCTCGGTCTCCGGGGTCGACTTAGACGTCGACGTCCCAGCGGTCAGGGCAGAAGCGCCAGCGAGGCCAGCGATCAATGCCCGCTGCTGGTCCATGAAGGCAGCCAGGCTGCTCTCCAAGGCCGTCAACCTGAGTCCGAACTCAGGAGACCCAGCAGCCCCCGACTCGGGCCCCGACGGCGTCGGGCCTGACGTCGGACCCCTCGGAAGCGAGTCCACGAGGACAACAGGACTTACGTGAGCAGACGAGTCCATCTCCAGGCGAGGCTGTTTGGACGGTCGCTCCAGCTCCAAAGACCCGGGACGGCTAACGGGGCTATGCGACCTGGTCCTCGCGGAGCCAGGAGCGTCCACCGACGCCGTCCTCGCGGGTTTCTTCCTCCGATGATGCTCGCGGGTAGGAGACCCCCTCTCAGAGGAGCTCCGACGGTGTTCAGAGCCAGATTCCCTGGACACCGACGCCTCTGACGAGGTCCGGGTACGGCTGGGGTCAGAGAAGATTCTCTCCCTCTGATGCTTCCGACTCCGCAAGGATTTGGCGGACATCTCGCCACAGGCTCCACAGATCATTTCTTCATGATCCGGGCCCAGGCAACGGAGGCAGCAATCATGTGTGTCAGTAAGAGACATAAGTTTCTTACACTTAACACACTTTTTAAAGCCACTGGCGGCCATCGGGGGAAAAAGGGCCCCTGCGAGGTCGAACGTTCGTGCCGCCAGGGAAAAGTGAAAAAAGCGCGAATTTGTCACTAAGGACAGAAAAAACTGAAAAGAAGGGGAGGCCTCGCAACCGGCGTCGCGAGGCCGGACGGAAAAGGGACCGGCGTCGAACCGAAGAAAATAATAAAATAATAAAGAAAATCAACTTTTCAGCGGTGACTAGTAGACAACGTCTGTAGGGCTCCGCGGAAAAAAGAAGACTGGCCAAGATGGCACCTTTGGGCGGGAAGGGGACCGCGCATGCGCGCTGCAATTCCCAAAGGCTTTCTTTGAAAGCTGGGGAAAAATTGCTCCGCGAGGGCTCCATCGGCGCCGACGTCACCCATATGTGAGGACTGACTTCCTGCTTGGTCCTGGAGAACTAAGGACTACCCTGTTCCTATAAATCCTGGTGCAAGGCCTATCACAAACCAGGACCTGAAGCTCACTCACTCGCCTAGCCAAGGTAAGGGCTATCAGGAAGAGTGTCTTCCAGGAGAGGAAGGGTAGTGGACAAGTAGCCATCGGCTCAAAAGGTGGGCGAGTCAGTTGCTGCAAGACCACATTAAGCTCCCACTCAGGGGCAGGAGGACGGATTGGAGGCTTGAGCAAAAGCAAGCCCCTGAGAAAGCGGGACACCAAGGGGTGACCTGACAGAGAATGTCCCTCCACCAGTGAGTGGTGAGCTGCTAGAGCTGAGAGGTGGACCCGAACAGAATTGGACTTAAGTCCCTGATTTGATAAGTGCAGTAAGTACAGAAGCACTACTGGCACAGTACAGGAGAAAGGATCCTCTGTACGTAGCTGACATTACACAGAAAGCCTTTTCCATTTGAGAGCATAGGTTTTCCTAGTGGACTGTTTCCTAGAGGCTAAGACAACCTCCTCAACTTCCTGAGGTAGGCCCCAGGGAGCCAAGACTACTCTTGCAGCCTCCAGGCCATCAAATTGAGAGCTTTGAGATTGGGGTGCAGAAGGGAACCCTGCTCCTGTGAGAGGAGGTCGGGTTGCAACCCCAGAGGCAGTGGGGGATCCACCATCAGTTGAAGCAGAAGAGGAAACCAAGGCTGTCTCGGCCACCTGGGAGCCACCAGCAGGACCGAGGCCTTGTCCTGAAGAATTCTGAAGAGAGTTCGAGCCACCAAGGGCGTGGGAGGAAACGCATACAGGAGGCCCTGAGACCATGGAATCAGAAAAGCATCTGCTGCTATTCTCAGAGGATGCGGTTGCCTGGAGCAGAACTTTGGCAGTTTCTTGTTCATTGGGCTGGCAAAGAGATCTACCAAAGGGAGACCCCATTTTAGGAAGATCTTCTGAACTACTGAAGGATGCAGCTGCCACTCGTGGGGCTGCAGTATTCTGCTTAATCTGTCTGCCAGGTAGTTGTCCTGGCCTGGAAGGTACACAGCCTTGAGGAGCATGTTGTGCTTGACGGCAAATGAATAAAGGTCCTGAGCCTCCCGACAAAGGATTCTGGACCCAGACCCGCCCTGTTTGTTCACATAAAACATGGCTACCTGGTTGTCTATCTGAACCAGGACAGATTGATGAGCCAGGGTAGGAGTGAAAGCTTTGAGTGCTAATCGAATGGCTCTGAGCTTAAGGAGATTGATCTGCTGTGCAGCTTCCCAAGGAGAACACAGGCCCTGGGTGCACTTGCCTAGACAATGAGCTCCCCAGCCCTGCAGGGAGGCGTCTGTGGTCAGTACCACCGTGTATCCAGGAATCTGAAAAGGCACCCCCTTTAGAAGATTGGGTGGGTGCAGCCACCAGTTGAGGGAGCTCAGAAATTGTCTGGACACCCTTATCCTGTCTCTGAGGCTGCCTGTGGTTTGTGACCACTGAGTCTGAAGGCACCACTGTGCAGGCCTCATATGGAGGCTGGCATTGGGGGTCACATGGACTGTCGAAGCCAAGTGGCCAAGCAGCCTTAGGCAGAGCCTGGCAGAGACCAGTGTCCTGCTGAGAAACAGATTTACCAAGGCCACCAACCTTTGGGCCCTGTCTTCTGGCAAGAAAGCCTTTGCCAGAAGAGAGTCCAGCCTTGCTCCTATGAACTCCAAGTTCTGGGAGGGGAGCAAAGTGGACTTTGCAAAGTTTATGACAAATCCCAGGCCTTGAAGTAGAGCAATAGTCCTGAGGGTGGCCTGTCTGGCCTCCTGGCATGTCTGACCTCTGATGAGCCAGTCGTCCAGATAGGGGAAGACAAAGATTCCCTGATTTCTCAGGTAGGCCGCCACCACTGCCAGGCATTTGGTAAAGACCCTGGGAGTGGAGGTGAGGCCGAAAGGCAGCACTCTGTACCGATAATGGTTTCCTCCCACAATGAACCTGAGGTACTTTCTGTGGTCTGGATGAATGAGGATGTGAGTGTACGCATCCTTTAGATCTAAGGAGCATAGCCAATCTCCCTGCTGGAGGTAGGGGCAGAAGTGTTCCAAGAGTAAGCATCTTGAACTTTTCTTTCTCTAGGAACTTGTTGAGGTTCCTGAGGTCCAGAATGGGTCGAAGGCCACCAGTTCTTTTGGGTACCAGGAAATACCTGGAGTAGAATCCGTGACCTTGCAAGTGGGGAGGCACAGGCTCCACCGCCCTGTCCACCAACAGACCTTGAAGCTCTTGAAGGAGAAGGTCTGTGTGCAGGGGAGGCCTTGGAGGCTCCCCTGGAAAGTAAGGAGGTGGCAGTTGGTGAAAATGCAGTGCATAGCCCCTGTGGACTATGTCCAACACCCAACTGTCCCTGGTGATAAGGGGCCACTGGTGGGCAAAGAGGGCTAGGCGACCTCCTGTGCAGGGTTGGGAGAGCAGGGATGGAGAGGCTACGCTCAAGGAGTCAAAACCCCCCACCCTGCTGAGTGGGAGCAGAGGCCGGAGGCTTGGGAGTTCTCTGCCTACGGGACCCATTACCCTGACCCTTGGCTTGCTGACCCTGAGGGGCAGTTTGGGCAGCCTGATATTGAGGGTACAGTTTGTAGGCAGTGCCCTTCCTCGGGTAAAAGGGCTTTTTACCAGAGCCCTTCTTTTTATGAGAAGGGGCAGAGGTTTTCCTAGACAGCCTTGTCCGTGTAAGGTGCTCTGTTTCGAGCTGAGCGGCCTTCTCGGTCATGGGCTTGCCAAAAAGGTTTTCACCTCGGCAAGGGACATCGACCAACTTGTCCTGAATCCATGGCTCGAGGTCTGATGACTGCAGCCACGCCTGGCGTCGAGCCGCGATGCCGGCTGCCGGAACTTGGGCCGAAGCCTCGAAACCATCATAGGCGGCGCGGGACATGAACTTCGAGCAGTCCCGAATCCCCGAGGACAAGGACTTAAATCTCTGCAAGGGTTCCCCGGAGAGACCAGCAGAGAACCCGGCCAACTCCTTGGCCAGGTCCTGCAAGTATATCCCCATGTACAGCTGGTAAAACTGGACACGGCAAGCAAGCATCGAGCCCTGGAAGCACTTTCTACCGACGCCATCAAGGTTTCGGGCCTCCCTGCCAGGGGGCACCGCGGAGTGCATCTTCTGGCTCTTCAGACGATGCATGGCCGATTCCACAACCATAGAATGGTGTGGTAGCTGTGCCTTCTGAAAACCAGGGCTCTTCCTGAGTCGATAAATCGAGTCGACTCGCTTGCTCAGAACCGGCGCCGAGGCCGGTGCCTCCCACATATGGAAGAGGAGCCGTTCCAGCATCGGAGGAACCAGGACAGTAAAGGCCTCCTTCGGAGGAGAGTCATACTGCATTGAGCTCTTCGGCTTGAGGCTCTTCCTCGGGATCCGCCGGAATAGCCAAGGCAGTAGCCATATCCCGGACGAACTCCGAGAATCGAGTATCCTCTGGAGGGGATCTACTCCGGGCTCAGACTGCGGTGAGTCCGACGGGACGCACCGAGTCTTGAACGTATCAGGAGACTCCTCGTCCTCCGTCTCCCAGGTGGACTCATCCGAGGAGGAGTCAGGGTCCTACCCCGCGGGGCCCTGGAGCACCCGCCCCGACCCCAGAGGCACCGGCGTCGACGCCCTCGGTCCCGAACGGGAGGTCGAGAGAGACCGCGAGCGAGGTAGACTTCGAGCCATGATGGACTCGAGTATCAGCTCGGTCTCCGAGGACGACTTCGAAGTCGATGTCCCGGTGGTCGGGGCAGATGCACCAGACAGGCTGGCCATCAGTGCCCGCTGCTGCTCCATGAAGGCAGACAGTCTGCTCTCCAAGGCTGTCATCCTGAGACTCAGCTCGGGAGATGCAGCAGCCATCGACTCGGGCCCCGGCGGCGCCGGGCCCAACGTCGGCTCTCTGCGAGGAGAGTCCTCGAGGACTACGGGGCTTATGTGTCCAGCAGACTCCGGCTCCACACGAGGAACTTTGGCAGGCTTCTCTTGTTCCACGGGCCCGGGGCGACGGTCGGGGGTCTTAGACCTGGCCCTCGTGGAGCCAGGAACCTCCGACGACGATGCCCTCGCGAGCTGCTTCTTCCTCTTGCGTTCCCGGTCGGGGGACCCCCTGTCCGAGGAGCTTCAAAGGCGCTCGGGATCGGAATCCCGAGATGTCGAGGCCTCCGACGAGGTCCGGGCTCGGCCGGAGGCTGAGTCCGAGAAAAGCCTTTCTTTCTGCTGCTGGCGACTTCGGAGTGCCTTGGAAGACATATTCCCACATGGCCCGCACGACTTAGGGTCGTGATCAGGACCGAGGCACCGAAGGCAGCAGTCGTGTGTGTCAGTGAGAGATATTAATTTCTTACACCGATCACACTTTTTAAAACCACTGAGAGCCATCGGGGAAAGCACAGTTACTTACCTGTAACAGGTGATCTCTGGGAACAGCAGGAATAAGTTTTCACATATGGGTATCGTCGGTACAGACGGAGCCTGCGCGGGAACGCTCCCCAGCGTCCAGTAAGAAAGCTTTTGGGAGCATCCCACAGCACTTGCGCGCTGCCTTCCCGCCTTTCCCAACCGCCTCTCTCCAGTTCGAGTTTTAAAGCTGAGACAAAGAGAGAGAGAGGAAAGGAAAGATAGAGAGATACAACTCCTAGGGGAGGTGGGTGGGTTGTGAAGACTTATTCCTGCTGTTCCCAGAGATCAACTGTTACAGGTAAGTAACTGTGCTATCTCCAGGAACAAGCAGGAATGAGTCTTCACATATGGGGACTCCCAAGCTAAGATGCCAGGGAGAAACCCCAGGTTGTGTGTCCTTGAAAAGACCTCTACCTCCCCCCATGAATCTCTGGCATCCGACAAGGGTAGGTGGGTAGAAGTTGATTAGGAATGGAACAGGTGTTTGAGAACAGCCTGACCAAACGAGGCATCCCGGCGGGAGTCCTTGTCCAAACAGTAATGGCCTGTGAAGGTATGAACCGAGGCCCAGGTGGCCGCTCGACAGATTTGGTCAATGGACACAGAATTTAGATGAGCCATTGAGGCTACCATGGCTCTCACATTGTGAGCTGTGACATGGCCCTCCAGAGAAAGGATCCTACTCTGATAGGCGAAAGAAATACACTGAGCAATCCAGTTGGACAGTGTTCTCTTAGAGACTGGATGTCCTAAATGAGAAGGATCAAAAGCAACAAAGAGTTGAGAAGACTTTCTATGTTGCTGTGTTCTTTGTAAGTAAAAAGCAAGAGCTCTCTTACAATCCAAGGTATGAAGATTTCTCTCTGCATTTGATGCATGAGGTCCTGGAAAAAAGACAGGTAAATATACCTCTTGGTTCAGATGAAAAGGTGAGACCACTTTAGGCATAAAGTGTGGATTGGTCCTGAGGACTTCCTTATCATGATGGAACCTTGTATAAGAAGGATTAGCCACCAAAGCTTGCAACTCACTGATGCGGCATGCTGAGGTGACTGCAATGAGAAAAATAACTTTCCAAGAAAGGAATTTCAAGGAGGTGGTGGATAAAGGTTCAAAGGGTGGCTTCATAAGCTGGCCAAGAACCAGGTTTACGTCCCATGCCACTGGAGGTGGTCTAATGGGAGGTTTAGTTAAAAGAAGGCCTCTCATGAATCTTGCTATAAGAGGATGAGAGGAAATAGGTTGTCCATTGAGAGGCTTGAGGGACGCTGCAATAGCACTCAAATGGACTCTTACTGAATTTGTTTTCAGACCTGCATGGGATAGATGCAGGAGATACTCTAGTAGAGAATTCAGAGGTATTGCAAGAGGGTTTAGACCTTTCCCTGAACACCAAATGGTAAATCTTTTCCATTTGAAAGCATAGGAACGTCTAGTAGAAGGCTTTCTAGAGGCATGAATAACATATCTGACTTGCTGAGAGAGATGAAAATCTTGACGGTCTAGGCCCTCAGCAACCAAGCCCTGAGATGGAGCGACTGGGGGTTTGGGTGCCACAAAGTTCCCTCTTCCTGGGACAGAAGGTCTGGTGCAGAGCCCAAGTCCAGGGAAAGCACAGTTACTTACCTGTAACAGGTGATCTCTGGGAACAGTAGGAATTAGTCTTCACATATGGGTACGTCGGTACCGACGGAGCCTGCACGGGAATGCTCCCCAGCATCCAATCAGAAAGCTTTTGGGAGCATCTCTCGCGCCTGCGCGGTGACTTCCCGCCTTTCCCACTGCCTCTCCTCAGTTGAGTTTCATAGCTGAGACAGAAGGAGAGAAAGAGGAAAGGAGATAGATAGATACAACTCCTAGGGGAGGTGGGTGGGTTGTGAAGACTAATTCCTGCTGTTCCCAGAGATCACCTGTTACAGGTAAGTAACTGTGCTATCTCCAGGAACAAGCAGGAATGAGTCTTCACATATGGGGACTCCCTAGCTGTGGATGCCAGGGGAGATCCCATAAAATGCGTATTCCTGGAACAGGACGGCATTTCCCAAACCTGGATCCCCGGCATCCCCTGAGGGATGGGGGGTAGGAGTTGAATAGAGAAGAGCTGCAAGGAACAGCAAATCTAAAGACTACAGGAGAGAGGAGTCTTTCGAAAGTATGTCAAGTATCATTAAATATTTAATGAACTAGTACAATATAGAGCTTACCTACTGGATTGTAGGAAGTAGAACTGTGATGGAGTGTACTGTAGATGCAGTAGCGGAATCTTCAAGGTAACTTCACAGCAGTGAGGATGAAGTTCCAAACCAGAAATGGGCAGGTGACCCAGGTGTCAACTCGGGCAGGAGAAGAACAGCAGGTCTTCAATGGAAAGCTTTATGGGAAAAAGCTGAAAACTCTTTTAGGTACAGAGTTATTAACATTGAGGACTAAAAGAAGAAGACTGACCGATCTGGAGAATTAGCCCAGTCCGGAAGGGAAGAGGGGGTATGGAAAAAAGCCCCTATTCCCAAGGAGAACAGAAGTGTACTCAGAAATACTGAAGATGTACACTGTCATTCCTAGCTGGTAAGAGATAGGAAGACAATGAAGTTTGATACTTCATGGATAGGGAGATCTATAACAAAAATAGAAGCTGTTGACGTCACAGCAGTAATTGTGTGTATAACCTCTCCCACTTACTGAGCCGTATGAGAATAGGCAAGTTGACTGTCTGGACCCCTTAAGAAGGTAAAACCTTTATAGCACAGACAGTTAGGGAGATAGTAGGTAATACCTAGTGTCCTATGGACATCTCCCAAAGGGCACACATATCTCTCTCTATATATATATAAATATATATGGAGATACATACATGTCTATATATATATATATATATATATATGGAGATACATACATGTCAATATATATGTGCATATATGTCCAGATATGTGTGATATATATATATATCTATAGAGAGAGAGAGAGAGAGAGGTATATATATATAGATAGATATAGATGGGCATGGCTTATGCCCATACAGATTACAAAAATATGTATGTATAGGACATATACATACAGGAATATGACTCTGAGAATACATGCCTGCAACTGAACCACAGAAAAACATTCACATGGGGAATGTGATGGGAAAAGATTCATCTAATAATAAGGGGGTGAAAACTACCTGAACATATATAGAGAATCTATTTCTGTGGTGCAGGAATGTAGTTCAGTGGAATAACCAGTATGGTTGCGTGAAAAACAGAGGATAATAGCAGTCTGGTAAGAGCACGTCAGGAGTACTTTAGGACTCTGACATGTCCAAAGGACAAGAAAACGCATAGACTAAGACACCAGGAGGACCCAGTCAAGGGACTCAGAGGTATCATGTACAGTAAAAGAGTATGCGTTGTCCAAGTGGAGTAGAAAAGATAATGCCAAGCTGTAAGGAAAAAAAGGGGTAGATTCCTGCCAGATTGGGAACTCCTTGGACATTCACGCAGAAAAATCTTGTCTTCTGTATCACAATAGGAGACAAGAGGGTATAAAGAACCTATATAGCCATGGATGACTATATAAGCTTTTCCTATTATATGGAAAACCCTCAGAGACAAAGTTCAATGCTCTACAGCAAGGGCCCATAGTGGAAAGCTTCTCTGAAGATTGCAGAGAGCATTGTGCAGGAGAATTATGAGATAAACTGACAGCAGTCAGATGTGGTGCCACATCCTAGGTAAGGATATGGCAAGAAGAAGATAACCTGCAGTGAGTAGTATCATGCAAGATAGTTGAAAATAACTTGCAAGAAACATTAAAGTAAGCACTGGAAGTTCTGCTTGTACAGCAACTGAACAAAAGAGCAGAGGGGATCCCCCTGTATAAAAACAGGGAGAAAAACAGACAGAGGGAGCAGAGATATTCCCATCCCTGTCTGATGAGTTGTTCAGAGCATGCATTGAAGGACAGCAACAAGTCTACACTGGAAAGAAAGAGAAGTGTTTCAGTATGGTACCAACTCGAGCAGGGGAAACCCTGGAAGAGAGGGGATTGGAAGGTGACGTACCATATGGTAAGTCAGCTGAAGGAAAAAATGTCCCCGTGGGGACAGAAACTATCATGGGATAATTGTAATCTCCCTTTATAATAAAAAGAAAGGGAGAATTCTGTAACCCATGGACAAAAATATCCGAATAGCTTAGCATACTGAAAAGAAAAACCAGTGTAGGGTTTGAAGAATAACTTCTGGTAAGAAGAAGTTAACTGTAGATTGTAACATACAGGAACCTATGGTTGCTGGCGATGATTAGCCTGGTTAGAGTCTGGAGACTTCAGATGAGGATAAGATGTCCCTTGCTTGGGTACATCTGGAGGATGGGCAGAGGAAGGATGAAACTTTCTTTTCCTAGGGAAAGAAGGTTTGGTAGGACATTTCCTAAGCCCTGGGGAAAAAGAAGGCTTAGGACGGTTTCCAGACCTAGGAAAGTCAGTGGAGCAATGAGCAACCTGACGTAAAGCCTCTTTATTGAAGAGATTTTCTCCAGTACAAGGAGAATTACCCAGTGTATGTTGTGCCCATCTGCTCAAGTCTGAAGCCTGCAGCCAGGCTGTACGACGTGCTCCAATGACAATAGCAGAGGATCTGCTAACAGACTCAAAAGAGTCTAGAGAAGCACGAGAAAGAAACCAAGAGATATTCCTGCTATGATTGAGAAGCAAGGAATAGTCAGAGGCCTTAGGTTCTGACAAAAAAGGAGACAAAAGAGAGAATTTCTCTGTGACCTCCTGAAGTGTCAGACTCATATAAAAAATATATGAAATAATTCTTGAAGCCAGCATAGAAGTTTGGAAGGTTTGACGTCCAAAGGCATCAAGTGCTTTAGATGCACGACCTAGCGGATAAGAAGAATGCTTGCTTCTTACCTTCCTCATTGCTGATTCCACTACAATGGAATGATGTGGAAGTTGGTTTTTCTGGAACCCTGGAGAGGGAGGTACTTGATACAGAACGTCAATGGCTGTAGAAGGCAAAGGAACCTTTAAGGGTGATTCCCATATCCTCAGAAGAAGATCCTGTAAAGAATGATGTAAAAGAAGCATTTTATTTTCCTTTTCTGCAGGATCTTGATCAAGAGAAAAACCAGGAATAGGAATGGCAAGGAAGGCTGCCATGTCAAGGAGAAACTTCTGAAAAGAAGGATTTCCAATAGGAACTAATCCTGGGCAAGCTGAGGTTGAAGGAGCAGCTTGAGCACCAGAAGATATACTGGACTGGTGCAGAAAAAGAATCCTGCTCGATGGACTGTGATACTGACAGTTCTGATTTGAAGCAGTTAGTACTGCATCGTCAGTGCCTGGTATCGATTCCAAACTAGGCATAGAAAGGATCGATGGTACCGATGGAACTGCAGGAATCGATCCCGACACCGGTACCGGTATCGGAGATAATGTCATCGAAGCAGTAATCGAGGGCTGCTGAAGCAGTACCGAGGTAACCAGAGAGCCTTGGTGAATATCCTCGGTACTGCGTAGCCGGAAACGATATGGATCGGTTCCGAAACACGTTGGTACCAAGTCATCTAGACTGGATATCGATTCTAGACTCGGCATCGAAGCGATCGAGTCTATCGATGCATGTCTAGAAGGTACCGACATTGGTGGTGGTATCAGCGATGCCGATACATGAAAGTCAATTCGAATCTCATCGAACGGCACCGAAGGTACCGAGGACGTTGGAAGACGATGCCCGGCGACGAGAGGAACACTCGACACCGATGTCGGGGTATCGATACCGCTCGAAGTCGGTACCAACCCCGAGCACGGTGAAGATATAGGAAAGTCAATCTGGGTCGAATCGAGCGGCCCCGAAGGTACCGAGGATTCCAGATGACGATCCCAGGTAAAGAGTGGAACACTCGATACCGATACCGATGCCGATACCGGGGTATCGGTACCGCTCGAAGCCGGTACCAACCCCGAGCATGGATGGGAAACAGGAAAACCAATCTGAGTCGTATCGATCGGCCCCGAAGGTACCGAGGACCCCAGATGACGATCCCTGGTGAAGAGTGCAGCACTCGACACCGATGCCGGTGCCGGGTTATCAGTACCGCTCGAAGCGGATACCACCCCCTGGCACGGCTCAGGTATGTTCTGTGAGGGGTGAGCCCCAGGAACAACCTGAAACCCCGTGAATGCTTTGGAGCCCCAAGACTCCCATCGGGGTTTTATTGCCAATGGTATCTTGAGGGCAAGGCCGGAGCCGTCATCATGCTGTGCATCAGACTTACCCTTCAAGAATTGGCTAGTCTTAACAGACTGTTTGTGGGTTACCTGATCCTGGAGAGAAGAATAAACCGGTGTCCTCACCTTAGGAGGAAAAACGGTATCGAGGGAAACTCGAAAAAGAGAAGGTCGTCTCCCAACCATATAACTTGAAGTATCAGGGGAAAAAGGGTCAGGACCAAAACAGGTTAGACACAAAGCATTGGAGTCTAAAAAGAAAACTAAGTTTCCACAGTGAAGGCACTTCTTAGGGGAAGAAGGCTCCATCTTGGACAGGCCTGGTAGGCCCAAAAAGGTTAAAACAAAAAACTGAGGAGAAATATTTCTCTAAGTTTGAAAAGGAAAAGAATAAAGCACCGGCAGTACCGGTATCGGCGGGAAATACAGCCGCGACCACAAGAAAACAAGAAAATAAGGATTTTAAAGTAAAAAATTTCTGCGGTGACAGGAGGACGTCCTGTTGGCTCCGCGGAAAAACGAAAACTGAGGAGAGGCAGTGGGAAAGGCGGGAAGTCACCGCGTAGGCGCGAGGGATGCTCCCTGCCTGCCTAATCCCTCCCTGCCTGCCTAATCCCTCCCTGCCTGCCTAATCTGTATTACTTGTGCTATTATATATGCATATAATAACTTGTGGGCCTATTATAGATGCATATAATAACTAATCTATACCTAAAGCAATAGATTGTGCTTTTGTTTTCACTCTGAATAGATACTTCCTTTACCTTCTTGCAGGCAGCCTGTATGCTATCTAGGTTAGTCTAGTCTGCTAATGTTAAATCTTGCCTGTATAAACTGTGTTACTTGAATAATTGATCTGTATTCCATAACCATTCTATACCCAGAATAAGAGAATTTTCTTGTTTTCGTTGCCAATGAGAAATAGTCCTACTGAATTCTCACAAATCTCTCCCACTCACTAGTAATATCTCATTGTCTCTGCGACTACATTCAGAGTGAGTAAGATGGGTTCCCCTATTACCCTAACGGGCTGTTACCTAATCTTCTCCTTCTGCCTCTCATTCTCCCGAGCTCTAACCCTTGAGGGCAACCAGATACCAATCCTATACGGCCAAGGAAAAAGAGCGTCAGGTACACCTAAGTTCAGTTATAATGGGAACTCTCGGGCACATCACCAGCATCTAATATACATTCCACTCCAACTTTCGACGAAAGCCAAACAAGACGAAAGCCTCTACTCACAAAGCCTCAAATGTGCTCTCATCAATGCCCGTTCAATTCGTACGAAATGGCCGGTGATTGTGGATACTATTTCCCTACATAACCTTGATATTCTCATGGTTACTGAAACGTGGCTTTCTACAGAAGACAATGTGCTACTTAACCAACTTCTTCCACCAAATTTCTCAGTGTTTGCCAGCCACAGACAAAACAAGCGAGGAGGGGGCGTGCTCATTCTCTCCAGATCAGACCTTCAGTTCCAGCTGAAAGATACTCCTAGATCCGACCACCTCGAGTTAGTTTCTATCTCCAACAAATTATGCACGATAAGCCTTCTATACAGAGCACCTTCATCCTCCCCAGAAGTCCTTCCAGCCATTATAGATCTGGCATCCAACATTCAGAATCCTAATATCCCAACTTGGATTGTGGGTGATTTTAACCTGCCAGCTCTCCAAGATAGTCACTCTTCCGCCTTCCTCGAAGCACTTGAATCCCTGGGATACCAACAACTAATCCATGAACCTACCCATGTAAAGGGAAACACCCTTGATCTTATCTTTGCCCCACAGTCCTTAAACACCCAATCTTACACTGCCGCGATATCTATTACTGATGTACCGTGGTCAGATCATAAACTCATCTTTTTCCAAATCCCTACGCACAACAGACATTCAATGACTAACAATGCTCCGGATAACAGCCCCAAATCTCTGGCTAGGAGCTTTCTTCCTTTCAACAGAGATCGCATCCTTGCTGGAACATGCTCACTCCGTAACAAGGCCTCCCTAGAAATAGAAGATCTAATCACCTGTTGGAACACCAGTCTTAATTCGATTGCAATACGACCATCACTCAACAGGCTGCCTAGAAAGAGAGCTTCGGCACCATGGTACACAGATGACCTGAGAAGATCACTATCCCAACTACGGAACCTCGAGAAGCGCTGGCGTCGGTCTCGCTCAACAGCAGACCAGGCAGCCTACCTCAATCAGCTATCCATCCACCGCAAGGCCATCTCAGAGAAAATGAAGCGGTACCACACGGACACCTTGAGGCGGGCACTAAACAAACCTCATGATTTGTTTAACCTAGTCAAGACCTTATCTAAAGAGCCAGCCCCTGAAAAGCAAGGCGAGATCCATCCTCAAGACTTCGCAGCCTACCTACAATCCAAGCTTACACAAACAAATAAACCTCCATTAAAATTAACCCCCATAGATCAAGATTGCCAAACTGCTCTAACCATGTTTTCTACCCCTACCAAGAAGCGAATTGAGGATCTGATCATGTCTCTCAATTCCACAACTGCTCAGACGGACCCCTGCCCAGCCTTCTGGATAAGGGATCTGCGTTGTGAATTCAGCCCAATAATAACTAAAATAGTAAACCTGTCTTTCAACTCCGGTACATTCCCATCTGCCCTCAAGCAAACTTCCATCAGACCTCTCCTGAAAAACTGTAAGTTAGATCCTCAAAAGGTAGACTCCTACAGACCCATCTCAAGTATTCCTTTTCTCGCGAAGTTAATAGAAAAGGAGGTACAATGTCAATTGCAAGACCACATCGATACCAATGCTCCATTGGATCCTTGCCAACATGGCTTCAGAGAGTCACATGGTGTAGAGACTCTCCTCACAGCTCTCCTCAATACCATAATTTCTGGTATCAACAACATCTGACAGGGTTTCGCACTTGTGTTCCTGGACATAGCCGCTGCTTTTGACTCTGTGAGCCATGACCTCCTCCTATTACGGCTGAAGGAGAAAGGAGTAGGCGGAACTGCCCTTGAGTGGTGCAGATCGTACTTATCCGAAAGATGGCAACATGTTCGTGCTGGGGGAGTGATGTCTGATCCATTCCACCAATGGCAAGGGGTCCCACAAGGCTCCTCTCTCTCTGCTTTGTGGTTCAATATTTATATGCAACCTATTTGCAAGATCATCCGGTCTTTCAATGTTGGTTGCATGATATATGCGGATGACGTCCTGCTTTATATGCCTTTCAACATTGACAATTTGGACCTGTCCCCTCTGAGCAACTGCTTTGACGCCATATCGGAATGGCTCCTATCACAAAACCTCCGGATTCAACATAAGAAGACAGAGGTGCTTTTCATGTCAAAGAACCCGAACTTCAGCCCTCCACAATTCCTTAAGGTGAAAGATGCTGAGCTACAATCAAAACAGCAAATACGTTATCTGGGTGTTACACTCGATCAGAACCTGGACATGAAGGCGCATATAGCTAACACGGTAAGATCCATATACTACAAAATCCGATCACTAAGACATCTTCGCCCACTGCTTGAACCTGAGGATTTCCGTACCATCTACCAGGCTCTGATCATGCCCCACTTTGACTATGCTAATGTCATTTTGCTAGGCCTCCCTCAATCCACCTTGAACCCTTTACAGCTTGCAATGAATAGCGCTGCGAGGATTCTCTATGGAGCATCTAGGAGTGAGCATGTGTCGCCCCTTCTGAAGCAGTTACACTGGCTTCCTGTACAGGCCAGGATCATTTTCAAGACATTACTACTTACCTTCAAAGCGGTAAACAGTCTCTCATCCACATCATTAACTGAACTCATCAAACCCATTTCTTCTAATAGATCAAGAAGATCAATGGCATTAAATACGCTATTGGTTCCCCGTGAACTTACAAAAAGCACCTCATCAACAGCAAACAGAGCTTTCAGTCTCCGTGCCCCGAAGCTTTGGAATATGCTGCCACCTGATATTAGAGCAATCACCAGCATACTCCAATTCAGAAAGGCCCTCAAACATTACCTATTCCTTATATACTTCCCAGTGAGTGCAGAATCACGACCCATCACTGTTAGTTATAGAAACTCTGAATCACCCATTGACCCTGAATTCCCCACTTAGTAAGTTCAACGCTCAACTGACCATTGCGTCTCAACGGTGCCCTAACTTATAGATGTAAATAGTTTACACTACAATCAAAGTTTATTTACCTGAGTTGTAAAATTACCCTGTTATCCAAGTTGTTAACCCTGTTTAATGTAACTCAGACATTTTTGTGTACTGAAATGTTTTGTTTGATGTAAACCGCGCTGATGTCAAATAGTGCGGTATATAAGAAATGTAAATAAAATAAATAAAAATAAATAAATAAAAAGCTTTCTGATTGGATGCTGGGGAGCATTCCCGTGCAGGCTCCGTCGGTACCGACGTACCCATATGTGAAGACTCATTCCTGCTTGTTCCTAGAGATGGAGCTTGAGAGAGATGCAGAAGTAGAGGGTACCACACTTGGCGTGGCCAATGTAGTGCTATAAGGATCATGGTCCCTTGATCCCTCTGAAGCTTGAATAGTGTCTTGGGAATAAGGGGAATTGGTGGAAAGGCATAAAGGAAGTCTTGACCCCAGTGAAGGAGGAAGGCATCCTTGGCCTGAACTCCCTGACACGGAATTCTGGAACAGAACCGGGGAGGTTTGGCATTCCACGGACTTGCAAAGAGGTCTATGTCCGGGGTTCCTCAAATTCGAAAAATCCTGGCTACCTGGTCCATCTGGAGGGACCACTCGTGTGGAAGCAGAACTCGACTGAGTCTGTCCGCCCAAGAGTTTTGAACGCCTGGAAGATATACTGCCAGAAGATGGATGTGATGGTCTCTGGCGAAGGCCCACAGTCGCAAAGCTTCGTTGCAAAGCGACAGAGAGCCAGTCCCGCCCTGCTTGTTTACATAGAACATGGCTACTTGGTTGTCCGTATGGATGAGGACTGTCCTGTAGCTGAGCAGGGAATGGAACACTCTGAGAGCTAAGAATATTGCTCTGAGTTCCAAGAGATTGATATGCAGAGAAGTCTCCTGTGGAGACCAGATACCATGGGTGGAGAGATCCTGCAGATGAGCTCCCCAACCCATTGGAGAAGCATCTGTTGTCAGAGTTGCTTGGGGTAGCGACTGCTGAAAAGGGGACCCCAGCAACAGATTTGGAGGGGACCTCCACCACTGGAGAGACCAAAATAGGCGACTGGAGTTTGCTATTTTGTCTGACAGGCAACCTGATGCCTGAGTCCATTGGGTGGACAAAGTCCATTGAGCTACCCTCATGTGAAGGCGAGCATATGGAACCACATGCACGGTGGATGCCATGTGGCCTAATAGTTGTAACATCTCTCGAGCAGTTAACTGGGACTTTAACTATATCTGGGAGGCTAACTGCATCAAGCGTAGGCAACGGGCCTGAGGAAGATAGGCCCTTGCAGTTGTGGTATCCAGCAAGGCCCCTATAAACTCCAGAGACTGAGTAGGGGTGAGATGGGATTTTGGGATGTTTATTACCAGTCCCAAATACTGAAGGACACGCGTTGTGCAGGTTAGAGAAATCTGGGCCTCTGACTGGGATGGAGCTTGAATGAGCCAGTCGTCCAGATATGGGAAAACGAATATTCCTAGAGTGCGTAGAAATGCAGCTACTACTGCCATGCATTTCCTGAACACCCTTGGTGCAGAGGCCAGACCGAAAGGAAGCACCCTGTATTGGTAGTGCTTTCCTTGAAAAAGGAACCGAAGGAACCTTCTGTGTGTTGGATGGATGAGGACATGGGTGTACGCATCCTTGAGATCTAGAGAATAAAGCCAGTCCTGACTCTGAAGGTATGGCAGCAGAGTACCGAGAGAAATCATCTTGAATTTCTCTTTGAATAGAAACTTGTTCAATTCTCTGATCTAATATGGGTCTGTAGCCCCCTGTTTTCTTTGGAATAAGAAAATAAGGGGAGTAGAACCCTGAGCCCTGTTGAAGAAGGGGTACTTCTTCTATTGCCCCTTGGGCAAGAAGGGTAGCAATCTCCTGACCCAGAAGGTTGAGGAGAGATGTTGGAGAATTGAACTGTCTCACCATGGTGTGGGGAGGAAGGTTTAAGAAATGAAGCTTGTACCCTTCCCTTACAATGGAGAGGGTCCATTGCTCTGCTGTAATTTGCTCCCATCTGGGAGCAAAGTAAGCCAACCTTCCTGGAATGGTGAGGGGCTCTGGTTCTTCCAGAGCCAGAAAGGCTAAGTTCTCTAGTTGCAAGTCAAATGCCCTGAGGAGGCTGAGCCTGCTGAGCCGTGGGAGGCCTGGCAGCCTTTGACTTGGCCTTTTTAGGTGGTTGCTGACGCTTTGCAGCAAAACGACCTGCAGAAGATGCCTGCTGACCATAAGCAGGATAGTATCTTCCCTTTTTAGAAAAAGTTGTCTTTTTGAACAACCTTTTCTTAGCAGGAGCAGAGGTAGACTTTGAAAGTCGATCCAAAGCAGAGTTCTCAGCATCCATCTGAGTGGCCTTTGCTTTCCAATCCCTGCCAAAAAGGTTTTCACCTGTACAAGGAAGATTTCCCAGTTCATCTTGGACCCAAAGTTCCAAATCAGAGGCTTGTAACCAAGCAATTCTGCGTGCACCTATGGCAATAGCCGAGGCTCTGCTTACACACTCAAAAGAGTCAAAGGCTGCACGGTTGGAAAATTTGGAAACATCTTGGGCATATTTAAGCCAAGTGAGATATTCCTGCCTTTTATCTTCTGAAATAAAAGGGGCTAAAGTCTGCAGATGATCTGTGACTTCTTTTAGAAACATCCCCATATAGAGACTATAGGAGTTGATTCTGGCAGCAAGCATATTAGCTTGGAAAACCCTTCGGCCAAAAGCATCAAGGGTCCTGCATTCACGTCCTGGAGGATTAGATGAGTGTCTCTTTGCACTCTTTATTTTCCTCATGGCAGACTCTACCACAATAGAGTGGTGAGGAAGCTGAGACTTATGAAAGCCAGGACAAGGAGGGACACGGTACATAGTGTCTAATCTACGAGAATGAGGAGAGGTGGTAAAAGGAGTCTCCCACATGCTCAACATGAGATCACAGAGAATCTCATGAATAGGTAAAGTAGCTGCTTCTTTAGGAGCCTTAGGATATTGTAAAATATCTAGTTGCTTGGCTCTAGGCTCTGACTCAGGGGCCACTGTAATGGAGAGGCCCCTAGCCACTTCCCTAATGAAGTCCTGAAAAGACAAGTCTTCTGGAGGAGACATTCTTCGTTTTGGAGAATCAGACTCCTGAGGAAGAAGTACCGGTGCAGACAGAAACCTCCGACTCAGAGGAATCGAAGTATCGCCTGTCTGGATGCTCCTGTAAAGCCCGATACGCGTACCGAGTGGGATCGACATCGGGAGTAAGCGGTACCGGTTCGGTACCGATGGGTATCATAGGAAAGGGTACCGTTGCAGTCGACACCGAAGCCGATGTCGATGCAATCGGAATCGGTACCGGCACCGGGAACGATGCCAGTGCCGGAGTCGGTACTGGCAACGGAGACTGTTGCAGTACCGGAGGCGTCGAAGCCTGCATAAACGCCGTTAGGGTGCGCTGCATGGACAGAATCTTCTGATCCATCGACGCCACCAGAGTCTGGATGTCGGTACCAGTGGAGACCACCGGTACCCCAGAACACGGCAACAGGTGATCGGTCGAGGCCGAGCCATCGATGTCAACCTGTGACCCCACAGACAATGCTTTGGAAGCCGGAAATTCCCGCCGCGGTAATTTTGCCGGTGCGGAATCCTCAAGGACAAGCCCGGAGGCATCTCGATGCTTAGAGGGAGATTTGCCCTTCGAGGACCGGCTAGATTTATGTTTGGTTACCTGAGATCCATGGGAGGAAGAAGCAGCCCTGGAAGACGTCGATGCCACCGAGGCTGCATCAGAGGGAAACAGGGTACTGAGCTTGGCTGCTCGGTTCTGCCGACCTCTTTTAGACATCATGGTACAGGACACACAATCCGTGATGGAATGGTCAGGACCCAAACATTTTAGACACCAGTCATGGGTGTCGGTGACAGAAATAGTACCGCCACACTTCGTGCACTTTTTGAACCCGGAAGCGGGCTTCTCTATGAGAAGAAAATATGTTCAGGCCTAAGGCCCAAACCGAAAATGCACAGTTGAAGAAAGAAAAGTTTTTTTTGTTTTTTTTTTTTTAAGAAAGAAAAGAAAAGACTGGCGGTACCGGTCTGACGTCGAAGAAGGCAGACGCGACACAGAAAAATAAAGAATTCTTCTGCGGTGACAGGAACACGACCTGCTGGCTCCGTGGAAAAGAAGAACTGGAGAGAGGCGGTTGGGAAAGGCGGGAAGGCAGCTCGCAGGCGCTGTGGGATGCTCCCAAAAGCTTTCTTACTGGACGCTGGGGAGCGTTCCCGCGCAGGCTCTGTCGGTACCAACGATACCCAAATGTGAAGACTCATTCCTGCTTGTTC
Organism: Ichthyophis bannanicus; assembly: GCA_033557465.1. Lineage (NCBI taxonomy): Eukaryota > Metazoa > Chordata > Amphibia > Gymnophiona > Ichthyophiidae > Ichthyophis > Ichthyophis bannanicus. Next base: position 232,515,654 of record CM066039.1, read on the forward strand.
CTGGAGATAAAAGAGTCCCCACGAGGTCAAAGGACCGGACTTCCAGGGAAAATGGAAAAAAGGGCGCGAACGCCAGCCACGAAGGGCAAAAACCGAAAAAGAAAAATCGGGCTCGATACCAGTGTACCGAAACCGGCGGGAGGGAAACCGGCGTCGAAACGGGAGAAAAAATAGCGATAATCGCCGAACAAAATCTACTTTTAACCGGGAGGACAGGACTCACGTCCGGTGGGCTTCTCGGAAAAAAAAGAGACTGAGGTAAGATGGCACCTTTAGGCGGGAAGGGAACCGCGCATGCGTGCCTGCATTCCCACAGGCTTTCATAGAAAGCTGGGGAAATGCTCCGCTGGGGCTTCATTGGCGCCGATGACACCCATATGTGAGGACTGACTTCCTGCTTGGTCCTGGAGAATGTAGTCTTCACATATGGGGACTCCCTAGCTGAAGATGCCAGGGAGATAGCCCCAGGAAGCTGCCACCCAAGTAACGTGGGCCATACTTCCTCCCATGGATCTCTGGCATCCCACCAGGGTTGGTGGGTAGGAGTTGAATTGGGTCTGGAAGAGATTTTGAAGAACAGCTTGGCCAAAGAAGGCATCCCAATGGGAGGCTTTATCTAGGCACTAGTGGGCCGTAAAGGTCTGTACCGAAGCAAAGGTGGCTGCTCGACAAATGTCATCAATAGACACAGAGTGAAGGTTAGCCATAGAGGCTGCCATGGCTCTCACATTATAAGCTGTAACATGGCCTTGAAGAGGAAGACTCTTACTCTCATATAAGCAAAGGATATGCATTGTGCAATCCATTTGGACAGAGTTCTCTTAGAGACTGGAAGTTCCAGATGACTAGAATCAAAAGCAATAAAACGTTGAGAAGACTTTCTATGTTGCTGTGTTCTTTGTACGTAAAAAGCCAAGGCTCTTTTACAATCCAAAGTATGAAGGTTCCTTTCTGCATTTGAGGCATGAGGCCTCGAAAAGAATACAGGAAGATAAATTGATTGATATAAATGAAAAGGCAAAACCATCTTTGGCATAAAGTGTGGATGAGCTCTAAGAACAACCTTATCAAGGTGAAACCTAGTATAAGGAGGATCAGCCACTAAAGCTTGCAATTCACTAATGTGACGTGCAGAGGTGATTGCAATTAGGAAGATGACCTTCCAGGACAAAAGCTTTATAGTTGTAGTGAGTAAAGGTTCAAAAGGCAGTTTCATGAGCTGCTTGAGAACTAGGTTAATATCCCATGTCACCGGTGGTGGCCTGATGGGAGGCTTTGTTAACAGAACACCTCTCGTAAATCTTGTTATGAGTGGATGAGAGGAAATTGGTTGTCCATTTAGAGGCTTATAGGAAGCTGCAATTGCACTAAGATGGACTCTTACCGAATTGGTCTTTAGACCAGAATTTGATAAATGAAGTAGGCACTCTAGTATCGATTCCAAAGGTATCATAAGGGGTTTTAACCCCTTCTGTGAACACCATATAGTAAAACGTTTCCACTTGAAGGCTTTCTAGAAGCCTGAAGGATATCCTTTACCTGTTGGGAAAGGTTAAGATCCTGAAGGTCTAAGCTTTCAGCAACCAGGCCCTGAGATGCAGGGACTGGGGATTCGGGTGCTATAGCATCCCGTTCTCTTGGGAGAGGAGATCTGGAGCATAGCCTAACTCCAGAGGTGCAGCATGAGAGAGACGTAGAAGCAGGGGATACCAAGTTTGGCGTGGCCACCATGGCGCTATGAGGATCATATGACCTCTGTCTCTCTGAAGCTTGAAGAGTGTTTTGGGGATGAGGGGAATGGGTGGGAAGGCATAGAGGAAGTCATGACCCCAGTGAAGGAGGAAGGCATCCTTTGCCTGGCAATTTTGAGCTGGAATCCTGGAACAGAACCGGGGAAGTTTGGCATTCGGTAGACTTGCAAATAGGTCTATGTCTGGGGTTCCCCAGATCTGAAATATCTTGGCCACCTGGTCTAGGTGGAGAACCATTCGTGAGGCTGCAGTACTCGGCTGAGTTTGTCTGCCTAAAGGTTTTGAATGCCTGGACGATATACCACGAGAAAGTGAATTTGATGCTCTCTGGTGAGGACCCATAGTCGTAAAGCTTTGTTGCATAACGAAAGAGAGCCTGTTTCGCCCTGCTTGTTCACGTAGAACATAGTTATTTGATTGTCCGTTTGGACTAGGACTGTCTTGTAGCTGAGCTGAGCATGGAATACTCGAAGAGCTAGACAGATTGCTCTGAGTTCCAGGAGGTTTATGTGAAGACAAGCCTCCTGTGGAGTCCAGGTACCCTGGGTAGAGAGATGATGAAGGTGTGCTCCCCATCCCACCTGTGATGCATCTGTTGTTAGGGTGACCTGGGATAGGGGTTGCTGGAAAGGAGACCCACTAGAAGATTTTCCAGTGATTGCCACCATTGTAGGGACAAGATCAGTCGTCGTGAGTTTGATATCTTGTCCGACAGACGTCCTGTGGCCTGTGTCCACTCTGTGGATAGGGTCCACTGGACTGCTCGCATATGAAGGCGAGCATAGGGAACCACATGAACCGTGGATGCCATATGTCCCAATAGTTGTAGTAGTTCTCGAGCAGTTAGGGAGGACTTCACCGCTGCTTGAGAAGATGAAATTAGTTCTTACCTGCTAATTGTCTTTCCTTGAGCCTTCTCCGGGCCAGTCCAGGGAAAGGTAGGGTTGTCAATCCCCCATAGTGACTGAGGACTGAAGACTTCAAGCTTTTCCTTGTGATGTGAAGCCACTCCCCCTGAGGTTAATCAAGCAGTCTCCTTCTGACAAAGCGACTAAAGAGAAAGAAACTAAACACAGCAGATTAACCCTGCACATACTGCTAACATTCTATAGTCCGTGAAAAACATTTACCACAACTTATGTGTTTTATGTGTTTTTTTTGTTTTTTGTTTTTTTTTTTAAATATTTACATATGGAAGCTATAATAGCTGCCAGTGGTGTAGATTGAATACTGGAGGCCCCGAAGCATCCTCCTCTAGAAGATATAGACGATGTAATTCTGTAGAGGCCTGAGAAAGCGAACACCGATCCTACAATGCACGTAATAGACACAGAACAGGGTGGGACCCTGGACTGGCCCGGAGAAGGCTCAAGGAAAGACAATTAGCAGGTAAGAACTAATTTCATCTTCCTTATCGCTTCTCCGGGCCAGTCCAGGGAAAGGTAGGGCAGTACCAAAGCAGTACCTAAGAATGGGAGGGACCCGCCAAACCGGCGATAAGAGCTGATGCTCCCACTCTGGCATCGTCCCTAGCCTGGACATCCAATCTGTAATGCCTAGCGAAAGAATGCAGTGTAGACCAAGTCGCCGCTCTGCAGATATCCACTGGGGGAACAAAAGCAAATTCTGCCCAGGATGTTGCGAGAGCACGAGTGGAATGAGCTTTGAGACCCTCAGGTGGGGAAATCCCCCTAGCTTGATAAGCTGCTGTAATAGCAGAGCGAACCCAACGAGCGATAGAAGATTTTGACGCAGCTTGTCCTTTCCGTGGCCCAGTCCACTGGACAAAAAGTCTGTCCGTCTTTCGAAACGTCCGTGAGAGCTTAATATACTTCTTTAAGACTCGCCCAAGATCCAAATGTTTAAGCGCTCGATCAATTGGCGAGCCATCGCTTTCAGAAAATACGGGCAATGTAATTGATTGGTTAATATGAAAAACCGAGAGGACTTTAGGCAAAAAAGAGGGAACTGTACGTAAGACCACTCGCTCCGGCAGAAACTGCAGATAAGGCTCTTGGCAAGATAAGGCCTGCAAATCTGAAATTCGTCGAGCGGAACACAAAGCCACCAAAAAGGCTGTTTTCCAAGAACACTCTCGAATTTGCGTAGCGCAGAGGAACTTTAAATGCGACCTAGACAAACCGTCCAAGACAATATTCAAATCCCAAGGAGGTACGATAGGTCGTCGAGGAGGACGTATAATTTGCGCTGCTCGAAGAAAGCGGCGAACATCCGGATGAGTGGAAAGACGGCGATGTTGCACCAAGCCCCTAAAACAAGATAGTGCCGCGACATGCACCTTAAGGGTACTGAGAGCCAACCCTTTATCTAAACCCAGTTGCAGAAAGAGGAGAATATGAGGCACGGTAGAAGCCAGAGGTGATATCTCTTGTCGCTTGCACCAAGCTTCAAAAAGACGCCAGACGCGAACATATCCCAAGGAAGTTCCTGGACGTTTGGATTGGAGAAGGGTAGTTATAACAGAACTTGCATAACCCTTGCTTTCTAAGCGAGACCTTTCAAGAGCCAAGCCGTAAGCAAGAATCGATCCACTCGCGGCATGAGAATGGGACCCTGATGCAACTGGTTGATACGAACTGGAAGGAGCCACGGCGGAGCTACAAGGAGTCGAATGAGATCGGCATACCAGGGTCAACGAGGCCAATCGGGAGCAATGAGAATCACCTTCCCCCGGTGATTCGCTATGCGCTGAATAACCCGACTCAACATTGGCCAAGGCGGGAACACATAGAGGAGCGCATCGCAAGGCCAGGGTTGAACTAGGGCATCGAGACCTTCCGACATGCGTTCCCTGCGCCTGCTGAAAAAACGGCTGGCCTTGGCATTGCTGTAGGAGGCCATGAGATCCATCACTGGCTGTCCCCAACGCAACGTTAGCTGATGAAAGATCGCCGCATTCAATTCCCATTCCCCTGGATCGAGAAGATGACGGCTGAGAAAGTCCGCCTGTAGATTTTCTTTGCCCGCGACATGTGCTGCGGAAATGGCCAGGAGATTGCTCTCTGCCCAATCCATCAATTGCTGGCATTCGGACAGTAGAGAAGGAATCTTTGTCCCCCCCTGACGATTGATATAGGCGACGGTCACCGCATTGTCGGAAAAAATCTTGACCGCTGTCCCCTGGAGTAGCGTTGCGAAGTGAAGCAGAGCTAAGCGAGCCGCTCGGAGCTCCAGACGGTTGATCGACCATGAACTCTCTATTGTGGACCAAGTTCCCTGTGCAATGCTTGACTGACAATGAGCACCCCACCCCGAGAGGCTTGCATCCGTGGTCAGTAACACCCACGAGGGGTCTTGCAAGGGCATTCCCGCTGTGAGGTGCTCCCGAACTAACCACCAGTCCAGACTGTGACGGACGCTCTCGGGATAGGGGAGACGCTGAGAGAGCGGATGAAGCTGTGGAGACCATCGTGTCAGCAACGCCTGCTGCAAGGGGCGCATGTGAGCCTTGGCCCACGGAACAAGATCCAGTGCCGCCGCCATGGAACCCAACAGTTGCAAATACGTCCAAGCCGACGGCGCCGTTAAGTTGAGAAATGCTCGGATCTGTTGCAGCAGCTTTTCCACACGAACCTCGGGCAAAAATACCTTTCCTTGTGCGGTGTCGAAATATGCTCCGAGATAAGTCAGCTGCTGCTGCGGTTGCAGGTGACTTTTGACTTGGTTGATCACCCAGCCGAGTTGCTCGAGAAGTTGCACCACTCGAGCCGTCGCTTGAACCGAGGCAGATCGCGACTCGGTTCTGATCAACCAATCGTCGAGATAAGGGTGTACCCTGATCCCTTCCTTCCGAAGCGCTGCTGCCACAACCACCATAAGCTTTGTGAAAGTCCGCGGAGCTGTAGCCAGACCGAATGGCAACGCTCGAAACTGGTAATGACCCATGGGGAGAGCGAAGCGCAAAAAACGCTGATGCGAACTCCTTATGGGAATGTGCAGATACGCTTCCATAAGATCGATGGATGAGAGGAACTCCCCGGCTGAACTGCCCGAACTACAGTACGGAGGGTTTCCATGCGAAAATGAGGCACCCGTAAGGAACGGTTGACCCCTTTGAGATCTAGAACGGGCCGAAAAGAATCTTCTTTCTTGGGAACCACAAAATAGATCGAGTATCGACCGCAACCGTATTGGTCCCGAGGTACGGGAACAATAGCTTTGAGCTGCAACAGGCGAGTTAGGGTGTCCACAATGGCCTGCGTTTTCCGACCGGGACCACAGGGAGACATTACAAAGGCGGGCAACAACGGGCATGCGAAATCGAGCGCGTAACCTTCCCGGATGACCTCCAACACCCACTTGTCTGAGGTAATGGTGGTCCAGACCGCTAGAAAGTCCTGTAGGCGTCCTCCCACCGGAATTAGCGGCTGGACCAAGTGACCTTCATTGCGGCTTCTTATTGGAGGGCTGGGATGCCCCAAAGTAGGATCTGCCAAATCCTCTGGCTCCCCGAAAGGAAGTCCCCCGAAAGGAGGAACGGCCCCTGGAATAGGGCGCAAAGCGCGCCCCCCGAAATCTACGGGATTCCCTTCCGAACCCCCTGCCGGAAGGAAGCATTCGGGAAGGTTTGGGTTTGTCCTCAGGCAAACGACCGCCCTTAGCGTCGCTCAAATCCTTAACAATCTTCTCCAAAGCCTCCCCAAAAAGCAATTTACCCTGATAGGGCAATTTGCTAAGTCTCAATTTGGAAGAAACATCCGCCGACCAGTTGCGTAACCAAAGAAAACGCCTGGCAGCTACCAGAGAGGCCATAGTCTTAGCCGCAATTCGCAGCAAATCATAAAAGGCATCTGCCATATAAGCAGCGGCTGATTCCAGTTTAGGTGCATCGGGAACTGCAGCCGGAGCATCAGGAGAAGTATCGCCTTGCAACCAACGAATGGAGGCGCGAGAGACATAAGCCCCACAAACGGCCGATTGCAGAGCCAAGGCACTAGAATCAAAAGCCTGTTTGAGTAGAATCTCCAATTTTCTATCTTGAAGATCCTTTAGAGCTGCAGCCCCTTCCACAGGAATAGTAGTCTTTTTAGTCACAGTGGATATAATTGCATCCACTTTTGGCATGCGAAATAAGTCCTTTACGTCCTGAGGAAGTGGGTACAGGCGAGCCAACGCTCGGCTTCCACGTAAGGAAGACTCCGGACACTCCCATTCCGAGTCAATCATCTGTTTGATCACTCTGTGTAAGGGAAAACACTTCTGTTCAGTTTTAACACCTTGCAGCAAGGGATCCTCTAAGGGTTCCTGAGAAGACGCGGGAAGGGAGAGATGGAGCGCTGCCAAAGACTGGGATATTAGAGCTGTGAGTTCTTCCTTACGGAAAACCCTGAAAACATTAGGATCCTCTCCTGGAGCTATCTCCCCTTCTTCCAACTCTTCTGTGTCCCACTCCCCAGGATGTCCTGTAAAAGACTCTGAATCCCCCTGCTCCTGCAACAGCGGGGCCTGAGACAACAAGGGATCTAAGGAATTCTGAACCATATCTTGAATATGAGAGGATCCCTCTCCGGGATCATCAGGCAGTGGTAGGGAAAGTGGCACTGACACCGGTTCAGAAAGAGAAGAAAGCCGCGGAGGCTCAGCAGATCGCATAATAAATGCTTTGTGCATAGCCAGAATAAAAGTTGGCGAAAAAAACGAGTCCATGTCCTCCTGAGGCAAAGTTGGAGCTGGGGAGGGCAAATCAGGTAAAACCGCCGCTTTAGAGGACTTCGCTTTCCGTTTATGAGGTTTTTGAGGCTCTGCCAGAGCACTGCCTGACGCCGGTAAAATGGCGGATTTTCCCGCCTTTTCGGCGTGAGGAGAAGGCTCCGGTGAACTAATCAAAGGCTTTTCAGCCATTGTTGAAAAACAACCCCGGGATCGCCAAAAAAACAGTAAGCTCGATTAAAAGAAAAAAAGGGTTGGTAAACCCGAAAGCAAACTGCCCCGGAGTTCGAGGGCCCGATCGCCGAAAATCAACAGGGAAGAGAAAATAGACTAAAAACTCACCGCAGAAGTAAAACTGTGCCTGGTGGACTGGAGCGCAGTTTAGCGGGACCACCGGCAAACTCACCGCGGGTAAGACAGAGGAGAAATCTGGGGCCCCCAGTATCACTCTGCACCGGGAGACGGAACAGTGAGAGAGGCAGGCTCTACCTCACACTGTAATGACTAAATTCCCCACGTCTCCTGCGGTCTTAAAGTGACAGCGTATTTTAAAAGAAAATTGACAGGACTATAGAAGATTAGCTCTGCTAGAGCCAATCATAAATTTAAGAAAAGAAAAAAAGGGAAATTGAAACCATTACAGGTGTACTTTGAGGGAGAAGGTAAGTTCGATCCTCTCTAGTCACTGAGGACTGAAAGACTGCTTGATTAACCTCAGGGGGAGTGGCTTCACATCACAAGGAAAAGCTTGAAGTCTTCAGTCCTCAGTCACTATGGGGGATTGACAACCCTACCTTTCCCTGGACTGGCCCGGAGAAGCGATAAGGAAGCTAGCTGCATTATACAAAGACAGCGGGGTTGTGGGAGAAAAGCCCTTGACTGTCTGGTATCTAGACGAGCTCCTTTGAACTCTAGGGACTGAGACGGAGCAAGTTGGGATTTTGGGAGGTTTATGACCAATCACAAATATTGAAGGATTTGCATTGTGCGAGACAGTGCAGATCTGGCTTCTGGAACCGTGGGGGCTCGAATGAGCCAGTCGTCCAAGGAAGGGAAGACGAATATCCCCAGGGTTCGCAGAAATGCAGCTACTACTGCCATGCATTTCGTGAATACTCTTGGTGCCGAAGTCAGACCAAAGGGAAGAACCCTGTGTTGGAAATGTTTTCCCTTGAAAAGGAATCATAAGAATTTCCTGTGATCTGGATGGAACAGAATGTGAGTATATGCATCCTTTAGATCTAGAGAACAAAGCCAATCCTGACTTTGAAGGTATGGCAGAAGAGTTCCCAGAGAAATCATTTTGAACTTTTCTCGGAACAGATATTTGTTCAATTCTCTGAGGTCTAGAATGGGTCTGTGTCCTCCTGTTTTCTTTGGAATAAGAAAATAGGGGGAGTAGAACCCTGCACCCTGCTGAAAAATGGGCACCTCCTCTATTGCTCCTTGAGCAAGGAGTGTTGAGACATCTTGATCCAGTAGATTGCCTGTAGAGGTTTGGGAATTGAACTGTTTTACCATTGTAGGAGGGGGCATACTGTGAAAATGAAGCTTGTATCCCTCGACCACAATGGACAAAGTCCAGTTTTCTGTTGTTATTTGCTGCCATCTGTTGGCAAAATGACACAACCTGCCTAGAATGTTTAGGGGTTCTGGCCCCTTCAGAGGCAGGAAGGATAAGTTCTCTATGAAGGAATCAAAGCCCATGAGGGGGCTGGGCCTGTTGAGCTGGTTGAGCTCTAAGGCCTTTTGGCTTCTTTTGTGTGGATTGTTGTTGTTGACCCTTGCTGGGTATAGGATGGATAAAACTTCCTCTTTTTGCTGAAAAGGTTTTTTTTATAGGGTTTCTTTTTGGCTGGAGTCGCTGTAGATTTTGACAATCTGTCTAAAGTGAGATTGTCAGTATCTATCTCATTAGCCTTCTCCTGCCAATTCTTGCCAAAGAGGTTTTCTCCTGTGCAAGGGATGTTTCCCAATTTATCCTGTACCCAAATCTACAAGTCTGATGCCTGAAGCCAGGCAATCCGATGTGCACCAATGGCAATAGCAGAGGTTCTGCTGATGCACTCAAAGCAGTCAAAGGCTGCACGGTTTACAAACTTGGAGACATCTTGAGCATGCTTGACCAGAGTGAGGAAGTTCTGTCATTTGTTCTCAGGGAGAAGGGGGCTCATAAGCTCCAAATCTCCTGTGATCTCTTTGAGGAACATTCCCATATATAAAATATATGAGCTGATCCTAGCTGAAAGCATGGAAGCCTGAAACGTTTCGCACCCAAAAGCGTCAAGAGTCCTGCATTCACAACCTGGAGGATTGGATGCATGTCTCTTTGCACTTTTCATCCTACGTATGGCTGACTCCACTATCATTGAATGGAGTGGCAGCTGAGTCTTTTGAAACCCAGGATATGGTGGAACTCAATACATGGTATCGAGTCTCCTAGAATGAGGAGATGTGGTCAAAGGTGTCTCCCACATTCTGAGCATCAAATCATGAAGAATTTCATGAATGGGCAGAGTGGCTGCTTCCTTGGGAGCCTTAGGGTATTGGAGAATTTCCAATTCCTTTGCTCTAGGTTCTTTTTCAGGAGCTACCGTGATTGAAAGGCCTTGGGCCACATCACGAATAAAATCCTGAAAAGACATGTCTTCTAGAGGAGACATTCTGCGTTGGGGAGAAGAGGAGTCTTCCGGGAGAAACACTCTGGTACTGGCAGAATTATCAGAGTCATCGGAATCGGAGTATTCGAAGTATATCTGATCCCGATGTTCATGCAAAACATGGTATCTGTATCGATCGAAGTCGGTACTGAATTGGTCCGGTACCGATCTGTCGATGCAGAAAAAGTCTGCATAGGAAGGATTCCCACCGGGGCCGGTACCGTCGGTGCTGGTATCGGCATCAGTACCGGTGTCAGTACCGGTGCCCGTTGAACCACTGGTATCAACGGTACCGCAGCTGTAAGGAGAGCTGCAAGACTGCGTTCGATAGCAAGAAATCTCTGGTCTATCGACGCTGCCGATGCCTGGGTATCGGTACCAGTAAAAGCGGCCGGAACCCCTGAGCATGGCACCACTAGTTCTGCAGAGGTCGAAGCCTCGAGAACATCCTGGAACCCCGTTAATGCTTTGGAGGCCGAAGCATCCCGCCGGGGCTGTTTTGCCGGTGTAGTTTCCTCAAGGGCAATGCCAATGGGCTCTCAATGCTCTGAAGGAGCGCTACCCTTTGAGGACCGGCTCTTATGTTTAGTTACCTGAGATCCATGGGAGGAAGATGAGGCTCTTGAAGACGTCGATGCAATGGACCTAGTATCCGAAGAAAAGAGGGTACCAAACTGCAAGTCTTCCTCTTTTAGTCATCCCCATAGAGGAGGAACATTCAGAGAGAGAATGGTCAGGGCCTAAACATTTTAGACACCAGTCATTGCTGTCGGTGACGGAGATGGTACCGCCCCATTTAGTACATTTTTTAAAACCACTAGCTGGTTTTTGCCATCTTTTGGAAAAAATGGGGCCTAATGCCCAAAATGGCACCTAGCACCAAAAGAAAAGTTTCTGTAGAAAAACAGTTCAAAAATATATATATATATATATTTTTTTTTTTTTTTTTTTTAAAAGAAGAAAGAAAGAACCAGCGGTACCGGTAGGTGTCGTGCGGAGGCAAGCATGACCACAAGAAAACAAGTTTAAAGAAGACATTTTCTGCGGTGACAGGGTATGTGTCCTGTCGGCTCCACGGAAAACGAAGAACTGAAGAGGGACAGTTGGAAAGGCGGGGAAGTCAGCGCGCATGTGCTGAGGGATGTTCCCAAAAGCGTTCCTATTGGACGCTGGAGAGCGTTCCCGCGCAGGCTCCGTCAGTACCAATGATACCCATATGTGAAGACTACATTCCTGCTTGTTCCTGGAGATTTAAGAGGACCAGCTTTGTGAGAAAAAACACACCAGCTGCTGCACCTCAAAGCTGCTGGATTTTTGTCAGACACATTTTGATACCACATTATATCTATCCATCCTATACAATTACTCCTAGTAAATTCATGTATTATTATTATTATTTTGACTAATAAAATTGTGATTCTTTTCTACCTTATTTCTCTATCTCATCTCCACGTTCTCTCTCCTTCAAAATGATGTTGACTCTTATCAGCTCCCTCTCTCATTTCATGCTTCCCCCACTTCTTCAGTCTTCACTAGTTCAACATCCTAGTTACAATTTATTATAAAATATTCTAATCCCGATATTCTTTGTATTCTGATAACTAGCCTTAACACCTCCCATCTTCCGCCCTCCCCAACTGCTACAGCTTCTCTATTCAGTCAGCTTCTCAAATTAATCTCTCCATTTTATCACTTCAATTCCTTTTGCTCTTCTCAGCTCACTGTTGCAGAATCAATTCCTACTCAATCAGATGAAACATAATTTATTTTCCATTTTCATCCTTAAAATTCCCTTATTTATATTTAACTGATGCACGTTTTGCACTCATTTGACATTTATACATTTTCTACTCTTTGATATAAAATGTTGTATGACTTAAGAGCTACCTACTGTTGCTGGAGATGAACCAGATGTATGTGAGAGTGTAAGCCGGGAGGAGTTATCCATTCCTCTATGGATAAGGTATGCTCCAGAGCTGGAAATTATCTGACTGCTTCCTACATCCACAGCAATGCCTACCATACCATGAGAGGGAATGGCTGCAGCAGTCGATACCACAGTGGTCACCTGAGGCCCACTGCCTTGGGAATCAAAATAGGAAGCTCCACTGCTTGGAGCATATATTTGAGCTTCTGTGTTATAGGAGTAGGCCGCTCGTCTGTGAAAAGAGAACAGAAATAATTTCAGTATACATTGCATATGAAACTAGTCATACTTTATTTACAGAGATAACATGGTTAGTGCTGATGAATATCCACAAGTGCCACGCTGCATGCCTTGATGCTAAACGGTTAGCATTGGGGCATGCTGGGGAGCGGGGTGGGGACATTCCAGGGTGACACCCATCGATAACCAGGCAGTAGCGATATTGAACCATTGCCTAGTTACTGACACATGGTGAAAGTCAGCTGCAGTAAAGGCTGGCCTAACCTTTGCTGCAGAAGTTAACTGAGCAGTGGCTGAATATCACCGCTGCCCAGTTAGCTTCCTGGCAAACCAGCTAACCCAGATACTCAATGATAGGGCCTGGATATGGCCCACCACTGAATATCCAGGTTTAGAGTTTGGTGACAGCAGCTAGCCACATTAGATCAGCTAGCCACTGCAGCTGAATATCAGGCCCAAGACTTCTAAGCAGTTATAGACTACAGATATCCTTAGCCAGCTAATCCAGGCTAACAGTACAGCAAGATGCAATACAGAAAAAGTCAACATAAAAAGATTTGGGTGCATTATGATTTTAAAAAAACCCACATTTTTAATGGGATGCCAACAGAAGCAATGATCTGAGGACCCTTATTTATTTACTGCAATAAAGCATAGTTACTCATCTGTAAAAGGTGATCTCCGGGAACAGCAGGAATTTAGTCTTCACATATGGGTATCGTCGGTACCGATGGAGCCTGCGCGGGAACGCTCCCCAATGTCCAATTAGAAAGCTTTTGGGAGCATCCCACAGCGCCTGCGTGCTGCCTTCCCGCCTTTCCCAACTGCCTCTCTCCAGTTGAGTTTAAAGCTGAGACTAAGAGAGAGAGGGAGAGATAGATAAAGAGATACAACTCCTAGGGGAGGTGGGTGGGTTGTGAAGACTAAATTCCTGCTGTTCCCGGAGATCACCTGTTACAGGTGAGTAACTATGCTATCTCCAGGAGCAAGCAGGAATGTAGTCTTCACATATGGGGACTCCCTAGCTTCAGATGCCAGGGAGAGAACCCCAGAAGTTGTGTGTCCCTGTGAAAGGGCTCCATTTCCCCCCCATGGATCTCTGGCATCCTACCAGGGATGGTGGTAGGAGTTGATTAGGTATGGAACAGGTGTTGGAGAACAGCCTGACCAAACAAGGCATCCCGGCGGGAGTCCTTGTCCAAGCAGTAATAGGCTGTGAAGGTATGAACCAAGGCCCAAGTGGCTGCTTGACAGATGTCGTTGATAGACACAGAGTGCAGATGAGCCATTGAAGCTGCCATGGCTCTCACATTGTGAGCTGTGACATGGCCCTCTAGAGGAAGATTCTTACTCTGATAGGCAAATGAAATACACTGTGCAATCCAGTTGGACAGTGTTCTCTTGGAGACTGGAAGTCCCAAATGAGAAGGATCAAAAGCAACAAAGAGTTGAGAGGACTTTCTATGTTGCTGTGTTCTTTGTAAGTAAAAAGCTAAAGCTCTTTTACAGTCCAAAGTATGAAGATTCCTTTCTGCGTTTGATGCATGAGGCCTTGGAAAAAAAACAGGCAGGTAGACCGCTTGGTTTAGATGAAAAGGCGAGACCACCTTTGGCATAAAGTGTGGATGAGTCCTAAGGACTACCTTGTCATTATGGAACCTTGTATAAGGAGGATCAGCCACTAGTGCTTGCAACTCATTGATGCGACGTGCTGATGTGATTGCAATGAGAAAGATAACTTTCCAGGAAAGGAATTTCAAGGAGGTAGTAGCTAACGGTTCGAAAAGTGGCTTCATAAGCTGGCCAAAAACCAGGTTTAAGTCCCTTGCCACCGGTGATGGCCTAATGGGAGGCTTAGTTAGAAGAAGGCCTCTCATAAATCTTGCTATAAGAGGATGGGAGGAAATAGGTTGTCCATTTAAAGGCTTGAAAGAAGCTTCAATAGCACTCAAATGGACTCTTACTGAGTTAGTCTTAAGTCCTGCATTGGATAAATGAAGGAGATACTCCAGTAATGAATCCAGAGGTCTCGCAACGGGGTTAAGACCGTTCTGCGAGCACCATATGGTAAACCTTTTCCACTTGAAAGCATATGAGCGTCTTGTGGAAGGCTTCCTGGAAGCATAAAGGATATCCTTTACTTGCTGAGAAAGGTTAAGATCATGAAGATCTAGGCCTTCAGCAAACAAGCCCTGAGATGCAGAGACTGGGGATTGGGAAGCAATAACATCCCATCCTCCTGAGATCTGGAGCAGACCCTAACTCCAGAGACGGAGCTTGAGAGAGATGTAGAAGCAGAGGGTACCACACTTGCCGTGGCCAATGTGGAGCTATGAGAATCATACGGCCTCTGTCTCTCTGAAGCTTGAACAGGGTTTTGGGAACTAGGGGAATGGGTGGAAAGGCATAAAGGAAGTCTTGACCCCAATGAAGGAGGAAAGCATCCCTGGCCTGAGAGCCCTGAGCTGGAATTCTGGAACAGAACTGGGGAAGTTTGGCATTCAATGGACTTGGCCACCTGGACTGCATGTAGAGACCATTCGTGTGGAAGCAGAACTCGACTGAGTCTGTCTGCCCAAGAGTTCTGAATGCCTGGAAGATACACTGCAAGGAGATGAATCTGATCCTCTCTGGCGAGGGCCCATAGTCACAAAGCTTCATTGCAAAGCGACAGAGAGCCTGTTCCTCCCTGCTTGTTCACGTAGAACATGGCTACTTGATTGTCCGTATGAATGAGGACTGTCTTGTAGCTTAGCAGGGTGTGGAACACTCGAAGAGCAAGGACGATTGCTCTGAGCTCTAAGAGATTGATGTGTAGATGAGTCTCCTGTGGAGTCCAAGTGCCTTGGGTGGAGAGGTCTTGCAGATGAGCTCCCCAACCCATTGGTGAAGCATCTGTTGTGAGAGTGACCTGGGGTAAAGGTTGTTGAAATGGGGACCCCACCAACAGGTTTTGAATGGACTGCCACCATTGGAGGGATAAAATAAGGCGATCTGTGTTTGCTATTTTGTCTGACAGGCACCCTGATGCCTGGGTCCACTGAGTGGATAAAGTCCACTGGGATGCTCTCATATGGAGGCGAGTATAAGAAACCACATGCACGGTAGATGCCATGTGGCCTAGTAGTTGTAACATTTCTCGAGCAGTGAGGTGAGGCTTTAGCACTGCTTGAGAAGCTAAGTGCACAATGCGAAGGCAACGGGTCTGAGGAAGATAGGCCCTTGCCTTTGTGGTATCCAGCATAGCTCCTATAAACTCTAGGGACTGAGTAGGAGTTAGGTTGGATTTTGGGATGTTTATGACAAGGCCCAAATATTGAAGGATATGCATTGTGCAAGACAGAGAAATCCTGGCCTCTGGTTCTGATGGGGCTCGAATGAGCCAGTCGTCTAAGTAAGGGAAGACGAATATTCTTAGAGTGCGAAGAAAGGCTGCCACCACAGCCATGCATTTCGTAAACACCCTTGGTGCCAAGGCCAGGCCAAAAGGAAGAACCCTGTACTGGTAGTGCTTCCCCTGAAATAGAAACCGAAGGCATCTTCGGTGAGTTGGATGGATAAGAACATGGCTGTACGTATCCTTGAGATCTAGAGAACAAAGCCAATCTTGACTCTGAAGGTATGGCAGAAGAGTTCCTAGAGAAACCATCTTGAATTTCTCTTTGAACAGGAATTTGTTCAATTCTCTGAGGTCTAAAATAGGTCTGTCTCCTCCTGTTTTCTTTGGGATAAGGAAACAGGGGTAGTAAAGAGTAGTTACTCACCTGTAACAGGTGTTCTCCAGGAGCAGCAGGAATCAGTCCTCACATATGGGTGTCATCGGCGCCAATGAAGCCCCAGCGGAACATTTCCCCAGCTTTCTATGAAAGCCTTTTGGAATGCAGGCACGCATGCGTGGTTCCCTTCCCGCCTAAAGGTGCCATCTTACCTCAGTCAAATGACATAGCTAAGAACAGCACACAAAAATGAAAAAATAAACTATGTACAACTGCAACTCCAAGGGGAGAAGGGAGGGTTGTGAGGACTGATTCCTGCTGCTCCTGGAGAACACCTGTTACAGGTGAGTAACTACTCTTTCTCCAGAACCAAGCAGGAAGTGAGTCCTCACATATGGGTGACTCCCAAGCTCTGGGCTACCGAGAAACCTAGGCTGAACAAGAGAACTCCCTCTAGTCTCAGCAGCAAAGAAAGGCTTTTCAAGGACACAACCCCCACAGGTAGCCCAACAGAGGGCAGGAGGGCCGGAGTTGCCTAAACCTCAAAGAGATTCCGGAGTACTGCCTGGCCAAAAGCACTGTCCCTACGGGACTCCCTCTCCAGGCAGTAATGGGCCGCAAAAGTCTGGCTTGAAGACCAAGTTGCAGCCCTGCAGATGTCTACCAAAGGCGCAGAGCGGAGATGAGCCACTGAGGCAGACATTGCCCTGACACGATGGGCCGTGACCCTACCCTGCAAAGGAAGGTCAGCCGCCTTGTAAGCCCAGGTGATACAGTCAGCCACCCAGATGGACAAGGTACGCTTGGACACAGCCAACCCCAACTTATTGGGGTCAAAGGATACGAAGAGCTGAGTAGCCCTTCTATGCTCCTGCGTACGGTCAAGGTAGAAGGATAAGGCCCTCCTACAGTCCAGGGTATGCTGAACTGCTTCAGCCTGGCTTGCATGAGGCCTAGGGAAGAATGTTGGAAGGACCACCTCCTGTTTGAGGTGGAAAGAGGAGACAACTTTTGGAAGGAACTTTGGGTGAGTCCTGAGGACTACCCTGTTCCTATAAATCCTGGTGTAAGGCCTGTCCACAGACCAGGGCCTGAAGCTCACTTACTCGCCTAGCCGAGGTAAGGGCTATCAGGAAGAGTGTCTTCCAGGAGAGGAAGCGTAGTGGACAAGTAGCTATCGGCTCAAAAGGAGGGTGAGTCAGTTGCTGCAAGACCACATTTAGCTCCCACTCAGGGGCAGGAGGACGGATGGGAGGCTTGAGCAAAAGCAAGCCCCTGAGAAAGCAGGATACCAAGAGGTGACCAGATAGAGATTGTCCCTCTACCAATGAGTGGTGAGCTGCGAGAGCTGAGAGGTGGACCCGAACAGAATTGGACTTAAGTCCCTGATTGGATAAGTGCAGTAAGTACTGAAGAACTACTGGCACCGTACAGGAGAAAGGATCCTTTGTACGTAGGTTACACCACACAGAAAACCTCTTCCATTTGAGAGCATAGGTTTTCCTAGTGGACTGTTTCCTAGAGGCTAGGACAACCTCCTCAACTTCCTGAGGTAGGCCCCAGGGAGCCAAAACTACCCTTGCAGCCTCCAGGCCATCAAATTGAGACTTGAGATTGGGGTGCAGAAGGGAACCCTGGTCCTGTGTGAGAAGGTCGGGTTGCAACCCCAGAGGCAGTGGAGGATCCACCGCCATTTGAAGCAGAAGAGGAGACCAAGGCTGTCTCGGCCACCTGGGAGCTACCAGCAGGACCGAGGCCTTGTCCTGGAGAATCTTGAAGAGGGTTCGGGCCACCAAGGGTGTGGGAGGAAACGCATAGAGGAGGCCCTGAGACCAAGATATCAGAAAAGCATCCGCTGCTATCCGCAGAGGATGTGGTTGTCTGGAGCAGAACTTCGGCAGTTGCTTGTTGATGGGGCTGGCAAAGAGATCCATCAAAGGGAGACCCCATTTCAGGAAGATCTTCTGAACTACTGAAGGATGTAGCTGCCACTCGTCGGGCTGCAGTATCCTGCTCAATCTGTCCGCTAGGTAGTTTTCCTGGCTCGGAAGGTACACAGCCCTGAGGAGCATGTTGTGCTTGAGGGCAAAAGGAGGATTTCACCCCACTGGAAGAATGCCTCAACATGCTCCAAACTTGGCTTCAACAAAACAACATGTCGATAAACCACAAGAAAACAGAAATCATGTTTATCTCCAAAAAAAACGATTTCATCCCGCCCACCACAGTAACCCTTAACAAAAACATATATCATACAAAGCCTGCAATAAAATATCTAGGGGTCCTACTGGACAGCAACCTAAGGATGGATAAACACCTCCAAGCAACCAACCGAGCCATTTTTCACAAATTGAAAGTTCTACAACCACTTCGCAATATCCTTGAGAAATCTGACTTCAGAACTGTTGCGCAAGCCCTCATCATTCCTCACCTAGACTATTGCAACGCCATTCTGCAAGGCCTTCCCAAGAGCACCCTAAATATCTTGCAAATGGCTCAAAATGTTGCTGCAAGTCATCATGGAAAAAAGCGTCTCGGAACACATCACGCCAGTACTAATGGAGCTGCATTGGCTCCCAGTTGCCGCCCGCATCATATTCAAACTTCTCATAACAACTTTTAAACTCATTCACAATATCGCACCATCCTACCTTGACAACCTAATCACTATCCAACCACACAACAGGAACAGAAGAACCATAAATAGCAACACTCTCTGTGTACCAATCAGCATAAGAGCTGTCAAAGCAGAAACAAGCAATAGAGCATTCTCATATACAGCACCAATCCACTGGAACCAACTCCCCCACGAGCTACGATCAACGACTGATTTGCGAGACTTTAGGAAAAATCTCAAAACCCACTTATTCCAGGTTCACTACAATCTGACTTAGATTGCGGCACCCCTATGCTCGCTGAACCTAGATGGTTTCTGTCTGCCGCAAAGGCATTTAGTAAACCGGTATCTAACCTTGTATATTTGTATATTTCTGCCCCCCAACCACATCCCTATAATTAAATGTATATTTAGATTTGTGAGTTCTCATCTAATGTATATTGAAACCAATTGATCTTCCTGTGATGTGTAAATCAATACTCAAACTAACTGTATATCTTAAAAATTTACTGTATTGCAATACATTATGATTCTGTAAAGTAAACCGCTACTGATCGTACGAAGTTGCGGTATACAAATGTTTACTAAATAAATAAATAAAATAAAAATAAATAAAAGAACAAAGGTCCTGAATTTCCCGACAAAGGATTCTGGACCCAGTTCCGCCCTGTTTGTTCACATAAAACATGGCAACTTGGTTGTCTGTCTGAATCAGGACAGACTGTTCAGCCAGGGTAGGAGTGAAAGCTTTGAGTGCTAATCTAATAGCTCTGAGTTCAAGGAGATTGATCTGCTGTGCAGCTTCCCAGGGAGACCAGAGGCCCTGGGTGCACTTGCCCAGAAAATGCGCTCCCCAGCCTTGCAGGGAGGCATCTGTTGTTAGCATCACTGTGTAACCTGGAATCTGAAAGGGCACCCCTTTCAGCAGATTGGGTGGGTGTAGCCACCAGTTGAGGGAGTGCAGAAATGGTCTGGACACCCTTATCCTGTCTCTGAGGCTGCCTGTGGCCTGTGACCACTGAGACCGAAGGCATCACTGTGCAGGCCTCATATGGAGTCTGGCATTGGGGGTCACATGTACTGTTGAAGCCATGTGGCCTAAAAGCTTCAGGCAGAGTCTGGCTGAGACCAGGGACCTGCTGAGAAACCGACTTGCCAAGGCTATCAACCTTTGGGCTCTGTCTTCTGGCAAGAATGCCTTTGCCAGGAGAGAGTCCAACCTTGCCCCTATGAACTGCAAGTTCTGGGAAGGGAGCAAAGTGGACTTAGCGAAGTTTATGACAAACCCCAGGCGTTGTAGAAGAGCAATGGTCCTGAGGGTGGCTTGATTGGCCTCCTGACCTGTCTGACCCCTGATGAGCCAGTCGTCCAGACAGGGGAAGACAAAGATGCCCTGATTTCTCAGGTAGGCCGCTACCACTGCTAAGCACTTTGTAAAGACACGGGGGGCGGAGGTGAGGCCGAAAGGCAGCACTCTGTACTGATAATGGTTTCCTCCCACGATGAACCTTAGGTACTTTCTGTGGTCTGGATGAATGAGGATGTGAGTGTACGCATCCTTTAGATCTAAGGAGCATAGCCAATCTCCCTGCTGGAGGTAGGGCAGAAGGGTTCCAAGAGTAAGCATCTTGAACTTTTCTTTCACTAGGAACTTGTTGAGGTTCCTGAGGTCCAGAATGGGACGAAGGCCACCGGTCCTTTTGGGCACCAGGAAATACCTGGAGTAGAATCCATGACCTTGCAAGTGGGGAGGCACAGGCTCCACCGCCCTGTCCACCAACAGACCCTGAAGCTCTTGATGAAGAAGGTCTGTGTGCAGAGGCGGCCTTGGAGGCTCCCCTGGGAAGTATGGGGGTGGCAGTTGGTGGAAATGGAGGGCATATCCCTTGTGGATTATCTCAAGCACCCAACTGTCCGCAGTGATAAGGGGCCACTGGTGGGCAAAGAGGGCGAGACGACCTCCTGTGCAGGGTTGGGAGAGCAGTGGAGGAGAGGCTATGCTCAAGGAG
This sequence comes from Ichthyophis bannanicus, assembly GCA_033557465.1. NCBI lineage: Eukaryota > Metazoa > Chordata > Amphibia > Gymnophiona > Ichthyophiidae > Ichthyophis > Ichthyophis bannanicus. The sequence goes on from CM066039.1 coordinate 232,536,244, forward strand.
TCAAAAGCCCCCACCCTGCTGAGTGGTAGCAGGGGCCTGAGGCTTGGGGGTCCTCTGCCTAGGGGGCCCATTACCCTGGCCCTTGGCTTGCTGACCCTGGGGGGCAGCTTGGGCAGCCTGATATTGTGGGTACTGTTTGTAGGCAGTGCCCTACCTCGGGTAAAAGGGCTTTTTACCCAAGCCCTTCTTTTTACGAGAAGGGGCAGAGGTCTTCCTCAACAGCCTTGTCCGGGTGAGGTGCTCGGTCTCGAGCTGTGCAGCCTTCTCGGTCACGGGCTTGCCAAAAAGGTTTTCACCTCAGCAAGGGACATCGACCAACTTGTCCTGAACCCATGGCTCGAGGTCCGATGACTGCAGCCATGCCTGGCGTCGAGCCGCGATGCCGGCTGCCGCAACTCGGGCCGAAGCCTGGAAGCCATCGTAGGCGGCACGGGACATGAACTTCGAGCAGTCCCAAATCCCCGAGGACAAGGACATAAATCTCTGCAAGGGTTCCCCGGAGAGACCAGCAGAGAATCCGGCCAACTCCTTGGCCAGATCCCGCAAGTACATGCCCACGTACAGCTGGTAAGACTGGACACGGCAAGCAAGCATCGAGCCCTGAAAAAACATTCAACCAATGCCATCTAGGTTTCGGGCCTCCCTGCCAGGAGGCACCGCTGAGTGCATCTTCTGACTCTTCAGACGATGCATAGCCAATTCCACAACCATGGAATGGTGTGGTAGCTGTGCCTTCTGAAAACCAGGGCTCTTACGGAGCAGATAGATGGAATTGACTCGCTTGCTAAGAACTGGCGCCGAGGCCGGTGCCTCCCACATACGGAAGAGGAGCCGTTCCAGCATCGGAGGAACCGGGACAGTAAAGACCTCCTTCGGAGGAGAGTCATACTGCAGCGCCTCAAGCTCTTCCTCGGGATCCGCCAGAATAGCCAAGGCAGTGGCCATATCCTGGACGAACTCCAAGAACTGGGTGTCCTCCGGGGGGGACCTACACCGGGGCTCAGACTGCGGTGAGTCCGAAGGGACGCACCGAGTCTTAAAGGTGTCAGGAGACTCCTCGTCCTCAGTCTCCCAAGCCGACTCATCCAAGGAGGAGTCGGGGTCCGACCCCGCGGGGCCCTGGAGCACCCGCCCCGACGCCGGAAGCACCGGCGTCGACGCCCTCGGTCCTGAACGGGAGGTCGAGGGGGACCGTGACCGAGGTCGACTCCGAGCCACGATGGACTCGAGTATCGGCTCGGCCTCCGGGGTCGACTTGGACGTCGATGTCCCGGTGGTCGGGGCAGATGCGCCAGACAGGCTGGCCATCAGTGCCTGCTGCTGCTCCATGAAGGCAGACATTCTGCTCTCCAAGGCTGTCATCCTGAGACTCAGCTCGGGAGACGCAGCAGCCACCGACTCGGGCCCCGGCGGCACTGGGCCCGACGTCGGCTCCCTGGGAGGAGAGTCCACGAGGACCACGGGGCTTACGTGTCCAGCAGACTCCGGCTCCACACGAGGAACTTTGGCAGGCTTCTCCGGTTCCACAGGCCCGGGGTGACGGTCGGGGGTCTTAGACCTGGCCCTCGAGGAGCCAGGGACCTCTTCCGACGACGCCCTCACGAGCCGTTTCTTCCTCTTGCGTTCCTGGTTGGGGGACCCCCTGTCTGAGGAGCTTCGACGGCGCTCGGGATCGGAATCCCGAGATGTCGAGGCCTCAGACGAGGTCCGGGCCCGGCCGGAGGCTGAGTCCGAGAAAAGCCTTTCCTTTTGCTGCTGGCGACTTTGTAGTGCCTTGGAAGACATTTTTCCACAGGCCCCGCACGACTTAGGATCGTGGTCGGGGCCCAGGCACCGAAGGCAGCAGTCGTGTGTGTCGGTGAGAGACATTAGTTTCTTACACCGATCACACTTCTTAAAACCACTGGAAGCCATCGGGGAAAAAAAAGAGTCCCCGCGAGGTCAAAAGACCGGCCTTCCAGGGAAAAAGAGAAAAAAGGGCGCGAACGCCAGCCACTAAGGGCAAAAACCGAAAAAGAGGAATCGGGCTCGATACTGGTGTACCGAACCCGGCGGGAGGGGAACCGGCGTCGAACCGGTAGAAAAAGAGCCAAAAAAAAAAAATTGCTGAAAAATCTAATTTTAACCGGGAAAACTGGACACACGTCCGGTGGGCTTCACGGAAAAAAAGAGATTGAGGTAAGATGGCACCTTTAGGCGGGAAGGGAACCGCGCATGCGTGCCTCCATTCCCAAAGGCTTTCATAGAAAGCTGGGGAAATGCTCCGCTGGGGCTTCATCGGCGCCGATGACACCCATATGTGAGGACTGACTTCCTGCTTAGTCCTGGAGAAAACCCTGTACCCTGCTGGGGAATGGGTACTTCTTCTATTGCCCCTTGGGCAAGAAGCATAGTGACCTCTTGACTTAACTGGTTGTTGAGAGAGGTCTGAGAATTGAACTGTCTTACCATTGTAGGAGGGGGCATGCGAAGGAAGTGAAGCTTGTACCCCTCTTTTACAATGGAAAGAGTCCAATCTTCTGCTGTTATCTGGCCCCATCTGGGGGCAAATTGACACAACCTTCCTGGAATGGTGGAAGGCTCTGGTCCGCTGAGGGCCAGGAAGGCTAAGTTCTCTAGATGGAATTCAAAGGCCTTGTGGTTGAGGCTTAGCAGTCTTTGCTTTCCTTTGATTGGGTGGTTGCTGACCCTTTCGGGCAGACTGACCTGCAGAACGTCCCTGCTGGGTATAAGAGTGGTAAAACCTCTTCTTTTTGGAGAAGAATGGTTTCTTGAAAGATTTCTTCCTTGCAGGGTCAGCTGTAGCCTTGGATAGTCTATCCAAAGTAGAGTTTTCAGCATCCAGCTCATTAGCTTTCTCTTGCCAATTTTTGCCAAAGAGATTCTCACCTGTACAAGGGATATTGCCCAGTTTGTCCTGTATCCAGAGTTCTAAGTCAGATGCCTGAAGCCAGGCAATTCTACGTGCACCTATGGCAATGGCAGAGGTCATGCTTATGCACTCGAAACAGTCAAAAGCTGCACGGTTGACAAATTTAGAAACATCCTGGGCATGTTTAACCAGAGTGAGAAAATCCTGCCTCTTATCATCAGGAAGGAGAGGGCTCATAAGTTCCAAATCTCCTGTGACTTCCTTTAGGAACATTCCCATATATAAAATATAGGAACTGATCCTGGCGGAAAGCATGGAAGCCTGGAAAGAACGACGTCCAAAGGCATCCAAAGTCCTGCACTCACGTCCTGGAGGATTAGAGGCATGCCTCTTTGCACTCCTGATCCTTCTCATAGCTGATTCCACTACAATGGAGTGGTGAGGAAGCTGAGTCTTTTGGAAGACAGGACAAGGGGGCACTCGATACATGGTATACAGTCTACGAGAGTGAGGAGAGATGGTAAGAGGTGTTTCCCACATTCTTAATATGAGATCATGAAAGATCTCATGATTAGGCAAAGTAGCTGCCTCCTTAGGAGCTTTGGGATATTGTAAAATCTCCAACTCCTTTGCTCTGGGCTCTGTCTCAGGAGCCACTGTAATGGAAAGACCTTGAGCTACCTCCCAGATAAAATCCTGAAAGGATATATCCTCTGGAGGAGACATCCTACATTTAGGAGAGGAAGGCTCCTCCGGGAGAAGTACTCCGGTACCGACCGAGCTGTCAGAATCCTCTGAGGATTCAAAGAACCTCCTATCCGAGTGCTCTTGTAGAGCACGATACCCGTACCGATCGAAGTCGGTATCGGGGGGGGGGGGAGGGGGAAGATCGGGACCGGTCTGTCGATACCGGAAGGCACAGCATGACTTGGTGCCGGCAACGCAGACACCGATGTCGATGCTGTCAGTATCGGAACCGGTATCGGTGCCGGAACCAGTGCCGGTACCGGTTGAATTGTCTGAAGTGGTCCTGAAGGCACCGATGCCGCAAGGAGAGCTGCCAGACTGCGTTCAATAGCCAAGAATCTCTGGTCTATCAACGCTGCCGATGCCTGGGTGTCGGTACTGGGCAAAGCGGATGGTACCCCAGAGCATGGCACCAGTAGTTCTGCCGAGATTGAGGCCTCGAGAACATCCTGGAGCCCCGATAATGCTTTGGAAGCCGAAGCCTCCCGACTGGGCAGTTTTGCCGGTGCAAGCCCCTCAAGGGCAACGCCAGAGGCATCTCGATGCTTGGAAGGAGATCTACCCTTTGAGGACCGGCCAGATTTATGTTTAGTTACCTGAGATCCATGGGAGGAAGACGAAGCCCTGGAAGATGTAGATGCCACAGAGGCTGCATCGGAGGAAAAAAGGGTGCTGAGCTTAGCAGCTCGGTTTTGCCGACCCCTCTTCGACATCATCCCACAGGCCATGCACTCAGAAATGGAGTGGTCAGGACCTAAACATTTGAGACACCACTCGTGGGTGTGGGTGACAGAGATGGTACCACCACACTTGGTATACTTCTTAAAACCCGAAGCAGGTTTTCCATTTTAAAGGAATTTTGGGCCTAGTGCTCAAAAAGGCATGTGTACCTGAAGAAGAAAAAGATTAGGAAAAAGATATATATATATATATTTATTTTTTAAAGAAAGAAAGCCAGAACCGGCGGTACCGGTCTAGCGTCGAGGAAAGGCAGACACGACCACAAAAAAGAAGGAGAATAGGAAAAAGGTTTCTGCGGTGACAGGAACGACGACCTGCTGGCTCCGCGGAAAACAAAGAACTGGAGAGAGGCAGTTGGGAAAGGCGGGAAGGCAGCACGCAGGCACTGTGGGATGCTCCCAAAAGCTTTCTAATTGGATGCTGTGGAGCGTTCCTGCGCAGGCTCCGTCGGTACCACCGATACCCATATGTGAAGACTACATTCCTGCTTGTTCCTGGAGATAGGATGAAGAAGTAAGGATGTACTGTAGGTAGCTGCAAGTGAAGGGCTCATATCACTTTAGCTTTTTTTTTTTTTTTAATTTACTTATAATTTTACAAATTTATCAAGCAATAACGCTTGTATAGAAAGCTATATCCTCCAGCAACAAGATAAATGAAACACAACAAAAGGAAATCAATATACAGAAATATCTGTAGTCCCCGCAAAGGGGGTGTGGAACAAAGAAAAACTCGGTTGGGATGAGGAGTCCCAACCGTAATACAAGAAATACATATATATAAGACTGGTGGCTGATGGCCCAAAACATACTTCTTATGCATGGCCTAACAAACAGCATCCTCTACAGGAATGGAAACAAGAATTGTAGCAATAATAAAAGCAGATAAATCTTCAGGCTGGAAAAAAAAATTTCTGTGCATTTAATACCACTATACCTTTACAAGGAAATTGCAAAAAAAAAAAAAAAAAAAACCGGACGTGCCTAATTGCAACACTCCTGACTTTAATACCAAAAACTGTCTATGACTTCTCTGTGTTTCTCTTGACACATCAGGGAAAGCGTAGTTATTCACCTGTAACAGGTGATCTCAGGGAACAGCAGGAATTTAGTCTTCACATATGGGTGTCATCGGTATAGATGGAGCCTGTGCGGGAACGCTCCCCAGCGTTCAACAGGAAAGCTTTTGGGAGCATCCCACTTTGCCTGCGTTGCTGCCTTCCTGTCTTCCCAACTCAACCTCCTCAGTTGAGTATGTAGCTGAGAGAAAAGGAGAGAAGAAACCTACAACTCTTAGGAGAGGAGGGCAGGGTGGGGAGACTAAATTCCTGCTGTTTCCGGAGATCACTTGTTACAGGTGAATAACTATGCCATCTCCAGGAACAAGCAGGAATGTAGTCTTCACATATGGGACTCCCTAGCTCCCAGATGCCAGAGAAAATAACCTCAGAACCGGTAGGTTTGCCTCAGGGCAGGCTTCAGGAGGTCATGAATCCCCTATGGATATCTGGTATCATTCCAGGATGGAGGGTAGGTGTTGCCCTTAAGTCTGAAAGAGAGGCTGGAGAACAGCCTGACCAAACATGGCATCCTGGCAGGAGTCCTTGTTTAAACAGCAATGAGCAGCAAAGGTATGGACCAAAGACCAAGTTGCTGCTTTGCAGATTTCGTCAATGGCTACAGAGTATAGGTTTGCCATCGAGGTAGCCATGGCACGAACATTATGGGCAGTGACATGACCTTCAAGGGATAGTCCTGCTTTGTCATAAGCAAATAAGATGCAATCTACTATCCATTTAGAGAGAGTATGTTTGGATACTGGCAACCCTAAGTGACTAGCATCAAAGGAGAGGAACAACTGAGATTCTTTATGGTGCTCAGTTGTCCTTTCAAGATAGAATGCCAAGGTTCATTTGCAGTCAAGGGCATGGAGGGTTGCCTCTGCCCTAGACAAATGTGGTCTAGGAAACAAAAAAGACAGGAAGGTAGACTGACTGATTCAAGTGAAAAGGAGACACCACCTTTGGCATGAAATGGGGGCGAGTCCTTAGGACAACCCTTGTTTGTTCAGATAGAACATGGCTATCTGATTGTCCATTTCGACCAGGACCCTTCTGGAGGCTTAGATGCATCTGAAAGACCTCGAGGGCAATTGAAGACTGCCTGAAGTTCCAGTAGATTTATCTGGAGCTTGGACTCCTCCTCTGTCCAGAGGCCCTGGGAGGAGAAGGACCCTAGATGGGACCCCCACCCCTGCTTGGATGCATCCATTGTCAGGGTACATTGATGTGGAGCCATCTGAAAAGGTGACCCGATGAGGAGATTCTCTGGGAAACATCATCATAGGGGTGATGTGGCCAGAGGGGCAGACACTGATATTTTGTCCGAGAGATGATCTGAGGTCTTTGTCCACTGGGAAGCCAGAGCCTATTGGGCTGTACGCATATGCAGGCATGCATGTGGCACTATATGTACTGTTGAGGCCATATGACCTAGAAATGTAGCATTTCTTGGGCAGTGAGATGATCTTCGACACCAGCCTGAGATGCCAACTGGATGAAACAAGAACAGCAGGGCTGAGGTAGAAACGCTCCGACTATTGAGTACTTAAGAGAGCTCCTATGAACTCTATTGTTTAAGTAGGAGCGAGATGGGACTTTGGAAGATTTATCACAAATCCCAAGTGTTGAAGTACCTGCATGGTACGCGAGAGAGACAGGTGAATCTCTTCGGAGGTTCCTGCCCTTATGAGCCAGTCATCTAAGTAAAGGAAGACAAATATCCCTAGAGATCTTAGAAATGCAGCCATGATTGCCATGCACTTTGTGAAGACTCTCGGGGCAGAGGCATATGTGTATATGCTTCCTTGAGATCTAGAGGCCAGAGCCAGTCCTGACTCTGGAGATAGGGTAGGAGGGTCACTAGAGAGACCATCTTGAACTTCTCATGGACAAGAAACTTGTTTAGATTACTGAGGTCCAGGATGGGATCTGTATCCCTCAGTTTTCTTTGGTATGAGAAAGTACAGAGAGTAGAAACCCACTCCTTGTTGGGATGTTTGGACCTCCTCTATGGCACCTCCTGACAGCAGAAAGATGACCTCTTGTAGCAACAGAGCAGTGAGAGAAGGTTGAGAAGGATATTACCTCACCATTGTGGAGGGGAGCAGAGTCTGTAGGTGAAGTCTGTACTCCTCCACCACTAAGGTCAGGGTCCAGTGCTCTGAAGTGATTAGATGCCACCTGTGCACATAGTGACAGAGTCTGCCGTCAATGTTGGGGGAAATGGAGGTCTCCATAGGCAGAGTGGCTATGTTCTCTAGGCAATAGTAAAAAACCAGGCACAGGTTGAGTCTGCGTAGCTGGCTAGTTTTTAGGAGTCTGTGGCTTCTTTTGCTGCTTAGGAGGCTGTTGCCTCTTTTGAGTAGCCTGGGTTTGGCACTGTGAAGCACGGGTGTAAAAAGGGCAAAACAACGTCTTATTGAAGAAAATCTTTTTTGCAGCTGCTTTCTTCTTAGCCAGGATGGCAGTGGTTCTAGATAACCTGTTTAGGGTAGTATTCTCAGACTCCAACTGAGATGCCTTGTCTTTCCAATCCTTGCCAAAAGGATTTTCCCCTGTGCAAAGAATATTGCCCAGTTTATCTTGAATCCCCATTGTTCAAGATATGATGCTTGAAGCCAAGCAATCCTGTGAGCTCCAATGCAGATTGAGGTGGCCCTACTGGTACACTCAAAGCAGTCAAAAGTTGCCCTATTGACAAACTGATACATTCTGGGCATGTTTGACCAATGTGAGATAACCAGCTCTCTTATCATCAGGAAGAAGAGGAGCCATAGATTCAAGATCTCTAGTAACCTCTAAGGAACATACCCATATAAAGTATGTATGAACTTATCCTGGCTGAAAGCACGGAGTCCTAAAAACAGACACCCGAAAGCATCTCTACCAGGAGGGTTTGAAGAATGAGTCTTTAACTTTTAATTTGATGCACTGCGAATTCCACCACCATTGAATGATGAGGCAACCGAGTCTTTTGGAATCCAGGAGACTCCGGTACTCAATACATGGTATCTTTTTTATTTTATTTATTTATGTGCTCTTATATACCGCCTTTCATAAATCAAGGCGGTTTACAATTAACTAAAAAATTGCATTATAACAAATATGCATTACATGGAACGTTAAACAAGTTGTGTCGTAATAACAACAATTAACAATATAAGAAAGTTATTTTAAAAACTAGGTATAACAATCAACTAACTAAATATGTGTTTATGTTAATTATGGATTGCTCTGAGTTAACTGTTGGCCAGAAGTTAGATTGATTTGTTTTTTCCAAATATTGAAGATTTTGTCCTGTGTTTTGTTTTGGGTGGAGTATTGAATGATATCCTGATTTTATGAGAGTTTATTGTGTAGCTAGGAAAGAGCAGTTACTCACCTGTAACAGGTGTTCTCCAGGAGCAGCAGGAATCAGTCCTCACATATGGGTGACGTCGGCGCCGACGGAGCCCTCGCGGAACAATTTCCCCAGCTTTCAAAGAAAGCATTTGGGAATTGCAGCGCGCATGCGCGGTCCCCTTCCCGCCCAAGGGTGCCATCTTGCTCAGTCTGATGACATAGCTAAAAGACAGCAAAAAAAATAGCAAAAATGAAATGAGAGGACTGCAACTCCAAGGGGAGGAGGGAGGGTTGTGAGGACTGATTCCTGCTGCTCCTGGAGACCACCTGTTACAGGTGAGTAACTACTCTTTCTTCAGGACCAAGTAGGAAGTCAGTCCTCACATATGGGACTCCCTAGCTTAAGGCTACTGGAGACCTCAAGCGGAAAAAATGAGCTCCCTCTAGCTCAGTAGCACAGAAGGAAGGAATCTTTTCTGAAAACGCCTCCGAACGGTAGCCCAACACCAGGGCCGGAGGGTAGGAGTTGCCTAAACCTCAAAGAGATTATGGAGGACTGCCTGTCCGAAAGCACTGTCCCTGCAGGACTCCCTCTCCAGGCAGTAATGGGCCGCAAAAGTCTGGCTTGAAGACCAAGTAGCGGCCCGGCAGATGTCTGCCAACGGAACAGAGCGGAGATGAGCCACTGATGCAGCCTTTGCCCTAACACGATGAGCCGTGACACGACCCTCCAACGAGAGGCCGGCTGCCCCATAAGCCCAAGCGATACAGTCAGCAATGGCCATATGGACAAAGTACGCTTGGAGAAAGGTAGCACCGACTTATTGGGGTCAAAAGAAACGAAGAGCTGAACAGCCCTCATATGCTCCCGTGTACGGTCAAGGTAGAAGGATAAGGCCCTCCTACAGTCCAGGGTATGCAAGACCATTTCAGCCCGGCTGGCGTGCGGCCTTGGAAAGAAGGTCGGAAGAACCACCTCCTCGTTGAGATGAAAAGGAGAAACCACTTTTGGAAGAAACTTAGGGTGAGTCCGTAAGACTACCCTATTCCTGTAGAACCTAGTGTAAGGAGGATCAGACACTAGGGCCTGCAGTTCACTAACGTGCCTAGCAGAGGTAAGGGCTACCAAAAACAAGGTTTTCCAGGAAAGAAAACAAAGAGGGCAGGTAGCCATAGGTTCAAAGGGCGGACAGGTAATACGCTGCAAGACCACATTCAGATCCCATTCAGGGGCTGGTGGGCACAAAGGAGGCTTAAGGAGAAGGAGGCCTTGGAGAAAACGAGCCAACAAAGGGTGGTTGGAAAGAGGCCGGCCATCCACCGGTGCGTGATGCGCAGAGAGAGCACTGAGGTGGACCCTGACAGAGTTGAACTTAAGGCCCAGATTGGAGAGGTAAAGCAAATATTGCAAGACCACTGCCACCAAGCAGAAGAAGGGATTCTCAGACTGCTGAGCACACCACACGGAGAACCGATGCCACTTAAGAGCGTAGGACTTCCGGGTGGAGGGCCGCCTGGAGGCCAAGACGACCTCTTCCACCTCCCGAGGCAGCAGGAGGGGAGCAAGGACTACCTTTTCAGCAGCCAGGCCATCAGATGAAGGGACCGGAGGTTGGGGTGTAGGAGAGTCCCCTGATCCTGTGACAGGAGATCGGGTTGAAACCCCAGAGGAAGAGGAGTGTCCACCGCCAGCTGCATCAGAAGCGGGAACCAGGGCTGTCTCGGCTACCGGGGAGCCACTAGGATCATCGAGGCTCTGTCTCTGAGAACCTTGAAGAGCGTGCGAGACACCAGTGGCATGGGAGGAAAGGCATACAAGAGGCCTGTGGACCATGGAATCAGAAAAGCATCCGCCGCTACTCTGAGAGGATGCAGTTGTCGAGAGCAGAATCTGGGAAGTTGCTGGTTCAGAGGACTAGCAAACAGATCCATGGTGGGAAGGCCCCACTTGAGAAAGATCCGCTGAACCACCAATTGATCCAATCTCCACTCATGTGGTTGGAGGATCCTGCTTAGCTTGTCTGCCAGGTAACTTTCCTGACCTGGGAGATAGACAGCTTTGAGGAGGATGCCTTGGTGGACGGCCCAAGAGCACAGTTTTTGTGCCTCCTGACAGAGAAGGAAGCAGCCTGTTCCTCCTTGTTTGTTCATGTAGAACATCGCAACTTGAATGTCCGTCTGGACCAGCACAGACTGGTGAGAAGTGAGGTGGGAGAAGGCTCTCAGAGCTAGGCGGATGGCTCTGAGCTCCAGGAAGTTTATCTGCTGAGCAGACTCCCAAGGAGTCCAGAGGCCTTGAGTACATGCCCCTTGGCAATGTGCTCCCCAACCCAGGAGAGAAGCATCGGTTGTTAGCACCTGAGAAGGCTGAGGAGATTGAAAATCCACTCCCACCAGCAGGTTTGGCAGATGAAGCCACCACCGCAGAGAAGAGACCAGCAGGTCCGATACCTGTACTGAGTCCGCCAGGCTCCCCGTGGCCTGATGCCATTGAGTGCGAAGGCACCACTGAGCAGGTCGCATGTTCAGGCGGGCATTGGGGGTCACATGGACCGTGGAAGCCATATGGCCGAGCAGTCTCAGAAAGAAATTGCTGTGAAAGTGGCTGGCGAGATCCATGAGCCTGTGTGCTCTGTCTAGAGGCAGGAAGGCCCGCGCCTGAAGTGTGCTCAACCTTGCGCCGATGAATTCGAGATTTTGAGAGGGGAGCAAAGTGGACTTTGCGAAGTTTATGACAAAGCCCAAGTGCTGGAGTAGAGTCACAGTGCGATGAGTGGCCTGAGTGGCCTCTTGGGAAGACTGGGCCCGGATGAGCCAGTCGTCCAGGTATGGAAACACAAAAAGGCCATGAAGTCTTAGATAGGCCGCCACCACTGCCAGGCATTTGGTGAACACCCTGGGGGCGGAGGATAGGCCAAAGGGCAGTACTCTGTACTGGTAATGATTTCCTCCCACAACAAACCTGAGATATTGTCTGTGGTCTGGATGAATAAGGATGTGAGTATAGGCATCCTTCAGATCTAAGGAGCATAGCCAGTCTTCCTCCTGGAGGTAGGGCAGCAGGATTCCAAGGGTAAGCATCTTGAACTCTTCCCTTGCCAGGAACTTGTTGAGGTTTCGCAAGTCCAGGATGGGTCTGAGGCCTCCTGTTCGTTTTGGTATCAGAAAGTACCTGGAATAAAAGCCTTGACCCCTCAGGTGGTGGAGCACCGGTTCCACAGCCTGTTCCTGAAGAAGACTTGCTAACTCCTGAAGGAGTAAGTCCCTGTGCAGAGGGAGTCTTGGAGGCTCCCCTGGAAAGTAGGAGGGAGGTACCTGGTGAAAGTGTAGAAGATAGCCTTTTTGAACTATATGAAGCACCCAGGTATCTGATGTGATGGCTGACCACCTGTGGGCAAAGTGGACCAGCCGGCCTCCTGTGCTGAGAGAAACCAATGGAGGGGAAGAGGCTATGCTGATGGCGTCCAAAACCCCCACCCTGCTGAGCAGGAGCCGGTGTAGTGGGCTTGGGGGCCTGCTGCCTACGGGACCCATTACCCCGTCCCTTGGCCTGCTGACCCTTTTGGGGAGCTGCTGAGGCCTGATAATGAGGGTATTGTTTATAGGCAGCCGCCTTCCTCGGGTAAAAAGGCTTTTTCCCCGAGCCCTTCTTCTTCTGAGAAGGGGCAGAGGTCTTTCTGGACAGCCTAGTCCTGGTCAGAGTCTCGGTCTCGATTTGTGCAGCCTTTTCAGCCATGGGCTTGCCAAAGAGGTTTTCACCTCTGCAGGGGACATCGACCAACTTGTCCTGTACCCATGGCTCGAGGTCAGAGGACTGAAGCCAAGCCTGTCGGCGGGCACCGATGCCAGCTCCGGCTACTCGAGCCGATGTTTCGAAGCCATCGTAGGCTGCTCGAGAGATAAACTTCGAGCACTCTCGAATACCAGTGGACAAGGCCTGGAACCTCTGCAAAGGTTCCTTGGAGAGACCAGCAGAGAACCCGGCAATTTCTTTCACCAGGTCTTGGAGATACATGTCCATATAGAGCTGGTAGGTCTGGACTCGACAAGCAAGCATAGAGCCCTGGAAGCACTTCCTACCGAGGGCATCCAGGTTCCGGACCTCCCGGCCGGGAGGCACCGAGGAGTGCATCTTCTGACTCTTGAGTCGATGCATGGCCGATTCCACCACCATGGAATGGTGTGGTAGTTGTGCCTTTTGGAACCCGGGGCTCTTGCGGACTCGATAAATGGAATCGACCCGCTTGCTTAACACCGGCGCCGACGCCGGGCTCTCCCACATGCGGAAGAGAAGTCGCTCCAGCATCGGAGGAACCGGTACAGTAAAGGCCTCCTTTGGGGGAGAGTCATACTGGAGGGCATCGAGCTCTTCGGCTCGAGGCTCCTCCTCGGGATCCGCAGGGAATGCCAAGGCCTTGGCCATATCCCGCACGAAGTCCGAGAACCGGGTGTCCTCCGGGGGTGACCGTCTCCGAGGTTCAGACTCGGGCGAGTCTGATGGGATGCACCGAGTCCGAAAGGTACCAGGTGACTCTTCGTCCTCCGTTTCCCAGGCTGACTCCTCAGAGGAGGAATCGAGCGGCTCCGGTCGGGCGGGCACCGATGCCCTCCGCCCCGATGCCGAGGGTGTCGGCGTCGACGACCTCGGTCCCGAACGGGAGGCCGAGGGAGATCGCGACCGAGGATCGACTCGAGCTCGCATGGACTCGAGGATCGGCTCGGTCTCCGGGGTCGACTTGGACATCGACGTCCCGGTGGCCGGGGCAGATGCACCGGCGAGGCCAGTGATCAATGCCCGCTGCTGTTCCATGAAGGCAGCCAAACTGCTCTCCAAGGCCGTCAACCTGAGTCTGAGCTCAGGAGACTCAGCAGCCCCCGACTCGGGGCCCGACGTCGGCTCCTTCGGAGGCGAGTCCAAGAGGACTACAGTACTCACGTGTCCAGGAGACTCCATCTCGAGACGAGGATGTTTTGAAGGCCTCTCCGACTCCGAGGACCCGGGACGGCTATCGGGGCTATGCGACATGGCCCTCGAGGAACCAGGAGCATCCACCGACGCCGCCCTCGCGGATTTTTTCTTCCTATGATGTTCCCGGGCAGGAGACCCCCGCTCAGAGGAACTCCGACGATGCTCAGGACCGGAGTCCCGGGACGTCGAAGCCTCTGACGAGGTCCGGGCCCGGCCAGACGCGGAGCCAGAGAAGATTTGTTCTCTTTGATGCTGCCGACTTTTCAACGCTTTTGAGGACATCCTGCCACACGGACCACAGATCATCGGGTCATGATCGGGTCCGAGGCAGCGGAGGCAGCAGTCGTGTGTGTCGGTAAGAGACATAAGTTTCTTACACCGATCACACTTTTTAAACCCGCTGGCAGCCATCGGGGGAAAAAGGGCCCCTGCGAGGTCAAAAGACAGGGCTGCCAGTGAAAAAGAAAAAAATGGCGTGAACGCTTGTCACGAAGGACAAAAAAACGAAAAATAAAGAACGGAGCTGATACCGGTGTAGCGGGTCCGGGCGGGAAAAGGATCCGGCGTCGAACCGAGAAAAGAATAATAAATAAAAAGAACTTTTTCTGCGGTGATCACAAACAGCGTCTGTAGGGCTCCGCGGAAAAAAGAAGACTGAGCAAGATGGCACCCTTGGGCGGGAAGGGGACCGCGCATGCGCGCTGCAATTCCCAAAGGCTTTCTTTGAAAGCTGTGGAAATTGTTCCGCGAGGGCTCCTTCGGCGCCGACGTCACCCATATGTGAGGACTGACTTCCTGCTTGGTCCTGGAGAATGGTTTGTTTTATGTAATTGATTCTCCGAAATGCTCTCTGAACAGATAAGTTTTTATGAGCTTGCAGAAGTTGTTTGGGTCTTTCATATCCCTTATATTGTCTGGGAGTGAGTTCCACAGCGTTGGTGCATATAAGGAGAATGCCCTTTTTGTTGTAGTTGCTTTGCTGTTTCTGATAATTGATGGAACTGATAATGTGTTTTTACTGCTGCTTCTTCTCAATCTAGATTCCAAGTTGTTGTGTATTAACGTTCTTAAACTTGATGGTGCTTCATTTTGAAGAGTCTTGAATATAGTGTGGAATATTTTGAATTTTATTCTGTTGGCTATTGGTAGCTAGTATAATTCCTTTAGAGTTGGTGTAATATGATCCTTTATTGAGTTGTCGAGTATGATCCTGTATCGAGTTGTCGAGTATGGGGAGAGATAGTAAGGGGCATCTCCCACATCTGGAGCATGAGGTCCTAGAGAATACAGTGAACTGGAAGGGTGGCAGCCTCTTTAGGAGCTATAGAGTAATGGAGGATTTCTAATTCCTCAGCTCTAGGTTCTTTTTCAGCTGTTACTGTAATGGACAGGCCCCTGGCCAGGTCCCGAATAAACTCTTGAAAAGACATGTCCTCGGGAGGGGACATGCAGTGTTCCAGAGAGAGAGAAGGATCCTCCATTATACTTTGCATCGCTCGCGTATCGATCGATTCCTGATCAGAAGAATCAGAATCTGACATTTCAAAATATCGACGGGAGCGATGCCTGCACTCCGTTAAGGCCCAGTATTGATCAAAATCGGTATAGAATCGGGGAGGTTGCCTGGAAGAGCCACCGGTACCAGGGATGGACTCAAGGGCAGGCAGTGGTGGCAGCGGTTCAATGGATACAAAACCCAAAGCAAACTGCTGTGGATGGTGCCAGTGTTGGCGGTACTGTCAGTAAGGGTTTGATCGGAACCAATGCCACTAGAAGGGCCAAGCTGCGCTCGATGGCGAGGATACGTTGATCCATGGAACCCGCCGATGCTTGGTATTGGTACCGGACATGTGAGCTACCGTCCCAGAGCATGGCACCAGGAGCTCCCCAGAGGTGGCGGTCTCGGGAGCATCTTGGGACCGCTCGATGGCTTTGGAGGAAAGGTCCTCCTGCCGGGGTAGTTTGACTGGCCAATCCACCTCTAAGGCAATGCACAAGGCATCTCAATTCTTAGAAAGAGATCTACCCTTGGGGGATCGGTGTGTCTTCAAAGACTTATGTTTTGATACCTGAAATCCATGAGAGGAAGACGATGCCCTCAATGACGTTGATGCTAAAGACACTGTATCTGAGGCAAAGAGTGTGCTTAACTCTGCAGCATGATTCTGCAGGCCTTTCTTTGTCATCTTCCTACTTAAAGACATTCAAAAGGCTGGTGGTCGGACCCAATGCATTAAAGAAACCAGTCATGGGTGTCGGTAGCAAAGATGGTACCACCAAGCTTAGAACATTTCTTAAAACAACTAGCTGGTTTTTCCATTATGCCGAAGCAAATGGTAGGCTTAAAGCCTAAAATGTCATTGATGCGCTCAAGGAAGTTCTAATTTACTTTTTAGAAAAAAGAAACAGAAAAGAACCAACAGTAGTCGGTTCCGGCATCGACAGGAAGGCAAATGCAACCACAAAAAACAAAAGAAATAAAATTAAGAAATTTTCTTCGGTGACAGGATTTGCTTCCTGCTGGCTCCGCAGAAAACAAAGAGGAGGGACAGCTGGAAAGGCAGCAACACAGGTGCAACGGGATACTCCCAAAAGCTTTCTTATTGGACGCTGGGGAGTGTTCCTGCCTGGGCTCCGTCGGTATCGACGACACCCATATATGAAGACTACATTCCTGCTTATTCCTGGAGATTACTGAAACCTTAAAGCCATAGAGAACACAATAGCCCTTTTCTTATAATAAAGTTTTAAAAACCAATCCCTGTCAGAGGATAAAGAAAAAGCAACAAGTAGAAACCTTCATCTTATCAGTAGTTGGTGATTGAAGGAGCTCAGACAAATTCAAAAAGTTCATCTCCAAATTCACATCAACAAGCCCCGACTCTTTCTTTCCAGATGGTAAATAAAATGCTTTAGTAACAGGCGGTATCAAATCCAAAGAAACAGAAAGTGTCTCATGCAAATACTTTTTAAGAAGCTCCATTGGGGTCATACCCGGAACCATAGGAAAGTTCAATACACAAACATTTGCAGACCGGGCTGAATTCTCCAGCATTTCTATTTTTTTTTTAAATTGTTTATTTAAGCATTTTCCAAATACATAATCATACAGGGAAATGATAACAATACTGACATATTTGAAATCAGAATGAAATAGAAATTCCACAATGCCACATTAAGGAAGAGAAAAACTATATAATGCATATAAATGTTGAAGAAATTAAGAGTATCAAAACCCCATAATAGGGAGCCAAAAGAATTACGTCAATTCCCCCTCGAAATCTTCACCGGCCTCCCTCCCATCAAGAAAAAGTTGCAAAGCTTTCACATCAGTATAGACATATGTATGTCCCCCTAGACTAGAGTAACAATACAGCAGCAAGGGAACTTAAAAAAAAAGTAGCTCCCAATGCCACAACACGAGATTTCAAGGACAAAAACTGCTTGCACCGTGACTGAGTACTTCGGCAGACATCAGGAAAGCACAGTTACTTACCTGTAACAGGTGATCTCTGGGAACAGCAGGAATTAGTCCTCACATATGGGTACGTCGGAACCGACGGAGCCTGCGCGGGAAAGCTCCCCAGCTTCCCAGAAGGAAGCTTTTGGGGCCTCCCACTGCACATGCGCGCTGCCTTCCCGCCTTCCTGACCAGCTCTCCTCAGTTCGAGTTTATAGCTGAGACAATAGAGAGAGGAAAGGAAGAGAGATAGAAGATACAACTCCTAGGGGAGGTGGGTTGGTTATGAGGACTAATTCCTGCTGTTCCCAGAGATCACCTGTTACAGGTAAGTAACTGTGCTATCTCCAGGAACAAGCAGGAATAAGTCCTCACATATGGGGACTCCCTAGCTGAGATGCCTGGGAGATCCCCTTCCAAGGGTTCGCCATCTTCGTATGGATCTCAGGCATCCATCCTGGGAAGGTGGGCAGGAGTTGTTCAAGTATGGAACAGGTGTTTGAGGACAGCCTGACCAAACAAGGCATCCCGGCGGGAGTCCTTGTCCAAACAGTAATGGGCTGTGAAGGTATGAACCGAGGCCCAGGTGGCGGCTCGACAGATCTGATCTATGGATACAGAGTGAAGATGAGCCATAGAGGTGGCCATGGCTCTCACATTGTGAGCTGTGACATGGCCTTCCAGAGAAATGCTTTTACTCTGGTAAGCAAAGGAAATACACTGAGCAATCCAATTGGAAAGTGTACGTTTGGAGACTGGAAGTCCCAAATGAGAAGGATCAAAAGCCACAAAAAGTTGGGAAGACTTTCGATGTGGCTGAGTCCTGTTTAGGTAAAAGGCAAGAGCTCTTTTACAATCTAGAGTATGAAGGTTCCTCTCTGCACTGGATGCATGAGGAGCCGGGAAAAAGACAGGTAGATATACCTCTTGATTAAGATGAAAAGGCGAGACCACTTTAGGCATAAAGTGGGGATTCGTCCTAAGGACCACCTTATCATGATGAAACCTAGTATAAGGTGGATGAGCCACTAAGGCCTGTAGTTCACTGATGCGGCGAGCCGAAGTGACTGCAATAAGGAAAAGGACCTTCCAGGAAAGAAATTTCAAAGAGGTAGAAACCAACGGTTCCAAAGGTGGCTTCATAAGCTGACCTAGAACTAGGTTCAAATCCCATGCTACCGGAGGAGGTCGGATGGGAGGCTTAGTTAGAGTCAGGCCTCTCATGAACCTTGTAATAAGAGGATGAGAGGAGACAGGTTGTCCATTTAGAGGTTTTAAGGATGCTGCAATAGCGCTCAAATGGACTCTTACTGAATTCGTCTTAAGGCCTGCATTAGAAAGATGCAGGAGATAGTCTAGTAGAGAATTCAAAGGAAGTGCTAGAGGGTCAAGACCCTGTTGAGCACATCAAATGGAAAAGCATTTCCATTTGAAAGCATAGGAACGCCTCGTGGAGGGTTTCCTAGAGGCATGAAGGATATCTTTCACTGGTTGAGAAAGATTGAAGTCATGAAGGCTTAGGCAGAGGGTTGCTACTAAGATGATTAGTAGTCTTCATTATAAAGCATATGAGGACAGACTTAAGGATCTTAATATGTACACCTTAGAGGAAAGGCGGGATAGAGGTGATATGATTGAGATGTTTAAATACCTCCGTGGCATAAATGTTCAGGGAGAGAGCCTCTTTCAATTGAAAGCAAGTTCTGCGACGAGGGGACATGGGATGAGGGTGAAGGGAGATAGATTCAGGAGTGATATGCGGAAATATTTCTTTACGGAAAGAGTAGTGGATCCGTGGAATAGTCTCCCAGTGGAGGTGGTAGAGATGAGGACAGTAACTGAATTCAAAAAAGCATGGGACCAACACAGAGGATCTCTAAAGGTAAAAAGTGGACTGTTGTAGTTGTTGTTATGGAAGGACAGACTAGATGGGCCTTGTGGTCTTTTTCTGTCATCATGTTTCTATGTTTCTAACCAAGCTCTGAGGTGTAGGGACTTGGGGTTTGGGTGCCACAAAGTCCCCTCCTCCTGGGACAGAAGGTCTGGCGCAGCTCCCAGGTCCAGAGAGGGCACCTGGGAGAGATGCAGAAGTAGAGGGAACCACACTTGGCGTGGCCAGCGTGGAGCTATGAGGATCATCGACCCGTGATCCCTCTGGAGTTTGAACAGAGTCTTGGGAATCAAAGGAATGGGTGGAAAGGCATATAGGAATTCCTGACCCCAATGCAGGAGAAAGGCGTCGCTGGCCTGAGCTCCCTGACACGGAGTCCTGGAACAGAACAGGGGAAGTTTGGCATTCCACGGACTTGCAAAGAGGTCTATGTCCGGGGTTCCCCATTCCTGAAAGATTTTGCGTATCTGGTCCAGATGTAGGGACCATTCGTGTGGAAGCAGAACTCGACTGAGTCTGTCTGCCCGAGAGTTTTGAACCCCTGGAAGATACACTGCCAGAAGATGAATTTGATGCTCTCTGGCGAAGGCCCATAATCTGAGAGCTTCGTTGCAAAGCGACAGAGAGCCTGTCCCTCCTTGTTTGTTTACGTAGAACATGGCCACCTGATTGTCTGTATGAACTAGGACGGTCAGGTTGACAAGGAGGGTATGGAAGACTTTGAGGGCAAGGAAGATTGCTCGCAGTTCCAGGAGGTTGATGTGAAGGGTGGTCTCCTGTGGAGACCAAGTACCCTGAGTGGAGAGGTGTTGAAGATGGGCTCCCCACCCTGTTTGGGAGGCATCTGTTGTGAGGGTTGCTTGGGGCAACAAAGGTTGGAAGGGGGCCCCCAACGACAGATTCTTGGTGGATATCCACCATTGGAGGGACCAAAACAGACGTTTTGAGGTGAGTATTTGGTCGGAGAGCGCTCCTGATGCTTGAGTCCACTGGGTGGCCAAGGTCCATTGAGCTGCTCTCGTATGAAGACGAGCGTAGGGCACCACGTGTACCGTGGAGGCCATGTGGCCCAGAAGTCGCAGCATTTCCCTGGCTGTCAAGTGAGTGCTGGACTGAGCTTGGGAGGCCAAGCACCCCAGACGTTGGCCCCGCACCTGAGGAAGGTAGGCCCTTGCAGTGGTGGTGTCCAACTGGGCCCCTATGAATTCCAGAGACTGAGTAGGGATGAGTTGAGACTTGGGAAGGTTTACCACCAGTCCCAGATACTGCAGAATCTGCCTCGTGCGGTCCAGGGAAATCTGGGCCTCTGAGTGAGATGGAGCTCGGATGAGCCAGTCATCCAGATATGGGAATACAAAAATTCCCAGACCTCTTAGAAATGCGGCTACAACTGCCATGCATTTGGTGAACACTCTTGGAGCAGAGGCTAGACCGAAGGGAAGTACTCTGTACTGGAAATGTTTTCCCTGGAACAGAAATCGTAGATATTTTCTGTGGGATGGGTGGATGAGTATATGTGTGTACGCATCCTTGAGATCTAGAGAACAAAGCCAATCCTGACTCTGAAGGTATGGAAGGAGAATGCCCAGAGAAAGCATTTTGAATTTCTCCTTGTATAGAAATTTGTTCAATTCTCTCAGATCTAGGATAGGTCTGAATCCCCCTGTCTTCTTTGGTATGAGAAAATAAGGGGAGTAGAAACCTGTCCCTTGTTGAAGAGGAACCTCTTCTATTGCCCTTTGGGCAAGGAGGGAAGAGACTTCCTGACCCAACAGGGCCAGGAGAGATGGGGGAGAATTGAAGTGCCTCACCATGGTATGTGGAGGAAGGTTGGAAAAATGAAGTTTGTAGCCCTCTCTGATGATAGAGAGGGTCCAGTGCTCTGATGTAATTTGCTCCCATCTGGGAGCAAAGTGAGCTAACCTTCCGGGAATGGTGAGGGGCTCTGGTTGTTCTAGAGCCAGAAAGGTTAAGTTCTCTAGGGGCAAGTCAAAACCCCTGAGGGGGTTGAGCCTGCTGAGGAGTGGCAGACGCTGCAGGCTTTGACCTTGCCTGTTTAGGTTGCTGACGCTTAGCAGCAAAGCGAGGCTGAGAAGATTGTTGGCCAGTATTTGTGGAAAATCTGGCCTTCTTGTAGTAAGGCCTTTTGAAAGACTTTTTCTTGGCAGGAGTAGAGGTAGACTTAGAAAGTCTATCTAAGGTAGCATTTTCTGCGTCCATTTGAGTGGCTTTAATTTGCCAGTCTTTACCAAATAAGTTCTCACCTGTACAGGGCAGATTCCGTAAGCCATCCAGGACCCAGGGTTCTAGGTCAGAGGCCTGGAGCCAAGCAAGTCGTCGGGCTGCAATAGCAATGCCCGAAGCTCTACCGGCACCCTCAAAGGAATCAAAGGCTGCTCTGTTGGAGAACTTAGAAACATCTAGAAGCTGTTTCACCAGAGAAATGAACTCCTCCTTTCTATCCTCAGGGATAAAGGGGGCAAAATGCCGTACCTTTAGGGCAAGTTCCCTTAGAAACATGCCCATATAGAGACTGTATGAATTAATCCTGGCTATAAGCATACTAGCCTGGAAGATTTTCCTACCAAAAGAGTCTAGGGTCTTACATTCTCGCCCTGGAGGGGTAGAAGAGTGCCTTTTGGTACTCTTAATCTTTTTCAGCGCAGACTTCACCACAATGGAATGGTGAGGCAGCGGAGTTTTTTTGAAAACCAGGAGAAGGAGGGACCCGGTACATGGTGTCCAACCTACGGGAATGAGGAGACAACGTTAGAGGAGCCTCCCATAAGTCCATCAAGTGTTCTTGAAGGATTTCATGGATAGGCAGGGTGACTGCCTCTTTAGGAACCTTAGGGTATCCTAAAATATCCAATTTCTTTGATCTAGGTTCTTTTTCAGAGGATGTAGTAATGGAAAGTCCTTTAGCTACTTCTATAATGAAGTCTTGAAAGGACAAATCCTCTGGTGGAGACATTCTCCTCTTTGGGGAAGAAGGCTCTTCAGAAAGAACAAGAGACAGCTCATCAGAGTCAGAGGAGTCAAAATCCTCAGAAGAATCAGAGTATCCTCTATTTGCTTCCAACGCACGATACGCATACCGCTCGGTATCGACATCAGGTGTACCGGGTATGGTATCGGTATCGGGCGAAAACCCGGATCCAGCATGCGGAACCGATCTGCGTTTGGAAGACGATGGTCTCGGTTCCGGTATGGGGGACGGTACCGGAACCGGACCCGGAACCGCTGGATGCGGTACCGAGGGCGTCGCAGCTTTAATAAAAGCCAGAATGGCCTGCTGCATGGTCTGAACAGTATTGTCCATAGACGCCACTGCTGCCTGGATGTCGGTACCGGCATGTGCCGGTACCCCAGAGCAGTCTAACAGGTGATCGGTCGAGGCCGTGCCATCGATATCAACCTGTAACCCCATAGATGGAGCTTTGGAAGCCAGAGCTTCCCGCCGGGGTTGTTTGGCTGGGGCAGGGTCCTCCGACTCAAGATTGAGGGCCTCTCGATACTTTGAAGGAGATTTGCCTTTCGAGGACCTGCCCGAAGGAGGTTTGGTTACCTGAGATCCATCCGGAGAGGAAGACCTGGATGACTGTGATGCTGGATTATCTGAAGCAAACAGTACATGGAATTTGTTGGCCCGGTTCTGCAAACCACGTTTAGACATCTGGGAGCAGGACGGGCAGTCCGGAATGGAGTGGTCAGGACCCAAACATTTAAGACACCAGTCATGGGTGTCTGTAACAGAAATAACAGCACTACACTTGGTACACTTTTTGAAACCAGGGGCTGGTTTCTCCATGAGGAGAATTTGGGTAGGCCTGAGGCCTAACCGAAGTCACCAAGTTGTGCTAAAATAAAAGTTTTGTTTTGTTTTTTTTGAAAGAAAAGAAAAGAGAGACCGGCGGTACCGGTTTCGGTATGGGGAAGGCAGGTACGCGGTCTAAAGAAACAAACTAAAATAAGAATTTCTTCAGCGGTGACAGGAACACGACCTGCTGGCTCCGCGGAAAAAGAGAAACTGAGGAGAGCTGGTCAGGAAGGCGGGAAGGCAGCGCGCATGTGCAGTGGGAGGCCCCAAAAGCTTCCTTCTGGGAAGCTGGGGAGCTTTCCCGAGCAGGCTCCGTCGGTTCCGACGTACCCATATGTGAGGACTTATTCCTGCTTGTTCCTGGAGATAAACCTGGAGTTTGAATCCGCAAAAAGAAAGCTCTCAGAACTCGCAATTTAGCGGATTCAGACCCAAACCTTACCACCATGGTATTACGCTTAGAAATAACATCTAAAGTATCCTCCAGAAAGGCAGTTAAATTCTGATCCACAAAACAAACGGAGGGGGCCGAAGCTCCCTCAGTTTGTTTAGTAGGAGCAGAAGCCGCCGAAAGATAGTACATATGAACAACTTGCAAATCCCCTATTAAATGTAATACTTCAGAAGCATATTTCCCCAGTAAAATTTCAGGAGATAACAGATGTGTACAAGGGAAATTTAAGAAACGTAAATTACAGGCTCGTGACTGATTTTCCAGTATTTCCAGCCTCTGAGAAACTGAAAAAACATCTTTAGCTAAGGCAACATCAAAATCAGTACTGGACTGCAACTGAAGATCAGGCCGAGCGACTGACTTTAAACAGTTATCAATTTGTTTATCAACATTTTGTAATTTACCCACCACCTCCTGGGAAAATGTACACAAAGACGACACAGTAGAAGTTAAATGATTATCTATCTTCTGAATAGCTGTCCAAATATCCTTGAGAGTCACTTCCCCGGAAGGGGAGGGAAACGTTCCAATATCTGCAGCTACCAAAAACACTGGCTGCAAAGCAGGAGTTGTACTCACAGGAGAAGTAATAGGAGTAGATGAGAGTGAAGGCACAGGAAGAGGAGGAGGAGACCGGAGTACAGGGCTTAGCGAAGCCCCATCCGGAGTTTGAACTTCAGGCAGCAGAGAGGTCACATGTTTATCCATAGGTCCCGTCACTTTCCCACTCTCAACACCCTCTCCAGATTTTGCACCAACCTTCGCCTTACGTTTGCCCATGGATTCCAAACTGATCTCACCATACATGTGAATACCTCGGTGCACCGAAGGGGCACCAAAGGGGCGTGTCTGCCCCCTTGAGCCACGCCCCTTAGGCCATGCCACGCGGGCCGCGACATGCGGCCGCATGGAACCCTCTGGGCTTTATTGGGCTGGGAAGGGTCCTCTGAGTCAGGGCACGCCCTCCTCCTGCCTGCACGCTGACACTCCAAGCCTCCACGGGGTCCTGCTGCGCTGAACCGCAGAAATGGAATCGCGGCAAATCCCTCACACACAGTGCTCTCTCCAACAATTACCAGGTACCTCCGGGCTTCACTGGGCAGGGAAGGGTCCTCTGAGTCAGGGCACGCCCTCCTCCTGCCTGCACGCTGACACTCCAAGCCTCCACGGGGCACTGCTGCGCTGAACCGCAGAGATGGAATCGTGGCACCTCCCTCACACACAGTGCTCTCTCCAACAATTACCAGGTACCTCCGGGCTTTATTGGGCAGGGAAGGGTCCTCTGAGTCAGGGCACGCCCTCCTCCTGCCTGCACGCTGACACTCCAAGCCTCCACGGGGTCCTGCTGCGCTGAACCGCAGAGATGGAATCGCGGCAGCTCCCTCACACAGAGTGCTCTCTCCCCAGCATTTCTATTTTTGCTCGAAGGGCAATATAGCGTAGTTACTCACCTGTAACAGGTGATCTCCGGAAACAGCAGGAATTTAGTCTTCACATATGAGTATCGTCGGCACCGACAGAGCCTGCGTGGGAACGCTTTTGGGAGCATCCCTCAGCACATGTGCGCTGCCTTCAAGCCTTTCCAACTGTCCCTCTTCAGTTAAGTTTGTAGCTGAGTGAAAGGATAGAGGGAGAGAGGAAAGAGACAAAGAGATAGAGAGACATCTCCTAGGGGAGGTGGGGTGGGTTGTGAAGACTACATTTCTGCTGTTCCCGGAGATCACCTGTTACAGGTGAGTAACTACGCTATCTCCAGGAACAAGCAGGAATGTAGTCTTCACATATGGGGACTCCCTAGCTGAAGATGCCAGGGAGATAGCCCCAGGAAGGTGCCACCCTAGAAAGGTGGGAATCCTTCCACCCATGGATCTCTGGCATTCCACCAGGGTTGGTAGGTAGGAGTTGAATTAGGTCTGAAAGAGATTTTGAAGAACAGCTTGGCCAAAGAAGGCATCCCAACGGGAGGCTTTATCCAGGCAGTAGTGGGCTATGAAGGTGTGTACCGAAGCCCAGGTGGCTGCTCGACAAATGTCATCGATAGACACAGAGTGGAGATTAGCCATGGAATTTGAAAATGGCTCTCACGTTATGAGCTGTGACATGGCCTTGAAGAGGAAGACCCTTACTCTCATAAGCAAAGGATATGCATTGGGCAATCCATTTAGATAAAGTTCTTTAGGAGACTGGAAGTCCCAAATGACTAGGGTCAAAAGCTATAAAAAGTTGCGAGGACTTTCTATGTTGCTGTGTTCTCTGTAGGTAAAAGGTTAAGGCTCTTTTACAATCCAAAGAATGAAGGTTTCTTTCTGCATTAGAGGCGTGAGGCCTCGGAAAGAATACAGGAAGATAAATTGATTGATTTAAATGAAAAGGCGAAACCACCTTTGGCATAAAGTGTGGATGAGTTCTAAGAACAACCTTATGATGAAATCTAGTATAAGGAGGATCAGCCACTAAAGCTTGTAGTTCACTAATGCGACGTGCAGAGGTGATTGCAATTAGGAAGATGACCTTCCAGGTCAAAAACTTAAGGGTTGTAGTAGCTAAAGGCTCAAAAGGCGGCTTCATGAGCTGCCCGAGAACTAGATTTAGATCCCATGCCACCGGTGGTGGCTTAATGGGAGGTTTGGTTAATAGAAGACCTCTCATAAATCTGGATATGAGTGGATGAGAGGAAATTGGTTGTCCATTCAGAGGCTTATAAGAAGCTGCAATTGCACTAAGATGGACTCTTACCGAATTGGTCTTTAGACCAGAATTCGATAAGTGAAGGAGATACTCTAGTATCAATTCTAAAGGTATGACAAGGGGGTTTAATCCCTTCTTGGAGCACCATATAGTAAAACGTTTCCACTTGAAGGCATAAGATCTTCTTGTGGAAAGTTTTCTAGAAGCCTGAAGGATATCCTTTACCTGTTGGGACAGGTTAAAATCCTGGAG
This sequence comes from Ichthyophis bannanicus, assembly GCA_033557465.1. NCBI lineage: Eukaryota > Metazoa > Chordata > Amphibia > Gymnophiona > Ichthyophiidae > Ichthyophis > Ichthyophis bannanicus. The sequence goes on from CM066039.1 coordinate 232,562,540, forward strand.
GTCTAAGCCTTCAGCAACCAAGCCCTGAGATGCAGGGACTGGGGATTCAGTTGCCATAGCATCCCGTCCTCTTGGGAAAGGAGATCTGGAGTATTCCCTAACTCCAGAGGTGCCGCTTGAGAGAGAGATGTAGAAGCAGGGGATACCATGCTTGGCGTGGCCATCGTGGCGCTATGAGAATCATGCAACCCCTGTCTCTCTGAAGCTTGAAGAGTGTTTTGGGAATGGGTGAGAAGGCATAAAGGAAGTCCTGACCCCAGTGAAGCAGGAAGACATCCCTTGCCTGACAATTGTGAGCCGGAATCCTGGAACAGAACCGGGGAAATTTGGCATTCAGTGGACTTGCAAAGAGGCCTATGTCTGGAGTGCCCCAGAGATGAAATATCTTTGCCACCTGGTCTAGGTGGAGGGACCACTCGTGAGGCAGCAGTACTCGACTGAGTTTGTCTGCCCAAAGGTTTTCAATGCCTGGAAGATATACCACTAGAAGGTGAATTTGATACTCTCTGGCGAGGGCCCACAGTCGTAAAGCTTCGTTGCATAATGACAGAGAGCCAGTCCCACCCTGCTTCTTCACATAGAACATGGCTACTTGATTGTCCGTCTGGACTAGGACTGTCTTGTAGCTGAGCTGGGCGTGGAATACTCGAAGAGCTAAATAGATTGCTCTTAATTCCAGGAGGTTTATGTGTAGACCAGCCTCCTGTGGAGTCCAGGTGCCCTGGGTAGAGAGATGATTCAGGTGTGCTCCCCAACCCACCTGTGATGCATCTGTTGTTAGGGTGGCCTGAAAGAGGGGTTGATGAAAAGGAGACCCCACCATCAGATTTTCTAATGATTGCCACCATTGGAGAGAGAAAATTAGTTGTTGAGAGTTTAATATTCTGTCTGATAAATGACCTGTGGCCTGTGCCCACTGTGTGGATAGGGTCCACTGAGCTGCTCGCATGTGGAGTCAAGCATATGGGACTACATGAACTGTGGATGCCATATGTCCCAGCAACTGTAGTAGCTCCCGAGCAGTTAGGGAGGATTTCCCCGCTGCTTGAGAAGCTAGTTGCATTATGTGAAGACACCGGGCCTGTGGAAAGAAAGCCTTTGTCTGTCTGGTATCTAGACAGGCCCCTATGAATTCCAGGCATTGGGAAGGAACAAGTTGGGATTTTGGGAAGTTTATTACCAACCCCAAGTATTGGAGGATTCGCACTGTGCGAGACAGTGCAGTGCCGGCCTCTGCAACTGTAGGGGCTCAAATGAGCCAGTCGTCTAAGTAAGGGAAGATAAGAACATAAGAACATAAGATATGCCATACTGGGTCAGACCAAGGTCCATCAAGCCCAGTATTCTGTTTCCAACAGTGGCCAATCTAGGTCATACGTACCTAGCAGTTTCCCCAAGGGACACAGGTTCCACAATGCTTGTATTGGTTCAAGCATTGATATCCTGGGTCCCTTCTTAATAATGGTTTATGGACCTTTCCTCCAGGAACTTGTCCAAACCTTTTTTAAACCCAGCTACACTAACAGCCTTTACTACATCCTCCGGTAACAAATTCCAGAGTTTGATTACACGTTGAGTGAAAAAATATTTTCTTTTATTAGTCTTAAATAGTTTACCCTGTAGCTTCATTGCATGTCCCCTAGTCTTTCTATATTCTGATAAGGTAAACAATCGATCTACGTTTACCCGTTCCACTCCGTTCATTAATTTATAGACTTCTATCATATCTCCCCTTAGCCGTCTCTTTTCCAGGTTAAAGAGCCCCAACCTTTTTAGCCTTTCTTCATAGGAGTAGCCTTCCATCCCCTTTACCATTTTGGTGGCTCTTCTCTGAACCTTTTCTAAAATTGCTATATCCTTTTTAAGATATGGCGACCAGAATTGCACACAATATTCAAGGTGTGGTCTCACCATGGAACGATATAGAGGCATTATAATATCTTTTGTTTTATTTTCCATTCCTTTCCTTATCATACCTAGCATTCTATTTGCTCTCTTGGCCGCCGCTGCACACTGGGCCGAGGGTTTTAACATGGTATCCACAAGGACGCCTAAATCTTTTTCTTGGGTGGTGGTTCCTAATGTGGAACCTTGCATCGTGTAACCATAGTTTGGGTTGTTCTTCCCTAGGTGCATAACCTTGCACTTCTCCACATTAAATTTCATCTGCCATTTTGATGCCCAGTCTTCCAATTTATCAAGATCCTCTTGCAATTTTCCACAATCCTCCTGGGTTTTAACAACTTTAAATAGTTTTGTGTCATCAGCAAATTTGATAACCTCACTCGTTATTCCACTTTCCAGGTCATTTATGAATATGTCAAAAAGCAGCGGACCCAGCACAGATCCCTGGGGTACACCACTATTCACCTTTCTCCATTGGGAAAATTGGCCATTTAGCCCTACCCTCTGCTTTCTATCTTTTAACCAGTTCCTGATCCATAGTAGTACACTGCCTCCTATCCCATGACTCTTTAGTTTTGCCAAAAGTCTCTCATGAGGGACCTTGTCAAAGGCTTTCTGAAAGTCCAGATACACAATATCAACCGACTCACCTTTGTCCACCTGTTTATTCACTCCTTCAAAAAAACATAACAGATTAGTAAGACAAGATCTTCCTTGTCTAAAGCCATGTTGGCTGTCTCCCATTAGGTCATGACTATCTATATGCTGAGTAATTTTATTCTTTATGATGGTTTCTACCATTTTTCCCAGTACTGATGTCAGGCTCACCGGTCTGTAGTTTCCCGGATCACCCCTCGAACCCTTTTTAAAAATTGGTGTTACATTGGCGATCCTCCAATCCTCAGGTATTAGAGATGATTTTAATGATAGTTCACAGATTACTGATAGCAGGTCTGCAATCTCAAATTTCAGTTCTTTCAACACCCTTGGATGTATACCATCCGGCCCAGGTGATTTGCTACTCTTCAGTTTATCTAATAGTTGTAGGACATCTTCCCGATGTATCGATATTTCCTTCAATTCTTCCACACCTTTAAATACCACTTCAGTCGTGGGTAACATCCCCACATCTTCCTCAGTAAAGACCGAAGCAAAGAATTCATTCAGTCTCTCTCCGCTATCGCCTTGTCGCCTCTTAGTGCTCCTTTAACCCCTTTATCATCTAATGGACCAACTGACTCTCTCACGGGTTTTTTGCTACGAATGTACTTGAAAAGGTCTTTATTTCGCGTTTTTGCTTCCGCAGCAAGCTTCTTCTCAAATTCTCTCTTTGCCTGCCTTATCAATGCCTTGCATTTGACTTGCCAGTGCTTGTGCTGTTTCCAGGTTTCATCATTTGGCTCTTTTTTCCATTTCTTGAAAGATGCTTTTTTGGCAACAGCCTCTCTGACCTCAGCTTTAAACCATGCTGGCAATTTTTTGGACTTCCTTCCACTTTTCTTAAAGCGTGGAATACAGCTGGTCTGGGCTTCCAAGATAGTATTTTTCAACAACACCTAAGCTTGATGTACGTCTTTAACCTTTGCAACTGCTCCTTTTAGTTTTTTCTTAACTGTTTTTCCTCATTCTATCATAGTCTCCCTTTCGAAAGTTAAAGGGTAGTACTGTGGATTTCCTTACTATCCCTCCTCCACTAATTAAATCAAAGGCGATCATGCTATGATCACTATTGCCAAGTGGCCCCAACACCCTTATCTCTTGCACTACATCTGGTGTTCCACTAAGGACTAGGTCTAATATTGCTTCCCCTCTGGTCGGTTCATGAACCAGCTGCTCCAAGAAGCAGTCATTTATTTCATCTAGGAACTTTATCTCCCTAGCATGTCCTGTTGTGACACTGACCCAGTCGATGCCGGGGTAATTGAAATCACCCATTATTATTACTGCACTGTAACTTTTGCTAGCTTCCTTGATTTCTTTGAGCATTTCATCATCCATTTGTTCATTCTGGCCAGGCGGACGATAGTACACCCCCACTGCCATCGCCTTCCCCTTTTTACATGGAATTTCAATCCATAGAGATTCTACAGCAAATTTTGTTTCTTGCAAAACTTTAATCCTTTCTGACTCAATGCCCTCTCTAACATAGAGCGCAACCCCTCCACCAATTTGATCAGCTCTATCATTTCGATATAGTTTGTACCCAGGTATCACAGTGTCCCACTGGTTGTCCTCCTTCCACCATGTCTCTGATATTCCAATCATATCTAACCTCTCGTTTAGTGCTATATATTCTAACTCTCCCATCTTGTTTTGTAGACTTCTAGCATTTGCATACAAGCATTTTAGAGACTGTATTTTATTCATATTAATTTGGCTATTGGTAGACATGGGTAATTTGGGATCTTTAAGTTCTGTCTGCTCCATACTCGAGGGCATTTGGGCTACTTTACTCTTTTTTGGAACCTCTCTGCTTTTTGTAGTATCCTTCAAGGATACATTCTTCTTCCGAACCATGCGCTCTTGGGCGACTGTCGGCTTTCCCCTATTATCTAGTTTAAAAGCTGCTCTATCTCCTTTTTAAAGGTTAATGCCAGCAGCCTGGTTCCATCCCGGTTAAGGTGAAGCCCATCCCTTCGGAAGAGCCCCTCCTTTCCCCAGAATGTTCCCCAGTTCCTAACAAATCCGAACCCCTCATCTCTGCACCATTGTCTCATCCACGCATTGAGACTCCGGAGCTCTGCCTGCCTATTGGGTCCTGCGCGTGGAACGGGAAGCATTTCGGAGAACGCTACCCTGGAAGTTCTGGATTTCAACTTCCTACCTAAAAGCCTAAATTTAGCTTCCAGAACCTCCCTACCACATTTTCCTATGTCATTGGTACCAACATGTACCAAGACAGCAGACTCCTCCCCAGCACTATCTAAGACCTTATCTAGGTGGCGTGTGAGGTCCGCTACCTTCGCACCAGATGAATATCCCCCCAGGGTTCGCAGACATGCAGCTACTACTGCCATGCATTTCGTGAATACCCTTGGTGCTGAAGCCAGACCAAAGGGAAGAACCCTATACTGGAAATGTTTTCCCCTGAAAAGGAATCGTAAGATTTTCCTGTGATCTGGATGGATCAGAATGTGAGTGTATGCATCCTTTAAGTCTAGAGAGCACAGCCAATCCTGACTTTGAAGGTATGACAGAAAAGTTCCTAGAAAAATCATTTTGAACTTCTCTCGAAACAGGTATTTGGTCAATTCTCTGAGGTCTAAAATGGGTCTGTGTCCTCATGTTTTCTTTGGGATAAGAAAAAAGGGGGAGTAGAACCCTGCACCCCATTGAAGAAGGGGTACCTCCTCTATTGCCCTTTGGGCAAGAAGGGTTCAGACCTCGTGATCTAGCAGATCGTCTGCGGAGGTTTGAGAATTGAATTGCTTTAGAATCGTAGGAGGGGGCATGCTGTGAAAATGAAGCTTGTACCCCTCTCCTACAATGGACAAAGTCCAATCTTCTGCTGTTATCTGATGCCATCTGTTGGCAAAGTGGCATAACCTGCCTGGGATACTGGGGGGCTGGGGACCCCTCAGAGGCAAGAAGGCTAAGCTCTCTAGGAATGAGTCAAAGCCCTTGAGGGGGCTGAACCTGCGGAGCTGGTTGGGCTCTCGGGCCTTTTGGCTTCCTTTGCTGTGTAGTTTGTCCCTTTTGGGCAACCTAACCCTGAGTCTGACTCTGCTGGGTATAGGAAGGATAAAATTTCCTCTTTTTGCTGAAAGAGGGTTTTTTTATAAGACTTCTTCTTGGCTGGCGTGGCTGTAGATTTAGACAATCTATCTAGAGTAGTAGTGTCAGCATCCAACTCGTTAGCCTTTTCCTGCCAGTTCTTGCCAAAGAGATTCTCTCCCGTGCAAGGAATGTTGCCTAACTTGTCCTGTACCCAAGTCTCCAAGTCTGATGCGTGAAGCCAGGCAATCCGTTGTGCGCCAATGGCAATAGCAGAGGTTCTGCTGATGCATTCAAAGCAGTCAAAGGTTGCACGATTGACGAACTTGAAAACATCTTGAGCATGCTTAACTAGAGCAAGAAAGTCTTTTCTCTTGTCATCTGGGAGAAATGGGCTCATAAGCTCCACGTCTCCTGCAACTTCCTTGAGGAACATTCCCATATATAGCATATATGAACTGATCCTAGCTGAAAGCATGGAAGCCTGAAAAGTTTGGCACCCAAAAGCTTCTAGAGTCCTGCATTCACGACCTGGGGGATTGGATGCATGCCTCTTTGCACTTTTCATCCTACGCATGGCTGACTCCACCACCATTGAATGGTGTGGCAGCTGAGTCTTTTGAAATCCAGGACATGGCGGAACTCGATACATAGTATCAAGTCTCCTAGAATGAGGAGATGTAGTCAGAGGAGTCTCCCACATTCTGAGCATCAAGGTATGCAGAATTTCATGGATGGGCAGAGTGGCTGCCTCCTCTGGAGCTTTAGGATATTGGAGAATTTCCAATTCCTTTGCTCTGGGTTCCTCTTCAGGAGCCACCGTGATTGAAAGGCCTTTGGCCATGTCACGAATAAAATCCTGAAAAGACATGTCCTCTGGAGGTGACATTCTGCGTTGGGGAGAAGAGGGATCTTCTGGGAGAAACCCTCTAGTACCAGCAGAATTGTCAGAGTCTTCGGAATTGGAGGATTCGAAGTATTCCTGACCATGATGCTCATGCAAAGCACGGTCCCGGTATCGATCGAAGTCGGTACCGAGTTGATCCGGTACCAACCTGTCCATTCCAGCCAAAGATGGGGCGGGAAGAATTCCCACCATGGCCGGTACCGGTGTCTGTACCGGTGTAGGTACCGTCATCGGTATCGATACCGGTGCCCGTTGGACCAACGGTACTGCAACTAAGAGAAGAGCTGCAATGCTGCATTCGACAGCGAGGAACCTCTGGTCTATTGACGCTGCCGATGCCTGGGTGTCAGTACCGGTGAAAACGGCCAGGACCCTTGAGCATGGCACAGGTAGTTCTTGCGAGGTCGAGGCCTCGAGAACATCCTGGAGCCCCATAGATGCTTTGGAAGCCGAAGCCTCCTGCCGGGGCTGCTTTGCCAGTGTGGTTCCCTCAAGGGCAATGCCAACGGCCTCTCGATGCTTAGCAGGAGAGCTACCCTTTGAGGACTTGCTTTAGTTACCTGAGATCCATGGGAGGAAGAGGAGGCCCTTGAAGATGTCGATGCAATGGATCTGGCATCCGAAGAAAAGAGGGTACCGAGCTTTGCAGCCCAGTTCTGTCTTCCTCTTTTAGTCATCCCCATACAGCAGAGACATTCAGATGGAGAATGTTCAGGCCCTAAACATTTAAGACACCAATCATGGGTGTCAGTGACGGAAATGGTAACGCCACACTTAGTACATTTTTTAAAACCACTAGTTGGTTTTTCCATGTTTTAGGAATAGGGGGCCTAGTGCCCAAAATGGCGCCTAGCACAAAAAAAAAAAAAAAAAGAAAAGTTTCTGAAGAGAAACAGTTCAAAGTATAAGTTGGTTTTTTTGGGGAGGGGGGGATTTAGAAAAGAAAAGAACCAGCGGAGGCAATCGCGACCACAAGAAAACAGTTTTAAAGACAGAATTTTCTGCGGTGACAGGTTATGGATCCTGCCGGCTTCGTGGAAAACAAAGAACTGAAGAGGGACAGTTGGAAAGGTGGGAAGGCAGCGCACCTGTGCTGAGGGATGCTCCCAAAAGCGTTCCTAATGGACGCTGGGGAGCGTTCCCGCGCAGGCTCCGTCGGTGCCGATGATACCCGTATGTGAAGACTACATTCCTGCTTGTTCCTGGAGATTATCTTTAACAAGAAACACTGACATATCAGAAACATGATTCAATCTCTGAACAGTGACTTACATTTTCCCTTTAGTTTCTTCAGTCAAGGTAACAACTTTTGCCACGCGCTCCTCCAAACAGGCTACCCTCGTAGAGGTCATAGTCAACTGTTGGTCCACAACCTGAGAGCTTGGTGATAGCATCCCAGATATCGTCCAGAGTCACAGATTTTGGACAACAAAAATGAAAGGAAAAAGAATAGGAGCTGAAGACGCTTCTTCAAACAGGACTCCCGACGATAATCCACTCAGGAGAGGAGCACACGCCTCCAAATCCCTTCCGGGAAGATTACCCGAACTCCCTCAGGTCAAACTTCCACTGAGCACCTCCGGCGCTCCCTGCCTCGGGGCCATAGACTTGCCACCTTCCGACGAGCTAACAGCACCAAACGCCGAAGGAGTTAACAGGAGAACCTGGAGGAAGAAGTGGGGACAATGCGTCGGGGGAGAGAGTAACATCAAGGCTAGAGGCCGCAGGATTGTCCTCCAACTGCACCCCTGTGCCTGTTCGAATCTCCCACTTCGCTGTCTTGTAGAGCTGTACAAACCAGTCCATAGGACCCAAAGGGGAAGGCAAAGGCTCAGCCGAGTAAGCTCTAGGCTTACCTTTCCGCTTAGGCATCGATGCAGCATGCTCAAACCTCGGCCACCATCTTAGTTGGGTCACACCCCACTTTAGCTCTTCTTAAGCAGATTTCAAATGAGCAGGAAACCCAAAAGGAGAAAGCTGCTGGGTTGCCAAAACAATAAAAACAAATGAAGGCTGAAGTTCATTACCATATCATCCTTTCACCACTGTTAATGAATTCTTGAATTTCCCAAGGCTTGCAGGGATGGTGCAAGGGTACTAGGCACTCCAGGCAATTTATCTTGGAATCCATTCTGGTCCCACTGCCCCTGACTTACCGGTCAATACCCCCTTGCAATACCCCATCACTCTTCTTCCTCCCATGAACATGACCAAACAAATGGTACCAAATGATGCAAGAGATCAACATCTGGGAGGGCTAGTAGCTGCACAATCATGCTTGTACTTGTAGTCCCAGCACTGAGGAGGAAGAAGAGCAGAGGGAGAGGCAGCACAGGCTTCCACCACCCAGTCTGATCAACTCAATTCCCTACTGGTTATGCTGCTCCACCCAGCCATCTTACTTGGTCAACCCCCCCCCCCCTCCCAAATAGTGCCCTGAGTTACTGCCTAGGCTGCTTGGTGGTAGGACCTGCCTTGAGCATTGGGTCCTTCAGAGTTATCTGTAATAAGGGGCTCTGAACCTATGGGTAAAAGTGAAATTCTGATAAGATGGGTAAGAGTGGGGATAATACTTGCTGGAGGATGTATGGTCAAGTTGCGATGTACCAATATGTAGTGGGAATGCTAGGAGGTTGGTTGATTTTGGCAAGATTGCATTAGAATTGTGGCAGATACTAATAGTAACTTGCATGGAGGAGTAGCCTAGTGGTTAGAGCAACTACCTGGTACCCAAGAGATTGGGGTTCGTTTCCCACTGGCACCCCTTGTGACCTTGGGCAAGTCACTTTACCCTCCACTGCCTTGAAAGAAAATGCCTGGCAATCTAATTCCGATCATATCTTCCCAAGAAAATCTGGGGGCTGCTGGGTTGCCAGGAGTCAGCACTGACTTGATGGCACTTTAAAAAAAAAATGATAATTACACTTACCTGGTAATTGTAGTTCCTTGAGTGACGACAGTTCAGTCCTCTACATCTGGGTTGTCAACCTCCTCCTGCAGCTGGAGACTGGCATATCAGAATTCTGACATCACTGGATATAGCCGGCTGCACACTCCCATCAGCCCCAGTGTGAACTATTAACAAAGCAGACTCAAAGGAGCAACAAATAAGTAATATAATGTAATGTAATGCAAAGAACCTATAACATGGTAACACCTGAACTTTTAACTTTACCACAGACTGTGCGAAAACTTTCTTACACTCCTCCCTGCTAAACACCTCCGAAGAGAGGAGTGAAAAGAACCTACCTGTGCTTCGTAATGTGGCGCTGCTGGCCAAACACACACCATGAAAGGAAAAAACACCTAGGGCGGGAAGGAGGACTGAACTGTCGTCACTCAAGGAACTACAATTAGCAGGTAAGTGTAATTATCATTTCCTTATCGTTCCTCCAGTTCAGTCCTCTACATCTGGGATGTACCATAGCAGTAATTAACGGGATGGGCCTTTCCAGCCGGCATGCAACACCGCCGACCCAAAACCTGCATCCCCCGCAGCTGCCACGTCAAGCCGATAATGCTTGCTGAATGTATGCAGCGACGACCAAGTAGCCGCTCTGCAAATGTCCCCTGGCGGTACTAAGCTGTGCTCCGCCCAGGAAGACGCCTGCTCTCTAGTAGAATGCGCACGCAACCCTGAAGGCACCTTCCGACCGTTCAGTAGATAGGCGGAAGCAATAGCCTCTCGAATCCATCGAGAAATGGAAGCCTTCGCCGCCGCCTCTCCCTTGCGAACTCCTCCGAACAAGACAAACAGCCGGTCAGACTTGCGAAAAGACTGAGAAGTCTTCAAATACTGCCGCAACGCTCGTTTTATATCCAAGTGCCGTAAACTGCGCTCCTGATCACCGTTGCGCAAAGAACCCAGAACTGGCAGAACAACTGTCTGACTCATGTGAAAGGGAGAGACTACCTTCGGTAAAAACGATGGCACCGGTCGCAACACCACCTTTTCCTTTGAAAACACCAGGAATGGCTCCCTACAAGACAACGCCTGGAGCTCCGACACACGTCTCGCTGAACAGATCGCCACTAGAAAGACCGTTTTCAAAGTCACATCCTTCACCGACGCCCTACACAACGGTTCAAAGGGCGGCTTGGACAAAGCTGTTAACACTAAATTAAGATCCCAAGGAGGAACCGTCACTCTACGCGACGGCCATAATCTGGAAATGGCTTTGAGAAAACGCAAAACGTCCACATGGGCTCTGAGTGCAACGCCCTGCACCTTCCCCCGATAACGAGAGAGAGCCGCCACCTGTACCCGCAGGGAACTAGCCGTCAAACCTTTTATCAAAACCATCCTGTAGGAAACTTAAGATCGAGGGAACTGACACCGTAGCTGCCCGAATCTGCTTCCTCGAACACCAATCCTCAAATATCTGCCAGATACGAACATACGCCAATGACGTAGACGGTTTCCGAACCCTAAGCATCATGGAAATGACCGCGGAAGAATAACATTTCCGCTTCAACCTGGCCCTTTCAATGGCCATACCGTAAGTGAGAATCGATCCACTTGCGGCATGAAGAGCGGTCCTTGTTGCAAAAGATCCGCTCTCACGGGCAACCGCCACAGGGCACGTCCACGAGCCAAACCAGATCCGCGTACCACGGTTGCCTCGGCCAGTCCGGAGCCACCAGAAGAACCTGTCCCAGATGAGCTCCGATTCTTTGTACCACTCTGTCGATCAGAGCCCACGGAGGGAAGACATACAGAAGACCTGAGGTCGGCCACCGCTGCACTAACGCATCTATTCCTTCCGACATCCTTTCCCTCCTTCTGCTGAAGAAACGGTTGGCTTTTGCTGACTGGAAGGTCGCCATGAGATCCATTACAGGGCTTCCCCAGCGCTCCGCAATCTGAGCAAACACGTCCGGATGCAGCTCCCACTCTCCCGCATCCACTCGAACCCTGCTTAGGAAGTCGGCTGTCACATTGTCCTTTCCTGCAATGTGCGCTGCCGAAATTGCTGTCAACCAACTCTCTACCCAAGCGAACAAGAGATCCACCTCCTCTTTCATGGCTGCACTTCCCGTGCCGCCCTGCCGATTGATGTAGGCTACTGCTGCTGAATTGTCGGACAGGACCCTGACCGCCCGACCCACCACGATGGTTTCGAACGTCTGCAGTGCCTGCCAAACCGCCCGAAGCTCCAGACGATTGATTGACCACGAACTCTCCAGGGGCGACCAAAACCCCTGCGCGAACCGGCCGTCGCAGTGGGCTCCCCAGCCCCCCAGGCTGGCATCCGTAAGCACTGGCAACCATTCCGGCTGTTCCAAGGCCATTCCTGCCGCCAGCGACGCCGGAAGAAGCCACCAGCGCAGCGACTGTCTGACCTGGAATGGGCATGGAAGCCGTTTGCTCAACGCATCCCTCTGATGCAACCACCTGCGAAGAAGAGATCTCTGTAGCGGGCACATATGTACTCTGGCCGAGGGCACCGCTTCGATCGTCGCCGCCATGGTCCCCAGCACCCTAAGGTAAAACCATGCCGACGGAGCCGGCTCCAGCCTGAATTTGCGAACCAGCATCCTGAGACCTTGTGCCCTGCGTTGCGGAAGAAACACCTGTCCACTCTTGGTGTCGAACCGCACACCCAGATATTCTAGGTTCTGGGAGGGCTCCAACCGACTCTTGCCCGGATTGACCACCCAACCGAGGTTCTGTAGAAAGTCCACCACTCTGCCCATCACCTGAACACTCTCCTCTTTGGATTTGGCCCTGATTAGCCAATCGTCGAGGTAGGGATGCACTAGGATTCCCTCCTTGCGCAATGCCGCCGCCGCCACCACCACCATTATCTTGGTGAAGGTGCGCGGCGCCGTTGCCAAACCGAAAGGCAACGCGCGGAACTGATAGTGCCCCCAAAGAAAGGCAAAGCGGAGGAACTTCTGATGAGACTCCCGAATGGGAATGTGTAAGTAGGCTTCCGTGAGGTCTAAAGACGTCAAATACTCCCCTTGCCGTACCGCCACAATGACGGACCGGAGAGTCTCCATACGAAAATGTGGAACGCGTAGACAACGATTTACGCCCTTCAGATCCAGAATAGGCCTTAACACTCCGCACTTCTTTGGCACTACGAAATATATGGAGTACCGACCCAAGCCGTACTCTGCTTCTGGCACCTTCACAACAGCCCCCAAAAGAAGAAGCCGCTGCAACGTACTTTGAATCGCGGAGGTTTTCATCTGCCCCCTGCAGGGAGACATGACAAAGGAATCCCGCACCGGCCGCGCTAATTCCAGCGCGTACCCTTGCCGAATGACCTCCAACACCCACTGATCGGATGTGATGCGAGTCCAAGCAGAAAGAAACTCTCGCAGCCTCCCGCCTATCGGAGGTCCTTCTGCCGGGACCCGCCACATTTCATTGCGGCTTGCGGACTGCTGCGGCAGAACCCGAGGAAAAACTATTTGCTCCCCGAAATCCCCGGAAGCCCTGACCGCGCGACGGAAAGCGACCCCTCTGCGAACTTCCAAACCGCGACGACTGAAATCTTCGGAAATCTGGAAACGAACCCCGGAAGTTCTGACCAGACTTCCCTTGTTTCGGCTTATCCTCCGGCAGCCTACCAGTCTTGGACTCCCCGAGGTCCTTTACCAATTTCTCCAGATCTTCTCCGAACAGCAACCTGCCCTTAAAAGGCAACTTGCCTAGACGGGCCTTGGACGAGCCATCAGCGGACCAATTCCGTAACCACACCGATCTACGAGCGGCCATCACCGAAGCTGTGCTATTCGCCAGCGCTCTAATGAGGTCGTAATGGACATCCGCTAGATATGCCGCTCCGGACTCCAGGCGGCCTAGCTTCGCCAGCTCTTCCTGGTCGAGGTGCGGGGAAAGACGAAGGCGTTGGACCCAGCGCAGACAGGCCCGAGCTACCCAAGCCCCACAGATGGAGGTCTGCAAAAAGAGCACGTCCGCATCGAACACCTGTTTCAGGAGACCGTCAATATTACGGTCTTGCACATCCTTCAAGGCCGCTCCGCCTTCCACCGGAATGGTGGTCTTCTTAGTCACCGCTGCCACCGCTGTGTCTATGCGAGGCGCGCGGAATCTCTCCTTATTGGCTAAGGGGTAAAGTCTATTCAGCGTGCGAATACCCCGAAGCCCCGATTCTGGCCGATTCCATTCCTCCTGGATCAGCTGGTCGACCACCCGGTGCACCGGGAAACCCACATGCGTTTGCCTCACCGCCTGAATCACTGGGTCTTCAACCTCTACCTCCGTGGATGATTGCGCTGTTAAATTCAAGATCTGCATGGACTCCGTAATGAGGACTGGCAGCTCCTCCCTACGGAAAACCCGTATGATCTTCGCCTGATCCTCTAGTTCTTGGATCTCCCCCTCTTCCAGATCCTCCAACCCTTCGTCACGCTCCCATTCGGAGTCCTCCCCGTCCGGCCAATCGCCGTCTGTGGAAAATACCGCTCGGACCCTCGGTTTCTTGGGTGCCGACGGACCACCGGTCCCACCGTCAGAGAACGGTTGCTGAGCCGGGCTAGCGAATGGCCAAGGAGCAGGCGACTTGCCTTGTCTCTGTAAACAAAAGGCTTGATGCATCATCAATATAAAGTCAGGACAAAAATTCCCCATACCTGTCGGCTCTGGGGTCGAGATAGCTCCGGAAGAGGCCGCTATCCCCTCTGGAACGTATCCCTGCCCAGCGAAGGGTACCGCTGACGGTTCTGCACCAGTCGACGTCTCCTGTGCCTCAGAGAGCTCTTTGCCCTCCATTTGAGCCTCCATTGCGGATGAGAGGGTGGCACAGCCGCGGCAGATGCCAGACTCCGCCACCGAGCCTCTCCGTGCATCGCAGACCACGCACTGCGGCCGGGAAGCCATCAAGATGCACGAGACACTGTCAGCTGTGAACTAAAATAATCCTCTGTCTTCTCTTTTTTTTTTTTTTTTAAACTGGACAAACGCACCCTGCAGCCCAGGCCCTAAGACTCTTCCCGAAATTCAAGGGAAGGGCAAGGGACCTGCGACGCCGGCGAGAAACTCCCCTCCTCCCACTAGAGAATTTCCCGCCCAACACAACGACGAAACTGAAACAAATTAAAAGCACTCAGGCTAACATGAAAAAAGGGGTAAAGGCAAAGGGTTCCGCTAAAAAGCAAATTAAAAGCAAATTAAACATGCCAATGCAATGCAAACAGCGCTCCCCTACACTCGTTTCCCTGAAGCGTGACAGCCACGCGTCCCCTGAAAATGGCTGCCGCCCGCTCCTCAGAGAAGGCAAAAGAGCGCTAAAACAGCTACTTAGCTGAACACTACCCTGCTGCGCTGCTCTGAAGAAGCACCGACAGCCTGACCCGGTGAAGTGCCTACCAGTCAGGACTGTCTGCTTGACCGCAATGTCTCCCAGCGATCCGAGGCTCTTAAAGACTTTAAGCCGCCGGCAGACAGAAAGCCGGGAAAACGGCTGAGCCGTGCAGTCAACCCCTCAGCGCAGCTGCAACTCCCTGTAGCAGCCGTGAATAGAGAAGGAGAAGGGATCGCAAACCGGAGACTCTCCCCCGGAAAGTCTGGGAGGAGAGATCAACCGGACTGATAAATCGCAGTCTTAAATGCAGGGAGCAGGCAATAAAGTTTTAAATATTTCCAGTCTGCCTCTTTTTTTTTTTTTTTAACGTTACCGTACCCAATTTAGATGCTTAGCCAAATAAATCAATTAAACCCCAATTCAACTAAACTAGCCTACAAAAGCTTTATCTGTTCCTCTAGTGAGCCTCCAACCAGGCTCACGCCGTCCTCCTGCTGCACGGAGACTGGTCACACTGGGGCTGATGGGAGTGTGCAGCCGGCTATATCCAGTGATGTCAGAATTCTGATATGCCAGTCTCCAGCTGCAGGAGGAGGTTGACAACCCAGATGTAGAGGACTGAACTGGAGGAACGATAAGGAACACTCAAGAGATCCCAAACAATTCTTACTACATGGATATACAACTGATTATAATAAGAAGAATCAAGAATTCTTAAAATATTGTATTGTTGTTAAAGATGAAATTGCACAAAATTGGAACAAACCTAAATTACCAGGCACTAAAGGATTCATATAGAGAGCAAATACTATGTACAGTCTTATTAAATGAACTGCTCTAAAAAAGGGCAGGGTGAGAAACATGAAGACATTTGGAAAACATTTTGGAGATGGATACAGAGAAGGCATAAGTAGGGAGGTAACTGAATGCTAGATTAATAACTATAGTCCTCAAGCTTTAGATTTTGTAGTTCTTTGAGGCAACACCTAGGGAAAAATAAGGTCAGGGAGGGGAGGGAGAAGGGGGATCATGAAATGATTAAGTTTAATTATTGGGGACACTTCTGGTTGTTGCCTTTCCTGTTGGAGTTATATAGAATAATTCTTGCTTTCTTGCTTATGTTATCCATTTAAGTCTTGACTTATTTGCTGGAAAAAATATAATAAACCTTAAGGCGGGGTGGATTTTCAAAGGCATTTAGGTGTTTTGCAGATCTGCAAACTGCCTAAATGTCACTCAGTGGTATATTCAGTGGCACTAATGTGGTTTGTGCCACTGAACATCCCCAGGTGCAGCTACTAAGCTTCCTGACACTATAGCAGTTTAGTGTAGGAGCGTTCCGAGAGCAGAGTGGAGACATAACCCAAGGATAACTGGCTGGCAGTGATATTCAGCTACCAGCCGGTTATCCTAATGGTCAGTGGCTGGATATTGCCGCTGACTAGACTGCAAAATCACATTCCAAACAAACCTTGATATTCAATGCTGGTAGCCAGATATGACCCCGGCATTGAATATCCAGGTTCAGTTTACAACAAAAACAGTTAGCTGCTGTAACAAAGCTAACCCCCATTGCTATCTCCCTCCCCTACATTTTAAAAAAATTACTCCAAGGAATTTATGCACATTTTTATACCTGCTCTTTGGCATGCACAAATTTCCCAGCTCACTTTACACAAACATGACATGTATTTTATAAAAACTTGCATGTAAATATTAACTCCTCCACAAATTTGTTTCTGTTCAGGCTTGGTAAACTTGCGTGTGCACACACTGTGGGACTATATAAGAGACTTATGCATGTACAATAGCTTCCTACAGGATTAAGGCGGCTGCTATAAAATTGTGCCAGGGGCATACAAGCACAAATGTGTTACCTCCAAACAGACCATACCTCCGTGCGATATACATGTAGACATTCCTTGGGATGGAGAAAGCACAGTTACTTACCTGTAACAGGTGATCTCTGGGAACAGCAGGAATTAGTCCTCACATATGGGTAAGTCGGAACCGACGGAGCCCGCGCGGGAAAGCTCCCCAGCTTTTCAGATGAAAAGCCTTTGGGGCTTCCCACAGCGCATGCGCGCTGCCTTCCCGCCTTCCTTACCAGCTCTCTTCAGTTCGAGTTTATAGCTGAGACAATAGAGAGAGGAAAGGAAGGTAGATAGATAGAAGATACAACTCCTAGGGGAGGTGGGTGGGTTGTGAGGACTAATTCCTGCTGTTCCCAGAGATCACCTGTTACAGGTAAGTAACTGTGCTATCTCCAGGAACAAGCAGGAATAAGTCCTCACATATGGGGACTCCCTAGCTAAGATGCCTGGGAGATCCCCCTCCAAGGGTAAACCATCTTCGTATGGATCTCAGGCATCCATTCAGGGAAGGTGGGCAGGAGTTGCTTAAGTATGGAACAGGTGTTTGAGGACAGCCTGACCAAACAAGGCATCCCGGCGGGAGTCCTTGTCCAAACAGTAATGGGCTGTGAAGGTATGAACCGAGGCCCAAGTGGCTGCTCGACAGATCTGATCTATGGATACAGAGTGAAGATGAGCCATAGAGGTAGCCATGGCTCTCACATTGTGAGCTGTGACATGGCCTTCCAGAGAAATGTTCTTACTCTGGTAAGCAAAAGAAATACACTGAGCAATCCAATTGGAAAGTGTACGTTTGGAGACTGGAAGTCCCAAATGAGAAGGATCAAAAGCCACAAAACGTTGGGAAGACTTTCGATGTGGCTGAGTCCTGTTGAGGTAAAAGGCGAGAGCTCTTTTACAGTCAAGAGTATGAAGGTTCCTCTCTGCACTGGATGCATGAGGAGCCGGGAAAAAAACAGGTAGTCTAGTAGAGAATTCAAAGGAAGTGCCAGAGGGTCAAGACCCTGTTGAGCACACCAAATGGAAAAACGTTTCCATTTGAAAGCATAAGAACGCCTGGTAGAGGGTTTCCTAGAGGCATGAAGGATATCTTTCACTGGCTGAGAAAGATTAAACTCATAAAGGCTTAAGCCTTCAGTAACCAAGCTCGGAGATGTAGGGACTTGGGGTTTGGGTGCCACAAAGTCCCTTTCTCCTGAGACAGGTCTGGCGCAGCTCCCAGGTCCAGGGAGGAGCCCTGGGAGAGCTGTAGAAGTAGAGGGAACCACACTTGGCGTGGCCAGCGTGAAGCTATAAGGATCATCGACCCGTGATCCCTCTGAAGTTTGAACAGAGTCTTGGGAATCAAAGGAATGGGTGGAAAAGCATACAGGAATTCCTGACCCCAATGCAGGAGAAAGGCGTCGTTGGCCTGAGCTCCCTGACACGGAGTCCTGGAACAGAACCGGGGAAGTTTGGCATTCCACGGACTTGCAAAGAGGTCTATGTCCGGGATCCCCCAATCCTGGAAGATTCTGTGTATCTGGTCCATATGCAGGGACCACTCGTGTGGAAGCAGAACTCGACTGAGTCTGTCTGCCCGAGAGTTTTGAACTCCTGGAAGATACACTGCCAGAAGATGAATTTGATGCTCTCTGGCGAAAGCCCATAATCTGAGAGCTTCGTTGCAAAGCGACAGAGAGCCCGTCCCTCCTTGCCTGTTGACATAGAACATGGCCACCTGATTGTCTGTCTGAACTAGGACAGTCAGGTTGGCAAGGAGGGTATGGAAGACTGTGAGGGCAAGGAAGATTGCTCGCAGTTCCAGAAAGTTGATATGAAGGGTGGTCTCTTGGGGAGACCAGGTTCCCTGAGTGGAGAGATGTTGAAGATGAGCTCCCCACCCTGTTTGGGAGGCATCTGTTGTGAGGGTTGCTTGGGGCAACAAAGGTTGGAAGGGGGTCCCCAACAACAGATTTTTGGAGGATGTCCACCACTGGAGAGACCAAAACAGACGTTTTGAGGTGAGTACCTGGTCTGACAGCAGTCCCGATGCTTGAGACCACTGGGTGGCCAATGTCCATTGAGCTGCTCTCATATGGAGACGAGCATAGGGCACCACATGAACCGTGGAGGCCATGTGGCCCAGAAGTTGCAGCATTTCTCTGGCTGACAAGTGACTTCTGGACTGAGCCTGGGAGGCCAAGCTTATTAGCCGTTGGCCTCGGACCAGAGGAAGGTAGGCCCTTGCAGTGGTGGAATCCAGATAAGCCCCTATGAATTCCAGGGACTGAGTAGGGATGAGTTGGGACTTGGGAATGTTTACCACAAGTCCCAGATATTGAAGAATACGCCTTGTGCGGTCCAAGGAAATCTGGACTTCTGACTGAGATGGAGCTCGGATGAGCCAGTCGTCCAGATATGGGAACACGAAGATTCCCATGCCTCTTAGAAATGCGGCTACGACTGCCATGCATTTTGTGAATACTCTTGGAGCAGAGGCGAGACCGAAGGGAAGTACTCTGTATTGGAAATGTTTTCCCTGGAACAGAAATCGAAGATATTTTCTGTGGGATGGATGGATGAGTATATGAGTGTACGCATCCTTGAGATCTAGAGAACAAAGCCAATCCTGACTCTGAAGGTATGGAAGGAGAATGCCCAGAGAGAGCATTTTGAATTTCTCCTTGAATAGAAACTTGTTCAATTCTCTCAGATTTAGGATAGGTCTGAAGCCCCCTGTCTTCTTTGTTATGAGAAAATAAGGGGAGTAGAACCCTAACCCCTGTTGAGGAAGAGGAACCTCCTCTATTGCCCCTTGGGCAAGGAGAGAGGAGACTTCCTGACCCAACAGGGTCAGAAGAGATGGGGGAGAACTGAATTGCCTCACCATGGTATGGGGAGGAAGGCTGGAGAAATGAAGTTTGTAGCCCTCTCTGATGATAGAGAGGGTCCATTGCTCTGATGTTATTTGCTCCCATCTGGGAGCAAAGTGAGCTAACCTTCCCGGTATGGTGAGAGGCTCTGGTTGTTCCAGAGCCAGAAATGGTAAGTTCTCTAGGGGCAAGTCAAAACCCCTGAGGGGGTTGAGCCTGCTGGGGTGTAGCAGACACTGCAGACTTTGACTTTACTTGCTTAGATTGCTGACGTTTAGCAGCAAAGCGAGGCTGAGAAGATTGTTGGCATTTGTGGAAAATCTGGCCTTCTTGTAGTACGGCCTTTTAAAAGGTTTCTTTTTGGCAGGAGTAGAAGTAGACCTAGAAAGTCTATCTAGAGTGGCATTTTCTGCGTCCATTTGAGCAGCTTTAATTTGCCAGTCCTCACCAAATAAGTTCTCTCCTGTACAGGGCAGATTCCTTAAGCCATCCATGACCCAGGGTTCTAGGTCAGAAGCCTGGAGCCAAGCAAGACGTCGGGCTGCAATAGCGATTCCCGAAGCCCTGCCAGCAACCTCAAAGGAATCAAAGGCTGCCCTGTTGGAAAACTTGGAGACCTCTGAAAGTTGTGTCACCAGAGTAGTGAAGTCCTCCTTTTTATCCTCAGGGATAAAGGGGGCTAAATGCCGTACCTTTAGGGCAAGTTCTCTGAGAAACATGCCCATATAAAGGCTGTAAGAATTGATCCTGGCTATAAGCATACTAGCCTGAAAGATCTTTCTACCAAAAGAGTCGAGGGTCTTACATTCTCGCCCTGGAGGGGTAGAGGAATGCCTTTTAGGACTCTATCTTCTTCATAGCAGACTTCACCACAATGGAGTGGTGAGGCAGCTGAGTCTTTTGAAACCCAGGAGAAGGAGGGACCCGGTACATGGTGTCCAACCTACGGGAATGAGGAGACAGGGTTAGAGGAGTCTCCCACAAATCCATCAAGTGTTCTTGAAGGATTTCATGGATAGGCAGAGTAACTGCCTCTTTAGGAGGTTTAGAGTATCCTAAAATATCCAATTTTTTTGATCTGGGTTCCTTTTCAGCAGATGTAGCAATAGAAAGTGCTTTAGCTACATCAACAATGAAATCCTGAAAGGATAAATCCTCTGGAGGAGACATCCTCCTCTTTAGAGAAGAGGGCTCCTCAGGAAGATCAAACTTAGCAGAGTCATCAGAGGAATTGAACTCATCAGAAGAATCTGAGTATTCTCTCTGTGCTTGCAATGCACGATACGCATACCGATCGATATCGACATCGGGCGTATCGGGCATGGGATTGGTATCGGGCAAAAGCCTGAATCCAGCAAGCGGAACCGATCGACGCTTGGAAGTCGATGGTCTCGGTTCCGGTGTGGATACCGGAACTGGGGTCGGTACCGATGGAATCGGTACCGAGGGCGTCGCAGCCTTAATGAAAGCCAAAACGGCCTGCTGCATGGTCTGGACAGTATTGCCCATGGACGCCACTGCTGCCTGGATGTCGGTACCGGTATCGACCGGTACCCCAGAGCAGTCTAACAGGTGATCAGTCGAGGCCGTGCCATCGATGTCAACCTGTAACCCCATAGGTGATGCTTTGGAGGCCGGAGCCTCCCGCCGGGGTTTTTTGGTCTGGGCAGAATCCTCGAACTCAAGATTGAGAGCCTCTCGATCTTTTGAAAGAGATTTGCTTTTAGAGGATTTGCCCACAGAAAGTTTGGTTACCTGAGATCCATCCGGAGAGGAAGACCTGGATGACTGTGATGCTGGATTATCTGAAGCAAACAGCACATGGAACTTGTTGGCCCGGTTCTGCATACCACGTTTAGACATCTGGGAGCAGAATGGGCAGTCCGGTATGGAATGGTCAGGTCCTAAACATTTAAGACACCATTCATGGGTGTCTGTGAGAGAAATAACAGCATTGCACTTGGTACACTTTTTAAAACCAGGAGCTGGTTTCTCCATGAGGAGAATTTGTGTAGGCCTGAAGGCCTAACAAAAGTTACCAAGCTGTGCTGAGAAAATAAAAAAAGATTTATTTTTTTTTTAAAAGAAAGAAAGAGAGACCGGCAGTACCGGTTTTGGTATGGGGAAGGCAGGTACGCGGTCAAAAGAAACAAATTAAAATAACAATCTCTTCAGCGGTGACAGGAACACGACCTGCTGGCTCCGCGGAAAAAGAGAAACTGAAGAGAGCTGGTAAGGAAGGCGGGAAGGCAGCGCGCATGCGCTGTGGGAAGCCCCAAAGGCTTTTCATCTGAAAAGCTGGGGAGCTTTCCCGCGCGGGCTCTGTCGGTTCCGACTTACCCATATGTGAGGACTTATTCCTGCTTGTTCCTGGAGATCGGGTGAATAGGATCAGCACATATATATATATATATTTTATAAAATGACATACAAATGTGCCACATCTTATCAGCACGTACATATGTCTCCATACTCATAACAGGCGTAAATCTATACAAGATCATTTGTGCACTACTGGGGATGAATCTAGAAGCCTATTTTATGTAAACACACATATATGCATATATTGCCTTTACAGAAAAGGCATACAATAGACTCATATTTTTACTATTTCCCTAGTCATTCTTACCTGTAACAAGTGGATTGATCAGGCACATAAGTGAATAGCATATTTCACGGCACTAGTACAGAACTCTCCCAGAGCTCATAACTTGTGTCAAGCTCTGGACATAGCCTTATTTACCTGCAGCAATCTCCTTGGTCCCACAGCTCAAGAAGGAATACAATTCATAGGGAAGTGGGACTGTGTGCTTGATCAATCCTGGTGTCTTATCTCTCGCTTTCTGTACACAGCCAACATATAACTAAAACCTATCATTTTTTTTCTCTATCAGCAAAATTTGTCCCTTTGTCTCAGAACACACTATGAAGACCCTTTTCCATTTTCTCAATGCCATCTAGACTACTGCAACTTGCTCCTCCTCCTGGAGTGGAGGAGTGGCCTAGTGGTTGGGGCAAG
Organism: Ichthyophis bannanicus; assembly: GCA_033557465.1. Lineage (NCBI taxonomy): Eukaryota > Metazoa > Chordata > Amphibia > Gymnophiona > Ichthyophiidae > Ichthyophis > Ichthyophis bannanicus. Next base: position 232,585,093 of record CM066039.1, read on the forward strand.
GTACTTCAGGCCAGAAGGTCAGGGGTTCAAATCCCACTAGGGGACAGCAACCTTGGGCCGGAATGACTGGGGTTTCTAGTCCCACAGGTGCTCCTTGTGGTCTTGGGCAAGCCACTTAACCCTCCATAGCCCATGTTCCCTGTAAAATAGTTATCTCCAAGTTATAATGCCCTGTTCAATGTAATTTCAGTTTGTTCAATGTAAACCGCACTGATGCAGAATAGCACGGTATATAAGAGAATGTAAATAAATAAATAAATAATAAATCAATCTCCCATTGAATCACCTATCTCCCCCCTTCAATCTGTTCAAAACCCAGCTGCATGGCTAATCTTTCATCAGGGTCACAATGCTCACATAACCCATCTTCTCAAGTCACTTCACTGATTCCCTATTTCTGCACACAGTTCAAACTTCTCTAAATGATCTATAAATGCATTCATTCTTTGGCTCCTCACTACCTCTCTTCTCTTATGTCTCGACAACTTCACTCATCAAGCAAACTACTTTCATCTATGTCCTTTTTTTTTTACTGCCAACTCCATACTCCGTTCTTTCCACCTTGTGGCCCCCTGTGCCTGGAATGGACAACCTCAGTTGGTACATCAGGCTCTATCTCTGGTCGTAGTCAAATCCAGGCTAAAAACTCATCTCTTCAAGGCTGCTATTGGATCCTAACCTCATTGTTCTCTTTTCTACACCAAAGTGTATTTTAATCATTTCCCTTAAGAATTTCCGAGTCCTCTGTCTTAGCAGATTATAAGTTCCAGTGGGGACTGTCTTTTATGTGTACATGTACAGCACTGCGTATGCCTAATAGCGCCATATAAATGTTAAGTAGTAGTAAAAGTAGTATGAAACACCTGTTGCAGGCAAGAAATAATGCTCCTTTGCATCAACAAGAAAGACTAAGTCAGTCAAACATAAGGGTGATTACAAGCTCAGAGTTGCACAGGTTAGCTATAAATCTGTCCATTTTCCAGGAGAGCACAGTTACTTACCTGTAACAGGTGATCTCTGGGAACAGCAGGATTAAGTCTTCACATATGGATACGTCGGTACCGACGGAGCCTGCGCGGGAACGCTCCCCAGCGTCCAATCAGAAAGTTTTTGGGAGCATCCCTCAGCGCCTGCGTGCTGCCTTCCCGCCTTTCCAACTGTCTCTCCTCAGTTGAGTTTTATAGCTGAGACAAAGAGAGAGAAAGAGGAAAGGAAGATAGATAGAGAGATACAACTCCTAGGGGAGGTGGGTGGGTTGTGAAGATTTATTCCTGCTGTTCCCAGAGATCACCTGTTACAGGTAAGTAACTGTGCTATCTCCAGGAACAAGCAGGAATGAGTCTTCACATATGGGGACTCCCAAGCTAAGATGTCTCGAGCCCTAGCATGGTGGGGATTGGAACATGCTACACCTCATATGGCCAGACATCCTGAGGATGGAGGGTAGGAGTTGAAAAGAGAGGAGCTGTAGAAAAACAGCTAACCTGAAATAGGACTACAGGTAAGGAGTCCTTGTATGTATGATAATTATCATGAAAAATATTGAAATGAACAATCACAATATGGACCTCACCTACTGGATTGCAGGAAGTAGAGAGGCTGATGGGGTCTACTGGGGATCCAGTAGAGGAATCTTCAAGGTGACCTCACTGAAGTGAAGGTGAAGGTCCAAATCTGGAAGTGACAGGTGACCCAGGTGTCAACTGGGGTAGTACAAAAACGGTAGGTCTTTAGTGGAAAGCTTTATGGAAAAAGCTGGGAACTCTTTTGGCTACAGAGTTACTCACAGTTAGGAGCAAAAGAGGAAGACTGACCGATTTGGACAAACTAGCCCAATCCTGGAGGGAAGAAGGGGTATGGGAAAAAAGCCCGTATTCCCAAGAAGGACAGATGTCTGAAGGGTTGAAACCTCAGATCTACTGAAGATCCACCCTGTCTTTCCTAACTGGTGAGAGATAGGAAAGATATTGGAGCATGGAACTTCAGGGATACCTAAACCTAGGGTTAAGGTAGGAGCTGTCAGTACCACAGTAGTGGCTGTGTGCATAATACCCCAGACATACTGTGGGACAGTATGAACATATGCAAGCCCACTGTCTGGAACCTATAGGAAGGTAAAGCACAGTTACTTACCTGTAACAGGTGATCTCTGGGAACAGCAGGAATTAGTCTTCACATATGGGTACGTCGGTACCGATGGAGCCTGCACGGGAATGCTCCCCAGCATCCAATCAGAAAGCTTTTGGGAGATTCCCTCGCGCCTGCGCGGTGACTTCCCGCCTTTCCCACTGCCTCTCCTCAGTTGAGTTTCATAGCTGAGACAGAAGGAGAGAAAGAGGAAAGGAGATAGATAGATACAACTCCTAGGGGAGGTGGGTGGGTTGTGAAGACTAATTCCTGCTGTTCCCGGAGATCACCTCTTACAGGTAAGTAACTGTGCTATCTCCAGGAACAAGCAGGAATGAGTCTTCACATATGGGGACTCCCAAGCTGTGGGTGCCAGGGGAGATCCCATAAAATGCATATCCCTGGAACAGGACGGCATTTCCCAAACCTGGATCCCCGGCATCCCCTGAGGGATGGGGGGTAGGAGTTGAATAGAGAAGAGCTGTAGAGGAACAGCGAATCTAAAGACTAGAGAAAAAATGAGTCTTTAGAATGTATGTCAAGTATCATTAAAATATTTAATGAACTACTACAATATGGAGCTTACCTACTGGATTGTAGGAAGTAGAACTGTAATGGAGTGTACTGTAGATGCAGTAGCGGAATCCTCAAGGTAACTTCACAGAAGTGAGAATGAAGTTCCAAACCTGGAATGGGCAGGTAACCCAGGTGTCAACTGGGGCAGGAGAAGAACGGCAGGTCTTCAATGGAAAGCTTTGTGGGAAAAAGCTGAAAACTCTTTTAGGTACAGAGTTATTAACATTGAGGACTAAAAGAAGAAGACTGACCGATCCGGAGAATTAGCCCAGTCTTGAAGGGAAGAGGGGGTATGGAAAAAAGCCCCTATTCCCAAGGAGAACAGACGTGTACTCAGAATACTGAAGATGTACACCGTCTTTCCTAGCTGGTGAGAGATAGGAAGACATTGAAGTTTGATACTTCATAGACAGGGAGATCTGTAACAAAAATAGAAGCTGTTGACATCACAGCAGTAATTGTGTGTATAACCGCTCCCACTTACTGAGCCGCATGAGAATAGGCAAGTAGACTGTCTGGACCTCTTAAGAAGGTAAAAGCTTTATAGCACAGACAGTGAGGGAGATAGCAGGTAATACATGGCGTCCTATGGACATCTCCCAATGGGCATATATATATATATATATATAGAGAGAGATATATAGATATATATATAGATGGGGAGACATACATATTTATACATATGTGCATATATGTCTAGATATGTGTTTGATATATATATATATATATATATATATATATATATATATAGAGAGAGAGAGAGAGAGAGAGAGATATCTATATAGATGGGCATGACTTATGCCTACACAGACTACAGAAATATGTATGAATAGGACATATACATACATGAAGATAAGTCTGAGGATACATGCCTACCACTCCAACTGGCACAAAACACCGCAGCACGAATCATATACGGAACTGCAAGACAAGAACACATCACACCCACCTTAAAGGACTTACACTGGCTTCCAATCGATGCACGCATCAGATACAAAACTATCATAAACCTATTTAAGATAAAACAGCAAACATCAGCCAACAGCCTACACGCCCTCATACAACCAGACACCAGCACTCGGCCTAGAAGAAAACAAACACACAACCGAGTCAGCACCCCAAGTGAATACAAACACACACGCAAGGACACAACAAACAGAGCACTCTCCATGGCTGCTCCAACAATATGGAACAAACTACCGGACGACTTGAGAGCAACTACAGACCTCAAGGACTTCAGAAAACAGCTGAAAACCATGCTGTTCAGAGAACACTATGGACACATCACATAAACTAAGTAACTGTATAGCAGCACACGTTACCGACTAACACTATATGTATATATAAAATGTTTTTAGCACCACTGTATATAGCCCACATTGTACATAGCTCAAACCAATCTAGCTCACAACACAACACACACCCAACTAAATTTCCACCCTCACTGCATGTATAACACACTCACACTACTAGATTGTTTGCTGTGATACCACCTTGATTATCATGATAAGGCGGTTTAGAAATACTGTTAAATAAATAAATAAATAAAATAACTGAGCCCCACAAAAACATTCCCTTGGGGAATGTGATGGGAAAAGATTCATCTAATAAGGAGGTGAAAACCACCTGAAGATATATAGAGAATCTATTTCTGCGGTGCAGGAATGTAGTTCAGTGGAATAACCAGGATGGTTGCGTGAAAAAACAGGATAATAGCAGTCTGGCAAGAGCACGTCAGGAGTACTTTAGGACTCTGACATGTCCAAAGGACAAAAGAAAAACGCATAAACTAAGACACCAGGATGACCCAGCCAAGGGACATAGGGGTATCAGGTACAGTAAAAGAGTATGCGTTGTCCAAGTGGAGCAGAAAAGCATAAAGCCAAGTTGTAAGGAAAAAGGGGTAGATTCCTGCAAGATTGGGAACTCCTTGGACATTCACACAGAAAAAGCTTGTCTTCTGTTTCACAACAGGAGACAAGAGGGTATAAAGAACCCATATAGTCAGGGAATGATTATATAAGTTTTATCTATATGGAAAAAACCCTCAGAGATAAAGTTCAATGCTCTGTAGCAAGGGCCCATAGTAGTAAGCTTCTCTGAAGATTGCAGAGAGCATTGTGCAGGAGAATTATGAGATAAAACTGACTGAAATCAGGTGTGTTGCCACATCCTAGGAAAGGATATGGCTAGAAGAAGATAACTTGCAGTGAGTAGTATTATGCAAGATAGTTGGAAGTAGCTTGCAATGAGCACTAGAGTAATCACTGGAACTCCTGCATGCACAGCAACTGAACAAATGAGCAGAGGGGATTCTCCTGTATAAAGATAGAGAGAAAAACAGACCAAGGGAGCGGAGATATTCCCGTCCCTGTCTGATGAGTTGCATTGAAGGATAACAAAAAAGTCTAAACTGGAAAGAAAGAGAAGTGTTTCAGTATGGTACCAACTCAAGCAGGGGAAACCCTGGAAGAGAGGGGGATGGAAGGTGACTAAACATATGGTAAGTCAGCTGAAGGAAAAAATGTCCATATGGGGACAAAAAACTATCATGGGATGGTTGTGACCTCCCTTCGTAGTAGTAAGAAGGGGACAATTCTGTAACCCATGGACAAAAGTATCCTAACAGCTTAGCATACGGAAACCCAGTGTAGAGTTTGAAGAATAAACCTCTACTAAAAAGAAGTTAACTGTAGATTGCAACATATAGGAACCTATGGTTGCTGTTCATGAGTAGACTGGTTAGAGTCTGGAGACCTCAGACTAGGATGAGATGTCCCTTGCTTGGGTACATCTGGAGGATGGGCAGGAGAAGGGTGAAACCTTCTTTTCTTAGGGAAAGGAGGTTTGGTAGGACATTTCCTACGTCCCGGAGAAAAAGAAGGCTTAGGATGGTTTCCAGAACCTGGGAAGTCAGTGGAGCAATGAGCAACCTGACGTAAAGCCTCTCTATTGAAGAGATTTTCTCCAGTACAAGGAGAATTACCCAGTGTATGTTGTGCCCATCTGCTCAAGTCTGAAGCTTGCAGCCAGGCTTTATGACGTGCTCCAATGGCAATAGCAGAGGATCTGCTAACAGACTCAAAAGAGTCTAGAGAAGCACGAGAAAGAAACCAAGAGATATTCCTGCTATGATCAAGAAGCAAGGAATAGTCAGTGGCCTTAGGCTCTGACAAAAAAGGGGACAAAAGAGATAATTTCTCTGTGACCTCCTGAAGTGTCAGACTCATATAAAAAATATATGAGATAATTCTTGAAGCCAGCATAGAAGTTTGGAAGGTTTGACGTCCAAAGGTATCAAGTGCTTTAGATGCACGACCTGGCGGATAAGAAGAATGCTTCTTCTTGCTTCTTACCTTCCTCATTGCTGATTCCACTACAATGGAATGATGTGGAAGTTGTTTTTTTTGAAACCCCGGAGAGGGAGGCACCTGATACAGAACATTCATGGCTGTAGAAGGCGAAGGAACCTTTAAGGGTGATTCCCACATCCTCAGAAGAAGATCCTGCAAAGAATGATGTAAAGGAAGCATTATATTTTCCTTATCTGCAGGATCTTGGTCCAGAGTAAAGCCAGGAATAGGAATGGCAAGAAAGGTTGCCATGTCAAGGAGAAATTTCTGAAAAGAAGGATCTCCAATAGGAACTATTCCTGGGTAAGCTGAGGTTGGAGGAGCAGCTTGAGCACCAGAAGACATACTGGCCTGGTGCAGAAAAAGATTCCTGCTAGATGGACAGTGATACTGACAGTTCTGATTTGAGGCAGTTAGTACTGCATTGTCAGTGCCTGGGATCGATTCCAAACTAGGCATAGAAAGGATCGATGGCACCGATGGAACTGCAGGAATCGACATCGATACTGGTACCGGAGACGATAATGTCATTGAAGCAGGAATCGGGGGCTGCTGAAGCGGTGCCGAGGTAACCAGAGAGCCTTGGTAAATATCCTCGGTACTGCGTAGTCGGAAACGAAATGGATCGGTACCGAAACGCGTCGGTACCAAGTCATCGAGGCTGGATATCGATTCCAGACTCGGCATCGAAGAGAGCGAGTCTATCGATGCATGTCTAGAAGGTACCGACGGTGGTGGTGGTATCGGCGATGCCAATACAGGAAAGTCAATCGGAGTCGTATCGATCAGTTCCAAACGTACCGAGGACGTCCGAAGACGATGCCTTGTGAAGAGTGGAACACTCGACACCGGTGCCGATGTCGGGGTATCGGTACTGCTCGAAGCCGATACCAACCCCGAACATGGCGAAGATACAAGAAAGTCAATCTGGTTCGTATCGATCGGCCCCGAAGGTACCGAGGATACCAGATGACGATCCCAGGTGAAGAGTGGAACACTCGACACCGATGCCGATGCCGGGGTATCGGTACCGCTCGAAGCCGGTACCAACCCCGAACATGGCTGGGATACAGGAAAGTCAATCTGGGTCGTATCAATCGACACCGAAGGTACCGAGGACACCAGATGACGATCCCTGGTGAAGAGTGGAACACTCAACACCGGTGCCGATGCCGGGTTATCGGTACCGCTCGAAGCGGATACCACCCCCAAGCATGGCTCAGGTATGTTCTGTGAGGGGTGAGCCCCAGGAACAACCTGAAACCCCGTAAATGCTTTGGAGCCCGAAGACTCCCGCCGGGGTTTTATTGCCAATGAGGTCTTAAGGGCAAGGCCGGAGCCGTCATCATGCTGGGCATGAGACTTACCCTTCAAGAATTGGCTAGTCTTAACAGACTGTTTGTGGGTTACCTAATCCTGGAAAGAAGAATAAACCGGTGTCCTCACCTCAGGAGGAAAAACGGCATCGAGGGAAATTCGAAAAAGGGAAGGTCTTCTCCCAATAATATAGCCTGAAGTATCAGGGGAAAAAGGGTCAGGACCCAAACAGGTTAGACACAAAGCATTGGAGTCTAAAAAGAAAACTAAGTTTCCACAGTGAAGGCACTTCTTAGGGGAAGAAGGCTCCATGTTGGAAAAGGCCTGGTAGGCCCCAAAAGTTAAAACAAAAAACTGAGGAGAAAATATTTCTATAAGTTTGAAAAAGAAAAGAATAAAGCACCGGCGGTACCGGTATCGGCGGGAAAGACAGCCGCGACCACAAGAAAATAATGATTTTAAAGAAAAAAGTTTCTGCGGTGACAGGAGGACGTCCTGTTGGCTCCGCGGAAAAACGAAAACTGAGGAGAGGCAGTGGGAAAGGCGGGAAGTCACCGCGCAGGCGCGAGGGATGCTCCCAAAAGCTTTCTGATTGGATGCTGGGGAGCATTCCCGTGCAGGCTCCGTCGGTACCGACGTACCCGTATGTGAAGACTCATTCCTGCTTGTTCCTGGAGATAACCTTTATAAGCATAGACAGTTAGAGAGATAAGGATGTAAATACATATCTACCTATAAGGAAGCATCTTGACAGATACACATAGATAGACAGATATATATATAATGGGTATATATATATATATATATATATATATATATATATATATATATATATATATATATGTGTGTGTGTGTGTGTATAGCACAGTTACTTACCTGTAACAGGTGATCTCTGGGAACAGCAGGAATTAGTCCTCACATATGGGTACGTCGGTACCGACGGAGCCCGCGCGGGAAAGCTCCCCAGCCTCTTAGAATAGAAGCTTTTGGGACCTCCCACTGCACATGCGCACTGCCTTCCCGCCTTCCTGAACAGCTCTCCTCAGTTTCGAGTTTATAGCTGAGTCAACAGAGAGAGGACAGGAAGATAGATAGATAAAAGATACAACTCCTAGGGGAGGTGGGTGGGTTGTGAGGACTAATTCCTGCTGTTCCCAGAGATCACCTGTTACAGGTAAGTAACTGTGCTATCTCCAGGAACAAGCAGGAATAAGTCCTCACATATGGGGACTCCCTAGCTTAGATGCATGGGATCCCCTGTAAAGGTTCGCCATCTTCGTATGGATCTCAGGCATCCATTCTGGGAAGGTGGGCAGGAGTTGTTTAGGAATGGAACAGGTGCTTGAGGACAGCCTGGCCAAACAAGGCATCCCGGCGGGAGTCCTTGTCCAAACAGTAATGGGCTGTGAAGGTATGAACCGAGGCCCAGGTAGCGGCTCGACAGATCTGATCTATGGAAACAGAGTGCAGATGAGCCATAGAAGTTGCCATGGCCCTCACATTGTGAGCAGTGACATGGCCTTCCAGAGAAATGTTTTTGCTCTGGTAAGCAAAAGAAATACACTGAGCAATCCAATTGGAAAGTGTACGCTTGGAGACTGGAAGTCCCAAATGGGAAGGATCAAAGGCCACAAAAAGTTGAGAAGACTTTCGATGTGGCTGAGTCCTATTAAGGTAAAAAGCGAGAGCTCTTTTACAATCCAGAGTATGAAGGTTCCTCTCTGCATTGGATGCATGAGGAGCTGGAAAAAAGACAGGTAGATATACCTCTTGATTAAGATGAAAAGGCGAGACCACTTTAGGCATAAAGTGGGGATTCGTCCTAAGGACCACCTTATCATGATGAAATCTTGTGTAAGGTGGATTAGCCACTAAAGCCTGCAGCTCACTGATGCGGCGAGCCGAAGTGACTGCAATGAGGAAGATGACCTTCCAGGAAAGAAATTTCAAGGAGGTGGAAAACATTGGCTCAAAAGGTGGCTTCATAAGTTGACCGAGCACTAGATTCAAATCCCATGCGACCGGGGGTGGTCTGATGGGAGGTTTAGTGAGAGTCAGGCCTCTCATGAATCTTGCAACAAGAGGATGAGAGGAGATAGGTTGTCCATTTATATGTTTCAAGGATGCTGCAATAGCACTTAAATGGACTCTTACCGAATTCGTCTTGAGGCCTGCATTGGATAGATGCAGGAGATAATCAAGAAGAGAATTCAAAGGAAGTGCCAGAGGGTCAAGACCCTGCTGAGCACACCAAATGGAAAAAACGTTTCCATTTGAAAGCATAGGAACGCCTGGTAGAGGGTTTCCTAGAGGCAGAAAGGATATCTTTCACTGGTTGGGAAAGATGAAAGTATTGAAGGCTTAAGCCTTCAGTAACCAAGCACTGAGGTGAAGGGATTTGGGGTTTGGGTGCCACAAAGTCCCCTCCTCCTGAGACAGGAGGTCTGGCGCAGCTCCCAGATCCAAGTAGGATCCCTGGGAGAGCTGTAGAAGTAGAGGGAACCACACTTGGCGTGGCCAGCGTGGAGCTATGAGGATCATAGTTCCATGATCCCTCTGGAGTTTGAACAGAGTCTTGGGAATCAAAGGAATGGGTGGAAAGGCATATAGGAATGCCTGATTCCAATTCAGGAGAAAGGCGTCCGTAGCCTGAGCTCCCTGACACGGAGTTCTGGAACAGAACCGGGGAAGTTTGGCATTCCACGGACTTGCAAAGAGGTCTATGTCCGGGGTCCCCCATTCCTGAAAGATTCGGTTTATTTGGTCCAAATGTAGGGACCATTCGTGTGGCAGCAGAACTCGACTGAGCCTGTCTGCCCGAGAGTTTTGAACTCCTGGGAGATACACTGCTAGCAGGTGAATCTGATGCTCTCTGGCGAAGGCCCATAGTCTTAGAGCTTCGTTGCAAAGCGACAGAGAGCCCGTCCCTCCTTGTTTGTTTATGTAAAACATGGCCACCTGATTGTCCGTCTGAACTAGGACAGTGAGGTTGGCTAGGAGGGAGTGGAAGACCTTGAGGGCAAGGTAAATTGCTCGCAGTTCCAGAAGATTGATATGAAGGGTGGTCTCCTGTAGAGACCAAGTGCCCTGAGTGGAGAGAGTTTGCAGATGGGCTCCCCACCCTGTTTGGGAGGCATCTGTTGTGAGGGTTGCTTGGGGTAGCAATGGTTGAAATGGAGCCCCCAACAACAGATTCTTGGTGGAAGTCCACCAGTGGAGGGACCAAAACAGACGATCGGAGGTTTGTATTTGGTCTGAGAGCGCTCCTGACGCCTGAGTCCACTGAGTGGCCAGGGTCCATTGAGCTGCTCTCATATGAAGACGAGCATAAGGCACCACATGCACTGTGGAGGCCATATGACCCAGTAGGCGTAGCATTTCCCTGGCTGTCAAGTGAGTGCTGGACTGAGCTTGGGAGGCCAAACTCAGGAGGCGCTGGCCTCGAACATGTGGAAGGTAGGCCCTTGCAGTGATGGTGTCCAACTGGGCCCCTATGAATTCTAGAGATTGAGTAGGGATGAGTTGGGACTTGGGAAGGTTTACTACCAGTCCCAGATACTGCAAAAGGCTCCTTGTGTGGTCCAGGGAAATCTGGGCCTGTGACTGAGTTGGAGCTCGGATGAGCCAGTCGTCCAGATATGGGAAGACAAAGATTCCCATGCCTCTTAGAAATGCGGCTACGACTGCCATGCATTTTGTGAATACTCTTGGAGCAGAGGCTAGACCGAAGGGGAGTACTCTGTATTGGAAATGTTTTCCCTGAAACAGAAAACGAAGATACTTTCTGTGGGATGGATGGATGAGTATATGTGTATACGCATCCTGTAGGTCTAGAGAACAAAGCCAGTCCTGACCCTGGAGGTAAGGAAGGAGAATGCCGAGAGACAGCATTTTGAATTTCTCCTTGAAGAGAAATTTGTTCAATTCTCTCAGATCTAGGATTGGTCTGAAGCCCCCTGTCTTCTTTGGAATGAGAAAATAAGGGGAGTAGAAACCGGACCCTTGTTGAGGAAGAGGAACCTCTTCTATGGCCCCTTGGGCAAGAAGAGAGGAAACCTCTTGACCCAACAGGGTTAGGAGAGATGGGGGAGAATTGAATGGTCTCACCATATGATGGGGAGGAAGGCTGGAGAAATGAAGTTTGTAACCCTCTCGAATGATAGAGAGGGTCCATTGTTCTGTTGTGATTTGTTCCCATCTGGGAGCAAAGTGAACCAACCTTCCGGGTATGGTGAGAGGTTCTGGTTGTGTTAGAACCAGAAGTGGCAAGTTCCCTAGGAGCAAGTCAAAACCCCTGAGGGGTTGGAGCCTGCTGAGCTACAGTAGCTGCTGCAGGCTTAGCTCGTGCTTGTTTGGATTGCTGACGCTTAGCAGTATAGCGAGGTTGAGAAGACTGCTGGCCAGTATTTGAAGCAACTCTGGCCTTCTTATAGTAAGGCCTTTTAAAAGACTTTTTCTTAGTAGGAATTGAAGTGGACTTTGAAAGTCTTTCCAAGGTGGCATTTTCAGCATCCATCTGGGTGGCTTTGATTTGCCACTCTTCCCCAAATAAGTTCTCACCTGTACAGGGCAGATTACGTAAGCCATCTAGAACCCAAGGTTCCAGATCAGAGGCCTGGAGCCAAGCAAGACGTCGGGCTGCAATAGCAATGCCCGAAGCCCTACTGGCTCCCTCAAAGGAATCATATGCTGCCCTATTAGAGAACTTAGAAACCTCTAAGAGTTGTTTCACTAGGGAAAGGAATCCCTGCTTTTTATCCTCAGGGATAAAGGGGGCAAAATGCCGCACCTTTTTGGCAAGTTCCTCCAGGAACATGCCCATATAGAGACTGTAGGAATTAATCCTGGCTATAAGCATACTAGCCTGGAAAATTTTCCTACCAAAAGAGTCCAAAGTCTTACATTCCCGTCCTGGAGGGGTGGAAGAGTGCCTTTTGGTACTCCTAATCTTCTTCATTGCAGACTTCACCACAATAGAGTGGTGGGGCAATTGAGTCTTTTGGAAACCAGGAGAAGGAGGGACCCTATACATGGTGTCCAACCTACGGGAATAAGGAGACAAAGTCAAAGGATTTTCCCAGAAATCCATCAGTTGTTCTTGAAGGATTTCATGGATAGGCAGGGTAACTGCCTCCTTAGGGGCCTTTGAGTATCCCAAAATATCCAGTTTTTTGGATCTGGGTTCCTTTTCAGAGGATGTGGTAATAGAAAGGGCTGTAGCCATATCTAAAACAAAGTCCTGGAAGGACAAATCCTCTGGAGGGGACATTCTCCTTTTAGGAGAAGAGGGCTCCTCAGGTAAGTTGAGTGAAAACTCAGCAGAATCATCAGAGGAGTGAAAATCCTCAGAGGAATCGGTGCTTTCCTCTAACGCACGATACGCGTACCGATCGGTATCGATATCGGGCGTATCGGGTATGGAACCGGTATGGAGCGAAAGCCCATACGGTACCGACTTGCGTTTAGAGGTGGACGGCCTCGATACCGGCATGGCGGACGATACCGGTATCGGGCCCGGAACCGCTGAAAGCGGAACCGATGGCGTTGCAGCTTTAATGAAAGCCATGACGGCCTGCTGCATGGACTGTACAGTATCGCCCATGGACGCCATAGCTGCCTGGATGTTGGTACCGGAGTGACCCGGTACCCCAGAGCAGGCTAACAGGTGATCTGTCGAGGCCGTAGCATCGATATCAACCTGAGACCCCTGAATTGGCGTTTTTGGAAGTTGGACTTCCCGCCGGGGTTGTTTGGCTGGGGCAGGGTCCTCAAGTTCTAAGCTAAGAGCCTCTCGATGCTTTGAAGGAGATTTGCTCTTTGAGGACTTGCCCACAGAAGGTTTGGTTACCTGAGATCCATCCGGAGAAGAAGACCTGGATGACTGTGATGCTGTATTCTCTGAAGCAAACAGCACATGGAATTTGTTGGCCCGGTTCTGCAGCCCACGTTTAGACATGTGGGAGCAAGATGGGCAGTCCGGTATGGAATGGTCAGGCCCCAAACATTTCAGACACCAGTCATGGGTGTCTGTGACTGAAATAACAGCATTACATTTGGTACACTTCTTAAATCCAGGGGCTGGCTTCTCCATGAGGAGAAATTGAGTAGGCCGAGAGGCCTCTCTGAAGTGACCAAAAAGCTAAAAAATAAGAAAAAAGAATTATAATTTTTTAAAGAAAGAAAGAAAAGACCGGCGATACCGGTATCGGTATGGGGAAGGCAGGTACGCGGTCTAAAGAAACAAATAAAATAACAATTTCTTCAGCGGTGACAGGAACACGACCTGCTGGCTCCGCGGAAAAAGAGAAACTGAGGAGAGCTGTTCAGGAAGGCGGGAAGGCAGTGCGCATGTGCAGTGGGAGGTCCCAAAAGCTTCTATTCTAAGAGGCTGGGGAGCTTTCCCGCGCGGGCTCCGTCGGTACCGACGTACCCATATGTGAGGACTTATTCCTGCTTGTTCCTGGAGATATATATATATGTCTATAGTGAGATCTGGAGGGGCATAACATATGCACATGCAGCTTACAGACATATGTATCTATAGAGAAGTATATAGAGATATATACATACATGAATATATATGTCTAAAGATAAATGTCTGCAATTAAGCAGATAGAGATATGCCCATAAGAACATTCACATGGGAGATGTGAAGAGGAAAGATTCATCTAATAACAAGAAGGTGGAATCTACTTGAGAAGATATATAGAGAATCTATTCCCCCTGGCTAAGATGGTGCAGGAATGCTATCCAGTGAAATAACCAGGATGGTTGCGTGAAAAAACAGAGGATAATATCAGTCTGTAAACAGCAAGTCCTGAGTCCTGTAGAACTCTCGCATGGTAAATGGACAGAAAACGCATAGGATGAGATATCAGGTTGACCCACTGGAGGGACACAAAGGGGTATCATGCGTTATTAGTTAAATATGTGCTGTCCATGAAGGAGTAGGATACCATGAGGACAAGCTGCAAGGAAAAAAGAGCATATTCCTTGTAGGAATTGGAGAACTCTTTAGACGTTCACGTAGAAAAGGCTTATGTCCTGTATTATAAAAGGAGATAGTAGGGTGTGGAGAACCCTCACAGTCATGGAAAATGACTGAGGAAGCCTTTTCCAACCATATAGGATAGTCATTAGAGACAAAACCCCATGCTCTCTAGCAAGGGTCCATAGTAGAAAGCTTCTCTGTAAGATTGCAGAGAGCATTATGCAGGAGAATTGGGAAATAAAACTGGCTGTTGGAAAAAAACAGCTGCACGTCAACTATGCTGCCAAATCCAAAGGAATTGGAGATGGCAAGAAAAGAAGATAGTGTGATAAGCCTGAAGTGATTAGGATTATCCAAGATAGATGAAAGCACCATCTTGGAATCACTACTAAGGCCAGACAGAAAGTAGTGGAAGACAAGACTGGAAACTTGTGGAAAAGTACCAGTAGTCTAATCACTGGAACTCCTGCATGGGCAGCTGCTGAATAAGACAGCAGAGAGAATCTGTGTAAAACAGAGAGAACAGACAGAATAAGAGGAGAAATTCCTGTCCCTGTCTGATGAGCTGCCCAGACAAAAGAAGGGAGTTTATTCAAGAGAAAAAACTCCACACTGGAATGAAAGAAATGACTAGAAAGGCTAAAGGTATGGTACCACTCTTTCAGGGGAAACCCTGGATAAGAGGGTAGAGAAACAGGAGCAGAAGGGTGACTTACCATATGGTAAGTCTGTAGAAGGAAAAAATTCATGTTGGAACAGAAAACTATCAAAGGGATAGTTGTTAAACTTCTCTTCTTGGTAGGAAGAAGAGGAGAAACCTGTGACCCATAGACATGAATATCCTGACATCTCAGCATACCTAGGAGCAACTGGATGTCCTGAGAAAAGGAATCCCTGTGTAGAGTTTTGAATGAAAAAACAGTGAAAAAACTTCTACTGATAAGAAGTCAACTGTAGGTTGTAAACTTCAGGACCCTATGGTTGCTGGGTTTGTTTAGTCTGGCTAGAGTTTGGATTCTTCAGACCAGGGCGAGGTTTCCCCTGCTTGGGAACATCTAGAAACATAGAAACATAGAAACATAGAAATATGACGACAGAAAAAGACCACCTGGCCTATCTAGTCTGTCCTTCCATAACAACTACAACAGTCCACTTTTTGCCTTTAGAGATCCTCTGTGTTGGTCCCATGCTTTCTTGAATTCAGTTACTGTCCTCATCTCTACCACCTCCACTGGGAGACTATTCCACGGATCCACTACTCTTTCCGTAAAGAAATATTTTCGCATATCACTCCTGAATCTATCTCCCTTCACCCTCATCCCATGTCCCCTCGTAGCAGAACTTGCTTTCAATTGAAAGAGGCTCTCTCCCTGAACATTTATGCCACGGAGGTATTTAAACATCTCAATCATATCACCTCTATCCCGCCTTTCCTCTAAGGTGTACATATTAAGATCCTTAAGTCTGTCCTCATATGCTTTATAATGAAGCCCATTAATCATTTTGGTAGCAACCCTCTGCACCGACTCCATCCTGTTCACATCCTTTTGAAGGTGCGGTCTCCAGAATTGCACACCATACTCCAAATGAGGTCGCACCAAAGACTTATACAGAGGCATTATCACCTCCTTTTTTCTGCTAGCCATTCCTCTCCGTATGCACCCAAGCATCCTTCTAGCTTTTGCTGTCGCCTTTTCCACCTGTTTAGCTACTTTAAGATCATCAGACACAACCATGCCTAGGTCCCGCTCTTCTTTAGTGGACAAAAGTACTTCACCTCCTATACTGTATTGCTCCCTTGGATTGCTGCAGCCCAAATGCATGACCTTACATTTTTTAACATTAAATCCCAGCTGCCAAATTCTAGACCATTCTTCAAGCTTAGCTAGATCCCTCCTCATGTTATCTACCCCTTCCTGGGTGTCTACTCTATTGCAGATTTTGGTATCATCCGCAAAGAGGCAAACCTTACCCGACAGCCCTTCCACTATATCACTAACAAAGATGTTAAAAAGAATCGGACCAAGGACAGATCCCTGGGGCACACCACTGGTAACATCCTTCTCCTCAGAGTGAGCTCCATTTACTTGTACTCTTTGTCGCCTCCCACCCAACCAATTTCTAACCCAAGCAGTAACTTTAGGTTCCATCCCTAGGGTGCTCAGTTTGTTTATAAGTCGCCTGTGAGGAACAGTGTCAAAGGCTTTACGGAAATCTAAATACACCACATCTAGAGCTCTCCCTCGGTCCAACTCCCTGGTCACCCAGTCAAAAAAATCAATCAGATTTGTCTGACAAGACCTGCCTCTGGTGAATCCATGCTGCCTCGGATCCTGTAATCCGCTGGACTCCAGAAACCTCACTCTGTATGATGGGCAGGAGAAGAGTGAAACCTTCTTCTCCTAGGGAAAGAAGGTTTGGTATGGGCATTTCCTACCTACTGGGGAAGGAGAAGGCTTAGAATAGCCTCCAGAAACAGGGAAGTCAGTGGACCACTGAGCAACCTGATGTAAAGACTCCTTATTGAAGAGATTTTCCCCAGTGCAAGGAGTATTACCCAGTCTTTGTTGTGCCCATCTGCTTAAGTCTGAAGCTTGGAGCCAGGCTCTACGTCGTGCCCCTATGGCTATAGCAGAGGTTCTGCTAACAGACTCAAAGGAGTCTAGGGAAGCACGAGTAAGAAACCAAGAGATACTTTGAATATGACTAAGTAGTAAGGAATAGTCTGCAGTCTTGGGCTCTGAAAGAAAAGGAGTCAAAAGATATAATTTCTTTGTGACCTCCTGAAGGGATAGACTCATATAAAAAATATATGAGAGAATCCTTGTTGACAGCATGGATGTCTGGAAGCTTTGACGTCCAAAGGCATCTAGTGTCCTAGACTCACGACCTGGTGGGTAAGAAGAGTGCTTCTTCTTACTTTTCACCTTCCTCATTGCTGATTCCACCACAATGGAATGATGGGGAAGTTGAGTCTTTTGAAACCCTGGAGAGGGGGGCACCTGATACAGAAGATCAGTTGCTCTAGAAGGTGAGGGAACCCTTAAAGGTGCTTCCCACATTCTTAGAAGAAGATCCTGCAAGGAATGATGTAAAGGAAGCATTATATTTTCCTTTTCTCTAGTAGAAAGAGAGCCTTGTGTAGGATCATAGCCAGGGATAGGAATAGCAAGAGATGTTGCCATATTCAGGAGAAAATTCTGAAAAGAAGGATCTCCAAAGCCAGGGAACCGTCCCTGGGCAGGCTAGATCTGAAGAACTAGCCTGGGCACCGGAGGATCTACTTGAGAATATAGGAATATAAGATCCTGCACGGTGCAAGAAAGGATCCTTAAGGGATGGATGCTGGTACTGGAGGTCATGACCTGAGACAGTCAGTACTGCATCGTCCATGCCAGGTATCGACTCCAAACTTGGTATAGAAAGGAGCGATCCTGGTGAAAGAAGCATGGAAGGAGCTGGCCCCGATGTTACTGCGGGTACCGGCACCGATACCGATACCGGTAGCTGTGTCGGAATCGAAGGCGACACCAACATCGAAGCAGTCATCGGTGGCTGCTCAATCGGTACCGAGGTAACCGAAAGCCTTTGGTAATCACCCTCGGTACCGAGCATCCGGAACCGGTAAGCGTCGGTACCGAGACATGTCGGTACCCAGTCTTCCAGACTAGAGATCGATTCCAGACTCGGCATCGAAGGAAGCGAGTCTATCGATGCATGTCTAGAGGGTACCGACGTCGGTGGTAGTATCGGCGTTGATGCCGATACCGGAATGTCAATCTGGGGCGTATCGACCGGTCTCGAAGGTACAGAGAAAGCCAGATGACGATCCCTGGTGAGGAGTGAATCGCTCAACACCAGTGCCGATGCTGGGGTATCAGTACTTCTCAAAGCGGATGCCACCACCGAGCATGGCTCAGGTATATTCTGTGAGGGGTGAGCCCCAGGAACAACCTGAAACCCCTGATAGGCTTTGGAGGCCGAAGACTCCCGCCGGGGATTTGAAGCCAATGGACCCTTGAGGGCAAGGCCGGAGCAGTCATCATGCTGTGCATGAGACGTACCACTCAAGGGTTGACTAGTCTTAACAGACTGTGGGTTACCTGATCTTGTGGAGAAGAAGAAATAGTCGGTGCCCTCATACTGGAAGGGAACTCGGTATCAAGGGAAACTCAAAATGGAACATCTCTTCTCACAATATTGTAGCCTAATGGCTCCGGAGGAAAATGGTCAGGACCCAAACAGGTTAGACACCAGTTCTTGGAGTCTAAAAACAAAACTGTACCGCCACAGCTTAGACACTTCTTAGGAAAAGGCGGCGGCAGCTCCATGATGGAGAGGCCTAGAAGGCCCAAAAAGTTTAAGACAGAAACTGAGGGAAAAAAAATCCCTGAATTTAAGAAAAAGTAAAAGAAAAAACACCGGTGGTACCGGTGGAGTCGGGGAGACAGCCGCGACCACAAGAAAACAAAGAATTAAAGAAAAAATTTTCTGCAGTGACAGGACGACGTCCTGCCGGCTCCGCGAAAAAACGAAAACTGAGGAGAGACAGTTGGAAAGGCGGGAAGGCAGCACGCAGGCGCTGAGGGATGCTCCCAAAAGCTTTCTGATTGGACACCGGGGAGCGTTCCCGCGCAGGCTCCGTCGGTACCGACGTACCCATATGTGAAGACTCATTCCTGCTTGTTCCTGGAGATCAGTCCAATCAAAACACAAAGTGTGAGTTGCCAGTGTTACAAAGACAGGCTGGTCAGCACAGCTCGACTGAATGCAGTACCCACTTGTGGACTAGTGCAAACAGTAGTGAAGGTAGGAAGCGAAAGACCAAGTTGCTGCTTTGCATATTCTATCCAGCAAAAATTTCATGAGAGCCACAGCAGCTGCAGTGACGGATTTTGATTTTACTGGTTAGAGAAGTGCCAATTTGTTTGGCTGGCTACTGGATTACCAATTCTGTTGGGCATCAAATAAGACAAATAACTATACACGTTTTCTGACCTCTTCAGTTTTTAAGATGGCAAGCCAGAGCTCTTTTGCAATCCAAAGTGTGAAAGAACTTCTCACATGGATTCTAATAAGGATTAAATCAAAATGTAGGCAGCACTATTTCCCGAGCGACATGAAAATATGTGACTACTGTTGGTAAGAACTTAGGATAAATGCAAAGAACGTGTGATGAAACTGAGTATATAAGGCCAATATTCAGTTATGATAGCCATGCGCCTCTAAACCTTAACCTCTGATATTCAATACCGAGGCCATATCTGGCCACTGGAATTGAATGTCTGGGTTTGCTACAACACTCCACACAGCACAGAAGCTAACCGGGCAGCAGCAATATTGAACCGCAGCCCAGTTAGCTCCCAAAGGTAAAGATAGGCCAGCTTTTCCCACGACTATCTTTACCCGTGGGTCACTAACCGGGCAGCAAGTCAATATCATCGCTGTTTGGTAGCAATGTGTGCCACCACTGCTCCACCCCAGAACGCCTATGACATGCCCTGATTCTACATATATAGCATCAGGGGGTGTAGCGGCAGAAACGATAGATATTCAGCGGCATTAATTGTATTAGTGCCACTGAATATCCCTCTATAGCGGTATTTACATAGTTTACAGGTTTTTAAAGCGTGTAAATGCCTTTGAATATCCGGCCCATAATTCACAAATAACCAAGGCTTGAAGTTCACTTACTCTTAAGAACTTAAGAGATGAAGGGCCAGAGCAGGACCTCAGAAAACACCCACAAACAGGAACAGAAGCAACATGGATCTCGATCGATTTTTAGAAGACTGTGTACGTGAGGAACTAGCTAAACTAAAAATAGACAAAGACATGGGTCCAAAACGTGAAATCACATTAGCCAAGTGGGCGAAGTCAAACTAAGTAAGGTAGTGGTAATTCTAAGAACATGAATCTGTCAAAATACAGTGTGGGATGCCTGTAAGATTATGTTAAAGTGCAATGAGGTACAAGTAAGAACTGGTAAACCATGAGTCCATAGATATGTGCTGAAAAAATGTAAAATATATAAAAATGATTATAAAGAATTCAATGTATATTAAGTGTATGTAAAAAGAAAAAGGGGAGAGCAACAAAAGACATGGCTTAATAAAAATTGCAATAAAATCATATTTCTAAAAAAATTGTGAACAAATTCATAAGAAAACTGAAAGATCACTTTCTTGGTTAAGCCCGGACGGTTCCAGGCCATTCAATTCATAAACGAACCGTTGTTCTAACCGGAGTTGGCTAATGTGATTTCACGTTTTGCTAGTTTGATTTACAGAGTATTGCAATTTTATACTTTTGTTTTACCTTCTTTATTCAAGACCAGTTTACTAGTTTGCCCTTATTCATTCACCTGTTTTAATGATTATTCGCCTTTCCGTTTTTGACTCCGCCCACTCGTCAAATGTTGATTTATAAGAGGGTCTAATTTGATCCTATAGTTCACTTCCTTTCTTCGAATGATTTGATATAATGTTTTCTGCACTTTTTCACTTCTCTCTATTTTTCACTCACTCGCTATTTTTCGTGGCCGCATTTGACTCCGCCCACCTGCCACGTCATCCAGAAAAGCGCGAAAATTGGCGTCTACATAATGCTGTTTGTTTTCCCTGGGTTGCTTTTCACTGTTACCACGCTGTTCTCATATCCAGCACATTGTTGTGATTTCGAGCATAATTCCCAACGATCTGCACAGGATTAATCATCGTTAAATGTAAGATTATGTTTCATTGTATTGCATGCTTTTTGCTTATACTTCCTACACCGTTACGGTTCCAGCGGTCTGATCCGATCAAGTGGTCCCTAACACTCTCCTTAATTTATTATAGAATTGTCACTCCCAGCACTCTTCACTATTTTTTTATTTAAAGTTCTGCCGTTTCATATTTTTGCAATAACATATTTTTATGATGGCCCAGTTCTTCTGTCAGATTCACTAGCAAGCACCGTCCATGCTAGTACAATCCTCCTTTTCCTACATGTGAGGTCCCTGTCCTCCCATTCTATATTCACATACATTCATTTGCTCTCGTATTGAAGATAGGATTTGGATACCTCTACCCCCATCACAATTCATCCCTGAGCACATATGTGCAGTTCACGTAATCACTTTCATTTCACTGGCGATTTGCATTCACCTTTCCATCCTCCCAATAGCTCCCTTAGCACAGGTTTCGTTTATAGTTATCTGCACTAATTCACTATATGGCTTCCTAGCTGTTTTCCAACTCCTTAATAGCTCGCTTAGCACATATTTTGTTTATAGTTCTCTGCACAAATTCACTATATGGCCTCCCCGCCGTTTACAAGGACTGGAGAACCCTCCGATAGAAATTTTGAATAGCTAGCATCATGTCACGTTTACATATTCTTTTGGCTAAACCCTTATTACCTTCCACATGCATTTCGTTAGGTCCAATTCATTGAATTTTTTGTTATGGCATTCATTCTTCTTTTATCAGTATTTATGTATTTTATGACTCGTGCATTGCACTATTATATTTACATTTTTTTAATGTTTGTTCATTGTTTATAATATTGATCATTATTTATTATTCTGATATGTATTTATATATTTTATATCTTCATGGATTCATTGATTGTCCTTTCATATATATTTTTTAGCTATGTTGACACAGCACTGGTAGGTTTATTTATATGTCTGAGTTGATTGCTTTAATCACCTTTCATTCAACACAGTTTACACCCTTTTGTGTATTTTAGTGTGATCTTTGATTCACTCTACCCCCCCATTTTTCTATTATTCAGGTTATGTATGTATGGTTGTTGTTATTTTTTAATTATTCAATAAGATCTTAGTTTTTTATATGTATATTGGTCACTGCTCCTAAACTAAGTGTGCACAGTCCTCACCGTTTGTGCAAATTGGCTCTGCCCTTCTTATTTCACAGTTGTTCTGAATGTACTTCCATAATTTATTTATTTATTTTTTTATCTCTTTACTTTGTATTATGTGCATTATTTATTATTATACGGTTTGCTTTTAACATTGTTTAGTTTTAATAATGTTTATTTTGTGTTAGCTGTATGTCCCCCGAGGAAGGCGTTTGCAGAAACGCGTAGGGACCATCATCAATAAAGCAGTCTCTTACCTACCTACGTCTCTTGCTCCTTCTGTTCCCCCTAGATAAGATAGAAGCCACTGAGAGACCATCTATGGCTAAAAATGAGCCATACTGTCTGACTCGGTTCTTGATCCCTCTTTTTGTCATTTGTTGGCACAAAGGACAAGAAATGGCTAGTGATCAGGACCCAAACATTTTAAAAAACAGTCTTGTTTATCAGTGATCAAGATGGTAAGAGCATACTTGATACACTTTTTAAAACCACTAACTGGTTTTTCCATGCCTTTAAAAATGTCTTTGACATTGAAGAGAAGGCGATGGAGACCTAGAGGCCTAGGCTAGTAGTGAAATTGCGATGAAAATTAAAAGTAAAGAAAAAGGAAAAATTGAAAAGAAAAAAATGAAAGACTTATCGGGACCAGTGTCGGATTCGACGGAACCAGCGTCAACGGGAAGGCAGAAGCATGATGTTCAACAAACAAGAGATGTTTTTCGGTGGTGACAGAAAATTGAAGAGAGAAGTTGGGAATGTGGGAAGACAGGCACGCAGGCACAGTGGAGTGCTCCCAAAGGCTTTCCTATTGGAAGCTGGGGAGCATTCCCACGTGGGTGCAGTCGGTGACATACACCCATATGTGAGGACTGCATCCCTTCTTGTTCCTCGAGAGAGGACATTAACTGGTAAAGCATAATTATTCACCTGTGACAGATGATTTCCGGGAACAGCAGGAATCAGTCTTCACATATGGGTGATGTTGGCACCAACTGAGCCCTGTGCAGGAACACTCCCCAGCATCCAATAAGAATGCTTTTGGGCATGACTGCCTTCCCACCTTCCCAGCAATTCTCCTCCGTAATGTATAGAGTTCAAAGAAAAATAGAAAAAAAAGAAACCATCCTACAACTCCCAAGGGAGGAAAGCGTGTTGTGAGGACTGATTCCTGTTGTTCTTGGAGATCACATGTTACAGGCGAGTAACTACGTTATTCTCCAGGAACAAGCAAGAATGCAGTCTTCACATATGGGACTCACTAGCTTCTAGCTACCGCAGATGCTAGAAAAGAGGAACGTGCGACAGACGGGGAGAAAACCTCCGAACTGCAACAATGGTAGTGTATGGATCCATCAGACTCAGCTCAGGTAGCCGGTAGGAACAGAGGGTTGGGAGGAAGGTGGTGTAGTTAAGTCCCAAAAAAGGTGCAGAAGATCGGCTTGGCCAAAGGTTGCATCCTTACTGGAGTCCTTGTCGAGACAGTAATGGGCAGCAAAACTACAAATGGAAGACCATGTGGCAGCACGGTAGATCTCCAAAATGGAGAAGGATCATAGAAGGAGAAATATGGCAGCCATGGCCCAGACATTCAGAGCTGTGACATGACACTCTAGGGAAAGTCCAACTTGCGCATAAGCAAAGGAAATGCAGTTGGCAATCCAGTTGGAAAGGGTTCGCTTAGTGACTGGTAGGTCCAAGTGACTAGAATCAAATGATACAAAAAGCTGTGAAGACTGTTGATGGGCTTTAGTTCTGTACAGATAGTAGGCTAAAGCTTTCTTGCAATCCAGGGTATGCAGTGTTACTTCAGCTCTAGAAGAATGAGATCTTCGAAAAAAAAGTAGGAAGAGAAACCGACTGATTAAGGTGGAAAGGAGAGACTACCTTTGGAAGGAATTGGGGGTGGGTCCAGAGGACCACCCTATCATGGTGGAAAAATGTGTAAGGAGCATAATCCACCAGAGCTTGTAATTCATTAACATGATAAGCAGATGTGAGAGCAACCAAGAATGCAACATCACAGAAAACCATAACTGGGATGTATCTATACCTGGCTATACTTTATTCAGAAAGTACAGAGTAGGAAGAAGGGGAGGAGGAGTGGCACTATATGTAAAAAATATTATTAAAGCTTTGGCATTACAGAGCTTAAAAGGGAGAGAGGAGGCATTGTGGGTTGAACTAGAAAGAGGGAAAGAGAAATCTATTTGCATTGGCGTGATATACAGACCTCCCTCACAAGAGGAAGAGGCGGACAGAGAGTTAATTGAAGACATACGCAGCATTGCTAGGAAAGGGGAAATGCTACTGATAGGGGATTTCATAGTAACATAGTAACACAGTAATTGACGGCAGATAAAGACCAGTATGGTCCATCTAGTCTGCCAGTAAGATGGCAAGAGTAGGTGCACCTGCCGCTCCGTGCAGGCCACCCCTCCCCATGCCTTTGTTTAAGCGGTGAACCCACCGCTCCGCGTAGGACACCCCTGTATGATGAGAAATTAGTTATGTTTATTTTGATTTTATCCTGTTGCTGTGAAGGCATCCACTGTGTCTGTCCCATGCCATTTTGAATTTTGTCACTGTATTTGCCCCCAACACTTTCATCGGGAGGGCATTCAAAGCATCCACTTCCCTTTCAGTGAAAAAGTATTTCCTGACATTGCCTTTCAATTTATCCCCTTGAAGCTTCATGTTATGCCCTCTAGTTTTACAGCTTCCCTGTCTTTGGAGGTTTGCTGCTTATTATTTCTCTAAGTATTTCAGTATGCCAGATGTTGATTGGCACATTCCTGCTGCAGTATCATCTAGAAGTAAAGAGATCCTGGATTCTCTACAGGGAGAACTATTCAGGCAATTGGTAACAGACCCCACACGTGAAGAGGCCATACAGGACTTGGTGCTTACCAATGGTGAAAGTGTTTCTGACGTTATAGTGGGAGATCATTTTGCATCCAGTGATCACCAGATGGTGTGGTTCAGTATTAGCACTAGGGCTGTTAGAATCCATTCAAAGGTGAGGGTCTTAGATGTTAGGAAAACTAACTTTGCCAAGATGAACCAATACCTCAGGGAGTCGTTAGCGGGATGGGAACAGCTGGGGGATGTAGAAAAACAGTGCACAAAACTGAAAGGGGATATTTTAAGGGCAACCAATCTTTTTGTTAAAATGGTAAATAAAGGTAAAAGGAAAAAGAGACCGCTATGGTTTTCGAAAGAAGTAGCTGAAAAAGTGAAGAAAAAGAGGGAGGCCTTCATGAAATGCAAGAGATCACAGAGAGAGGAAGACAGGCATCTATATTTGGAAAAACTTAGAAAAGCTAACAAAGTAGTCAGGAAAGCAAAGATTCAAAAAGAGGAGGAAATAGCCAATGCAATAAAATGGGGGAATAAGATATTTTTCAAATATGTTAGTGAGAAGAGGATGGGCAAAAGTGGTATTCTCAGACTCAAGGGTGAAGGGGAGTAATATGTAGAAGCTGATAAGGATAAAGCGGAATTGCTTAACAAATATTTCTGTTCTGTATTCACAGATGAAGAACCAGGAACAGGACCTCAGAAAACACCCACAAACAGGAACAGAAGCTAGGGACATCTTGAAGAATTTTCAGAAGACTGTGTTCGTGAGAAACTAGCTCAACTTAAAGTAGACAAAGCGATGGGACCAGATGGGATACACCCTAGAATACTGAGGAAACTTGGGGACGTTCTAGCAGCTCCACTGACTGACCTTTTCAATGCCTCGGAGTGGAGAGTGGTGACAAAGGACTGGAGAGAGGCTCATGTGGTGCTTTACACAAAAGCGGAAGTAAGGATGTGGTTGAAAACTACAGGCCGGTTAGTTTAACTTTGGTGGTGAGTAAATTATTGGAAACGCTGCTGAAAGAGAAAATAGTGAGGTTTCTGGAGTCCAGCGGATTACAGGATCCGAGGCAGCTTGAATTCACCAGAGGCAGGTCTTTTCAGACAAATCTGATTGATTTCTTTGACTGGGTGACCAGGGAGTTGGACCGAGGGAGAGCCCTAGATGTGGTGTATTTAGATTTCAGTAAAGTCTTTGACACTGTTCCTCACAGGCAACTTATAAACAAACTCAGCACTCTAGGGATGGACCCTAAAGTTACTGCTTGGGTTAGAAACTGGTTAGGTGGGAGGCGACAAAGAGTACAGGTAAAGCGTAGTTACTCACCTGTAACAGGTGTTCTCCAGGAGCAGCAGGACTCGGTCCCCACATATGGGTGACGTCGGCGCCGCCAGAGCCCCCATGCGAAGCATTTCCCCAGCTTTCAAAGGAAGCCTTTGGGAATGCAGCACGCATGCGCGGTCCCCTTCCAGCCCAAGGGTGCCATCTTGCTCAGTCTGATGACATAGCTAAAAGACAGCAAAAAACAAAATAAATCATATGACTGCAACTCCAAGGGGAGGAGGGAGGGTTGTGAGGACTGATTCCTGCTGCTCCTGGAGAACACCTGTTACAGGTGAGTAACTACGCTTTCTCCAGGACCAAGCAGGAAGTCAGTCCTCACATATGGGACTCCCCAGCTTAAGGCTACCGGGAACCCAAAGCTGAAAAAATCAGCTCCCTCTAGAGCCTAGGCTTATGTGAAAAGAATCTTCTCTGAGAACGCCCCCGAACGGTAGCCCAACACCAGGGCCGGAGGGTAGGAGTTGCCTATACCTCAAAGAGATTATGGAGTACCGCCTGTCCGAAAGCACTGTCCTTGCGGGACTCCCTCTCGAGGCAGTAGTGGGCTGCAAAAGTCTGACTTGAAGACCAAGTAACGGCCCGGCAGATGTCTGCCAATGGAACAGAGCGGAGATGAGCCACTGACGCAGCCTTCGCCCTAACACGGTGAGCAGTGACTCGACCCTACAAGGAGAGGCCGGCTGCCCTGTACGCCCAGGCGATACAGTCTGCTACCCAAATGGACAGGGTACGTTTGGAGACAGGTAACTCCAACTTATTAGGGTCAAAAGAGACGAAGAGCTGAACAGCCCTTCGGTGTCCCTGCGTACGGACAAGGTAGAAGGACAACGCCCTCCTATAGTCCAGGGTATGCAAGACCATCTCAGCCCGGCCGGCATGCGGCCTGGGAAGGAAAGTTGGAAGAACCACCTCCTGATTGAGATGGAAGGAGGAGACAACCTTTGGAAGGAACTTAGGGTGCCTGTAAGACTACTCTGTTCCTATAAAACCTAGTGTATGGTGCCTCTGACACCAGGGCTTGAAGCTCACTTACTCGGCTTACTGAGGTAAGAGCTACCAAAAACAACGCTTTCCAGGAAAGAAAGCGCAAAGGACAAGTAGCCATAGGCTCAAATGATGGGTAAGTAAGTTGTTGCAAGACCACATTCAAATCCCACTCAGGTGCAGGTGGACGAACTGGAGGCTTAAGCAACAGCAGGCCTCTGAGGAAGCAAGCTACCAAAGGGTGGCTTGAGAGAGACTGACCCTCCACCGGTAAGTGGTGCGCTGAGAGAGCACTGAGGTGGACCCTAACAGAGTTGGATTTAAGGCCTAGATTGGACAGGTGCAGCAAATACTGCAGCACCACCGGAACCAGGCATGAGAAAGGATCCTCCTTGTGTTGGGCACACCAGGTGGAGAATCTATGCCACTTAAGAGCATATGACTTTCGAGTGGACTGCTTCTAGAGGCCAAGATCACGTCCTCCACGTCCATAGGCAGCAGTAAGGGTGATAGAACTACCCTTTCAGCAGCCAGGCCATCAGATGGAGGGACTGGAGATTGGGGTTTAAGAGAGATCCCTGCTCCTGGGACAGGAGATCGGGTGGCATCCCCAGAGGAAGAGGAGCGTCCACCGCTAGTTGTAAAAGAAGTGGGAACCGCAGTTGCCTTGGCCATCTGGGGGCCACCAGGATCACCGAGGCCTTGTCCCCGGATCACTTTGAACAGTGTTTTGGGCACTAGAGGCGTGGGAGGAAACGCATATAGAAGGCCTGTAGACCATGGTATGAGAAAAGCATCCGCTGCTACTCTGAGAGGATGCGGTTGTCTGGAGCAGAACCTGGGCAGTTGACGGTTCAGTGGACTGGCAAACAGATCCATGTTGGGAAGACCCCATCTTAGGAAGATCTGTTGAACCACCAGAGGATTCAACTGCAATTCGTGTGGCTGTAGGATCCCGCTCAACTTGTCTGCCAAGTAATTCTCCTGTCCAGGGAGATAGACCGCCTTGAGAAGTATGCCATGATTGACTGCCCAGGAGCACAGGTCCTGTGCTTCCTGACAAAGAGGTTGGGACCCTGTGCCCCCTTGCTTGTTCACATAGTACATAGCAACTTGATTGTCCGTCTGAACCAAGATGGACTGCTGAGAGAGGACATGAGAGAAAGTCCGCAGGGCTAAGCGGATCGCTCTGAGCTCCAGGAAATTGATTTGCTGTGTGGCCTCCGAAGGAGACCACAGGCCTTGAGTGCATGCTCCTTGGCAATGTGCACCCCAACCTTGCAGAGAAGAACATAAGAGATGCCATACTGGGTCAGACCAAGGTCCATCAAGCCCAGTATCCTGTTTCCAACAGTGGCCAATCTAGGTCATACGTACCTAGCAGTTTCCCCAAAAGACACAGGTTCCGCAATGCTTGTACTGGGTCAAGCATTGATATCCTGGGTCCCTTCTTAATAATGGTTTATGGACCTTTCCTCCAGGAACTTGTCCAAACCTTTTTTAAACCCAGCTACACTAACAGCCTTTACTACATCCTCCGGTAACAAATTCCAGAGTTTGATTACACGTTGAGTGAAAAAATATTTTCTTTTATTAGTATTAAATAGTTTACCCTATAGCTTCATTGCATGTCCCCTAGTCTTTCTATATTCTGATAACATAAACAGTCGATCTACGTTTACCCGTTCCACTCCGTTCATTAATTTATAGACTTCTTTTATATCTCCCCTCAGCCGTCTCTTTTCCAGGTTAAAGAGCCCTAACCTTTTCAGTCTTTCTTCATAGGAGTATCCTTCCATCCCCTTTAACATTTTGGTGGCTCTTCTCTGAACCTTTTCTAATAACACTATATCCTTTTTAAGATACGGCGACCAGAATTGAACACAATATTCAAGGTGCGGTCTCACCATGGAACGGTACAGAGGCATTATAATATCTTTTGTTTTATTTTCCATTCCTTTCCTTATGATACCTAGCATTCTATTTGCTCTCTTGGCTGCCACTGCACACTGGGCCGAGGGTTTTAACATGTTATCCACAAGGACGCCTAAATCTTTTTCCTGGGTGGCGGTTCCTAATGTGGAACCTTGCATTGTGTAACCATAGTTTGGGTTGTTCTTCCCTAGGTGCATAACTTTGCACCTGTCCACATTAAATTTCATCTGCCATTTTGATGCCCAGTCTTCAAAGCATCGGTTGTCAGCACTTGAGAGTGTGGAGGTGCTTCAAAAGGCACCCCTTGCAGCAGATTCGAAAGATGAAGCCACCACTGCAGAGAAGCTGCCAGTAACTTGGACACCCTTACTTTGTCCTGCAGGTTTCCTGTGGCCTGCAGCCACTGAGTCCTGAGGCCCTACTGAGCTTGCCTCATGTGTAGACGGGCATATGGAGTTACATGGACCGTGGATGCCATGTGGCCCAAGAGCCTTAGGAATTGTCTGGTGGAGACTAGAGAATTGCTGTGGAACTGTCTGGCCAGATCCATCAGTCTGTGGGCCCTGTCCACAGGTAAAAAGGCCTTCGCCTGAAGGGTGTCTAGTCTTGCTCCTATGAACTCCATGCTTTGTGATGTACGCAAAGCGGACTTTGCGAACTTTATGACAAACCCCAGATGCTGGAAAAGAGAGACAGTGCGGAGGGTGGCTTGATTGGTCTCCTGTGGAGACTGACCCCTGATGAGCCAGTCGTTCAGGTATGGAAAGACAAAGAGTCCTTGAACTCTGAGATAGGCCGCCACCACCGCCAGGCACTTGGTGAAAACCCTGGGGGCAGAGGTTATGCCAAAAGGAAGTACCCTATACTGGTAATGGTTTCCTCCCACTACAAATCGGAGACATTGTCTGTGGTCTCGATGAATAAGGATGTGAGTATAAGCATCCTTTAGGTCTAAGGAGCATAGCCAATCTCCCTGCTGGAGGTAGGGCAGCAGGATTCCAAGGGTAAGCATCTTGAACTTTTCCCTCTCCAGGAATTTGTTGAGATTCCGCAAGTCTAGGATGGGCCTGAGGCCTCCTGTTCTTTTTGGTACCAGAAAGTACCTGGAATAGAAGCCCTGACCTCTCAGGTGGTGGGGAACCGGTTCCACTGCCTGCTCCTTTAGAAGACCTGCTAACTCCTGCAGGAGTAGGTCCCTGTATAGAGGGAGTTTTGGAGGCTCCCCTGGAAAGTAGGAGGGAGGTACCTGGTGGAAGTGAAGGAGATAGCCTCTCTGGACTATGCTTGGCACCCAGATATCCCTTGTCACGGCAGACTACCTGTGGGCATACAGGGTCAGCCGGCCTCCTATGCTGAGAGGGGCCAGCTGAGGAGGAGAGGCTATGCCACTGGAGTCAAAACCCCGCTCCCTGCTGTGCAGGAGCCAGAGCTGGTGGCTTGGGGGTTTTCTGTCTACGGGGCCTATGTCCCTGCCCCTTCGCCTGCTGACCCTGTTGGGGAGATACGTAGGCCTGACAGTGAGGGTATGATTTGTAGACAGATGACTTCCTCGGGTAAAAGGTCTTTTTTCCCGAGCACGTCTTCTTCTGAGAAGGGGCAGAGGTTTTCCTGGACAGCCTTGTCCGGGTGAGAGTCTCGGACTCGAGCTCTGCAGCCTTTTCAGCCATGGGCTTGCCAAAGAGGTTGTCACCTTGGCAGGGGACATCAACCAACTTGTCCTGAACCCACGGCTCGAGGTCCGATGACTGTAGCCAGGCCTGACGGCATGCACCGATGCCGGCAGTGGCTACCCGGGCCGAAGCCTCAAAGCCATCATAGGCTGCTCGAGAGATAATCTTCGAGCACTATCGGATCCCCGATGACAGGGCCTTGAACCTCTGCAAAGGTTCCTCGGAGAGACCAGCAGAGAACCCGGCAATCTCCTTTGCCAGGTCTCGAAGGTACATGCCCAGGTACAGCTGGTAGGTCTGGACACGGCAAGCAAGCATAGAGCCCTGGAAGCACTTTCTACCGATGGCATCCAGGTTCCGGGCCTCCCGGCCTGGAGGCACCGAGGAGTGCATCTTCTGTAGCTGTGCCTTCTGGAATCCGGGGCTCTTGCGGACTCGATAGATGGAATCGACCCGCTTGCTCAGAACTGGCGTCGAAGCTGGCACCTCCCACATGCGGAAGAGCAACCATTCCAGCATCGGAGGAACCGGTACAGTAAAGGCCTCCTTGGGGGGAGAGTCATACTGCAGGGCCTCGAGCTCCTCCGCTCGAGGCTCCTCCTCGGGATCCACGGGGAAAGCCAAAGCCTTGGCCATATCCCGAACGAAGTCCGAGAACCGGGTGTCCTCCGGGGGGGACCATCTCCGAGGCTCGGACTCTGGTGAGTCTAAAGGGACACACCGGGTCCGAAAAGTGTCCGGGGACTCCTCGTCCTCTGTTTCCCAGCCCGACCCCTCAGATGAGGAATCGAGCGGCTCCGGTCGGGCAGGCACCGATGCCATCCGCCCTGACGCCGACGGTACCGTCGTCGATGACCTTAGTCCCGAACGGGAGACCGAGGGAGACCTTGGCCAAGGATCGACTCGAGAGCGCATGGACTCGAGGATCGGCTTGGCCTCCAGGGTCGACTTGGAGGTCGATGTCCCGGTGGTCTGGGCAGATGCACCGGTGAGACCGGCGATCAGTGCCCGCTGCTGTTCCATGAAGGCAGCCAAGCTGCTCTCCAAGGCCGTCAACCTGAGTCCGAGCTCAGGAGACTCAGCAGCCCCCAACTCGGGCCCCGACATCGGACCCGACATCGGCTCCCCCGGAAAAGAGTCCACGAGGACTACAGTACTCACGTGACTCGGGGACTCCGTCTCCACACGAGGTTGTTTAGCAGGCCTCTCTGACTCCAAAGACCCGGGACAGCGTTCGGGGCTATGCGACCTGGCCCTTGAGGAGCCAAGTGCGTCCGCCGACACGGCCCTCACGGGTTTCTTCTTCCTGCGGTGCTCCTGCGAGGGAGACCCCCCTCTCAGAGGACACCGGCGATGCTCAGGATCGGAGTCCCGAGACGTCGAGGCCTCTGACGAAGTCCGGGCCCGGCCAGATGCGGAGTCAGAGAAGATTCTTTCTTTTTGGTGCTGCCGGCTCCTCAACGCCTTTGAGGACATTTTCCCACAAGGGCCACAGATCATTGGGTCATGATCGGGCCCGAGGCAGCAGAGGCAGCAGCCATGTGTGTCGGTGAGAGACATAAGCTTCTTACACCGATCACACTTTTTAAACCCACTGGCAGCCATCGGGGGAAAAAGGGCCCCTGCAAGGTCAAAAGACAGGGCTGCCAGTGAAAAATAGAAAAATGGTGCGCACGCTAGTCACTAAGGACAAAAACCGAAAAATGAAGACAGGGCTCGATACTGGTGTATCGGGCCCAGGCGGGAAAGGGAAACCGGTATCGAACCGAAGAAAACACGGATCCACGTAGAAAAATCAACTTTTTCCTCGGGTGAAAACGAAACACGTCCGTCCAGCTCCGCGGAAAAAAGACTGAGCAAGATGGCACCCTTGGGCGGGAAGGGGACCACGCATGCGTGCTGCATTCTCAAAGGCTTTTTTTAAAAGCTGGGGTAATGCTCCGCATGGGGGCACCGTCGGCACCGACGTCACCCGTATGTGAGGACTGACTTCCTGCTTGGTCCTGGAGAAATGGAGCTCACTCTGAGGAGAAGGATGTTACCAGTGGTGTGCCCCAGGGATCTGTTCTTGTTCCGATTCTTTTTAACATCTTTGTTAGTGATATAGCGGAAGGGCTGTCGGGTAAGGTTTGCCTCTTTGCGGATGATACCAAAATCTGCAATAGACACCCAGGAAGATGTAGATAACATGAGGAGGGATCTAGCTAAGCTTGAAGAATGGTCTAAAATTTGGCAGCTGGGATTTAATGTTAAAAATTTAAGGTCATGCATTTGGGCTGCAGCAATCCAAGGAAGCAATATAATATAGGGGCTGAAGTACTTTTGTCCACTAAAGAAGAGCAGGACCTAGGCGTGGTTGTGTCTGATGATCTTAAAGTAGCTAAACAGGTAGAAAAGGCAACAGCAAAAGCTAGAAGGATGCTTGGGTGCATACGGAGAGGAATGGCTAGCAGAAAAAAGGAGGTGATAGTGCCTCTGTATAAGTCTTTGGTGCGACCTCATTTGGAGTATAGTGTGCAATTCTGGAGACCGTACCTTCAAAATGATATAAACAGGATGGAGTCAGTACAGAGGGTGGCTACTAAAATGGTTAGTGGTCTTCATTATAAAGCATATGAGGACAGACTCATATAAGGATCTTAATATGTACACCTTAGAGGAAAGGCGGGATAGAGGTGGTATGACTGAGATGTTTAAATACCTCTGTGGCATAAATGCACAGGGGGAGAGCCTCCTTTGATTGAAAGCAAGTTCTGCTATGAGGGGACATGGGATGAGGGTGATAGGGGATAGATTCAGGAGTGATATGCGGAAATATTTCTTTACGGAAAGAGTGGTGGATCCGTGGAATAGTCTCCCAGTGGAGGTGGTAGAGATCAGGACAGTATCTGAATTCAAAAAAGCATGGGACAAACACAGAGGATCTCTAAAGGAAAAAAGGGGACTGTTGTAGTTGTTGATATGGAAGGACAGACTAGATATGCCATGTGGTCTTTTTCTGTCAACATTTTTCTGTTTCTAACTCAGGATGTCCTCTAGCACATTCAGCTCCCCTGGAAGGTAAACTGGTCGAAGAAGCATGCGATGAGAGATAGCAAAGGCCCAAAGGTGAATTGCCTCCCTGCACAGGAGGAGAGATCCGGTTCTCCCTTGTTTGTTTATATAATACATAGTTACCTGGTTGTCGGTCTGAATGAGTACTGATTGTCTGATCAACTGAGGACTGAACACCCGAAGAGCATTGACAATTGCCTTGAGTTCCAAAAGGTTGATGTGGTAAGAGGCTTCAGTGGGGGACCAGAGGCCTTGCGAGTGAGGCCCTCGAGGTGAGCCCTCCAGCCCTGTTTGGAAGCATCTGTCATCAGGTTACACTGTGGTGCAGACATCCAGAAAAGTAACCCGATGAGAATATTTTGAGGGGTGCACCACCACTTAAGAGTGTCCACAAGTTGAGGACTGATGGTGATTATATCCGGGAGACGACCTGTTGACTGCTTCCACTGAGCAGAGAAAGTCCACTGCGCTTGACGCATGTGAAGGCGAGCATATGGAAAAACATGGACTGTGGAGACCATGTATCCCAAGAGATTGAGCATGTTCCTTGCTCTGATGCGGGACTGGCTTTGGCCGTGATTTGCCAGCTCGATGAGGCAATGGAACAAATATTCTGGAAGGAAGGCTTGAGCTTACGTAGTGTCCAGAAGCGTCCCAATGAACTATAGTTTTTGAGTTGGAGCGAGATGGGACTTTGGGTAACTGACCACAAAGCCTAGATGCTGAAGTACCGAGATGGTGCACTGGAGAGATATGGTCACTACACCAGGGGAATCGCCCTCGATGAGCCAATCGTATAAGTAAGGGAAGACGAAAGTACCCAGTGTGCAGAGGAAGGCCACAGACAATTTGTAAAAACTCTGTGCAAACGAGAGATCAAAAGGTAGAGCAGACCCTGGAACAAGAAGTTCAGCTACTTTCTGTAAGAGGGATGTATGAGAATGTGAGTGTAGGCATTCTTGAGATCTAGAGAGCAAAGATAGTCTTCCTCCTGAAGGTAAGGAAGTAGGTTTCCTAACAAAATCATCTTGAACTTTTCTTGAACTAGGAATTTGTTAAGATTCCTGAGGTCCAGGATAGGCCTGATCCCCCCTGTCTTTTTGGAGATGTGGAAATAACAGGAGTAAACCTGAGCCCTTGTTGTGGGGGTTGAACTTCCTCTATGGCTTCCTACACTAGCAGGGTGATTTTCTCTTGCTAAAACAGGTTGGAATGCAGAGATTCCATGGGGGACTCCCCTATGAAGAAAGTGGGGGGGGGGGGGGCAGGTTTTGAAAATGGAGCTGATATCCCATGCTCATGATCCTTAGAGTCCAGGGTTCTGATATAATATAAGTATTCATGGTATTACATATAGTTCATCAGTCTCATTATTTATTGTATATAGTTTGTATATAGTTTAACCCTCTTATAGGGTTATTATTTCATGTATATAGTTTAACCCTGTTATCCAAGTTTGTACCCCTGTTCGATGTAAAACCATACAGAGTGTGTGTTTTGGTCGTTTTGTTATACTGTAAACCGCGCTGATACCGAATAGTGCGGTATATAAGCAACTGTAATAAATAATAATAAATAAATAAAATAATGAGGGGCCATCTGTGGGCAATGTGGGAGGGGGTCCTGTAAAGGTAGACTGGCTATGCTCTCAAGGAAACAGTAAAAAAACAGCTGCAGGATGCACCTGCGGAGCTGGCTGAGGCTTTGGAACTTTAGGTTTCCTGGGCTGACATGGCCCCTGCTGTTTTTGATGTGGCTGTTGAGGCTGATAAGAGGAATAAGACGAGAAGGAAGGGTAGTACCTCTTCTTCCTGGGGTAGAAGGGCTTCCTGGTAGAAGACCTCTTAGCTAGATAAGCCATCTTGCGAGACAAGCTTTTTAGGGCAAGATCATCCATCCCTATCTCACCAGCATTTTCTCGCCACCCCTTTCCAAAGAGGTTCTCCTGTACAGGAAATGTGAGCAAGTTTGTCTTGAACCCATTGTTGAAGGTCCGATGCTTGCAGCCAGTCCATTCTCCTGGCTCCTATACAGACTGTTGCTGCCCTACTGGTA
Source organism: Ichthyophis bannanicus (assembly GCA_033557465.1). Lineage (NCBI taxonomy): Eukaryota > Metazoa > Chordata > Amphibia > Gymnophiona > Ichthyophiidae > Ichthyophis > Ichthyophis bannanicus. Next base: position 232,621,231 of record CM066039.1, read on the forward strand.
GACTCAAAGGCATCAAACGCAGCCCTAGTGAGGAATTTTGAGGTATTCTGATCATGATTGACCAAGGCCAAAAATGGACCTTGTTTGTCAGGTGGCAACAGGGTGGAGAACTCAAGCCAGATCTTTAGCTAAAACCCTCAAAAACATACCCACGAAAAGCATATAGGAAATGATCCTGGATGCTAACATAATTGCTTGGAAGCAGTCTGGGAATCCCTCAGAACTGACTGACTCAATGTCCAATTCTGAGAAGGTGGAATCGGTACGCGGTAAGAAGTCAAATAGTGTTGGTCAGTACCATGACACCAATGCCACTCCGATGCAGACATCGTCTCTCGGCGCTGATGAACCACAATCTCAGAACCGAGGTGTCCCGACGCAGGTTCATCCATAGGCTCTAATGGGGGTATTGGCCCTGGAGCCCGTGATGGTGCCGGTTCCAACAGCGATGCCACAGAGTACCTTGATGCACCGACAGTGAGGCTGGGCATTGGGTCTCCGGATACCGAGGGCCTTAAGGGCCCTGGCACTACTGCCACCAGGACAGCAACCAGACTCCATTCGATATTCAGCACCTGCTGTTCGAGAGAGACTAGAGGTATCTGGATGGATTCCTGTACAGGACCCTGTGCCACTGTCCCAGAACCGGGAGCTCACCAGAGAACGATGCCTCAGGAGCATCCCGGAGCCCCTCTATTGTTTTGGAGGAAGTATCCTCCTGCCGGCAATGTTTTTCTGGCTGGTCCAAGTCCAGTTCCAGTCTTGGGAATTCTCGGTGTCGATGCCAGGAATCGGATGCTGATGCCGAGGTCTTCGATACCTTTTCTGCCTCTGTGGAGGACTTATATTTGCTGCTATGTTTGGGCTTTTTGGAAGTATGGGAACCATAAGATGAGATACATGTCCAGTGATGGTATGGAGGCCACCAAAGAGTGTGCTATAGTGGCAGAGTCTGACGGAAACAGCTTTTCCCATTATTGTTCACAGTTTTTAAGCTCCCTCCTGGTCTTTTGCTGAAACAGGGGTCAAGACGAAGTGTCATGGTCCAGGCCCAAACACTTTAAGCATCAGTTGTGTTTATCTGTAGCAGAGAGAGAGAGTGTTTCAGCAGTTAGTACATTTTCTTAAACCCACTATGTGGTTTCTCCCTGCTTGAGAAGACCATTGAGGTAAAATCAAAAGAGGCAATGGTGGCCTAGGCCAGCCAAGCAAGCGACCATGCTGCGAAGTAAGGAAAAAAATTAAAGTGAAAAATAAAAGAAAAAAAGTAAAAATGAAAAAGAAAAAAAAAAAAAAAAGAGAGACCGGGACGTCAGATACTGTTTACAAGAGATTGCTTAAGTTTTGAAGTTTTGATGTTACTGTTTACAATTGCAAGTTCTATGTAAAAGTTTAAGTTAATGTAAACCGCCTTGATTAAACGAAAAAGTGGTATAGAAAAATTGTTAAATAAATAAAATAAATAAATACAGGACTGGATCAATGGGAAGGCAAAGCATGATGTACCCGAAGGCATTTCGACGAATCTTAGCAGCAGGAAGAGGATGATGTCCTAATGGCTCCATGGAGAAAAGACGACTGAGGAGAATTACTGGGAAGGCGGGAAGGCAGGCACACACGCATGGGCTGCGCAGGGCTCTGTCAGTGCAGACATCACTCATATGTGAAGACTGTATTCCTGCTTGTTCCTGGAGATATAAAATGTCATCTTCCATATCTTCCTGCTAGACCAGTCCAGGCAAGTGGGGTGTACCAAAGCTACAATACCACTGGGTAGGAAGAAGACACAGTAGCTCACAAAACTCTTGAGCCGAAGGCAGTGTCTGCCCATACATGGACATCAAAGCGATGCCCATGATTCTGTCTGATAAATGTATGCAGGGGCTACCAAGCTCCACTCCACCAAAGAGGACGCTCGTCTTCAGGTAGAATGGGCACCAAACCCTCCGGAACCAGCCAGTTAGACAACAGATAAGCCAAGGCAATGGCCTCCTTAATCCAGTGCCCCAAAGTCGACTTGGCCGCCACTTCACCCTTACGCAGGCCAGCAAACAGCACAAAAAAGATGGTCTGACTTACAAAGGGAATTCGTATCCTTCAAGTATTAGAGAAGCACCCTCCGGACATCCACAAGACAAAGATCCTTATAATTCCCCCGACACTGCTCCTCAGAGGAGGGGGACAGATAAACCACCTGGTTCACGTGAAAGGGTGACAGCACTTAGTCAAGAAGGCAGGCGCAGGCCGAATGGAAATGACCTCCTCTGAAAAGGACAGATAAGGATCACAGCAAGACAGTGCCTACAACTCAGATTCACCTTCCAGAACAAAGCATGACCAAGAAGACAATCTTATGCATCAAATTCTTTAAGGTAGCATGCTTCAACGGCTCAAGGGAGCTGCCAACAGCACTAGATACAGATTCCAGGAAAGGATCACAGACTGAAGGGGAGGGGGCAGATGCCGAACCCCCTGGAGAAAACGTGAGACATCCAGGTGCAAGGCCAAAGACTTGCCCACCACCAAACCACAGAAACAAGTCAAAGCTGCCACCTTAACCTTCAGGGAGCTAGGTGAGAGGCCCTTCTCTAGGCCATCCTGCAGAAAGGCCAATAGGGAGGACACCTTCTCTGTCTCAGGAGCCATGTGCAGTGCGCAACACCAACGCTCAAAGAGGCACCATATCCATACGTAAGGCTAGCTTGGTAGATCTCGTCCAGGAACCAAGTATAGTAGAGATTACTGCTGGAGAGAAGCCTTTACATGCTTGCAGTCTCCTTTCAAGAGCCATGTGTAAGTGAGAAGGGAGTCAGGATCTCCAGGATGATCGGTCCCTGCTGCAATAGCCCACGAGATGGAGGCAGCCAAAGAGGAGGTGCCTGCAGAAGCCACATCAGGTCTCCAAACCATGCTCTCTGCAACCAATCTGGCGCCACCAGAACAATATTGCCCAGATGGCTCTCTTACGCTGAATCACACGCCACACCAGGGGCCATGGAAGGAACACGTACAGCAGCCACTGGATTAAACAAGGCTGGGGGGGACATGGACACCCTTGGATCCCATCTCCGTGTAGCGACTGAAGAAGCGGCAAACCCTTGCATTAGAGCACGTCGCCATCAGATCTATTTCAAGATGATCCCAATGGCGCAGAATCAACTGTCTCAACTACCACTCTCCAGGATTCAGAGAGTGCTGGCTGAGAAGTTCGCTTCCACATTGTCCACCCGGGCAGTCTGCTGGGCCAAGAAGACCAGGAGATTCTTCTCTACCCAGACAAACAGGAGATCCACTTCCAAAGCCAACCCGGCATATCAGCCTTGGCATTCTAAAAAGGACATCACACAAGACATCACTAGAGATGCTTCTGAGAAGTAACGAGCTCGGATGAGAAAGTTGTCCACAAAAAGATGGATACAGATCCTCTGGCGCCATGACACCACAGTCATTCTTGGGGCGGTGGGTAGCCCAAAAGGGAGGCTGATGAACCTATAGTGAGAGCAAGACAGAGCAAAACACAGACACTTCTGCTGATCCGCCTGGATCGGGATATGAAAAAATATCTCTGCAAGATTGAGGAGATGCAAAGAATTCTCCTCAAGGCACTGCTTGAATCACAGAGTGCAAGGTTGCCATCTGGAAGCGGAGGACACGGAAGTGCCTATTGACATTTTGAGGTCCAGAATGAGCCAGAAGGAATCATCATCCTTTGGCACTACAAAATAGACAGAATATTTGCCCTTGACCCACTCATCCGGGGGGATGGGCACCAACGCATTCAGTAGTAGCAACTTTCCAAAGTGGTCCACACAGCAGCACCTTTGATCGCAGACCCACATGGGGAAATAAAGTGTAGTTATTCACCTGTAACAGGTGATCTCTGGGAATAGCAGGAATTTAGTCTTCACATATGGGTATCGTCGGCACCGACGGAGCCTACGCGGGAATGCTCCCCAGCGTCCAATAGGAACGCTTTTGGGAGCATCCCTAAGCACATGCACGCTGCCTTCCCGCCTTTCCAACTGTCCCTCTTCAGTTAAGTTTGTAGCTGAGTGAAAGGATAGAGGGAGAGAGGAAAGAGACAAAGAGATAGAGAGACAACTCCAAGGGGAGGTGGGTGGGTTGTGAAGACTAAATTCCTGCTGTTCCCGGAGATCACCTGTTACAGGTGAGTAACTATGCTATCTCTAGGAACAAGCAGGAATGTAGTCCACACATATGGGGACTCCCTAGCTGAAGATGCCAGGGAGATAGCCCCAGGAAGGTGCCACTGTCGAAGGTGAGAATCCTTCCTCCCATGGATCTCTGGCATTCCACCAGGGTTGGTGGGTAGGAGCTGAATTAGGTCTGAAAAGGATTTTGAAGAACAGCTTGGCCAAAGAAGGCATCCCGATGGGAGGCTTTATCCAGGCAGTAGTGGGCTGTGAAGGTGTGTACCGAAGCCCAGGTGGCTGCTCAACAAATATCATCGATAGACACAGAGTGGAGATTAGCCATGGCAGTTGCCATGGCTCTCACATTATGAGCTATGACATGGTCCTGAAGAGGAAGACCCTTACTCTCATAAGTAAAGGATATGCATTTGGCAATCCATTTAGATAAAGTTCTTTTGGAGACTGGTTGTCCCAAATGACTAGGGTCAAAAGCTATAAAAAGTTGCGAGGACTTTCTATGTTGCTGTATTCTCTGTAGGTAAAAGGCTAAGGCTCTTTTACAATCCAAAGAATGAAGGTTTCTTTCTGCATTAGAGGCGTGAGGCCTCGGAAAAAATACAGGAAGATAAATTGATTAATTTAAATGAAAAGGCGAAACCACCTTTGGCATAAAGTGTGGATGAGTTTTAAGAACAACCTTATCATGGTGAAATCTAGTATAAGGAGGATTAGCCACTAAAGCTTGCAGTTCACTAATGCGACGTGCAGAGGTGATTGCAAATAGGAAGATGGCCTTCCAGGTCAAAAAACGTAAGGGTTGTAGTGGCTAAAGGCTCAAAAGGCGGCTTCATGAGCTGCCCGAGAACTAGATTTAGATCCCATGCCACCGGTGGTGGCTTAATGGGAGGTTTCGTTAATAGAAGACCTCTCATAAATCTGGATATGAGTGGATGAGAGGAAATTGGTTGTCCAATCAGAGGCTTATAAGAAGCTGCAATTGCACTAAGATGGACTCTTACCAAATTGGTCTTTAGACCAGAATTCGATAGTGAAGGAGATACTCTAGTATTGATTCTAAGGGTATGCGCCAAGGGGGTTTAATCCCTTCTTGGAGCACCATATAGTAAAACATTTCCACTTGAAGGCATAAGATCTTCTTGTGGAAAGATTTTCCTAGAAGCCCGAAGGATATCCTTTACCTGTTGGGACAGGTTGAAATCCTGGAGGTCTAAGCCTTCAGCAACCAGCCCGTGAGATGCAGGGACTGGGGATTCGGGTGCCATAGCGTTCCGTTCTCTTGGGAAAGGAGATCTGGAGCACGCCCTAACTCCAGAGGTGCAACTTGAGAGAGATGTAGAAGCAGGGGATACCACGCTTGGCGTGGCCATCGTGGCGCTATGAGAATCATGCGACCCCTGTCTCTCTGAAGCTTGAAGAGTGTTTTGGGGATGAGGGGAATGGGTGGGAAGGCATAAAGGAAGCCCTGACCCCAGTGAAGGAGGAAGGCATCCCTTGTCTAACAATTGTGAGCCGGAATCCTGGAACAGAACCGGGGAAGTTTGGCATTCAGTGGACTTGCAAAGAGGTCTATGTCTGGAGTGCCCCAGAGATGAAATATCTTTGCCACCTGGTCTAGGTGGAGGGACCACTCGTGAGGCAGCAGTACTCGACTGAGTTTGTCTGCCCAAAGGTTTTCAATGTCTGGAAGATATACCACTATAAGGTGAATTTGATACTCTCTGACAAGAGCCCACAGTCGTAAAGCTTCGTTGCATAATGACAGAGCCTGTCCCGCCTTGCTTGTTCACATAGAACATTGCTACTTGATTGTCCGTCTGGACTAGGACTGTCTTGTAGCTGAGCTGGGCGTGGAATACTCCAAGAGCTAAATAGATTGCTCTTAATTCCAGGAGGTTTATGTGCAGACCAGACTCCTGTGGTGTCCAGGTTCCCTGGGTAGAGAGATGATTCAGGTGTGCTTCCCAACCCACCTGCGATGCATCTGTTGTTAGGGTGGCCTGAAAAAGGGGTTGATGAAAAGGAGAACCCATTGTCAGATTTTCTATGGATTGACACCATTGGAGGGACAAAATTAGTCGTTGAGAGTTTATTATTTTGTCCAATAAATGACCTGTGGCCTGTGTCCACTGTGTGGAAAGGGTCCACTGAGCTGCTCGCATGTGGAGGCGAGCATATAGGACTACATGAACCGTGGATGCCATATGTCCCAGCAACTGTAGTAGCTCTCGAGCAGTTAGGGAGGATTTCCCTGCTGCTTGAGAAGCAAGTTGCATTATGCGAAGACACTGGGCCTGTGGAAGGAAAGCCCTTGCCTGCCTGGTATCTAGAAAGGCCCCTATGAATTCCAGGCATTGGGAAGGAACAAGATGGGATTTTGGGAAGTTTATTACCAACACCAAGTATTGGAGGATTCGCACTGTGCGAGACAGTGCAGTGCTGGACTCTGCAACTGTAGGGGCTCGAATGAGCCAGTCGTCTAAGTAAGGGAAGACGAATATACCCATGGATCGTAGAAATGCAGCTACTACTGCCATGCATTTCGTGAATACCCTTGGTGCTGAAGCTAGACCAAAGGGAAGAATCTTGCACTGGAAGTGTTTTCTCCTGAAAAGGAAGCCTAAGAATTTCCTATGATCTGGATGGATCAGAATGTGAGTTTATGCATCCTTTAAGTCTACAGAGCAAAGCCAATCCTGGCTTTGAAGGTATGGCAGAAGAGTTCCTAGAGAAATCATTTTGAACTTCTCTCGAAACAGGTATTTGGTCAATTCTCTGAGGTCTAAAATGGGTCTCTGTCCTCCTGTTTTCTTTGGAATAAGAAAATAGGGGGAGTAGAACCCTGCACCCCGTTGAAGAATGGGTATCTCCTCTATTGCCTCTTGGGCAAGAAGTGTTGAGACCTCGTGATCTAACAGATTGTTTGCGGAGGTTTGTGAATTGAATTGCTTTAGAATTGTAGGAGGGGGCATGCTGTGAAAATGAAGCTTGTACCCTTCTCCTACAATGGACAAAGTCCAATCTTCTGCTGTTATCTGATACCATCTGTTGGCAAAGTGGTATAACCTGCCTGGGATATTGGGGGGCTAGGGACCCCTCAGGGCAAGGAAGGCTAAGCTCTCTATGAAGGAGTCAAAGCCCTTGAGGGGGCTGAACCTGCAGAGCTGGTTGGGCTCTGGGGCCTTTTGGCTTCTTTTGCTGTCTAGTTTGTCCCTTTTGGGCAACCTGATCCTGAGATTGACTCTGCTGGGTATAGGAAGGATAAGATTTCCTCTTTTTGCTGAAAGAGGGTTTTTTATAAGACTTCTTTTTGGATGGAGTGGCTGTAGATTTTGACAATCTATCAAGAGTAGTACTGTCAGCATCTAACTCACTAGCATTTTCCTGCCAGTTCTTGCCGAAGAGATTCTCTCCCATGCAAGGAATGTTGCCTAACTTGTCCTGTACCCAAGTCTCCAAGTCTGATGCCGGAAGCCAGGCAATCCTTGGTGCGCCAATGGCAATAGCAGAGGTTCTGCTGATGCATTCAAAGCAGTCAAAGGCTGCACGATTTACAAACTTGGAGACATCTTGAGCATGCTTAACTAGAGCAAGAAAGTCTTGTCTCTTGTCATCTGGGAGAAATGGGCTCATAAGCTCCAAATCTCCTGTAACTTCCTTGAGGAACATTCCCATATACAGTATATATGAACTGATCCTAGCTGAAAGCATGGAAGCCTGAAATGTTTGGCGCCCAAAAGAGTCCAGAGTCCTGCATTCATGACCTGGAGGATTGGATGCATGCCTCTTTGCACTTTTCATCCTACGCATGGCTGACTCCACCACCATTGAATGATGTGGCAGCTGAGTCTTTTGAAATCCAGGACATGGCGGAACGCGATACATAGTATCAAGTCTCCTAGAGTGAGGAGATGTAGTCAGAGGTGTCTCCCACATTCTGAGCATCAAGTTATGCAGAATTTCATGGATGGGCAGAGTGGCTGCCTTCTTTGGAGCTTTAGGATATTGGAGAATTTCCAATTCCTTTGCTCTGTGTTCCACTTCAGGAGCCACCGTGATTGAAAGGCCCTTGGCCATATCATGAATAAAATCCTGAAAAGACATGTCCTCTGGAGGTGACATTCTGCGTTGGGGAGAAGAGGGATCCTCTGAGAGAAACCCTCTAGTACCAGCAGAATTGTCAGAGTCTTCGGAATCGAAGGATTCGAAGTATTCCTGACCACGATGCTCATGCAAAGCACGGTCCCGGTATCGATCGAAGCCGGTACGATCCGGTACCGATCTGTCGATTCCAGCCAAAGATGGCGTGGGAAGAATTCCCACCGGAGCCGGTACCATCGGTACCGGTACTGGTGCCCATTGGGCCAATGGTACCGCAGCTGAGAGAAGAGCTGCAATGCTGCGTTCGATAGCAAGGAACCTCTGGTCTATCGACGCTGCCGATGCATGGGTATCGGTACCATTGAAAATGGCCAGAATCCCTGAGCATGGCACAGGTAGTTCTTGCGAGGTCGGGGCCTCGAGAACATCCTGGAGCCCCATTGATGCTTTGGAAGCCGAAGCCTCCCGCCGGGGCTGCTTTGCCGGTGTTGTTCCCTCAAGGGCAATGCCAATGGCCTCTCGATGCTTAGCAGGAGAGCTACCCTTTGAGGACCGGCTTTTATGTTTAGGTACCTGAGATCCATGGGAGGAAGAGGAGGCCCTTGAAGATGTCGATGCAATGGATCTGGCATCCTAAGAAAAGAGGGTACCGAGCTTTGCAGCCCGGTTCTGTCTTCCTCTTTTAGTCATCCCCATACAGGAAAGACATTCAGATGGAGAATGTTCAGGCCCTAAACATTTAAGACACCAATCATGGGTGTCAGTGACAGAAATAGTACCGCCACACTTTGTACATTTTTTAAAACCACTAGTTGGTTTTTCCATGTTTTAGGAATATGGGGCCTAGTGCCCAAAATGGCGCCTAGCACCAAAAAAGAAAAGTTTCTGAAGAGAAACAGCTTAAAGTATAATTTTTTATTTTTTTTTGAAAAGAAAAGAACCGGCGGTACCGGTAAGCATCGTGCGGCAGGCAAACGTGACCACAAGAAAACAATTTTAAATACGTAATTTTCTGAGGTAGGGTATGGATCCTGTCGGCTCCGTGGAAAACAAAGAACTGAAGAGGGCAGTTGGAAAAACGGGAAGGCAGTGCGCATGTGCTGAGAGATGCTCCCAAAAGCATTCCTATTGGATGCTGGGGAGCATTCCCACGCAGCCTCCGTTGGTACCGACGATACCCATATGTGAAGACTACATTCCTGCTTGTTCCTGGAGATATATTTTTATCACCTGGTCTAGGTGGACAGACCAATCGTGAGGCAGCAGTACTTGGCTGAGTTTGTCTGCCCAAAGGTTCTGAATGCCTGGAAGATATCCCACGAGAAGGTGAATTTGATGCTCTCTGGCGAAGGCCCATAGTCGTAAAGCTTCGTTGCATAACGACAGACAGCCTGTTCCTCCCTACTTGTTCACGTAGAACATGGCTACTTGATTGTCCGTTTGGACTAGGACTGTCTTGTAGCTGAGCTGGGTATGGAATACTCGAAGAGCTAGATAGATTGCTCTGAGTAATAGGAGGTTTATGTGAAGACAAGCCTCCTGTGGAGTCCAGGTACCCTGGGTGGAGAGATGGTGCAGGTGTGCTCCCCATCTCACCTGTGATGTATCTGTTGTTAGGGTGGCCTGGAATGGGGGTTGTTGGAAAGGAGACCCCACTAAAAGATTCTCCAGTGATTGCCACCATTGTAGGGACAAGATCAGTCATTGTGAGTTTGATATCTTGTCCGACAGATGTCTTATGGCCTGTGTCCACTGGGCTGCTCGCATGTGGAGGCGAGCATAGGGAACTACATGAACTGTGGATGCCATATGTCCCAGTAATTGCAGCAGTTCTTGAGCAGTTAGGGAGGACTTTCCCACTGCTTGAGAAGCTAGTTGCATTATGCGAAGACAGCGGGGCTGTGGAAGGAAATCCCTTTACTGTCTGGTATCTAAACAAGCTCCTATGAACTACAGGGTCTGAGAAGGATCAAGTTGGGATTTTGGGACGTTTATGACCAATCCCAAGTATTGGAGAATTCGCATTGTGCGAGACAGTGCAGAGCTGGCTTCTGGAATCGTGGGGGCTCGAATGAGCCAGTCGTCCAAGTAAGGGAAGATGAATATCCCTAGGGTTCGCAGGAATGCAGCTACTACTGCCATGCATTTCGTGAAAACTCTTGGTGCCGAAGCCAGACCAAAAGGAAGAACCCTGTATTGGAGGTGTTTTCTCTTGAAAAGGAATCGTAAGAATTTCCTGTGATCTGGATGGATCATGAGTATATGCATCCTTTAGATCTAGAGAGCAACGCCAATCCTGACTTTGAAGGTATGGCAGAAGAGTTCCCAGAGAAATCATTTTGAACTTTTCTCGGAACAGATATTTGTTCAATTCTCTGAGGTCTAGACTGGGTCTGTGTCCTCCTGTTTTCTTTGGAATAAGAAAATAGGGGGAGTAGAACCCTGTACCCTGTTGGGGAATGGGCACTTCCTCTATTGCTTCCTGAGCAAGGAGTGTTGAGACCTCTTGATCCAGTAGATTGTCTGGAGAGGTTTGGGAATTGAACTGTCTTACAATTGATGGAGGGGGCATGCTGTGAAAATGAAGCTTGTACCCCTCCCCTACAATGGACAGAGTCCAATTTTCTGTTGTTATTTGGTGCCATCTGTTGACAAAATGACACAACCTGCCTGGAATGTTTAGGGGTTCTGGACCCTTCAGAGACAGGAATGCTAAGCTCTCTAGGAAGGTGTCAAAGCCCTTGAGGGGGCTGAGCCTGTGGATGCTGGTTGAGCTCTAAGGCCTTTTGGCTTCTTTTGTTGTCTGGATTGTTGCTGTTGTCCCTTTTGGGCAACTTGACCCTGAGCTTTCCCTTGCTGGGTATAGGATGGATAAAACTTCCTCTTTTTGCTGAAAAAGGTTTTTTTTTATAGGGTTTCTTTTTGGCTGGAGTGGCTGTAGATTTTGACAATCTGTCTAAAGTGAGATTGTCAGTATCTATCTCATTAGCCTTTTCCTGCCAATTCTTGCCAAAGAGGTTTTCTCCTGTGCAAGGGATGTTTCCTAATTTGTCCTGTACACAAGTCTCAAAGTCTGATGCCTGAAGCGAGGCAATCCGACATGCACCAATGGCAATAGCAGAAGTTCTGCTGATGCATTCAAAGCAGTCAAAGGCTGCACAATTTACAAACTTGGAAACGTCTTGAGCATGCTTGGCAAGAGTAAGTAAGTCTTGTCGTTTGTCATCAGGGAGAAGGGGGCTCATAAGCTCCAAGTCTCCTGTGACTTCTTTGAGGAACATTCCCATATATAAAATATATGAGCTGATCCTAGCTGAAAGCATGGAAGCCTGAAATGTTTGACGCCCAAAGCTGTCAAGAGTCCTGCATTTACGACCTGGAGGACTGGATGCATGTCTTTTTGCACTTTTTATCCTACGCATGGCTGATTCCACTACCATTGAATGGTGTGGCAGCTGAGTCTTTTGAAAACCAGGACATGGTGGAACTCGATACATGGTATCGAGTCTCCTAGAATGAGGAGATGTGGTCAGAAGTGTTTCCCACATCCTGAGCATCAAATCATGAAGAATTTCATGAATGGGCAGGGTAGCTGCCTCTTTGGGAGCCTTAGGGTATTGGAGTATTTCCAATTCCTTTGCTCTAGGTTCTTTTTCAGGAGCTACCTTGATTGATAGGCCTCGGGCCACATCACGAATAAAATCCTAAAAAGACATGTCCTCCGGAAGAGACATTCTGCGTTGAGGAGAAGAGGAGTCTTCCGGAAGAAGTACTCTGGTACCAACCGAGTTATCTGAGTCATCAGAACCGGAAGATTTGAAGCATCTCTGATCCCGATGTTCATGCAAAGCACGGTATCAGTATCGATCAAAGTCGGCACCGAGTTGGTCTGGTACCGATCTGTCGATGCCTGAAAAAGTCGGCATGGGCAGAATTCCCACCGGGGCTGGTACCGTCAGTGCTGGAACCGGCACCGGTATCAGTACTGGTGCTGGTACCAGTGCCCATTGAACCGTCAGTACCGGTGTCAGTGGTACCACAGATGTAAGGAGAGCTGCAAGACTGCGTTCGATAGCGAGGAATCTCTGGTCTATCAACGCTGCCGATGCCTGGGTGTCGGTACTGGTAGAAGTGGCCAGAACCCCTGAGCATGGCACCAGTAGTTCTGCCGAGGTCGAGGCCTCGAGAACATCCTGGAGCCCTGTTAGTACTTTGGAGGCCAAAGCCTCCCGCCGGGGCTGTTTTGCCAGTATAGTTTCCTCAAGGGCAATGCCAATGGCTTCTCAATGCTTGGAAGGAGATCTACCCTTTTAGGACTGGCTCTTATGTTTAGTTACCTGAGATCCATGGGAGGAAGACGAGAGTCTGGAAGACGTTAATGCAATGGACATCGCATCTGAAGAAAAGAGGGTACCGAGCTTTGCAGCCCGGTTCTGTCTTCCTCTTTTAGTCATCCCCATACAAGAGGAATACTCCGATGGAGAATGGTCAGGGCCTAAACATTTGAGACACCAGTCATGGGTGTCGGTGACAGAAATGGTACCGCCACACTTAGTACATTTTTTAAAACCACTAGCTGGTTTTTCCATTTTTCAGGAAAATGGGGCCTAATGCCCAAAATGGTGCCTAGCACCAAAAAGAAAATGTTTCTGAAGAGAAACACTTCAGAAGTATTTTTTTTTTAAAGAGAACCAGCGGTACCGGTAGGCGTTGAGTGGAGGCAGGCACGACCACAAGAAAAACAAGTTTAAAGAAGAAATTTTCTGCGGTGACAGGGTATGTGACCTGTCGGCTCTGCGGAAAACGAAGAACTGAAGAGGGACAGTTGGAAAGGCGGGAAGGCAGCGCGCATGTGCTGAGGGATGCTCCCAAAAGCGTTCCTATTGGACGCTGGGGAGCGTTCCCGTGCAGGCTCCGTCGGTGCCGATGATACCATATGTGAAGACTACATTCCTGCTTGTTCCTGGAAATTGAAGGCATCAAGAATTGTCTCTTTGCATTCCAGGACATTGCCAAACTCAATGGTGTCTAGCACCCACCAATCCTTGGAGACCCGGACCCATTCCTGAAAGAAGAGGTGAAATCTACCGCCCACTGGAAGAACCAGGAAATGGGCCCCCAAACCTTCATTACGTAGCCCAAGAGGGTCCAACTCTGGAAAGGACCGAATCCCTGGCCACAAGTGCTCCTCAGAAGAACTGCAATTGCAGCCTCTCTTATCAGGGAGATCCTTAGTAACCTCTTTGAGAAACATACCCATATAGGATATGTATGAGCTTATTCTGTCTGACAGCATGGAAGCCTGAAACCAGCGACGCCCAAAAGCACGGAGGGTTCTCGATTCTCTACCCAGAGGGTTAGAAGAATATGTTTTAGAACTTTTAATTTGACGCACTGCGGATTCCACTACCATTGAGTGCTGTGGCAACTGTGTCTTTTGAAAGCCGGGACACTCCAGTACTCAATACATGTTATCGAGTCGAGTATGCGGAGAAATAGTAAGGGTCATTTCCCACATCCAGAGCATGAGATCATGGAGAATGTGGTGAATAGGAATTCTGGCCACTTACTTAGGAGCTGTAGGGTATTGGAGAATCTCCAATTCCTCTGCTCTAGGTTCTTTCTCGGATGTCACCATTATGGAAAGGCCCCTCGCTAAGTCTCAAATAAATTTTTGAAAAGACATATCCTCAGGAGGAGACATGTGCTTTTCTGTAGAAGGAGAAGGATCCTCCAGTATACTCTGAAGTCTTCGGGTATCGGGCGATTCATCATCGGAATAATCGGAAGACTCAAAGTATCGACGTGCATGATGTCCCTGCTCCATTAAGGTTTCATACCGATTGAAGTTGGCATCGGAGTGAGGGAGCTACCTGACAAACCCCCGGTACCGGGGATGGATTCAAGGGTAGGCATGGGTGGTAGCACATCGAATGGCATATAACCCAAGTATGTTTGCATCGGTACCGTAGATGCCTGTATCGGCGGTACCGCTGGTAAAGATTTCACCGGAACCAAAGCCATCCGTAGAGCTGCTAAGCTCAGCTCAATGGCCAGGATATACTGATCCATAGAGACCGTCCCAGAACATGGCACCAGGAGCTCTCCAGAGGTGGAGGCCTCAGGAGCATCCTGGGACTCCCCCAACTACAGCCGGGATTGAATGGCTGGCCGATCCACCTCCAGGGCAACGCTCAAGGCATCTCTATGCTTAGAAAGAGATCTACCCTTGGGGGAACGGCTTTTCTTTGAAGAAGACTTCTGTTTCGATACCTAAGATCCATGAGAGGAAGACAATGCCCTTGATGATGTCGATGCCAAAGAAACCGCGTCTGAGACAACGAGTGTGCCTAATTTAGCAGTTTGATTCTGTAGGCCTCTCTCTGTCATCTTTTTACATAGAGGACACTCTGATGGTTGGCGGTCAGGACCAAGGCATTTGAGAAACCAGTTGTGCGTATCAGTAGCCAAAATGATACCGCCACACTTAGAACATTTCTTAAAACAACTAGCTGCTTCATCCATAGTGTCGGTAGACAAAATGTTAGGCTTAAGGCCTAAAATGGCGTTGATGCACCCAAAGAAAAGTTCTATTTTTTTTTAAAGGAAAGAAATAGGAAGAAAGGAAAAAACTAACGTGAGTCGGTTCTGGCGTCAAAGGGAAGGCAGACACGAACCACAAAAAATAAAAGAAACAAATTTAACAAATTTTCTATGATGACAGCATTTTCTTCCTGCTGGCTCCGCTGAAAAGAACTGAGAAGGGAGACTTGGGAAGGCAGCAACGTAGTCGCAGTGGGATGCTCCCAAAGGCTTTCCTATTGGGATGCTGGGGAGCATTCCTGCACGGACTCCTTCTGTACCAATATCACCCATATGTGAAGACTACATTCCTGCTTGTTCCTGGAGATTAGCCGCTGTCATGGAGAACTGGCTCCTCGGCAAGGGATCCCGCTTTGCAGTCCAAAAAAATCCATTACAGCTGATCCATCTTCAACAGGAATGAAGGTCTGGCTGGTACAGTCGTGACCTGCACATCCACTCTGGGAATGTCAAACCACTCGACATGCTCCTCCTCTAGGAGAGCAGAGATCTTCTTATACACCCTTAACCCTTTAGGTAGGGAGTCAAGGGAGTCCCACACCGATCGGATCATATCATTTATCACCTCCGGGAAAGGGAAGACAGTAATGGATTTCCGCAGCCCTTGAAGGAGTGTGTGTACCTTCGGCTCCTGCTCCATGCCGGAAACATCCATCAAGTTCAAAAGCGTATGAGACACCAATAATCAACGCTGCCAGCCCTTCCTTCCAGAACAGGCGGATCACGCCACCCTCTGCATAATCTTCTAAAGGTGAGTGCACTTATTCATCCACATCAGAGTCCAACAGCATCCAAGGCATATTCAACATTTCGGATAGCTCCCAGCTGTTTTCTATCTCCAGGGAGCACCCCTGACTGTCATTAGCCAAAGGTAAGCATACAGGGCTTCTACTGTCAGCCTGCCTGGCACGAGACTGTGTCCAGGGACACCCAGAGGCCACAGGGTCTGCATTCGGACCAGGACTGTTGCCAAAAAGGAAAGAATTCTGGGGAGGACAATCTGTAGTCCAGAGGTGTACCTCTCTGATAAGGCACCCCCAACACTAGAGGAGCACAGCAGCCACAGACACCCTCGAGGATGAAGAGCAGCTCACAGTATGGCCACCGGAGCATCCGGCCAGCTGAATATCCTTACTCATAGTGCCATCAGTCACCTCCTGCACTGAGGCAGGGAATATTGGATGAACCACATCCCCCAGCTGAGAGGGGAAAGCAGGCCTTCCGCGGTGACTCAAACTGCCATGCAGGAAAGGCAGAGTCGAGAGTTCAGATATGAGGCTCCTTGCTTGCCACAGGTCAAACAACATTTCTTAGGAGAAGACACAGAGTTAGGGTAAAAGAGTGCACACAAAGGTGGAGTCGGCCCACAAGTATGCATTAACTGCGCTTTTACATAATACGCATTAAAGGCGCCAAGGAAGGAGTGTGCATTGGAGCCGCTTGGATGGAGCACACATTAGGACTGCACAATGCCCAGGTGCACAATAGGCAAAAATGTTATTAAGGTATACAGAAAATGGCAGGGAACATCCACAGCGTGCCAGTGGTCGCTAGCAGTCCACTCTGAATTGAGCCCCCTACAAGAACAATGAAAAGGCCAAGCCTTGGAACTCACCCCCTGAGAGCCCTAGGCGTAGGATCCGTGCCAGGCTCATCTCTACTCCCTTAAAATTGCTTCACTGGCTGGGTATATTTTCAACAGCACTGTGTTGAAAGTGGCTGGCAGGCAGAGATCCCTCTGAGAGTCTTCTGCAATCTTCAGGAGAGAGCAGTGGAGAAAAGAGGACGATGGAGAGGGCACTGAGGTAGTTTGAGGCTGCTGTACTCTCAGATTCTTCCAAATCCTTCCAATTTGTGGCTGCTCAACAGGCTCTTAAAATGATAAGGGCATGGAGCTGTACCAATTTTCCCTCCTCTTATGGCTACCGAAAGGACCACAATCTAGTGGAGCCTCCCCACGTCGTGCTCAAGTGAGAGCTACCTTTTTAGGAGGAGAAAATCCATCCACCATCTGCAGGAGACAAAGAAATACTGAGAAACCTCTGGTGGCTGAGGCAAACAGAGGCATAGGAGTGATGTCATTGAAACCTGGGCTTTTCATTGGTTCTTTGGCTCCACCAATCTGCTGGTAGGGGAACACAATTCACTTGTCACATACTATGTGATCAATTGTCAGTACTCACATGACTTGAATCAATCAATGAATGATGGCTCTAATATTTAAAATGGCCACATGCACTTCCCGTTTCATTTTCACAATGGTGAAGACAACTGCCTGAGACAGTCAGAAAAGCCATTATCACCAGACATCAAATTGTCACCTGTATGCGCAGTTCACAATGTTAAGAAGTTTTCTGCTCATGGAACTGTCAAGTACCTCCCAGGATGTGGTAGGAAAAGGAAAATTAATCCAAGAAGTCTTCAAAGGTTAGTGAGAACTGTTGGAAAAACCGCACGTACAACATCCAAAGAGCTTAAGGTTGACCCAAAGCAATCTGGGGTGGTGGTGGTTTCAAGCCGCAACATATGCCGTGCACTAATCAAAACAGACTTCACAGGCAAAGGCCAAGGAGGACCCCACTGCAGACAGACACGACATGGCACGCCTGATCTTTGCCCAAGCCCACCTCGAGAAACCACAATCCTTCTTGAAAATGCTTTGTGGATGAATGAAACGAAAATTGAGCGCTCTGGCAAAGCAAACCAGCGATACATTTACAGGCGAAGAAATGAAGCTTATAAGGAAAAAGACACTCTTCTTATAGTTAAATATGGTGAAGGTTCCATAATGTTGTGGGACTGTTTTGCTGCCTCAGTGACTGGAGGTCTGGAATGTATTTAAGGAATCACAAAGTCAGAGGACTACCAAGGAGCGAAATGTGCTACCTAGTTTCAGAAAGCTAGGTCTGAGACAAAGGTCATGGGTCCTCCAACAGGACAATGACCCAAAACATACATCCAAAAAGTTCAAAAGTATGGTTAAAAAGGAACAAATGGACTATTTTAAACTGGCTAGCAATGAGTCCTGATCGCAGTAGAATCGAGAACCTTTGGAAAGGGCTGAAATCTGCCAATGGTAAAAGGAATCCTGGAAACATTCATGAACTGGAAAAAAATTGCAGCTGAAGAGTGAGAGAGACTACCAGCAGACAGATGTACGAAACTTATAGATGGCTACAAGAAACGTTTGGAGGCTGTCATCATTGCCAAGTTTGTGCACCCAAATATTAGTGAAGAGTACCATTAATCCTGTCCAGTTCATGTTGTGTTTTTTTCTTCTCAGAAATTAGTATGTCTAATTTGCATATCTTTTTTTTTTTATTGCCTACCTTTGAAAATACTATTAAAATATTATGACAACATACATTTGTAATATTTCCAATTACTTCTCAAGATACATCCTGTACACAACATATCTAAAATGTAAGGTGCCATTAATGTTGACCACAACTGTACTACATTCTCTGGTAACAAATTCCAGAGTTTGATTACATACTGAAAGACAAAAATATTTTCTCAGATTAGTCTTAAACGTGCTACATTGCAGCTTCTTTTAGGAGTAAAAAGCCAATCTACATTTATCCGTTCCACTCCATTCATTATTTTATAGACCTCTATCATATCTCCCTTCAACAGTCTCTTTCCAAGCTGAAGAGCCCTAACCTTTTAAGCATTTCTTCATAGAGATATCCTTCCATCAACCTTATCACATTTTGGTCGTTTGTCTCTGTACCTTTTCTAATTCTGCTATATCCTTTTTAAGATATCGTGACTAGAATTGCACACAAGGGTGTTGAAAGAACTGTTTCTATTTTTACTACATTTACTGTTGCCAGTAGCCGTCCACAACTACTGCTATCTGGCCACCCTCTACTGTTGCCAGTAATCTGCCATAACTGCTGCTGCTTTGACCACTTTTACTATTGCCAGTAGCCTGCTATAACTGTGCCTTTCTGACCACTTTACTGTTGCCAGTAACCTGCTGTAATTGTTGCTGTTTTGACCGCTTTTATAGTTGCCAGTAATCTGCTATAACTGTACTATTCTGACCACTTCTACTGTTGTCAGTAGCCTTCGATAACTGTTACCTCTGCAACTGTCTACACTTAGCAGTTGAGTAGCCAGACCACTCTGCATGACTATGCTTGTACGTTACATATGTCTAGACCTGAATTAGACGTGAATTACTTACCTATGTATCTATGTATTTCCACACAACCCACTCCATGAACGCGGTACCAACTGTAGATGCCAAAGTCTCACCTGACCTTATCCCCGGCACAACTTTCTGAATCAGTCCAACCCCAATACCCACCTACACATACGTCCCTACAAACGTAAGGCTGACCAAACACAAAATGGCTCTTACCACTACATCCATATTTTGCAGCTACCTTCTCTTGGAATTGATCAGTAGCACTTTAGCCCTAACTAGCACCCACAAACACATACCTATTCTACACAGTTATGGGAAGAAATGGTCAAGAGACCCCATTCACAATGTAGTAGAAGACACGCAACCAACCTACCAGCACCTACTACACATTGCAATCCAACACACCTCAAGAGTAAAAAAGGACAGCTTACCTCCCCAGGATTTAAAAGCTGCCCTCATAAACGTGCGTTCAGTCCGTAAGAAATGGCCTATCATCACTGATTTATTAGCCCTCTACAATCTCGACATCCTTCTCATCACAAAGACATGATTATCGAATGATGACATGGTCCTTATCAACCACCTCCTACCCCCCAACTTTACAATACACAGTTGCCACAGAATCAACAAAAGAGGCGGAGGAGTTCTCATACTCACAAAAACCGACCTCAAGTTCCAACTCTCCAACAGCAGCAACACAACCAACCTTGACATAGCAGTCATAGTGAATGATCTATGCTCCATCAATCTAATATACAGAGCTCCGTCGCCATCCCCTGACGACCTAGACACGATAATCGAGCTAGCCTGCAATCCTCCAAACCTACACACCCCAAACTGGATACTAGGAGATTTCAATCTCCCAACCCTACATGACTCCCAAGCATCAGCACTCCATGATGCACTTAAGGATCTAGGTTATCAGCAGCTAATCGATGAACCAACTCACACAAAGGGAAACATGCTGGACTTGATCTTCGCCCCACTAACCGTCCATGATGCCGCCCACTTCACTCTAACCTACCTACACTGCAGTACCCTGGTCCGATCATAAACTAATAATGTTTCAAATTCCCTTGGATAATCCGCCCAGGAAGCCCCCCGGAACCAAGACAAACCCCACGAGACTACCTCCACGAAGGTTCCAACCTTTCAACAAGGAAACCATCTTGAACAACACACAACCTCTCCTTAGCATGACAGCAACTTGTCCAGATAAGCTAGTCTCCAGTTGGAATGACAGCCTCAGCGCCATTGCACTACGCACAGTCCACAACAAAACCCCAAGGAAAAAAGCTCCCGCACCCTGGTACTCCAACGAACTGCGGACTTCTCTCCTCAAACTAAGAAAACTCGAAAGGCGATGGAGGCGGTCACGAACCACTGAAAATCTGGACGCCTATAACCTCCAGCTGTCAATACACCGCAAGGCGATAACGGAGAAAATGAGGCAAGCGCACACAGACACACTAATGCGATCACTACGAAAACCACACGACCTATTTAACCTCGCCAGAAACCTAACGAAAGAACCAGGTCCAGAGCATAAACCTGAGATCCACACTCAAGACTACACTGACTTCCTTCAGTCAAAATTATGCCAAACTGACAAGACTGTCCCACCCTTCCTCACCATGGAACCATCAAATACTACGACTCTAGCAATATTCACCACCCCATCCAATAAGCGAATCATTGACACCATCTCCACAATCAACACCACTACCGCTCAGACCGACCCCTGTCCTGCCTTCTGGATAAAGGAACTTCGGTCAGAATTTAGCCCATTCATGGCTAAACTATTTGACACATCTTTCACGTCAGGCTCTTTCCCCCTAAATCTCAAACACACATCCATCAGACCTCTGCTAAAGAACAGAAGGTTGGACCCCCAGAAAGTGGATTCATATAGACCAATTGCCAGCATTCCACTACTGGCAAAAATAATCGAAAAAGAAGTCCTATACCAAATACAACAACACATCTACAATACTTCGCCGCTAGACCACTGCCAACATGGATTCAGAGAATCCCATGGTGTGGAGACATTACTTACCACCCTCTTCAACAATATTCTCAGCGCGATAGATAACATCCATCATGGGGTTGCCCTCATATTCCTGGACACAGCTGCAACGTTTGACTCTGTGTGCCACGAAACC
The DNA here is from genome assembly GCA_033557465.1 of Ichthyophis bannanicus. Classification (NCBI taxonomy): domain Eukaryota; kingdom Metazoa; phylum Chordata; class Amphibia; order Gymnophiona; family Ichthyophiidae; genus Ichthyophis; species Ichthyophis bannanicus. Next base: position 232,642,425 of record CM066039.1, read on the forward strand.
CTTCTGGAACGGCTCAAAGAGAAGGGCATCTGCGACCTAGCACTAACCTGGTGTAAGTCATACCTATCCGACAGATGGCAACATGTGCAAACAGAAACCTCCACCTCCAAACCGTTCCACCAGAAACAAGGCGTCCCGCAAGGATCCTCCCTATCAGCCTTATTGTTCAACATCTATATGCAGCCTATCTGCAACATCATTCGATCATTCAACGTTGAATGCATGATCTATGCCGACGACGTGCTACTCTACAAACCATTCCAGATCGACCAGATTGACCTCACATCACTAACTGTTTTAGCACAGTGGAAAAATGGCTCCAAAACCAGAATCTCCGAATACAACACAAAAAGACCGAAGTGCTGTTCATCTCCAGAAACCCCAACTTTTCCCCTCCAACCTGCCTAAAAATCGGAGAGATAGAACTGCAAACTAAACCCTCAATCCGCTACTTGGGTGTTACACTGGAGCAAAGACTAGATATGAAGACACACATTGGCAACATTGTAAAATCTACATACCATAAGATCAATTCAATCAAACATCTACGCCCCCTACTACAACTGGACGACTTTAGAACAATCTTCAACCCTTCCGCATCTCGACTACGCCAATGCAATCCTCCAAGGGCTTCCACAATCCACCCTGAGCCCGCTCCAACTCGCCATGAACGCTGCAGCCAGAGTTCTAATTGGGACCTCAAGGCGAGACCATATATCACCCATCCTCAAAAGTCTTCACTGGCTTCCAATCCATTGTAGGATCACCTTCAAGATCTTGCTACTAACATTCAAGACCATCAATGGCCTTGCCCCCTCTTCACTCGCTGGTCTCACGCACATTACCCCCCAAACAGAGTCAGACGACCTACTGCAATAAACACCTTGGCAATCCCCAAAGCAATGGCCCACAGTACACAAACAACTGTAAAAAGGGCTTTCAGTCTCTGCGCACCCAGATGCTGGAATGCTCTTCCACCCAATATACGAGTGATCCCTAATCTAGCTAAATTTAGGAAGGCAGTGAAGCACTACCTCTTCCTCAAATGCTACCCGGAGGTAGTTAGACCAACCCCCTCACTCACAACAAAGCTACATGACCACAAGTAACTACCCTCAAAGTAATGTATATACGTGTAAATACTTCTCTGTTAACCATACTGATGTAAATAGTTAATACTGTTATCCAAGTAGAGCTACCTGTCATATGTAATTACGGTGTAATTCCCCACCGTAAAACACCCGATGTTCCATGTAAACCGCACTGATATCGAACAGCGCGGTATATAAGAGAAATAAATAAATAAATAAACTGAACTATGAGATTGCAGACTTGCTATTAGAAACATAGAAATATGATGACAGAAAAAGACCACATGGCCTATCTAGTCTGTCCTTCCATATCAACAACTACAACAGTCCCCTTTTTACCTTTAGAGATCCTCTGTGTTTGTGCCATGCTTTTTTGAATTCAGTTACTGTCCTCTTCTCTACCACCTCCACTGGGAGACTATTCCATGGATCCACTACTCTTTCATAAAGAAATATTTCCGCATATCACTCCTGAATCTATCTCCCTTCACCTTCATCCCATGTCCCCTCGTAGCAGAACTTGCTTTCAATTGAAAGAGGCTCTCTTCCTCAACATTTATGCCATGGAGGTATTTAAACATCTCAATCATATCACCTCTATCCCGCCTTTCCTCTAAGGTGTACATATTAAGATCCTTCAGTCTGTCCTCATATGCTTTATAATGAAGACCACTAATCATTTTAGTAGCCACCCTTTGCACCGACTCCATCCTGTTCACATCCTTTTGAAGGTGCGGTCTCCAGAATTGCACACTATACTCCAAATGAGGTCGCACCAAAGACTTATAGAGAGGCATTATCACCTCCTTTTTTCTGCTAGCCATTCCTCTCCGTATGCACCCAAGCATCCTTTTAGCTTTTGCCATTGCCTTTTCTACCTGTTTAGCTACTTTAAGATCATCAGACACAACCACGCCTAGGTCCCACTCTTCTTTAGTGGACAAAAGTACTTCACCCCCTATACTATATTGCTCCCTTGGATTGCTGCAGCCCAAATGCATGACCTTACATTTTTTAACATTAAATCCCAGCTGCCAAATTCTAGACCATTCTTCAAGCTTAGCTAGGTCCCTCCTCATGTTATCTACACCTTCCTGGGTGTCTACTCTATTGCAAATTTTGGTATCATCCGCAAAGAGGCAAACCTTATCCGACAGCCCTTCCGCTATATCACTAACAAAGATGTTAAAAAGAATCGGACCAAGGACAGATCCCTGGGGCACACCACTGGTAACATCCTTCTCCTCAGAGTGAGCTCATTTACTTGTACTCTTTGTCGCCTCCCACCCAACCAATTTCTAACCCAAGCAGTAACTTTAGGGTCCATCCCTAGGGTGCTCAGTTTGTTTATAAGTCGCCTGTGAGGAACAGTGTCAAAGGCTTTACTGAAATCTAAATACACCACATCTAGAGCTCTCCCTCGGTCCAACTCCCTGGTCACCCAGTCAAAGAAATCAATCAGATTTGTCTGACAAGACCTGCCTCTGGTGAATCCATGCTGCCTCGGACCCCGTAATCCGCTGGACTCCAGAAACCTCACTGTTTTCTCTTTCAGCAGCATTTCCAATAATTTACTCACCACCGAAGTTAAACTAACCGGCCTGTAGTTTTCAACCACATCCTTACTTCCGCTTTTGTGTAAAGGCACCACATGAGCCTCTCTCCAGTCCTTAGTAATCTGTGAACTATCATTAAAATCATCTCTAATACCTGAAGACTGGAGGATCGCCAATGTAACACGAATTTTTAAAAAGGGTTCCAGGAGTGATCCAGAAAACTACAGACCGTTGAGCCTGACACCAGTACCAGGAAAAATGGTAGAAACCATCATAAAGCATAAAATTATTCAGCATATAGATAGTCATGGCCTAATGGGAGACAGCCAACATGGCTTTAGACAAGGAAGATCTTGTATTACTAATATGTTGGTTTTTTGAAGGTGTGAATAAACAGGTGGGCAAAGGTGAGTCGGTTGATATAGTGTATCTGGACTTTCAGAAAGCCTTTAACAAGGTTCCTCATCAGCGACTTTTGGCAAAACTAAAGAGTCATGGGATAGAAGGCAGTGTACTACTGTGGATCAGGAACTGGTTAAAAGATAGAAAGCAGAGGGTAGGGCTAAATGGCCAATTTTCCCAATGGAGAAAGGTGAATAGTGGTGTACCCCAGGGATCTGTGCTGGGTCCGCTGCTTTTTGACATATTCATAAATGACCTGGAAAGTGGAATAATGAGTGAGGTTATCAAATTTGCAGATGACACAAAACTATTTAAAGTTGTTAAAACCCAAGAGGATTGTGGAAAATTGCAAGAGGATCTTGATAAATTGGAAGACTGGGCATCAAAATGGCAGAGGAAATTTAATGTGGACAAGTGCAAAGTTATGCACCTAGGGAAGAACAACCCAAACTATGGTTACACGATGCAAAGTTCCACATTAGGAACCACCACCCAGGAAAAAGATTTAGGCGTCATTGTGGATACCATGTTAAAACCCTCGGCCCAGTATGCAGCGGCGGCCAAGAGAGCAAATAGAATGCTAGGTATAAGGAAAGGAATGGAAAATAAAACAAAAGATATTATAATGCCTCTATATCGTTCCATGGTGAGACCGCACCTTGAATATTGTGTGCAATTCTGGTCACCGTATCTTAAAAAGGATATAGCATTATTAGAAAAGGTTCAGAGAAGAGCCACCAAAATGGTAAAGGGGATGGAAGGATACTCCTATGAAGAAAGGCTAAAAACATTAGGGCTCTTTAACCTGGAAAAGAGACGGTTGAGCGGAGATATGATAGAAGTCTATAAATTAATGAACAGAGTGGAACAGATAAACGTAGATTGATTGTTTACGTTATCAGAATATAGAAAGACTAGGGGACATGCAATGAAGCTACAGGGTAAACTATTTAAAACTAATAAAAGAAAATATTTTTTCACTCAACGTGTACTCAAACTCTGGAATTTGTTACCGGAGGATGTAGTAAAGGCTGTTAGTTTAGCTGGGTTTAAAAAAGGTTTGGACAAGTTCCTGGAGGAAAAGTCCATAAAACATTATTAAGAAGGGACCCAGGATATCAATGCTTGACCCAGTACAAGCATTGTGGAACCTGTGTCTTTTGGGGAAACTGCTAGGTACGTATGACCTAGATTGGCTACTGTTGAAAACAGGATACTGGGCTTGATGGACCTTGGTCTGACCCAGTATGGCATATCTTATGTTCTCATGTTCTTATTCAAGATGCAGTCACGTAGAGAGGCATTAAAATAGCCTTGTTTTATTTTCCTCAGAGGGTTTCAACATATTATCTACGATAATGCCCAGGATCCTTTTCTTGCGTGGTGTTGGGAAATTTGACTTAAGTCTGCCTTAGGTCTGCTTATATATTGGCTTTATATGACTGCACCCTTGCCTGGTGAAACTACACAGTATATGGATGGCACAGAAGACAATACATATGAGCTATATGAGAGTATATGCTTGCCATAAGATAATAGATGCGGCCTGCTATGGAGGATTCTGGGTAACCATATTCTGCAAAATATTGGGCCTAGTAATATCAGTAAGAAAATACAGGTCAAGCAAAGAATTCAAACTAATGAGCACAAAATACTCTCTCTTGCCCTGACCGGTTTCAATTAGTGCCAAAAGAAGGAAAAACACAGGAAGGGGCAGAGGTCACAGGCCGTGCATAGATAAGTAGACCTAAAAGCAGATCCAGATGTATAAATGTAAAGGTATCCTCCCCTGGGGAAAAGTGTTACAGGACGCCTGGGGCCTTGCAGACACTTAAGAACTTATGATGAATTCACTGAAACTAATTTAAAGCAGACATTTGAGACAAGGAGAAATGTATATAAGGCAGCCATTTTGGAGGATCTTTGGGCAGTGCTTTCTCCCCATACAGAGAAAGTATTGTCTGCCATTTCTAGACAGGCTTTGCTGTTCTGCATGACACTATTATTTTGTTATGCTAAAATAAAAGTTTTTGTAATTAAAGCAACTGCCGTCTAAGTAATTCTTTGACTGGTGATATTTGGGCAACTGCTTGTGGGAACCAAGCCACAGTGGTGATACCCAATGTTGAACCTTGCATTATGTAACCGTACTTTGGGTTGTTCTTTAAGTGCATAACTTTGCACTTGACCACATTAAATTTCATCAGCCATTTTGATGCCCAGTCTCCCAATTTTTCAAGGTCCTCTTGTGTTTTAACAACTTTGAATGACTTTGTGTCATCTGCAAATTTGATCACCTCACTCATTATTCCCATTTCTAGGTCATTTTTAAAGATGTTCAAAAGAAACAGGACCAGCAGAGAGTTGAGTAATTTTGTTCCTTATAATAGCTTCTACCATTTTGCCCGGTATTGAAATCAGGCACACCGGTCTATAGTTTCCCACATCACCCTTGGAACCCTTTTTAAAAGTTGGCATTACATTGGCTACTCTCCAATCTTCAGGTACTACAGATTTTAATGATGGTTCACAGATTACTAAAAGTACGTCTGCAATCTCATATTTCAGTTCCTTCACCATCCGAGGATGTACACCAGTAGAAGAATAGCAACCAGTAGAAGAATTTCAAGACCCTTCATTAGAAGACACAAGGCCCGATGACCAGAACACGGGCGAAACCACAGTTATAAATATTTCAGGATCTCCTTTAACGGAAGCTCAGGAAGTGGTATTAAATAAGGGGCTTTCGTTTGTACCAAGAGTCCAATATCAACCACTTCAAGTCCGAATAGCTCTATACAGGTTTTTCAGAAAACTACGGGTTATACATTTTTGTGCTACAAACCCATTGACACAAGATCCATCGGTGGTTAAATTACCATCAAAATGGATTCCCACGGGTGAGATTGATCCACATATTTCAACATATCAGGAGTTGGTCTTACAGGACTTACAACAATTGGAATGTAACACAATTAACAATAAGAAAGAATCTTATTTGAATAACCTAACTAAATCCCAATGGCAGGCGTTAGTAGAATTACGAAACACCACGAATGTAATTATTAAGAGAGCAGACAAAGGAGGAGCAACGGTGGTGCAATCTATGGAACAATACTGTCAGGTTGCCAGGACACAATTAGCAGATAAAAAATTTTATCGGCAGCTGTCTTATGACCCAGCCAGTGAAGTGAAAATGTTGATTTTGGATTTGTTGCAAGGTGGATTAGACCAGGGTTGGTTAACGAAAAAGGAGTTTAAATTTTTGACACCAAAACATCCAGTGGTACCTAATTTTTACACTGTAACAAAAATACATAAATCTCTTTCTCACCCACCAGGATGGCCAATTGTATCATGTAGGGGATCTGTGCTGGAACCACTTTCTCAGTACTGTGATATATTTTTGAGACCGTATGCACAAGTGGCTTCATATATTAAAGACACGTCTCATTTTTTTAGAAAAATTAGATTCCCTCACATTACCGGTGGATGAATTAATGCTGGTATCTCTTGATGTGGTAGCTTTATACACCAATATTGCACAAGACGAGGCTTTAAGGGTAGTTGAGAAGTTAGAGCTACCTTTGCCCTCTCGAGTACCGAGGGGATTTTTTCTTCAAATGCTATCATTAGTCTTAACATAAAATATTTTTCAGTTTGAGGGTGATTTTTTCCATCAAGTTCATGGGATAGCAATGGGGGCCACGGTGGCTCCTCCCATCGCCACGTTATTCTTAGCTGATTTTGAAATGAACATCATCGTTCCTTCTAGATGGTATAAAAATGTTTGTTTGTGGGTTACATTTCTCGATGATATATTTTTTCTATGGAAAGGCACAGAAATAGCTTTGAAAGCCTTTGTTGATTGGTTGAATATCCAGAAAGAGAATTTAAAATTTACATTCGTTGTGATCTGCAGAATTGGTTATAAGCAGGGGAGAGCTCTCGGCTGCGCAGAAAAGGTCCCCTGGGCTGGTTTTCAAATAAAGAGGTTATTGTGATATAGCATTGAGTTTGAATGTAATTATCTCACAATATTTTATGTAGTGGTTAGGTTACCACAAAATTGATTAAAAGGGAAGTCACGCTTCAAGAGGGAGCAATCTCTCAAGGCAATAACTTCCGACAAAAAATAGAGGTGTGTTACAATAGAATATATTAATATATCAGTCACTACATATTCACTCAAGTAACAGGGTGTTGATATAGGATGGATATGCAACAGCAGTATATAGAGGATAAGATATGAGAGCCTGGAGTTCGCTGACTCGTCTGGAAGAGGTAATAGCAACCAGAAAAATAGTTTTCCAAGTGAGATGCTTTAATGAAGCCGACCCTAGGGGCTCAAATGGGGGCACCATAAGAGCTGAGAGAACAACACTGAAATACCACACTGGAGCAGGAGGCTTCAGAGGAGGCAGTGTTCATTAGGCTCTTCATGAACCAAGAAACTAAAGGCTGCATAGAGATCAGTTTGCCATCCGCCTGATGAGCCGCAGCAATGGCAGAGAAATGGTAACGAATTGACGAAGTCTGTAGTCCCAAGTCAGACAGGTGAAGCAGATAAGGGAGAATATAACTGAGGGAACACAAGATGGGATCAACCACATGACAAAACCCAGTGAGAGAAAGGAGTCCATTTAGAAGTATAGAGGCGTTGTGTTGAAGGGCGTTGAGACACTGGAGTACAGTTTGAACTTCAGCTGGCATGGAATGGACAGGATCAGTTAGCCGGTCAGCTTCCAAGTGGCTAGGGCAAGTGAATGGAAGATGGGGTGGAGAAGGTGACCTCCATGCTGCGTGATGAGGAAGGGACCGTGTTGAGCCATGGCAAGGACATGCAGATACCACATCTGTCTGGGCCAACGAGGGGCAATGAGGATCAGAGTCACTGAATGAACTTTGAGTAGTGTCCAAGGAATGAGTGGGAATGGCGGAAAAGCATAGAGAAGGCAATCCATCCAGGAGATGAGGAATGCAACTGCCACCCATCTGCCCGAACTGGGACAAAGGGAACAGTAGAGCGGACACTTGCATTATCATCTGATGCAAAGAGATCTACTTCGGGCGTCCCCCAGGCCTGAAAAATGGAGGATAGGATTGTGGATCCAAGGACCAGTCATGGTGATCGAGGTGCTGACTGAGGGAATCTGCTAACTGGTTCTGGGACTCTGAGAAGGTAAATTGCAGTAAGCTAAACTCTGATGGATTGGGCAAAGAGCTACAGGTGGACAGCTTCACAGCAGAGTCGGAGGGAACTGGAAGCATTCTGCTTGCTGATGAAGAATATGGTGACTTGATTGTCAGTTTGCACAAGGAGCGATTTGTTACGGATCCAAAGTTGGAAGACCAGAAGGGCATAGTAGACTGCATGCATCTCCAGCAGATTGATGTGTACAGAGAATTCTTTATTGAACCAATGACCTTGAGTCGTGAAATGCAGCAGATGAGCACCTCAGCCCATCTGGGAGGCATATGTGGTTAAAGTAAGTTGATACGGGAGCTGTAGAAAAAGACATCCCACCATGAGGCTGGACAGAAGAGTCCACAACTGAAGAGGCTGGCGCAACTGACAATTTGGTCTGGAGAGAGGAACACGGCAGCAAAGGGGCTGAGTATTGTGGTAAAGAAGCTCATTCTGAGTTAGGAGAAAGGGAAAAACCAAAGAATTCACCCTAATAAAAGGACCTATTTTACAAGGTCAGAGAAATAAAACCACCACACCTAGAAACCAGAAAATCCCCAGCTGGAACAGGTTTCAGAGTTCCCCTAGTGGAGTAAGGGAGAGTGAATGCAGACCAAAGGTAAAAGACCCTTACGTCAGTAAGCTCCCTGATTACCCAGGTGCCAGAGGGCAAGCTGATCTCCGTCACCTGGGAAGAGAAGAGGTGGGGTTGGAACCCTGGAGATTTAAGCCTAGGTTAGATTATACAGAGATTGGCAAGGAGAGCAAGGAAAGCTGGAGGAGCAACGGGAACAGGAGCAGGAACAGCAGGAGAGGAGAGTGCTGGAAAGAGCCAGAGAGAGGTACAGAGCACGAGAGAGGAGAAGCTGCTACAAGCTAAGGCACAGGTACAAGCCTTAGAAGCCTGTCCCATACTGAGCAGTGCAGAGTTGTAGGAGATACTCTCAGCTCTAATGAGAGGCTGTCAGCTAAGCCCAGTGAGCTAGAAGGAGAGATAGAACCAATTCAACTAGGAGAACCTGAGGCTGCTTTAAATGAGGAAGATATATTCATGGATTGCTCTTTGTGTCAAGCATTAGCTACAGAGGGGTTGAAGGAAAGCCAACCTTAAGAGAAAACTCTCCAAAGCAAGGTAACCTTGAAAAGTAAGGAAGATGTTTTGAGAATTTCCTGTGTTAAAGAGGAGAAACTTATGCTGAGAAGTGAGAACAAGCTGAAGCTGTATAATTGTGCTTGTTAAACACCTGCTATCCTGTGCAGTGAGACGGCAAGAAGCCAAGCTAACGGTGAGAGGAAAAAAAGCTTTTGTTTTGCTTTGAATGTTCCTAAGAAAACCTGAGTAGAGCTTTGTTTGCTTATTGGAAGTTTGTTCCTGTTGGAAGTTTTGCTTTGCTTATAAAGAGGAGTACAGCATGGAAACGTTTGGAACTGAAAAGGAAGAAAACTGCCATTGAAGAAAGCTGTTTGTATTTATGCTTTAACCAGCAAGGCTAGAGAAAGCTGGAAGCCTTGCTGTTAAAGGGGTTTTTGCTTTTGAGCTGAAGAATACTGTAAGCTGATACTTTGTTTTGACTTTTGCTTATGTCCTGTTGTGTTTTTGATAGAAACATGGAGAAATAATCCTGAAAGAGGTAATTTATGAACCTTGCATTTGAGTTTAATAAATTTCTGTCATTGCCTTACCAAAAGAGCCAAACTACAAGCTTTTTTCTACCTGAAGCCGTATGTGTAGCAGTTAAACTACATTTCCCAAGAAGCATTGCGGGGGAACCAGTCAGAGAAGACTGAAAAGGGAATGTTTCTATTATAACCACAACCCTCCATGCTGAATGCAAGGAGCAAGGGCGTGACAGTATGCTGATTCCAGTTGAGTTTGAGGTGCAACTGGAAGGGCCACATATAAAGGCGTGCAACAGAATCACATATACCAAGGCTGCCATGTGTCCCAACAGGCTAAGGATGTTGCATGCTAAGGCTTGTAGAGAAGCCACCAGCTGAGTGGTGAGCTGTTGCAGAGTGGTTATTTTGCTTGGAGGAAGATAAGCTCGTGCTACAATTGTGTCTAAGCGAACTCCGATGAAGTCCAGAATCTGACGAGGCTCACGCTCAGACTTTTGGAAGTTGATAATGAAGCCGAATTGCTTCAGGAACAAGGCTGTTGTATGCACGGATGCCATAATCGAAACCTTGTCGGGACCGGAGATGAGCCAGTCATGGTAAACAAACAGGACTTGTTTGTGAAAGTGTGCCACGAAAAACACCAGGCGCTTTGTGAAGACTCTTGGAGCTGAAGAGAGCCCTAAGGCCCTATACTGGTAATGTTCTGACTTGAAGAGGAACCGAAGTTACTTCCAATGACAACGATGTATGAGAATATGGGTGTAGGCTTCCTTGAGGTCTAGAAAGGTAAGCCAATTGTCCTGTCGTAAGAGGGGGAAAATGGTGGCTAGGGACGCCATCTTGAACTTTTTTGTCAATGCCTTGATCGGTGCCGATGGGGACACTGATGTCGATGCCAAGGTATGCAGTCCTCCAGCTGTCCGTGCAAGTGGAACCGATCTTGCAAGGAAAGAGTAGTTACTCACCTGTAACAGGTGTTCTCCAGGAGCAGCAGGAATCAGTCCTCACTTATGGGTGACGTCGGCGCCGACGGAGCCCTCGTGCGAAGCATTTCCCCAGCTTTCACAGAAAGCCTTTGGGAATTGCAGCGCGCATGCGCGGTCCCCTTCCCGCCCAAGGGTGCCATCTTGCTCAGTCTGATGACATAGCTAAAAGACAGCAAAACAATTAGCAAAAACAAATTATATGACTGCAACTCCAAGGGGAGGAGGGAGGGTTGTGAGGACTGATTCCTGCTGCTCCTGGAGAACACCTGTTACAGGTGAGTAACTACTCTTTCTCCAGCACCAAGCAGGAAGTCAGTCCTCACTTATGGGACTCCCCAGCTTAAGGCTACCGGAGACCCCAAGCGGAAAAATGAGCTCCCTCTAGCTCATCAGCACAGAAGGAAGGAATCTTCTCTGAGAACGCCCCCGACCGGTAGCCCAACACCAGGGCCGGAGGGTAGGAGTTGCCTAAACCCCAAAGAGATTATGGAGTACTGCCTGTCCGAAAGCACTGTCCCTGCGGGACTCCCTCTCAAGGCAGTAATGGGCCGCAAAAGTCTGGCTTGAAGACCAAGTGGCGGCCCGGCAGATGTCTGCCAACGGAACAGAGCGGAGATGAGCCACTGACGCAGCCTTCGCCCTGACACGATGAGCCGTGACTCGACCTTCCAACGAGAGGCCAGCTTCCCCATAAGCCCAGGCGATACAGTCAGCAACCCATATGGACAACGTACGCTTGGAGACAGGGAACCCCAACTTATTGGGGTCAAAAGAAATGAAAAGCTGAACAGCCTTCCGATGCTCCCGCGTACGGTCAAGGTAGAAGGATAACGCCCTCCTACAGTCCAGGGTATGCAAAACCATTTCAGCCCGGTTGGCATGCAGCCTGGGAAAGAAGGTCGGAAGAACCACCTCCTGATTGAGGTGAAAGGGTAAGACAACCTTAGGAAGAAACTTAGGGTGAGTCCGTAGGACTACCCTATTCCGGTAGAACCTAGTGTAAGGAGGATCAGACACTAGAGCCTGCAGTTCACTCACTCGCCTAGCAGAGGTGAGAGCTACCAGAAATAAAGTTTTCCAGGAGAGAAAAGGAACAGGGCAGGTAGCCATAGGTTCAAAAGGCGGACAAGTAAGCCGCTGTAAGATCACATTCAGATCCCACTCAGGGGCCGGTGGACGCAAAGGAGGCTTAAGCAGAAGAAGGCCTCTGAGGAAACGAGCCACCAAAGGGTGGTTGGAAAGAGGCCTGCCGTCCACCGGCGAGTAGTGTGCTGAGAGAGCACTAAGGTGAACTCGGACAGAGTTAGACTTAAGGCCCAGATTGGAGAGATAGAGCAAATAGTGCAACACTACCACTACCAAGCACGAGAAGGGATTCTCACTGTGCTGAGCACACCATGCGGAGAATCTACGCCACTTAAAAGCGTAGGACTTCCTGGTGGATGGATGCCAAGAGGCAAACACTACATCTTCCACCTCTCGAGGTAGTAGTAGGGGAGCAAGGACTACCCTTTCAGCAGCCAGGCAATCAGATGAAGGGACTGGAGGTTGGGGTGCAAGAAAGTCCCCTGATCCTGAGACAGGAGATCATGTTGAAACCCCAGAGGAAGAGGAGTGTCCACCGCTAGCTGTAGCAGAAGCGGGAACCACGGTTGCTCGGCCACCGGGGGGCTATGAGAATCAATGAAGCCCCGTCCCGGAGGACCTTGAACAGCGTTCTGGACACAAGTGGTGTGGGAGGAAATGCATACAGTAGGCCTGTGGACCACAAGATCAGAAACGCATCCGCTGCTACTCAGAGGATGTGGTTGTCTGGAGCAAAATCTCAGTAGTTGCCGGTTCAGAGGACTGGCGAAAAGATCTATGGTGGGGAGTCCCCACTTGAGAAAGACCTGCTGAACCACCGACGGGTTCAATCTCCATTCGTGTGGTTGCAGGATCCTGCTCAATTTGTCTGCCAGGTAATTTTCCTGACCTGGGAGGTAGACAGCTTTGAGGATTCCATGATTGACAGCCCAAGAGCACAGCCGTTGTGCCTCCTGACAGAGAAGGAAGGAGCCTGTGCCTCCTTGCTTGTTCACATAGAACATGGCAACTTGATTGTCCGTCTGGACCAGTACAGACTGGTGAGAGGCGAGGTGGGAGAAGGCTCTCAGAGCTAGGCGTATCACCCGTAGCTCCAGGAAGTTTATCTGTTGAGCCTCCCAAGGGGTCCAGAGACCCTGAGTACATGTCCCTTGGCAATGTGCTCCCCAACCGAGAAGAGAGGCATCGGTTGTCAGCACCTGAGTATGCGGAGGCGATTGGAAAACCACTCTGAGCACCAAATTTGGAAGATGAAGCCATCATTTCAGAGAGGAGACCAGGAAGTCGGAGATCCTCACTGAGTCCCCTAGGCCCCCTGAGGCTTGATGCCACTGAGTGCGAAGGCTCCACTGAGCAGGTCGCATGTGCAGGCGGGCATTGGGGGTGACATGAACTGTGGAAGCCATATGGCCGAGTAGTCTCAGGAATTGCCTGGCAGAGACCAGGGAATTGCTGCGAAACTGGCTGGCCAGATCCATTAGCCTGTGGGCCCTGTCCAGAGGCAGAAAAGCCTTTGCTTGAAGAGTGTCTAGTCTGGCCCCTATGAACTCTAAGTTCTGGGACGGGAGCAAAGTGGACTTTGTGAAGTTTATGACAAACCCCAAGTGCTGAAGCAGAGCCACAGTGCGAAGGGTGGCCTGGTTGGCCTCCAGGGAAGACTGGCCCCTTATGAGCCAGTCGTCCAGGTACGGAAACACAAAGAGACCCTGAAGCCTCAGGTAGGCCGCCACCACTGCCAGGCACTTGGTGAACACCCTGGGAGCGGATGAGAGGCCAAAGGGAAGCACTCTGTACTGATAGTGGTTTCCTCCCGCAACAAACCTGAGATATTGTCTGTGGTCTGGATGGATAAGGATGTGAGTATACGCATCCTTTAGATCCAAGGAGCATAGCCAGTCTCCCTGCTGGAGGTAGGGCAGCAGGATTCCAAGGGTAAGCATCTTGAACTTTTCCCTCTGCAGGAACTTGTTGAGGTTTCGCAAGTCTAGGATGGGTCTGAGGCCTCCTGTTCTTTTTGGTACCAGAAAGTACCTGGAATAAAAGCCTTGACCTCTCAGGTGGTGGGGCACAGGTTCCACAGCCTGATCCTTTAGTAAACCTGTCAACTCCTGAAGGAGTAGGTCCCTGTGCAGAGGGAATCTTGGAGGCTCCCCTGGAAAATAGGAGGGAGGTACCTGGTGAAAATGGAGAAGATAGCCCCTTTGGACTATATGAAGAACCCAAGTATCTGATGTGACGGCTGACCACCTGTGGGCAAAGTGGGCCAGCCGGCCTCCTGTGCTGAGAGAAGCCAGCTGAGGAGAAGAGGCTATGCTGTTTGAGTCAAAAACCCCCACCCTGCTGAGCAGGGGCCGGTGTTGGTGGCTTGGGGGTCTTCGGCCTACGGGGGCCTTGACCCTGTCCCTTGGCCTGCTGACCCTGTTGGGGAGCTGCAGAGGCCTGATAATGAGGGTACTGTTTGTAGGCCGATGACTTCCTCGGGTAAAAGGTCTTTTTTCCCGAGCCCTTCTTTTTCTGAGAAGGGGCAGAGGATTTCCTGGAAAGCCTAGTCCAGGTCAGAGTCTCGGTCTCGGGTTCTGCAGCCTTTTCAGCCATGGGCTTGCCAAAGAGGTTTTCACCCCGGCAGCGGACATCGACCAACTTGTACTGGACCCATGGCTCGAGGTCGGATGACTGTAGCCAAGCCTGTCGGCGGGCACCGATGCCGGCCCCAGCTACTCGGGCCGAAGCCTCAAAGCCATCGTAGGCTGCTCGAGAGATAAACTTCGAGCACTCTCGAATACCGCTGGACAAGGCCTGGAACCTCTGCAAAGGTTCTTTGGAGAGACCAGCAGAGAACCCGGCAATCTCCTTTGCCAGGTCTCGGAGGTACATGCCCATGTAGAGCTGGTATGTCTGGACACGGCAAGCAAGCATAGAGCCCTGGAAGCATCCAGCATAGAGCATAGAGCCGAGGGCATCCAGGTTCCGGGCCTCCCGACCGGGAGGCACCGAGGCGTGCATCTTCTGACTTTTCAGTCGATGCATGGCCGATTCCACAACCATGGAGTGGTGCGGTAATTGTGCTTTTTGGAACCCGGGGCTCTTGCAGACTCGATAAATGGAATCGACCCACTTGCTTAACACCAGCGTCGAAGCCGGGGTCTCCCACATGCGGAAGAGTAGCCGCTCCAGCATCGGAGGAACCGGAACAGTAAAGGCCTCCTTCGGGGGAGAGTCATACTGGAGGGCCTCGAGCCTCCTCCTCAGGATCCGCGGGGAAGGCCAAGGCCTTGGCCATATCCCACACGAAGTCCGAGAACCGGGTATCCTCCGGTGGGGACCGTCTCCGAGGTTCGGACTCAGGTGAGTCCGAGGGGACACACCGAGTCCGATGGGTGTCGGGTGACTCTTGGTCCTCCGTCTCCCAGCCCGACTCCTTGGAGGAGGAATCGAGCGGCTCCGTTCGGGCGGGCACCGATGCCCTCCGCCCCGACGCCGAGGATGTCGGCATCGACGACCTCGTGGCCAAGGTTCGACTCGAGCCCGCATGGACTCGAGGATCGGCTCGGCCTCCGGGGTCGACTTGGACGTCGAGGTCCCAGTGGTCGGGGCAGATGCACCGGTGAGACCGGCGATCAATGCCCGCTGCTGTTCCATGAAGGCAGCGAAGCTGCTCTCCAAGGCCGTCAACCTGAGTCCGAGCTCAGGAGACCCAGCAGCCCCCGACTCAGGGCCCAACATCGGCTCCCTCGGAGGAGAGTCAACGAGGACAACAGCACTTACGTGTCCAGGAGACTCCATCTCGACACGAGGATGCTTCGCAGGCCTCTCCAACTCCGAAGACCCGGGACGGCTATCGGGGCTATGCAATCTGGCCCTCAAGGAACCAGGAGCGTCCACCGACGCCGCCCTCGCGGGTTTCTTCTTCCTGCGATGTTCCCGCGAAGGAGACCCCCGCTCAGAGGAGCCCCGACGCTGCTCGGGGCCAGAGTCCCGAGACGTCGAGGCCTCTGACGAGGTCCGGGCCCGGCCGGACGCGGAGTCAGAAAACATTCTATCCCTCTGGTGCTGCCGACTCCTCAAGGCCTTTGAGGACATTTTGCCACACGGACCACAGATCATCGGGTCATGATCGGGTCCGAGGCAACGGAGGCAGCAGTCATGTGTGTCGGTAAGAGACATAAGTTTCTTACACCGATCACATTTCTTAAACCCGCTGTCAGCCATCGGGGGAAAAAGGGCCCCGCTAGGTCAAAAGACCGGTCTACCAGGGAAAAAGAAAAAAGGCACGAACGCCAGTCACAAAGGACAAAAACCGAAAAAAGAGAGAAAGGACTCGATACCGGCGTATCGGTCCGAGCGGGAAAAGGATCCGGCGTCGAACCGGAGGAAAATAGAAAAATAGAGAAAAATCAACTTTTTCCTCGGGGAAAAACGAACTACGTCCGTCGGGCTCCGCGGAAAAAAGAAGACTGAGCAAGATGGAACCCTTGGGCGGGAAGGGGACCGCGCATGTGCGTTGCAATTCCCAAAGGCTTTCTGTGAAAGCTGGGGAAATGCTCCGCACGAGGGCTCCGTCGGCGCCGACGTCACCCATAAGTGAGGACTGACTTCCTGCTTGGTCCTGGAGAAAGCCGCTAAAGTTCTCTCCAAGGATAGCATACACCAGGGGTGGGCAATTCCGGTCCTGGAGGGCCGCAGACCAGTCAGGTTTTCATGATGTCCCTAATGAATATTCATGGACCTATTTCCATACAATGCAAGGCAGTGGATGCAAATAGATCTCATGAATATTCATTAGGGACATCATGAAAACCTGACTGGTCTGTGGCCCTCCAGGACCGGAATTGCCCACCCCTGGCATACACTGATCCAAGGAGGTTGCCTGTGTCTGGTCCAACACAAGAACGGGGCTTGGCGCCACCATACCACAGCAAGACATTGGAGGCTCTCCAGAGGTCGAGGCCTCAGGTGCCTCCTGATTCTCCACCGAAGCTTTGGAGGACATATCCTCCCGCCGGGGATGCCTGGGCTGATGGCCAGAGTCGAAAGACGTCTTGGAAAACTCCCGATGCTTGGAGCGGGATCTTTCCCTCTATTCCCGAGACTTGCTTGAGGAATCTTTGGACTTCTCTCTCAAATCCTTCTTTGGAAGACCTTGAGGAAGAGGTGGGTCTTTTGTCCTTTTTCTGGTCTGAGTGTTTGGAACCCTTGGACAGCTTGGAAGCCTGGGAGCATGAGGAATCTCTCGAGGAAGCTGAGGATAATTACATCAAGTCCAATGGGAAGAGATCCCCAAACGTTTTGGCCCGGTTCCCCAGGCCTCTCTTCATCTGTTTACAGAGGGAGTAGGCTAGGGGAATATGATAGGACCAAGGCATTTCAGACAACAATCGTGTTTATCTGTATCCAAAGTGGTGCTGGAGCATTTGGTACATTTTTGGAATCCACTTAAGGATCCATCGTGAAGATGGTAGGCAAAGGCCCGGTGAGCACGAGACACTGAGGAAAAAACTTTTTTGGGGGAAAAAAAAATTTCTAGGGAAAAAACAAAAGACAAAAATGATACCGGAATCAAACAAAGCTGGTGCAGTGAGGCAGAAGCGCTTTGGAAAAAATTATTGAAGTTAATTTCTCCAGTGACAGGATTCTGGCCTGTTGGTTCCGTGGAAAAAGAAAAGCTGAGGAGAGGGATTTGGGAGAGCGGGAAGGCAGTGGCACAGGCATACTGGAGTGCTCCCAAAGGCTTTCCTACAGGTAGCTGGGGAGCTTCCCGTGCGGGCTCCATCGGTATCCGATGTCGCCCATATGTGAAGACTACATTCCTGCTTGTTCCTGGAGATTGGTCTTTCACTTCTGAAACAACATCTTGTACCTTGGAGCTGAAGAGGCTATCTCCCTGATAGGGAGCATCTGCCAAGCAGTCATGAAGATCCTCCCCAAGACCAGAAACGCAGAGCCAAGCTGCGCATCATGCAAAATGGATGTAGCTGTGGTTTGGGCAGCTGAATCCAAGGCATCACAGGTAGCCTGAATTATACGATAGAGGGACTCCTGCAGATTGTCTTGAAGGCTCTATTCCTCTGATCCTGACAAGGAAGCAGGGTCCAGCATCTGTGAGAGGAGATTGTGATGGTAATGAAAAATCTGAAGTTGGTGTACTAGTATTTCCATGGTTAACACACCACTCTGGAAAGTTTTCCTGACCACCGAGTCCAAAATCTGTTGGTGTTTCCTTGGCAAGGTTTGGGCATGATCTTTGGTGGACTCGGCCTTCTTGAGGACCGTCTCAGAGATGACAGATTAATGGGGAAGCTGTTGATGTTGGAAACCTGGTGCGGACAGCACCTTGTATTTAAGGTCAAGGCGATGAACTGTGGCATGTCCTGATGCTGGGGTGCATCACACTGATGCAAGGAGATCTTGTAAGACCTGACGAATCGTAGGTACTGATGGTGCCTTGGATCGATCAGAATATGGGTGTAGGCATTTTTGAGATCCAAGGAGCATAGCCAATCTCCCTGCAGCAGGTAAGGCAGCAAAGTTCCATTTTGAACTTTTCATTGACCAGAAAGCGATTGAGGTCCCATAGATCCAGGATAGGCCGGAAGTCTCCTGTCTTCTTGGGGACAAGGAAGTAGCGGGAGTAGAATCCCGGGCCTTGAAGAGGTTGGGGACAGCTCCACCACTTGATCCTCAAGCAAAAACTCAAGCTTCCTTTGCAGAAGCTCCCTGTACAAGGGGTCCATGGGTAATTCACCTGGGAAGAGGGGAGGAAGCAGCTGGGCGAAGTGGAGGAAATAATCTTCCCTGACCATGTGCAACACACAAGTGTCCGTGGTAATGCTTGGCCACTGGTGTGTGAAGTGGACAAGATGTCCTCCCATGAACCTCGGGCCTTGTACCTCCTGGGGGAGGGAGGCTATGCCCAAGGAGTCAAAAGATCTCCCAAGGATGTGGCTGGGGCGCAGTTTGGGGGCCTTTGGCTTATGGGGACCATACCCCCTGGCTCTTGGCCTGCTGCCCCTGAGGGGGAGCGTGATAGGTCTGAAACCTGGGGTAGTTCCCATAAGCCTTCTTGGTCTTCGGGTGGAAGGGATTTTTCCCAGCTGTTTTCCTGCAGGAAGGTTCAGACACTTTCTAAGACAGCCTGGTTCTAGTCATGAATTCCTTCTCCAGCTCGTCAGCCTTCATCATGGGCTTGCCAAAGACACTTTCCCCCTGGCAAGGGACATCGGCTAACTTGTCCTGAACCCACTGCTCTGTGGACTGTAGCCAGGCAAGGCAGTGTGCACTAATACCCACCACAGCTACCCGAGCCACTGACTTGAAGCTTGACGACACCAGGGTCCTGAAGCGCTCTAGAGGTTCACCTGATAGACCAGCCAAGAACCGGGCGAGGTCCCTCGCCAATTCCTGCAGGTACATGTCCATATACAGCTGATATGCCTGGATCCGGGCTCTGAGCATAGAGCTCTGGAAACACCTCCTGCCAAAAGCATTCATAGTGTGTGACTTCCTGCCAGGGGGCAAGGAGGAGTGCGTCTTTTGAATCTTAATGCGACAAATAGCCTACTCTACCACCATGGAGTTATGTAGAAGTTGTGTTTTCTGGAAGGTGGGGCTCCAGTCGACTCGATACTACGAATCGAGTCAACGATTCACAATCGGCACAGTCACTGGGGTATCCCACATTCTGAATAGCAACCATTCAAGGATGGGGGGCATGGGCACCGTCAGTGCCTCCCTAGGAAGAGCCTTGTACTGGAGGATCTCAAGGTCCTCGGTATGCAGCTCATCTTCGGGTACCGCCACAAAGACTAGTACCTGGGACATCTCCCGCACAAACTCAAAGAAGGCAAGATTCTCCGGAGGTGACCGCTGTCGATGACATAGCAGGGATGGGTTGGAAGGGATGTCCTGGTGGAGAATGGTGTCCGGAGGATCCTCATCCAATCTCCCACGATGACTCAGAACCGGAGGAATCAGCGAGCACACCACAGTCTTCAGAGGCCATACCCGATGCTATGCCGGGCCTCGAGTCAGTCACTGATGAAGTTAACACTGATTGAGTCAGCCTCTCAAGAATGGGTGGAGCATCCTCCAGGGAGGTCATGGTCAAGGACAGCCCCGAGGCAGGCACCAATGACCTGGAGTGACTGGGAGTCAGGCTCTTCTGTGCCTCAATGAACGCCATAAAACAGCATTCTAGAGATGCCATCCTGGCCTCAATGTCCAACGGCTCCGCCGAGGCGGTCGCCAGCTTAGAGGACATCGGGGTCCCTGGCAGGGGAGTCCCTGATGGTGATGGCGTTGGGGGAACTGACCCGATCCCTTGACTCCATAACACCTCTCACTGAGGCTGCTTGGGGGAGTGCTCCTGGCAGTCATCTTACCCCCTTGGTTGGAGTCGGACCTCGACTTCAGCTTCGACTTAGTCTTCAATGCCGGGTGAAGGTCCTCCGAGGACTCCAACACCGCAATACTGAGTCTCCCGATGCCGGCGTCAAAAGCAGAGATTCTGCCACTGATGCCAATCCTGAGGCAGACTTACCAAACAGCTCCCCCTGCCGTCTTTCGCATTCCTTATGGGTCTTGGCAGACATCAAAAGGCAAAGTGGGCAGGAAGACACATCATGGTCATCCCCGAGGCATTTAATGCAGGTGCTGTGGCAGTCTATGCGGGACACAGTGCGGTTGCACTTTCTGCACTGCTTAAATTCGCTGGCCAAAGACATAGTGGGAAAAACGAGCCCAACGAGATTAAACTCCGAAATCTTGACCAGCTAGGCTGTGAGCAAAAAACCCCGGGCCAAAAAAGAAAAAGAAGTACCTGAGCGAAAAACACGATGCTGAGGCGTTGCACTCGGGCGGCAAGAGGTGATCGATACCATGAAGACCAGAAAACTACTGACAAATGGTGAAAAAAAATCAACTCTATCTGGGGTGCACGGACAGAATGTCTGCAGGGCTCTGCGGAAAAAAGAAGACTGAATTAAGATGGCACTTTTGGGTGAGAAGGTGACTGTGCATGCACGATGTACCTCCCAAAAGCGTTCTTTGAAAGCTGGGGATTGGATCCGCACAGGCTCCGTCGGCGCTGACGTCACCCATATATGAAAACTGACTTCCTGCTTCTTCCCAGAGAACACAATGTGGCACCACTGAAGATGATCTTCCCTACTTTCTGTAGTTTTTTCTTTTAAAAGAAGTTCCCGGGGAGCTGAGAACATGTCGAGATACAGATAAAATTGAAAAGAAATAAATAAAAAGAAACAAAGTGTGATGACTGATGGAGGAGGGGAGAGCCGTGGGCACTCGCTAAGCAGAAAATAAACAAAAGAGAGACAGAGTGAGGCGGCAAGGTGGGAAGCGGCGCGAATGCTCAGAGGTCCAAAGAATTTCTCTGAGCTCAGGAGAGCCGGACATGGGTGCTGTCAGTGGACAGCACCTGAAGCGTGCCTGCATAGCCCCTGCTTGTATCCGGAAAAGGGAGACTCCTCCCCAGCATCATCTAAAACTTATCTAGGTGGTGCATGAGGTCCGCTATCTTTGCACTAGGCAGGAAGATAAGCAAGTGATACTCACTCTTCTAGCTGAACTAACTACCTGGCCCAACCTCCATTCAGTAGTATAAGAGTGCCTCACAGGAGCGAGTCTAGATACCGATGATCTTCAATCTGTAGGCAAAGTTTCATCCTCCAATGCACTGGAGATGGACAGGATACAAATTACTTTGAGCCTGAGGCCATTCAGGGCCTCTGAGTTGGTGTCTCTCTTCCAAGCGCGTGGGATTCAAAAATCGTCAGTTCAGAGACATTGAGAGATCTAGCCAATATCTTAAGTCCCATCACTGCAATAAGAGTAGTTACTCACCTGTAACAGGTGTTCTCCAGGAGCAGCAGGAATCAGTCCTCACATATGGGTGACGTCGGCGCCGACGGAGCCCCCGTGCGGAGCATTTCCCCAGCTTTTATAGAAAGCCTTTGGGAATGCAGCGCACATGCGCGGTCCCCTTCCCGCTCAAGGGTGCCATCTTGCTCAGTCTGATGACATAGCTAAAAGACAGCAAAATAGCAAAAATAAATCATATGACTGCAACTCCAAGGGGAGGAGGGAGGGTTGTGAGGACTGATTCCTGCTGCTCCTAGAGAACACCTGTTACAGGTGAGTAACTACTCTTTCTCCAGGACCAAGCAGGAAGTCAGTCCTCACATATGGGACTCCCTAGCTTAGGGCTACCAGAGGCCCCAAACTGAAAAAATGAGCTCCCTCTAGAGCCTCAGCATGCAAGAACAGAATCCTCTCTGATAACGCCCCCGACAGGTAACCCAACACCAGGGTCGGAGGGTAGGAGTTGCCTAGACCCCAAAGAGATTATGGAGTACAGCTTGCCCGAAAGCACTGTCCCTGCGGGACTCCCTCTCAAGGCAGTAGTGGGCCGCAAAAGTCTGGCTTGAAGAACAAGTAGCGGCCCGACAGATGTCTGCCAACGGAACAGAGCGGAGATGAGCCACCGACGCAGCCTTCGCCCTGACACGGTGAGCGGTAACTCAATCCTGCAACGAGAGGCCGGCTGCCATGTAAGCCCAGGCGATGCAGTCAGCTACCCATATGGACAAAGTATGCTTGGAGACAGCCAGCCCCAACTTATTGGGGTCATAAGAGACAAAGAGCTGAACCGCCCTCCGGTGCTCCCGCGTACGGTCAAGGTAGAAGGACAATGCCCTCCTACAGTCCAGGGTATGCAAGACCATCTCAGCCCGGCTAGCATGAGGCCTGGGAAAGAAAGTCGGAAGAACCACCTCTTGATTGAGGTGGAAGGAGGAGACAACCTTTGGAAGGAACTTAGGGTGAGTCCGTAAGACTACCCTGTTCCTATAGAACCTAGTATAAGGTGCTTCTGATATTAGGGCCTGAAGCTCACTCACTCGCCTTGCGGAGGTAAGGGCCACCAAAAAGAGCATTTTCCAGGACAGAAAACGCAGAGAGCAAGTAGCCATAGGTTCAAATGGTGGGCAAGTAAGCTGTTGCAAGACCACATTTAAATCCCATTCAGTGGCAGGTGGACGCACTGGAGGCTTAAGCAAAAGCAGGCCTCTGAGGAAGCGAGCCACCAAAGGATGACTGGAGAGAGACTGACCCTCCACCTGTGAGTGGTGTGCTGAAAGAGCACTAAGATGAACTCTAACAGAATTGGACTTAAGGCCTAGGTTGGACAGGTGAAGCAAATACTGCAGCACCACTGGTACCAGGCATGAGAAGGGATTCTCGTTGTGTTGAGTACACCAGGTAGAGAATCTACGCCACTTAAGAGCATAAGACTTTCTGGTGGACTGCCTCCTAGAGGCCAAGACTACGTCCTCCACTTCCCTAGGCAATAGTAGAGATGCTAGGACTACCCTTTCAGCAGCCAGGCCATCAAATTGAGGGACTGGAGATTGGGGTGCAAGAGGGATCCCTGCTCCTGAGACAGGAGGTCGGGTTGCATCCCCAGAGGAAGAGGAGTGTCCACCGCCAGTTGCAACAGTAGTGGGAACCAGGGTTGCCTTGGCCACCTGGGGGCCACCAGAATCACTGAGACCTTGTCCCGGGTCACCTTGAATAGTGTCTTAGACACTAGAGGCGTGGGAGGAAACGCATATAGAAGGCCTGTAGACCATGGAATGAGAAACGCATCCGCTGCTACTCTGAGAGGATGCGGCTGTCTGAAACAGAACCTGGGTAGTTGACGGTTCAGAGGACTGGCAAAGAGATCTATGGATGGAAGACCCCATCTCAGGAAGATCTGTTGAACCACTAAAGGGTTCAACTGCCATTCGTGCGGCTGCAGGACCCTGCTCAATCTGTCCACCAGATAATTCTCCTGACCTGGGAGGTAGACTGCTTTGAGAAGAATGCCATGATTGACTGCTCAGGAGCACAGTTTCTGCACTTCCTGACAGAGAAGGCGGGACCCTGTGCCCCCTTGTTTGTTCACATAGAACACAGCCACTTGATTGTCCGTCTGAACCAAGACGGACTGGTGAGAGATGAGATGAGAGAAAGTTCTCAGGGCTAAGCGGATAGCTCTCAGTTCTGAGAGATTGATCTGCTGTGCGGCCTCCCAAGGAGTCCACAGGCCTTGAGTACATGCCCCTTGGCAATGTGCCCCCCAATCTTGAAGAGAAACATCGGTTGTCAGCACCTGAGAGTGTGGAGGTGCCTGAAAAGGCACCCCTTGCACTAGATTCGGAAGATGAAGCCACCATTGCAGAGAAGACTGTAGTAGGCTGGACACCCTCACCCTCCGTGAGGCTTCCTGTGGCCTGGTGCCACTGAGTCCTGAGGTCCCATTGAGCTGGCCTCATGTGTAGATGGGCATTTGGAGTCACATAGACCGTGGATGCCATGTGGCCTAAGAGCCTCAGGAATTGTCAGGCGGACCAGAGAATTGCTGTGGAATAGCTTGGCTAGAGCCATCAATCTGTGGGCCCTGTCCACTGGTAGAAAGGCCTTTGCCTGAAAGGTGTCCAGTCGAGCTCCTATGAACTCCATGTTCTGGGAGGGTTGCAAACTGGACTTTGCGAAGTTTATGACAAACCCCAGGTGCTAAAGCAGAGCGACAGTGCGAAGGGTGGCTTGATTGGCCTCTTGTGGGGACTGACCCCTGATGAGCCAATCGTCCAGATATGGAAAGACAAAGAGGCCTTGAACCCTGAGGTAGGCCGCTACCACCGCCAGGCACTTAGTGAATACCCTGGGGGCGGATGCAAGGCCAAAAGGTAGTACTCTGTACTGATAATGGTTTCCTCCCACTACAAATCTGAGATATTGTCTGTGGTCTGGATGAATAAGGATGTGAGTATAAGCATCCTTTAGATCTAAGGAGCATAGCCAATCTCCCTGCTGGAGGAAGGGCAGCAGGATTCCAAGGGTAAGCATCTTGAACTTTTCCTTCTCCAGGAACTTGTTCAGGTTTCGCAAGTCTAGGATGGGTCTGAGGCCTCCTGTTCTCTTTGGTACCAGGAAGTACCTGGAATAGAAGCTGTGACCTCTCAGGTGGTGGGGCACCGGTTCCACTGCCTGTTCCTTCAGAAGACCTGCCAACTTCTGCAGGAGTAAGTCCCTGTGCAAAGGGAGTCTGGGAGGCTCCCCTGGAAAATGGGAGGGGGGTACCTGGTGGAAGTGGAGGAGATAGCCCTTCTGGACTATACTTAGAACCCAGGTATCCCTTGTGATGGCTGACCACCTGTGGGCGAACAGGGTCAGCCTGCCTCCAGTGCTGATGGGGGCCAGCTGAGGAGGAGAGGCTATGTCAAATGCAGTCAAAATCCCCCTCCCTGCTGAGCAGGAGCCGGAGAAGGAGGCTTGGGGGCCTTCTGCCTACAGGTCCCATGACCCTGCCCCTTGGCCTGCTGACCCTGTTGGGGAGCTACAGAGGCCTGATAATGAGGGTACTGTTTATAGGCAGATGATTTCCTCGGGTAAAAGGTATTTTTTCCCGAGCCCTTCTTTTTCTGAGAAGGGGCAGAGGTTTTTCTGGACAGCCTTGTCCGGGTAAGAGTCTCGGTCTCAAGTTCGACAGCCTTGTCAGCCATGGGCTTGCCAAAGAGATTTTCACCTCGGCAGGGGACATCGACCAACTTGTCCTGCACCCATGGTCCGAGGTCCGATGACTATAGCCAAGCCTGACAGCGTGCACCGATGCCTGCCGCGGCTACTTGGGCTGAAGCAATCATAGGCTGCTCGAGATACAAACTTTGAGCACTCACGAATACCCGAGGACAGGGCATTGAACCTCTGCAAAGGTTCCTTGCAGAAACCAGCAGAGAACCCGGCAATCTCCTTTACCAGGTCTCGAAGGTACATGCCCATGTACAGCTGGTAGCTCTGGACACGGCAAGCAAGCATAGAGCCCTGGAAGCACTTCTCAACGAGGGCATCCAGGTTCCTGGCCTCCCGGCCAGGAGGCACCAAGGAGTGCATCTTCTGGCTCTTCAGACGATGCACAGCCAATTCCACAACCATGGAGTGGTGCGGTAATTGTGCCTTTTGGAACCCGGGGCTCTTGCGGACTCGATAGATGGAATCGACCCGCTTGCTTAAAACCGGCGTCAATGCCGGCACCTCCCACATGCGGAAGAGCAACCGTTCCAGCATCGGAGGAACCGGAACAGTAAAGGCCTCCTTCGGAGGAGAGTCATACTGTAGGGCCTCGAGCTCCTCGGCTCGAGGCTCCTCCTCGGGATCCGCGGGGAATGCCAAAGCCTTGGCCATGTCCCGCACGAAGTCCGAGAACCGGGTATCCTCGGGGAGGGGGGGGGAGGGACCTTTTCCGAGGCTCGGACTCGGGCGAGTCCGAAGGAACGCACCGAGTCCAAAAGGTGTCGGGCGACTCCTCATCCTCCGTCTCCCAGCCCGACTCCTCGGAGGAGGAATTGAGCGGCTCCGGTCAGGCAGGCATCGATGCCATCCACCCCGATGCCGAGGGTAAAGGCGTCAACGACCTCGGTCCCGAACGGGAGGCCGAGTGGGACCTTGGCCAAGGATCGACTCAAGCTCGCATGGACTCGAGGATCGGCTCGGCCTCCGGGGTCGACTTGGACGTCGATGTCCCGGTGGTCGGGGCAGATGCACCGGTGAGACCGGCAATCAGTGCCCGCTGCTGTTCCATGAAGGCAGCCAAGCTGCTCTCCAAGGCCGTCAACCTGAGTCCGAGCTCAGGAGACTCAGCAGCCCCCGACTCGGGCCCTGGCGGTGCCGGGCCCGACGTCGGCTCCCCTGGAGGTGAGTCCACGAGGACTACAGTACTCACGTGACCCGGGGACTCCATCTCCACATGAGGTTGTTTTGTAGGCCTTTCCGACTCCGAAGACCCGGGACGGCGCTCGGGGCTATGCGACTTGGCCCTCGAGGAGCCAAGTGCGTCCACCGATGCCGCCCTCGCAGGTTTTTTCTTCTTAGGATGCTTCCGCAAGGGAGACCCCCTTTCAGAGGAGCCTCGACGCTGCTCGGGACCGGAGTCCCGAGATGTCGAGGCCTCTGACGAGGTCCGGGCCCTACCAGACGCGGAGTCAGAGAAGATTCTTTCCTTTTGGTGCTGCCGACTCCTTAACGCCTTAGAGGACATCTTCCCAAATGGACCACAGATCATCGGGTCATGATCGGGTCCGAGCCACCGGAAGCAGCAGTCATGTGTGTCGGTGAGAGACATAAGTTTCTTACACCGATCACACTTTTTAAACCCGCTGGCAGCCATCGGGGGAAAAAGGGCCCCTGCAAGGTCAAAAGACAGGGCTGCCAGTGAAAAAAGAAAAAATGGCGCGAACGCTAGTCACTAAGGACAAAAACCAAAAAAGAGATCCGGGCTCGATACCGACGTATTGGGCCCAGGCGGGAAAGGGAAACCGGCGTCGAACCGAAGAAAAACAGGTTAACGCAGAGAAAATCAACTTCTTCCTTGGGTGAAACGAATATACATCCATCGGGCTCCACAGAAAAAAGAAGACTGAGCAAGATGGCACCCCTGGGTGGGAAGGGGACCGCGCATGCACGCTGCATTCCCAAAGGCTTTCTATGAAAGCTGGGGAAATGCTCCGCACGGGGGCTCCGTCGGCACCGACGTCACCCATATGTGAGGACTGACTTCCTGCTTGGTCCTGGAGAAAGCCAGGAATCATTTCAATTTTTCATCGATCTTCAAGAGCTGCTCCTTGAAAGCCGCCATTGCCAAAGATGTGGGAGTGCAGTAGGAGGGTTCATTTCTTCTTGAGTCATGATTGGCAGGTGGGTGGGGTCTCTCAGTGGGCAGGTTTCAGGTCGCTGAAGTCTGTTGCACCCCCTCCTGCACTGGGGGAGAATAAGTACTTCTCTCAGCAGAGGCACTTCAAGGGTAGAGATGATCACAGTGCCTCAATGCACTCAATGTCACCATTCGATGAGGTGCAATGTCTATGCACTTCAGACTTCACTTGGGGGTGTATAATGCTGATGTATCCCGAGTGTCATAGTAACTTAGCAAATGACAACTGATGAAGATCAGCATAGTCCATAGAGTCTGCCCAGTATGGTGGGTACAGCTGTAGAACTGTTACAAGGCACCCCGCTCCACACCCCTGCCCAGGGCTGTACCTGCCATTCTGCAAGTTACCCCTCTCTGCCTTTGTTTAGAGTTGTACCTGCCACTACTGAATCTTTGGGAACTAATTCTTCTGATGTTGATGGATCAGACTCAGTGCTGTTTCTTGGACCCTTGAGTCCTCTCTTGGGCATCTCTGAGCACAGATTAAGATGAAAGGCTTCATGGTTCTGGCCCAGGCACTGCAAGCACCAATAATGCGTATCCATGATGGATATTACTGTACCGCAATGGGTCCACCTTTTTAAATTGCTGGGAGTATTTTGAGACATATCACCAAAAAAAAAAAGATGGCTTCATGAAGAAAGAAAAGGACAATATGCAGGTCTCATGGCACAAGAGATTTCTGCTATAAGGGTGTGATGTAAAAGCCCTTTCATGAACTGAGAAATGACTGGACATTGTGAAGCTGAAAGCTCACTAATGTGGATAAGACAGACTGAGAGAATGCAGAGATTTATTCTGATACATGATGTTGCAGGCCCAGTTGATACAAATGGTACAGGTAGTGCACTATAATATCTGGAGAACGACACTTAAAGGTATAGGTATGGATTCTTGCTGTGATCAAGATTTAGTATAAGCATTGGGAGACCCAATTTCGAAACCTAATGCTTATCAATTTCCAAATTGTTTGAGTTGGTGATTTGGGGGTATGGATGGAAAAAAGTTTTTGGGTATGGGTTATCAGCAATAGAAATGTCTGAAG
Source organism: Ichthyophis bannanicus (assembly GCA_033557465.1). Classification (NCBI taxonomy): domain Eukaryota; kingdom Metazoa; phylum Chordata; class Amphibia; order Gymnophiona; family Ichthyophiidae; genus Ichthyophis; species Ichthyophis bannanicus. The sequence continues at coordinate 232,671,165 of CM066039.1, forward strand.
CCTACAAATCAAAACTGAGCGCTTACCGAAGAAAGGGAAACAATTTTGATGAAACCAGTACACTGCTATGAGAATCACTGTGCTGGACCTCTTGAAATTTGTGTAAGATCGTTGCTATGAGAGAGATGGGTGAAATAATCATAGAGGAATAGCCAAGTCCAGTATATGGCAAGTGCATCCCTTGGCAGTCAATCCAAAAGATGGAAGAACAAAACAATAGAAGTAGATTTTGCATTTTCACTGCTGGTAAAGAGGTCTGTCTGGGGAGCTCCTTAGGCTGAACAAAAGTCCTTGTAGGGATTGATGATCCAGAAACTATTCAAAAGATTGAAAAAGTCTGACAGAACTTGTTGGCTATTTGGCTGTGAATGCCTGGATGTAAAGGAGTGGAGTAGCCTAGTGGTTAGAGCACTGGCTTAGTAACTAAGAGACCAGGGTTTGATTCCCACTAGCACTCCTTGGGGTCTTCTCTTCTGCATTTATGTTAAAGACATATTTAAACGACTAGCATAGCTCCTCTATCCTGCCTTTCCTCTAATGTATATATATTAAGATCTTTAAAACTGTCCCCATATGCTTTATAATGAAGACTACAAACCATTTTCGTAGCTACCCTCTGCACCAGCTCCATCTTGTTTATATCCTTTTGAAGGTGTGTTCTCCAGAATTGCACAGAATATTCCAAAGGAGGTCGCACTAGAGACTTATACAGAGGCACTAGAGACTTATACAGAGGCACTATCACCTTCTTTTTTCTGCTGGCCATTCCTCTTCCTATGCACCCAAGCATCCTACTGGCTTTTGTCATCGCCTTTTCTACATGTTTAGCCACTTTAAGATCATCAGAAACAATCACGCCCAGGGCCTGCTCTTCTTTTCTGGACAGAAGTATTTCGCTCCTTACACTGTACTGCTCCCTTGGATTTTAACAGCCCAAATGCATGACCCTGCATTTTTCAGCATTAAATCTCAGTTTCCAAATTCTTGACCATTCTTCAAGCTTAACCAGATCCTTCCTCATGTTATCTACACCTTCCTGGGTGTCTACTCTATTGCAGATTTTGGTATCATCCGCAAACAAGCAAACCTTACCCAACAGCCCTTTCGCAATATCACTAACAAAGATGTTAAAAAGAATTGGCTAAGGACAGATCCCTGCGGTACACCATGCGTAACCTCTTCCTTCTCAGAGTGAGCTTCATTTACCTGTACACTTTGTTGCCTCCCTCTCAAATAATTTCTTACCCAGTCAGTCACTTTAGGGTCCATTTTTAGGGTGCTCAATTTATTAATAAGTTACCTGTGTGGAACGGTGTCAAGGGCTTTACTGAAATCCAAGTACACCACATCTAGGGCTCTCCCTCGGTCCAACTTTCTGGTCACCCAGTCAAAGAAATCAATCAAATATGTCTGACAAGACCTGCCTCTGGTAAACCCATGCTGTCTCGGACTCTGCAATCCAGAAATCTCACTATCCTCTGTTTTGCAGCAGTTTCATTTACTACTACTCACCACAGAAGTCATACTAACCAGCCTGTAGTTCTCAACCTCATCATTACTTCCGCTTTTGTGTAAAAGGGACCAAATGTGCTTCTCTCTCCTGTCCTCTGGGACCACTCCCGACTCTAAGGAAGCATTGAAAAGGTCAGTCAGGGAGCCACTAGAATGTCCTCACGTTCCTTGAATATTCTTGGATGTATCCCATCTGGCCCCATCACTTTATCTACTTTAAGTTTAGCTAGTTCCTCACGAACACAGTCCTCTGAAAATCATTCAAGATCCCCTTCACTTCTGCTACTATTTGTAGGTGTTTTCCGAAGTCCTGCTCCTGGCCCTTCATCTATGAACACAGAACAGAAGGAGAAATTAGACCTTACCTGCTAATTGTCTTTCCTGGAGTTCTCTCCGGGCCAGTCCAGAACATATGGGTAGTCAACAATCCCTTCCAGCAGCTGAGGACTGAAAAAAAAAGTCTTGTTGCCAGGTTACCTAGCTCCCCCTGGTGCCAAATAGGCAGTCTCTTGGTATCCAAGCAGTAAAAACTCGTAACTTCAACAGGAACTTGAAACAAAAAACCTCTACTAACCACTAACTCCTGACTATATGACCACAGCAAGAGTACTGCAAGGGTTTCTTTTCCTCTTTTTACTGGTGAGGAAATATCCTCTAATGTCCTTAGCGTATTCACTTTTTTTTTTTATTTAATACTTCCTCCATCTCATTTTTCTTCCTCCACATTTCATTCGGGTGCTTATCCTTACGCTCTCAAGTGGAAACCTCACAGGAAAAAACCTGAAGCCGAACGGGACCCATTGCTCACAGGATAGAGAGAAAAACCTATCTGGGGTGGGTCCTGGACTGGCCCGGAGAGAACTCCAGGAAAGACAATTAGCAGGTAAGGTCTAATTTCTCCTTCCTATTCGTCTCTCTGGGCCAGTCCAGAACATATGGGTAGTACCAAAGCAGTACCTAAACCCGGGAGGGACCTGTGAGCCCCGCAACAATGGCCAAGGCCCCCATGCTAGCATCCTGCCTTGCCTGAACATCCAAACGATAATGTCACGTAAAGGTATGAAGAGAAGACCAGGACGCCGCACGGCAGATATCCACCGGCGGCACTAAGGCAAACTCCGTCCAGGACGCTGCCTGGCCTCTGGTAGAATGAGCTCGCAGCCCTGATGGAGCCGACCGGCCCTTAGTCTCATAGGCCACCCGAATGGCGTGCTTCACCCAGCGAGCTATTGACACCTTTGTGGCCGCCTGTCCCTTCGACGGCCCACCAAAAAGCACAAACAACCTGTCCGACCTCCTAAATGATTCGGTTTCCTTAAGGTATCGACGGAGAACCCGTCCCACGTCCAACTTCCTAAGAGACCGGTCTAACTGCCCAGACCCCTGTGCCCTGAAGGTGGGCAGCGAAACTGACTGATTCACGTGAAACGCAGAAACCACCTTAGGCAGAAATGACGGCACCGGACGCAAGACGACCTTCTCCGCTGAGAACTGAAGGAACGAAGTCCTACAGGAAAGCGCTTGCAAATCTGAAATGCGCCTCGCTGAACAGAGAGCCACTAGAAAGGCGGTCTTCCAAGACAACTCTCGTATACCTGCTGACCCATTTGGCTCAAAGGGAGGCCTCTAACACCAAATTCAAGTCCCAGGGAGGCACTACCTGCCGAACGAGAGGCCGAATGTTCCTGGCCGCTTTAAGAAAACGTACCACATCCGTATGCATCGAGAGGGAACGTCCTTGCACTGCCCCTCGACAGACCGCTAAAGCCGCTAACTGAACCTTTAGCGTGCTAACCGCCAGACCCTTCTCTAGATCACTCTGAAGGAAGGCCAGGATATGCGGAAGAGACGCTTTCTCCGGTCGAACTGCGCGCTCTCCACACCATGCTGCAAACACGCGCCACACTCGGATGTACGCCAACGAAGTAGACCGTCTCCTAGACTTTAACATCGTGGCTATCACAGCCGACGAATAACCCTTGCGCCGCAAGCGCTGCCTTTCAAGAGCCAAGCCGTAAGCAAGAACCGATCCACCTGTGGCATTAGGATGGGTCCTTGGTGCAACAAGTCAACTCGAGCCGGAAGTGGCCACAGCGGCTCCACCAGAAGACGCAACAGATCCGCGAACCACGGCCGTCTGGGCCAATCCGGCGCAATGAGGATCACAAGCCCCTCATGCCTCGCTACCCTTTGAATAACTCGACCCAGCAACGGCCACGGAGGAAACACGTACAGCAACTGCCCCGTTGGCCAAGGCTGCACTAAGCCGTCGAGGCCCTCCGACATATGCTCCCTGCGTTTGCTGAAAATCCTCAGCGCTTTGGCATTGGCCAGATTCGCCATTAGATCCATAACTGGCTGACCCCAACGGTTCGTGATCTCGTGAAAGATCTCTGGACTGAGTTCCCATTCTCCGGGATCCAGTCGATGACGGCTGAGATAGTCGGCCTGGACGTTGTCCTTCCCCGCTACATGAGCCGCTGAAATCGCCTCGAGGTGTAGCTCTGCCCACTGGAACAACAGCTGACTCTCTCCCAGGAGAAGCGCACTCCCGGTGCCCCCCTGGCGATTGATATACGATACTGTCACCAAGTTGTTGGAAAAAACACGCACCGCCTTTCCTTCGAGCAGGGTAGCAAACTCCAGGAGCGCGAGGCGTACCGCTCTTAATTCTAGCCGGTTGATCAACCAAAGACTTTTTTCCTCCGACCAGACGCCCTGCGTTATCCAAGACATACAATGCGCCCCCCAACCGGCTAGACTGGCATCCGTAGTAATACCCACTCGGGCATGTCCAGCGGGACTCCCGCTTGCAGGTGCTCCGGCACCAACCACCAGAAAAGACTGTCGCGCACCTGCTGCGGACAAACCAACCGACGAGAGAGCGGATGATTCTGCGGAGACCATCGCGTGAGAAGCGCCTCCTGTAACGGACGCATGTGGGTCCTGGCCCAAGGAACCAGATCTAAGGCCGCCGCCATCGAACCCAACAACTGCAAGTACCTCCACGCCGAAGGAGCCTGGACTTGCAAAAACGCCGTTACCTGCGATACCAACTTCCGCACCCTGACCGGAGGCAGAAGAACAGCTCCTCTTGCTGTGTTGAAAAGGGCTCCCAGATACATCAACTGCCTCACTGGGTCCAAACGACTCTTTGCCCGGTTGATAACCCAGCCGAGCTCTTGGAGAAAAGCCACTACTCGAGCCGTAGCCTTGACCGACTCCTCCAGAGACTCTGCTCGAATTAACCAGTTGTCCAAGTAGGGATGAACCTTGACGCCCTCTTTCCGCAGGGACGCCGCTGCGACCACCATCACCTTGGTAAAGGTGCGAGGAGCCGTCGCCAGACCGAACGGCAGCGCCCGGAAGTGAAAATGACCCATGGGAACCGCAAATTGGAGGAACTGCTGATGCTCCACCCTGATCGGAATGTGCAGATAAGCTTCCGTCAAATCTATGGATGACAGAAACTCCCCCGGCCGAACGGAGCGAATCACCGACCTTAACGTTTCCATTCGAAAATGCGGAACGCGCAAGCACCGATTCACATGTTTTAAATCCAAAATTGGCCGAAAAGAACCCTCTTTTTTGGGAACCACAAAATATATCGAGTATCGACCTAAGCCGTATTGGTCTGGCGGCACTGGTACAACCGCTTGAAGCCGCAGCAAGCGCTGCAACGTGTCGTGGACGGCCGCCCTCTTCGCCCAAGAACCGCACGGAGAAAAAACAAAAGCTGCCGGTAGAGGCTGGTCGAACTCGAGAGCATAACCCTCTCTGACAATTTGAAGGACCCACTGGTCGGCAGTTATAGCGGCCCAAGCGGAGAAAAACATCTGTAACCTCCCTCCTACCGGAGTCTCCCCCTGGGCCAGCCTCGCTTCATTGTGGTTTCTTAGCAGAGGCCTGCTGGGCAGCAAAATAGCCCCTACTGGTGCCTCTTGCTCCTCGAAAGGACTGTCCTCTCGCAACATACCTACCGCGTTGATAAGGAGAAAAACGAGATCCACGAAACCTACGAAACACGCGCCCCTGACCTCTTTGGAAGGAGCCCTGCTTAGCTGCCCGTGGCCGGTCCTCGGGAAGGCGACCCCCTTTGGAATCTCCCAAATCCTTTACTATCTTTTCTAACGCCTCCCCGAAGAGTAGCTTACCCTTATAGGGAAGCTTACTGAGCTGCGTTTTAGACAAAGCATCCGCTGCCCAGTTCCTCAGCCAAAGAAAACGTCGGGCAGCAATAACTGAAGCCATCGACTTAGCCGAAATCCGTATTAAATTATAAAAAGCATCTGCTAAATAAGCAGCCGCGGACTCTAACTTCGTCCCCTCAACCGAAGGAGCCGCCTCCCTTTCCTGACCTGGATCCAACTGAAGCCATCTGATGGAGGCCCGCGACACATACGCTCCACACACCGACACCTGAAGAGCCAACGCACTGGCATCAAAAGCTTGCTTTAAGAGCGCCTCTAATCGATGATCCTGAAGGTCCTTAAGGGCCGCACCCCCGTCCACCGGAATCGTGGTCTTTTTGGTGACCACGGACACGAGCGCATCGACCTTGGGCATACGCAACAACTCCCTCTCTTCCTGGGGCACGGGGTATAAACGTGCCATAGCACGGGCACCGCGCAAGGACACCTCAGGACATTCCCACTCCGACTCAATCATCTGTTTAATTACTCTGTGCAGTGGGAAACATTTTTGCTCAGATTTAAACCCCTGTAGCAAGGGATCTTCCAACGGCTCCTGTTGAACCACAGGAGGAACAATATGTAGCGCCGCTAGTGACTGAGAAATTAAGGCCGCCAGCTCTTCCTTTCTGAAAACCCTAAAAACATTAGGATCCTCTACAGGCCCCAACTCTCCTTCCTCTAACTCAGCCGACCAAGAATCCAACCCCGGCTCCGACAACAGTTCTCCTTCCTCTGGAACCTGCGCCTCCGCAGCTAAAGGCACTGCCTGGTCCCCCTTTAGCTCCATAACCTGAGCCACAGGAGAAACCCCCTCACTAGAACCTAACAGCAAAGGATCCCCTACTGGAACACTCAGCAATGAGTCAGAGGAGGCTGTGGCAGTATTTTGTGACTTCTTGAGGAGATAAGCACTGTGAAAAGCTAAAATAAACTCCGGGGCCAATAAAGAGTCCAGGGCCCCCGAATCCTAAACTAATGGTGATCGGACCTGCTCCTCTGACAAATGCGGTTTGTGGGACTTAGCTTTCCTCTTCCCCGACTTAGACGGGAGCGCGGGAGACCCGGCCTGCCCTTCCAAAATGGCCACCGTTCCCACTCTTTCCGCCGAAGAACGACGCCGGCTCGAAGCCTCAACTTCGGTCCCTGACTGTCCCTCCATAATCAGGCTAACTCCGAACCGCGGATCCCCGCTACTAACGACACCTGAAACAAAACCGCAGAGGCTTTAAATTCCCGCGCGGCGCCAGAGGCCGAGAAAACTGATTACCTGAGTGAGGCAGATAGCACCGGCACCCTCGCTTCCCGTGTCGCCGCTGCTAGCGGTAGCCGGGAGCACAGAACAGGGCCGCAGGAAAAACAGTAGCTGGGGCTCCCAGGCTGTTCCTGACTCCGCGTCCGTCCGGGGAGGGAAGAGACAGGCTCTGCCTCTTATCCCCGTCCGATTCGCGTGCTGCCAATAACAGTGCACTGCGCCCAGAAGAAATAGCCCTGAGCGAGTGACAGGAAAACAGGAAAAGAAACCCCTTCTGTGCACAATCACCCTGCTAGGGCAACCAGGCAGAAACTGCTTTGTGCTCACTACTTTCTCAGCCTAAACCTAGCTAGAGTCTGTAAGAAACGAACAAAAAACCCCCCAAGAAAAACCTATAACCTATGTGTGGAGCTCTCCATCCACACATCCAGTCCAGCTGCTGAGGACTAAAAGACTGCCTATTTGGCACCAGGGGGAGCTAGGTAACCTGGCAACAAGACTTTTTTTTCAGTCCTCAGCTGCTGGAAGGGATTGTTGACTGGCCCGGAGAGACGAATAGGAAATATTTGTTAAGCAATTCCGCTTTATCCTCCTCAGCTTCTACATATCCCTCCCCTTCCCCCTTGAGTCTGACAATACCACTTATGCACTTCCTCCTCTCGCTAACATATTTGAAAAATGTCCTGGCCCCCCACTGCATTGCATTGGTTTGATGTGTATACTGGATAAGCCATATGGTCTTTAGCTGCTGTAATTTTTCTGTTTCTATGTTAATTGCATTACTGTAATGGTTTAGAAGAATATTGACTCTCTCCTATTTACTATGGGCCCAATATTCAGCAGCAGCAGCTAGAGCCTGCAAAGTGCATAGCCATTACCACTGAATACTAAAATAACGCACAAGCCAAACAAAAAGGAGCGCTGCTCTTGCAACAACAAACAGGAGCCACAAAAAGCAAGAGACAAAAAGGTCAGGATAAGTTGGGTGGTTTTATTAGAAAGGACCCCAACGCATTTCGGCAGGTAATGCCTTCATCAGGGGGTTGCAGCTAAAATACAAAGCGTAGTTACTCACCTGTAACAGGTGTTCTCCAGGAGCAGCAGGAATCAGTCCTCACATATGGGTGACGTCGGCGCCGACGGAGCCCTCGCGGAGCAATTTTCCCCAGCTTTCAAAGAAAGCCTTTGGGAATTGCAGCGCGCATGCGCGGTCCCCTTCCCGCCCAAGGGTGCCATCTTAGCCAGTCAGATGACATAGCTAAAAGACAGCATAAAAATTTGCAAAAAAAACTAAAGAAGATGATTGCAACTCCAAGGGGAGGAGGGAGGGCTGTGAGGACTGATTCCTGCTGCTCCTGGAGAACACCTATTACAGGTGAGTAACTACGCTTTCTCCAGGACCAAGCAGGAAGTCAGTCCTCACATATGGGACTCCCAAGCTTAAGGCTACCGGAGACCCTAAGCACAAAAATGAGCTCCCTCTAGCTCAGCAGCACAGAAGGAAGGAATCTTCACTGAATTATTACCCACCGGTAGCCCAACATCCGGGATGGAGGGTAGGAGTTGCTCAAACCTCGAAGAGATTTCGGAGGACTGCCTGTCCGAAAGCACTGTCCCTGCGGGACTCCCTCTTGAGGCAGTAATGGGCCGCAAATGTCTGGCTCGAAGACCAAGTAGCGGCCCGGCAGATGTCTGCCAATGGAACAGAGCGGAGGTAAGCTACTGACGTAGCCTTCGCCCGAACACAATGAGCCGTGACTCGACTATCTAGCGAGAGTCCGGCTGCCCCATAAGCCCAAGCGATGCAGTCAGCAACCCAAATGGACAGAGTACGCTTGGAGACAGGAAGCCCCAATTTATTGGGGTCAAAAGACACAAAAAGCTGAGCAGCTTTACGGTGCTCCCGCGTACGGTCAAGGTAGAAGTTCAATGCCCTTCTACAGTCCAGGGTATGCAGGACCATTTCAGCTCGGCTGGAGTGAGGCCTGGGAAAGAAGGTCGGAAGTACCACCTCCTGATTGATGTGAAAAGGGGAAACCACTTTAGGAAGAAATTTAGGGTGAGTCCGTAGGACTACCCTATTTTTGTAGAACCGAGTGTAAGGGGGATCAGACACGAGGGCCTGCAATTCACTTACGCGTCTAGCGGAAGTGAGGGCTATCAGGAATAAGGTTTTCCAAGAAAGAAAACGTAGAGAACAGGTAGCCATAGGTTCAAAAGGCGGACAGGTGATCCGCTGTAAAACCACATTCAGATCCCAGTCAGGTGCTGGCGGGCGCAGAGGTGGTTTAAGTAGAAGGAGACCCCGGAGAAACCTCGCTACGAGAGGGTCGCTGGCAAGAGGTCTGCCGTCCACCGGCACATGATGTGCTGAAAGAGCACTGAGGTGGACTTTAACGGAGTTGGACTTAAGTCCCAGATTAGAGAGGTAGAGAAAGTACTGCAAAATCACCGACACCGAGCAGGAGAAGGGATCCTGAGACTGCTGGGCACACCAAGCGGAAAAGCGACGCCATTTAAGGGCGTAGCATTTACGGGTAGAAGGGCGCCGGGAAGCTAGGACGACCTCTTCCACCTCTGCCGGCAGTAGAAGGGGAGCAAGGACTACCCTTTCAGCAGCCAGGCCATCAGATGCAGAGATCTGAGGTTGGGGTGTAGCAGGGACCCCTGATCCTGTGTTAGGAGATCCGGTTGAAACCCCAGAGGGAACGGATCCTCTACCGCTAATTGCAGCAGGAGTGGAAACCACGGCTGTCTGGGCCAGCGAGGAGCTATCAGGATCATGGAAGCTTTGTCTCGGAGAACCTTGAAAAGAGTTCGCGAGACTAGCGGTATGGGAGGAAAGGCATACAGAAGGCTTTTCGACCATGAGAGCAGAAAAGCATCCGCCGCTACTCGTAGGGGATGCGGCTGCCGAGAGCAGAAGCGAGGAAGTTGCCGGTTGAGAGGACTGGCAAAGAGATCCATCGTGGGGAGGCCCCACTTCAGAAAAAGTTTCTGAACCACCAAGGGATCCAGGCGCCACTCGTGCGGCTGGAGGATCCTGCTGAGTTTGTCCGCCAGGCAATTTTCTTGGCCTGGGAGATAGACTGCCTTGAGAAGAATGCCGTGGCTGACGGCCCAAGAGCAGAGCCTCTGTGCTTCCCGACAGAGAAGGAAGGAGCCCGTGACTCCCTGTTTGTTCACGTAGAACATGGCAACTTGATTGTCCGTCTGGACAAGGACGGACTGGTGAGAAGTCAGGTGGGAGAAAGCCTTGAGAGCCAGACGGATTGCTCTGAGCTCCAGGAAGTTGATCTGCTGCGCAGACTCCCACGTGGTCCAGAGACCTTGAGTACATGCCCCTTGGCAATGCGCTCCCCATCCTAGGAGAGAAGCATCGGTCGTCAGCACTTGAGCTGGCGGAGGAGACTGAAAAGACATTCCGAGCAACAGGTTCGGCCGATGAAGCCACCACTGTAGAGAGGAGGCCAGCGGGCCGGAGATGCGCACTAAGTCGGCTAGGCCGCCCGTGGCTTGTTGCCACTGCTTGCGAAGGCACCACTGAGCAGGCCGCATATTCAGGCGGGCATTGGGGGTCACATGGACGGTGGAAGCCATATGGCCAAGTAGTCTCAGGAAGCGCCTGGCGGAGACCAGGGACTGGCTGCGAAAACGGCCGGCTAGGTCCATGAGCCGTTGAGCCCTGTCGAGAGGCAGGAAAGCTCGTGCCTGAAGAGTGTGCAGTCTTGCGCCGATGAACTCGAGATCCTGCGAGGGGAGCAAAGTGGACTTTGCGAAGTTTATGACAAAGCCCAAGTACTGCAGAAGAGTCACAGTGCGGTGCGTGGCCTTTGTGACTTCCGGAGAGGACGATGCTCTGATGAGCCAGTCGTCTAGGTACGGAAAGACATAGAGGCCGTGAAGCCGGAGATAAGCCGCCACTACCGCGAGACATTTTGTGAAGACTCGTGGTGCGGAGGATAGGCCAAAGGGCAGTACTCTGTACTGGTAATGATTTCCTGCCACCACAAACCTTAGGTATTGGCGGTGGCTTGGGTGAATGAGGATGTGTGTATAGGCATCCTTTAGATCCAAGGAGCATAGACAATCTACCTGCTGGAGGTAGGGCAGAAGTATTCCAAGGGTAAGCATCTTGAACTTCTCTCTGACGAGGAATTTGTTGAGGTTGCGCAAGTCCAGGATGGGTCTGAGGCCTCCCGTTCTTTTTGGTATTAGGAAATACCTGGAATAGAAGCCTTGACCCCTCAGGTGGTGGGGCACCGGTTCCACAGCCTGTTCCTGAAGAAGATTTGCTAACTCCTGAAGGAGTAAGTCCCTGTGCAGAGGGAGTCGTGGAGGTTCTCCCGGGAAATAGGAGGGAGGGACCTGGTGGAAGTGGAGAAGATAGCCTTCTCTCACAACCTGAAGCACCCAGGCATCCGATGTGATGTTGGACCACCTGTGGGCAAAGTGAACCAGCCGGCCTCCTGTGCTGGGAGGAACCAGCTGAGGGGGAGAGGCTATGCTGATGAAGTCAAAAACCCCCACCCTGCTGAGCAGGGGCCGGTGGTGCAGGCTTGGGGGCTTGCTGCCTACGGGACCCGTTACCCCGTCCCTTGGCCTGCTGACCATGTTGGGGAGCTGCGGAGGCCTGATATTGAGGGTAGTGTTTATAGGCAGCCGCCTTTCTCGGGTAAAAGGACTTCTTTCCCGAGCCCTTCTTCTTCTGGGAAGGGGCGGAGGTCTTCCTAGAAAGCCTAGTTCTGGTGAGAGTCTCCGTCTCGATTTGTGCAGCCTTTTCAGCCATGGGCTTGCCAAAGAGGTTCTCACCTCGGCAGGAGACATCGACCAACTTGTCCTGCACCCAGGGTTCAAGGTCAGACGACTGAAGCCAAGCCTGTCGGCGGGCACCGATGCCGGCTGCGGCCACTCGTGCCGATGCTTCAAAGCCATCATAGGCTGCTCGAGACATGAATTTGGAGCATTCCCGAATACCAGTTGTCAAGGCTAGGAACCTCCGCAAAGGTTCCTCGGACAGGCCAGCGGAGAATCCGGCTATCTCTTTAGCCAGGTCTCTGAGATACATGCCCATGTAGAGCTGGTAGGTCTGGACCCGACAAGCAAGCATAGAGCCCTGGAAACACTTCTTACCGAGGCCATCCAGGTTGCGGGCCTCCCTGCCAGGAGGCACCGAGCAGTGCATCTTCTGGCTCTTAAGCCTATGCATGGCCGATTCCACCACCATGGAATGGTGCGGTAGCTGTGCTTTTTGGAAGCCAGGGCTCTTGCGGACTCGATAGATGGAATCGACCCGCTTGCTTAATACCGGCGACGATGCCGGACTCTCCCACATGCGGAAGAGTAGTCGTTCCAGCATGGGAGGAACCGGTACAGTAAAGTGCTCCCTGGCGGGAGAGTCGTACTGAAGGGCATCGAGTTCTTCGGCTCGAGGCTCCTCCTCGGGATCCGCAGGGAAGGCCAAAGCCTTGGCCATATCCCTGACGAAGTCCGAGAACCGGGCGTCCTCCGGAGGGGACTGTTTCCGAGGTTCGGACTCATGAAATCAATGGGGTCGCGGCTCCGATAACGATCGCGAACCGCTACCGCAGCTTTGTAAACAAGCCCCTTAGTGTTGTCTGTGTCCAACAGAAATTAAACCAGATGCGTGTTACATCAATGAGATCATAAGCGGTGAATGAATAAACAGATAAAAATACCAGTGGATATAAATACGAGCATAATATAAAATCATACACTATCTTAAATTATGAATCTGTAGAATTGCAATTGGTATTATCAAACAACTTTGATCCAGCATACATGATAATGTTAATAAATAGATAAATAAAGTAACTTATTAATATTGCATTTAAAATAATTTAAGACCGACATCTCTAAATATGTTGTTAATCGATAGGGAATCTAAATATGATGAGTTATGAACTAAAATGTAAACATAAATAAAATATTAAAAGACTAACAAAACCCACTCACTGAAGTGAATGTGTTGAAAAAACTTGTAATTTGTATCTGTATGAACTTAAAAGATATACAAATAAATAATATCTAATGGGTACTTGCATTATTGTGCTGTAAACAAATTAGTCTGCCATCATTGTAATGCTCCATTTTCCCTGGTATCTCCTTTCCATCTCTTTAATGTCTTGGTGGACTCGTTCACCTTGTTCCTCACTCACAGCTCCCAAATTTTCAGGAAAGTAGTCAAGGTGGGACTGGAGGAAATGCACTTTCAAACTCATCAGGCAACCTAAAGCTTGAAATGCTTTCAGCATTCGTCCAACGATCTTTTTGTAGTGAGAATCTTTGTTATTGCCTAAAAATTTCTGTACGACTTCTTTAAATGCAATCCACCCTTCTTTTTGAGGATCGTCATGGTATTGACAAACTCTTGATCAACTATAAGCCTTCTAATGTCTGGTCCGACGAACACACCTTCCTTCAATTTTGCCTCCGACAGGCCTGGAAACTTGGTAACCAAGTATCTGAAGCATTCTCCATCTCTTGGAAGTGATTTTATGAATTGCTTCATCAATCCCAATTTTATGTGGACAGGTGGTAGAAGAACTTTATGGGAAAGTACCAAAGTTTCTCGGAGGACATTTTTTTCACCGACTGTTAGCACCCTCGGCTGCCAACTCTTCTTGGTCCAGTGATTTTGTCGGTCTCGACTGTCCCAAAGACATAGAAAACAAGGATATTTGGTATACCCAGCTTGTTGCCCGAGCAGCATGCACAAGACCTTCAAGTCCCCACACACTTGCCAACCATGGTCTTCATATTTAAGTTTACGAAGACCCAATTCCAAGTTCTCGTAGGTTTCCTTCAAGTGTACGTAATGACCTACAGGTATGGAAGCGTAAAAACCGTTGTGGAGTAAAACTGCTTTGAGACTTCTTTTTGAAGAATCTATAAAAAGACGCCATTGCTTTGAATCATATTGGATTTTAAACTGACCCATCAGACCTTCGACATCGATGCAATAAACCAACTTGTCTTCCTGGGCGAAGTAAGGAACGAACTCCTTTTCATGATGTCTGAACCATGAACTCCTGGCAACAATAAATTCCTGCTTTTCAGCCTTGATCCGAGTAACTCAGCGGCATCTTTGGGAAGATTCAAGTCTCTTACCAAATCATTCATCTCCTCCTGAGAAAACAATTTTGGTCTTGTATCATCTTCAAAGTCAGAACTTGATTCGTCATCTGGTTCAGGTATGACTTCACCTTCATCGGAGCTAGGTATCTCTTCCAAGGTAGCAGGGGGCTTTGGTGCTGGTATATCTGTGCCATGGGGGATGGGACGAATTGCCGAGTGAAGATTGGGGTATGAAATGGAATGCTTCCATTTGGAATTAAACCCTTTCACATCGCATGAACAAAACTAACAGTCGTCACTATGGTTCTTTTGCTCTCGCTATACCATAGGAATCCCATAACGGAAAGATTTTTTCTTACCCTTGAACCAGTTTCGGAGGTCCTCAACACACCGTTTGCACACTTTATGAGGCGCCCAGACTTTATCTTGATCTCCAATTTTTAGTCCATAGTATGCAAAGTATACTTTTCACAAAGTCTGTAATATTCTGCTGTTGCTTCAACACTGTATATTCACCACAGATGAAACAGAAACTGGCAAATTAATACACTTTCGCGGAGCCATAACATAACAGTTGAAGAATGACGAGCTAACACGAATTGCGATGAAAAAGTGTGAACAGCCTAGAACCAAGAACCTGATGATGATTCGTGCACAAGGGAGGGAGGGAGGAGGGAGGGAGGAGTGGCCTAGTGGTTAGGACAAGGTACTTCAGGCCGGAGGGCCGGGGGTTCAAGTCCCACCTGGGGACAGCAATCTCAGGCCGGAGGGACTGGGATTTCTAGTCCTATAGGTACTCCTTGTGGTCTTGGGCAAGCCACTTAACCCTCCATTGCCCATGTTCCCTGTATGTGTGTCATATCCCCTCGTGTTAAATGTATCTCCCAATTGACCGCTTTGACCCGGTGAAAAGCGGGATATAAATACAGCTAAATAAAAATAAAATAAATAAAATAAATAAGTGTGGCATGCAGGAGAGAGCAGATCTGTGTCTGTACACGAGACGTCACAGTGCTGGCAACGCCCCCCTGCACTTACCGGAGCTGCTGCTATCTGTCCTCTGTCTCCCTCCCACTGGATTCTTCAGGAAAGATTAACCCCTTCTACCATTAGAAGCACGGACTTAAAACTTGCTTAGCTTATGTATATATTGCTGACCATCAGATTTACAGTGCTATATTTCTTTGTACATAACTCTGACAACCCCTTTAAGGTTTTTTGGCATTTTATATCTTAAATGCACTTATGTGAATTAATTAATAGTAATTTGAAAAAAATTGATAAATTTGAAGACAATTTTGCATGTTGTGGCAAATCATGACGTCTAGGAGTTTTTTCAATATTTTATTTGTTTTCAGCACACCAAAATACATGGAAATTAGATGAAAATAATCAAACAGCTTTTTAGTCGCAGACCTGTGTAATAGTTTAAGTTACAACAATCCTCTTCCTTTATTCTTTATAATGGTTATATGGAGTAATGATGCAAGTTTATATCTTAAAGCTTACAGGAAGTTTTCAAACAATTTTATGCTCTACGTGGTTCACTCCTGCTCCTTTCACTCATGTCTTCTCATCTTTTTTTAGCTAACAAGAATATTACATATGGGCTAAACTACCTATAGAGGTACCAATACACAATTTCAACATATGGTTAATGGCACACCCTCATGTGTTTGTTTTTTAACATTGTTTATTCCAAGTTTTTATTTGGTATGATTTTAGTTAATACATGACTGAACATGATTATTTATGAGTAATTGATATTTTAACATTTGTTCATGTAGTTTTTATGTTCATGTTTTTTAAAATTTATTTCTTATTATTTTGTTTTATGAATTACTTTATTACGTGTAATTTTTAAATTGGTTTATGAATTTTATTATGTTTTTAAATTTGTTTATGTTTATTTATGACCGTAGCATGCCAGATTACCCCTGATGAAGGTTTAATCGAAACACTGCCTGTGTCGGGTCCCTTTGACGTTTTACCTCTGTATTTTGGTACAATAAAATAGTTCTGTCTTTCCTTTTTACCACATTTTTGGACTGAGTTCTTTCAAGGTGGAAGGCCAGTGCCCTCTTACAGTCATGGATATGAAAGGAGGCCTTTGCTCCATGAGGTCTAGGAAAAAAGATGGGAGAACCACCTCCTAATTGAGAAGAAAAGTAGATACAACTTTCGGCAGCAACTTGGAATGGGGGCAGAAACCTACCCTATTCTTATGAAAATCTGGTGTATGGGGATGGGCCACCAATACCTAGAGCTCGCTGACCCACCAAACAGAGGTGAGTGTGACGAGAGACAACTTTCTAGGAAAGGAATGTGAGGTGAGTAAAAGCAAGCAGTTCAAAGGGGGAGCCACGAGTTTCCCAAGAACCCAATTCAGGTCCCATACCACCAGAGGCCGCAAGAGGAGATGAACACTCATGAAGCAGCCCATGAGAGGGTAGACAGAAATGAATTGTCCGTCCACCAGATGGTGATGTACAGCCAGGGCACTGAGGTGCATCCTGATGGAGTTGGATTTTAGGCCAGTATGAGACAGGTGCAGGAATATAGACTACATTTGGAACCACCAAAATCTTTGGATCATATTTGTGTGGACGGTTCTGATCATGATGAGACTCATCAGATGGCTTTTCCCGATGAGTCCAGTACTTCCGAGTTTGAAACTGAACCAGATCCGAAACCTGAACTTTTCTCTCAAGCTGAATTGAATGATTTAGTCCGGGATTTAGGACTCCCAAAAGATGCTGCCCAACTGCTAGGTTCTCGGCTTAAACAGAAAAATCTATTGTCACCAGGAACAACTTTTTATTGGTACCGCAACCGCGAGACACAATTTTTGAAGTATTTCAGCAAAGAGGAAGATTTGGTATTTTGCAACGATATATACGGAGTGATGGAAAAGTTTAAACTCAAGTATGATCCTGCTGAATGACGGCTGTTCATTGATTCGTCAAAAGACAGCATAAAAGGTGTTCTTCTTCATAATGGCAACACATTCGCTTCAGTTCCTATTGCTCACTCTGTTATTCTCCAAGAAAAATATGAGAATTTGGCCCTGATTCTTCAGAAGATTCGTTATGATGAGCATAAGTGGATGATTTGTGGAGACTTTAAAATTCTATCCATGCTATTAGGGCAGCAATCCGGTTTCACCAAATATCCCTGCTTCCTTTGCTTGTGGGATAGCCGGGCCCGCGACCTACACTGGGGGAAAAAAGACTGGCCAATTCGGGAGTATTTGAGACCCGGTGAGAAAAATGTTCTTCATGAGAGCTTGGTACCTCGTGATAAAATTCTATTACCATCTCTCCACATTAAGTTGGGTCTCATTAAGCAATTCATCAAGTCCCTTCCAAAAGATGGTGAGTGCTTTCGGTACCTTTGCTCAAAGTTCCCCCGACTTTCTGAAGCAAAGCTAAAGGAAGGAGTGTTTGTTGGCCCAGATATAAGGAAACTCATTTCAGATGGAGCATTCGCTGAAACGATGTCTGAGAAGGAAAAAGAAGCCTGGGATTCCTTCAAGGATGTTGTTCTCAAATTCTTGGGGAACAGGCGGGATGAGAACTATAAGGATATTGTTGCCAGGATGCTCAATGCCTTCAAAGAACAAGGCTGTAACATGAGCCTGAAAGTCCATTTCTTGCACTCCCATGTGAACTACTTTCCCGAAAACTTGGGGGCGTACAGTGAAGAACAAGGTGAAAGGTTTCACCAGGACATCAAGGACGCAAAGAGAAGGTACCAAGGAAGATGGAACACCACTATGATGGCTGATTTCTGCTGGTTGCTGCTGCGGGAAACCCCAGATGAAAAATACGCCAAGCAGCGCACCAAGAGAAGCATTCGGGGGAAGAAGAAACGGGCCCACCAGGAGATTGATTGACCCAAGAATGACTTTAAAATCTAAACTGTGTTGACAAATATCGTGTTTTTACTAAACTTTGAAATAAAAATTTGCTAGTTATTACCACAGTG
The DNA here is from genome assembly GCA_033557465.1 of Ichthyophis bannanicus. Lineage (NCBI taxonomy): Eukaryota > Metazoa > Chordata > Amphibia > Gymnophiona > Ichthyophiidae > Ichthyophis > Ichthyophis bannanicus. Next base: position 232,689,207 of record CM066039.1, read on the forward strand.
TCGGATCTCATTTATTAGAATTTTATTTTCACACCATCGGGTGTTTGTCTTCATGTATTGCAATGGTGCGGTTTGCGTTTTCTATTCTTACATACATACCTGTACAACATTTTTTGCACATTTCTTTGCTCTGCTTTGTGTCTAACCTCGCTCTTATATGCTCAATGTTTGTGCACATGTATGTGGCTGTTTTAAGTGCAGACAATTTTGCTACCATCACAGTGTGTGTTTTGTTGACATTACTCTATTCTTATGTGCTGCCTTGTTACAATTTTCTTTATTCTTATTTGAATAACTACTAAACAATTAGTATAAAGAATTCATCCAAGAAACTTTTATCTCCATCGCACTCAATCTGAAACGTTCACCTCAAACTGCTAACCCAATGTAGCAAAAAATCTGTACGTGATGGAGCAAATTGGTTACCAGATTTGGATTCAGCGCACCAAAAAACATAAAAATCAATCGAAACATTAGAGGCAGTTTAAAAAAATTTTTTTTTAGTGTACCTGTGTTCTTTGTGCACTTACTCACAGGCTGCTACTGTAGCTTTTGGGCAGCTTGATGAGAAAATTGCGCAGGTTGATGTATTTGCCACTAAGTTAGAATCGCAAGTTTCTTCTTTACATGCTACGAGCGTTGCGGCTATTAAGGATTCCTTGTCTTTACATGTTAAAATAGAGGCGCTGGAAAATTCGTATCGTAGCTGTAACTTGAGGTTCCTTAATTTTCCTCAATCAACTTTGCTTTCACATAGGATTTTGCTTGAAAATTTTTTTAAGGAAGTATTAGCTTTTTCTGATTCTGTGAATGTTTCTCATTTGTATTATATTCCCTCTACTGTTAAAAATATTAATGTGGTTGAAGGGGGCTTAGATCGAATTGCTCCTACAATGGATAATTTGACAGCTTTCCTTGAAGATTCACAGGATAACATCTCTACCCGTGCCACTTTGCTGGATACTTTTCCCTCTGTCGAGGTTAAGCAACGCATCCTTAGGACTTTTTAAAAAACTAAATCCGTTAAATTTTGTGGACAAACGGTTAGCATTTTTCCTGATGTTTCACGAAATACCCATATGCGGCGGAGGCAATTTTTACAGCTTAAGCCCCGCGTATTGGCGCTGGGTGCTTCCTTTTTTCTCCGTTTCCCCTGCAAATGTTTGGTTGGCCTGGAGGATGCTTTGTACACCTTTACAGAGGTATCTCATCTTGAAAAATTTCTTAAAGATAGGCAAGTGGTAGTTAGAACTGATAATTAGTAAAATGTTGCCTCCATTTGTTGAGATTTTGTTTCTCTTGATTTCCTATACTCTATTTTGTTCTTATGAATGGACATTGCTGATCCCATAACGTGGACTTTATCCTGGTTGTATTTACCTTGGTTCTATCTTCTGATTTAACCTTTGTTAATATTCGGATTGTCCTTTCACTATATTTTGGTTTTTGTATAGACTGAAAATGCAATTTAAAAAAACAAAAAAAAACCTGTAAAGCCTGCACCGGTTCAAGGTGGGACTTGGGATAGTCGACCAAGACACCCAGGCCCTAAAGCAGAAGAATCGTGCGCAACGCCGTCTGGCAAGTCTCTTCTACTGAGGATCCAGTGATGAGCCAGTCGTCAAGGTAGGGGAAGACTGGTACAGCCTGACGCCTGAGACAGGTGGCGACTGCGGAGAGGCATTTCGTGAAGACCCGCGGGGCAGACGCGAGGCCGAAGGGGAGCACCCTGTACTGGAAGTGCTCTCCCCGCACCCTGAAACGGAGATACTGCCTGTGCTGGGGGTGAATTAAAATGTGGGCGTAAGCGTCCTTTAGATCCAAGGAGCATAGCCAGTCATCCTGCCAGAGGAAAGGCAACAGAACGCCAAGAGATAACTGTATCTTGAACTTCTCCCGCACTAAGAACTTGTTTAACTTTCGGAGGTCGAGGATGAGCCACAGACACCCCCCACCCCCCATCTTCTTCGGGACGAGAAAGTACCAGGAATAAAAGCCCCAACCTCGGAGGTACGACGGCACCTTCTCGATCGCCCGTTGGGTGAGAAGGTTGACTAATTCCTCCTGCAGGAAAGCCTGGGGCGTGGGGAGTCAAGGAGAATCTGCCGGGGAGAAGGGAAGGGAAACCCTGTCCAAGCGAAGGCGATAGCCATTCCGGGTGACCCAGAGGACACAAACATCCGGGGTGATGGAAGCCCACTGAGGGGCAAAAGAGGACAGGCATCCCCCCACTGGCTGCTGAGTTGCCGAAGGACAAGTGGCTGTGCGGCTGGAGTCAAAACCTCTGTGCAAGCTGCAGTGGAGCCGGGGCCCTTTTGGCTTGCGGTGATCCTGGACGGACTTCCCTTGCGCCGGAGTGGTCGGCATGGGGGTGGTCGGGTACGGCGGGTAGCCATGGTAAGGAAGGCCTTTCCTCAGGAAGAAAGGCTTTTTGGCTTGTTCCTTCTTCCGAAGGAGGGTGGAGATCTTGCGCGACAGATGGGTTCTAGTGACGAACTCTGTCTCTATCTCCACGGCCTTATCTTCCATCGGCTTATCGAAGAGCTGCTCGCAGAGGCAAGGTAAGTCCAGGAGCTTTTCCTGCACCCAATGCTCCAAGTCTGATGATTGGAGCAATGCCTAGCGAAGGGCCCCAATACCCGCAGCCGCTACCCGAGCTGAGGACTCAAAACCATCGTAGGCTGTGCAGAAGAGGTATTTTGAGCAGTCTGCAACAGAATTCAGCAGGGTAAGAACATAAGATATGCCATACTGGGTCAGACTAAGGTCCATCAAGCCCAGTATCCTGTTTCCAGCAGTGGCCAATCTAGGTCATACGTACCTAGCAGTTTCCCAAAAAGACACAGGTTCCACAATGCTTATACTGGGTCAAGCATTGATATCCTAGGTACCTTCCTGATAATGGTTTATGGACCTTTCCTCCAGGAACTTGTCCAAACCTTTTTTAAACCCAGCTACACTAACAGCCTTTACTACATCCTCTGGTAACAAATTCCAGAGTTTGATTACACGTTGAGTGAAAAAATATTTTCTTTTATTAGTCTTAAATAGTTTACCCTGTAGCTTCATTGCATGCCCCTAATCTTTCTATATTCTGATAACGTAAACAATCGATCTACGTTTACCCATTCCACTACGTTCATTAATTTATAGACTTTTATCATATCTCCCCTCAGCCGTCTCTTTTCCAGGTTAAAGAGCCCTAACCTTTATAGGCCATTTTGAAAGACTCCTCCTATCCAAACAAGGACTGTTAATCACCCAGGAAGTTGGTCACAGCTTACCTCAGCAGCACAGGCATAAATAGCTCAACCAGAGCTGTATGATCCTCAGTCTTGAAGGACTAGAAAAAGGGACTGCTACTTCTGGAGAGAGATCTGCAATTGTGAGTATATACTTCTGGGAATTTTCTGAAAGGACTTCTTTGTATTAAAGCTAATTAATCTGTGAACCCAGTGTTTTTTGTTAAATCAGTCAGGGCCTAGTAGCAGCAGATTAAGTTTAAATTTAAAACACAGAAGAGAGCTTTCTAGTTAAATTTGGAACCCAGCAGAGAGCTTGTAGTTTAAATGTCATAAGTCAGAGCCTAGCAGCAGCAAAGAGCTGTAATTTAAATCAAATCAGAATATAACTTAGCATAAAAGGCAAAACAGGGTCAGTACTCTTTGAGAAACAAATAAAGTCTTCTAGAGACCTTTATAAAGAGGCCTTTTACCTAGGGGGCAAGAGACCTGTGAAACCTTTTCAATAGGTGTTAACACCAGGTGGCAGGACAAAAGGCCATTTTGAAAGATTCCTTCTAGCCCAGCAAGGACTGTTAATCACCCAGGAAGTTGGTCACAGCTTACCTCAGCAGCAAAGGACAGGGTACTGGGTAGCAGACCTCTTTTAATAAGTGTTATTAAAAGCAGATAGAGCAGCTTTTAAACTAGATAATAGGGGAAAGCCGACAGTCGCCCAAGAGCGCATGGTTCGGAAGAATGTATCCTTGAAGGATACTACCAAAAGCAGAGAGGTTCCAAAAAAGAGCAAAGTAGCCCAAATGCCCTCGAGTATGGAGCAGACAGAGATCCCAAATTACCCATGTCTACCAATAGCCAAATTAATATGAATAAAATACAGTCTCTAAAATGCTTGTATGCAAATGCTAGAAGTCTAAAAAATAAGATGGGCGAGTTAGAATATATAGCACTAAATAAGAGGTTAGATATGATTGGAATATCAGAGACATGGTGGAAGGAGGACAACCAGTGGGACACTGTGATACCTGGGTACAAACTATATCGTAATGATAGAGCTGAACAAATTGGTGGAGGGTTTGAGCTCTATGTTACAGAGGGCATTGAGTCAGAAAGGATTAAAATTTTGCAGGAAACAAAATTTGCTGTAGAATCTATGGATTGAAATTCCATGTAAAAAGGGGAAGACGATGGCAGTGGGGGTGTACTATCGACCGCCTGGACAGAATGAACAAATGGATGATGAAATGCTCAAAGAAATCAAGGAAGCTAACAAAAGTTACAGCGCAGTAATAATAATGGGTGATTTCAATTAACCCGGTATCGACTGGGTCAGTGTCATGGCACGACATGCTAGGGAGATAAAGTTCCTAAATTAAATAAATGGCTGCTTCTTGGAGCAGCTGGTTCATGAACCGACCAGAGAGGAAGCCATATTAGACCAAGTCCTTAGTGGAACACCAGATCTTGTGCAAGAGATAAGGGTGTTGGGGCCACTTGGCAATATTGATCATAGCATGATCGCATTTGACTTAATTAGTGGAGGAGGGATAGTAAGGAAAGCATAGTTACTCACCTGTAACAGGTGTTCTCCAGGAGCAGCAGGAATCAGTCCTCACATATGGGTGACGTCGGCGCCGACGGAGCCCTCGCGGAGCAATTTTCCCCAGCTTTCAAAGAAAGCCTTTGGGAATTGCAGCGCGCATGCGCGGTCTCCTTCCGGCCCAAGGGTGCCATCTTAGCCAGTCTGATGACATAGCTAAAAGACAGCATAAAAATTTGCAAAAAAACTTAAGCAGATGATTGCAACTCCAAGGGGAGGAGGGAGGGTTGTGAGGACTGATTCCTGCTGCTCCTGGAGAACACCTGTTACAGGTGAGTAACTACGCTTTCTCCAGGACCAAGCAGGAAGTCAGTCCTCACATATGGGACTCCCAAGCTTAAGGCTACCGGAGACCCTAAGCACAAAAATGAGCTCCCTCAAGCTCAGCGGCACAGAAGGAAGGAATCTTCACTGAATTATTACCCACCGGTAGCCCCCATCCGGGATGGAGGGTAGGAGTTGCTCAAACCTCGAAGACATTTCGGAGAACTGCCTGTCCGAAAGCACTGTCCCTGCGGGACTCCCTCTCGAGGCAGTAATGGACCGCAAAAGTCTGGCTCGAAGACCAAGTAGCGGCCCGGCAGATGTCTGCCAACGGAACAGAGCGGAGGTAAGCCACTGAGGTAGCCTTCGCCCGAACACAATGAGCCGTGACTTAACCGAATGTAAGGGGGATCAGACACGAGGGCCTGCAATTCACTTACGAGTCTAGCGGAAGTGAGGGCTATCAGGAATAAAGTTTTCCAAGAAAGAAAACGGAGAGAACAGGTAGCCATAGGTTCAAAAGGCGGACAGGTGATCCGCTGTAAAACCACATTCAGATCCCAGTCAGGTGCTGGCGGGCGCAGAGGTGGTTTAAGCAGGAGACCTCGGAGAAACCTTGCCACGAGAGGGTCGCTGGAAAGAGGTCTGCCGTCCACCGGCACATGATGTGCTGAAAGAGCACTGAGGTGAACTTTGACGGAGTTGGACTTAAGTCCCAGATTAGAGAGGTAGAGCAAGTACTGCAAGATCACCGACACCGAGCAGGAGAAGGGATCCTGAGACTGCTGGGCACACCAAGCGGAAAAGCGACGCCATTTAAGGGCGTACCATCTGCGGGTAGAAGGTCGCCGAGAAGCTAGGACGACCTCCTCCACCTCTGCCGGCAGTAGAAGGGGAGCAAGGACTACCCTTTCAGCAGCCAGGCCATCAGATGTAGAGATCTGAGGTTGGGGTGTAGCAGGGATCCCTGATCCTGTGTTAGGAGATCCGGTTGAAACCCCAGAGGGAACGGATCCTCTACCGCTAATTGCAGCAGGAGTGGAAACCACGGCTGACTGGGCCAGCGAGGAGCTATCAGGATCATGGAAGCTTTGTCTCGGAGAACCTTGAAAAGAGTTCGAGAGACTAGCGGGATGGGAGGAAAGGCATACAGAAGGCTCTTCGACCATGAGAGCAGAAAAGCATCCGCCGCTACTCGAAGGGGATGCGGCTGACGAGAGCAGAAGCGAGGAAGTTGCCGGTTGAGAGGACTGGCAAACAGATCCATCGTGGGGAGGCCCCACTTCAGAAAAAGCTTCTGAACTACCAAGGGATCCAGGCGCCACTCGTGCGGCTGGAGGATCCTGCTGAGTTTGTCGGCCAGGCAATTTTCTTGGCCTGGGAGATAAACTGCCTTGAGAAGAATGCCGTGGCTGACGGCCCAAGAGCAGAGCTTCTGTGCTTCTCGACAGAGAAGGAAGGAGCCCGTGACTCCCTGTTTGTTCACGTAGAACATGGCAACTTGATTGTCCGTCTGGACAAGGACGGACTGGTGAGAAGTCAGGTGGGAGAAAGCCTTGAGAGCCAGACGGATTGCTCTGAGCTCCAGGAAGTTGATCTGCTGCGCAGACTCCCACGTGGTCCAGAGACCTTGAGTACATGCCCCTTGGCAATGCGCTCCCCATCCTAGGAGAGAAGCATCGGTCGTCAGCACTTGAGCCGGCTGAGGTGACTGAAAAGGCATTCCGAGCACCAGGTTCGGCCGATGAAGCCACCACTGTAGAGAAGAGGCCAGCGGCCCGGAGACGCGCACTAAGTCGGCTAGGCCGCCCGTGGCTTGTTGCCACTGCTTGCGAAGGCACCATTGAGCAGGCCGCATATTCAGGCGGGCATTGGGGGTCACGTGGACGGTGGAAGCCATATGGCCGAGTAGTCTCAGGAAGCGCCTGGCTGAGACCAGGGACTGGCTGCGAAAACGGCCGGCTAGGTCCATGAGCCGTTGAGCCCTGTCGAGAGGCAGGAAAGCTCGTGCCTGAGGAGTGTGCAGTCTTGCGCCGATGAACTCGAGATTCTGTGAGGGGAGCAAAGTGGACTTTGCGAAGTTTATGACAAAGCCCAAGTACTGCAGAAGAGTCACAGTGCGGTGTGTGGCATTGGTGACTTCCGGAGAGGACGATGCTCTGATGAGCCAGTCGTCGAGGTACGGAAAGACATAGAGGCCGTGAAGCCGGAGATAAGCCGCTACCACCGCGAGACATTTTGTGAAGACTCGCGGTGCGGAGGATAGGCCAAAGGGCAGTACTCTGTACTGGTAATGATTTCCTGCCACCACAAACCTTAGGTATTGGCGGTGGCTTGGGTGGATGAGGATGTGCGTGTAGGCATCCTTTAGATCCAAGGAGCATAGCCAATCTCCCTGCTGGAGGTAGGGCAGAAGGATTCCAAGGGTAAGCATCTTGAACTTCTCCCTCACGAGGAACTTGTTGAGGTTGCGCAAGTCCAGTATGGGTCTGAGGCCTCCTGTTCTTTTTGGTATCAGGAAATACCTGGAATAAAAGCCTTGACCTCTCAGGTGGTGGGGCACCGGTTCCACAGCCTGTTCCTGAAGAAGACTTGCTAACTCCTGAAGGAGTAAGTCCCTGTGTAGAGGGAGTCGTGGAGGTTCTCCCGGGAAATAGGAGGGAGGGACCTGGTGGAAGTGGAGAAGATAGCCTTCTCTTACGACTTGAAGCACCCAGGCATCTGAAGTGATGTTGGACCACCTGTGGGCGAAGTGAACCAGCCGGCCTCCGGTGCTGGGAGGAACCAGCTGAGGGGGAGAGGCTATGCTGATAAAGTCAAAAACCCCCACCCTGCTGAGCAGGGGCCGGTGGTGCAGGCTTGGGGGCTTGCTGCCTACGGGACCCGTTACCCCGTCCCTTGGCCTGCTGACCCTGTTGGGGAGCTGCGGAGGCCTGATATTGAGGGTAGTGTTTATAGGCAGCTGCCTTTCTCGGGTAAAAGGACTTCTTTCCCGAGCCCTTCTTTTTCTGGGAAGGGGCGGAGGTCTTCCTAGAAAGCCTAGTTCTGGTGAGAGTCTCCGTCTCGATTTGTGCAGCCTTTTCAGCCATGGGCTTGCCAAAGAGGTTCTCACCATGGCAGGAGACATCGACCAACTTGTCCTGCACCCAGGGTTCAAGGTCAGACGACTGAAGCCAAGCCTGTCGGCGGGCACCGATGCCGGCTGCGGCCACTCGAGCCGATGCTTCAAAGCCATCATAGGCTGCTCGGGACATGAATTTGGAGCATTCCCGAATACCAGTTGTCAAGGCCAGGAACCTCTGCAAAGGTTCCTCGGACAGCCCAGCGGAGAATCCGGCTATCTCTTTAGCCAGGTCTCTGAGATACATGCCCATGTAGAGCTGGTAGGTCTGGACCCGACAAGCAAGCATAGAGCCCTGGAAACACTTCTTACCGAGGCCATCCAGGTTACGGGCCTCCCTGCCAGGAGGCACCGAGGAGTGCATCTTCTGGCTCTTAAGCCTATGCATGGCCGATTCCACTACCATGGAATGGTGCGGTAGCTGTGCTTTTTGGAAGCCGGGACTCTTGCGGACTCGATAGATGGAATCGACCCGCTTGCTTAATACCGGCGACGATGCCGGACTCTCCCACATGCGGAAGAGTAGTCGTTCCAGCATGGGAGGAACCGGTACAGTAAAGTGTTCCCTGGCGGGAGAGTCATACTGAAGGGCGTCGAGCTCTTCGGCTCGAGGCTCCTCCTCGGGATCCGCAGGGAAGGCCAAAGCCTTGGCCATATCCCTGACGAAGTCTGAGAACCGGGCATCCTCCGGAAGGGACAGCTTCCGAGGTTCGGACTCAGGTGAGTCCGAGGGGACACACCGAGTTCGAAACGAATCAGGTGACTCTTCCTCTTCAGACTCCCAGGCCGACTCCGAGGAGGAATCGGTGGGGTCGGCTCGGGCAGGCGGAGGCGTCGGCTGCCCCGACACCGAGGGAGTCGGCGTCGACGACCTCGGTCCCGAACGGGAGGGCGAGGGTGACCTCGACCGAGGATCGACTCGAGCTCGCATGGAGTCGAGGATCGGCTCGGTCTCCGGGGTCGACTTAGACGTCGACGTCCCGGCGGTCGGGGCAGAGGCGCCAGCGAGGCTAGCGATCAGTGCCCGCTGCTGGTCCATGAAGGCAGACAGTCTGCTCTCCAAGGCCGTCAACCTGAGTCCGACCTCATGTGACCCAGCAGCCCCCGACTCGGGCCCCGACGGCGTCGGGCCCGACGTCGGACCCCTCGGAGGTGAGTCCAGGAGGACTACAGGACTTACCCGAGCAGGCAACTCCGACTCCAGACGAGGTCGCTTCGGGAGGTGCTCCTTCTCCAAAGACCCGGGACGGCTATCGGGGCTATGCGACCTGGCCCTCGCGGAGCCAGGAGCGTCCACCGACGCCGCCCTCGCGGGTTTTACCTTCCATTGATGGTCCCCGGAGGGAGAACCCCTGTCGGAGGAACTCCGGCGATGGTCAGAGCTGGAACCTCTGGACGCCGAGGCCTCCGACGAGGTCCGTGTACGGCCGGGATCAGCGAAGATTCGTTCTCGCTGGTGCCGCCGACTCCTTAACGCTTTGGAGGACATTTTGCTGCAGGCCCCACAGATCAGTTCTTCGTGATCCGGGCCGAGGCAGCGGAGGCAATTATCATGTGTGTCAGTGAGTGACATATATCTGTCACACTGAACACACCGCTTGAAACCACTGGCAGCCATCGGGGGAAAAAGGGCCCCTGCAAGGTCAAAAGACCGGGCTGCCAGCGAAAAACCGAAAAACGAAACTGACTAAAATTCAGAAAAACCGAAAAATAACAGAAGGACTCGCAACGGCGTCGCGAGTCCGGGCAGGAAAAAGACCGGCGTCGAACCGAAGAAAGAAAGAAACAGAAATAAATCACTAAAATCAACTTTTTCAGCGGGGACACGACGGGTACGTCTGTAGGGCTCCGCGGAAAAAAGAAGACTGGCTAAGATGGCACCCTTGGGCGGGAAGGAGACCGCGCATGCGCGCTGCAATTCCCAAAGGCTTTCTTTGAAAGCTGGGGAAAATTGCTCCGCGAGGGCTCCGTCGGCGCCGACGTCACCCATATGTGAGGACTGACTTCCTGCTTGGTCCTGGAGAAATCCACAATACTACCTTTTAACTTTGGAAAGGGAGACTATGATAAAATGAGGAAAATAGTTAAGAAAAAACTAAAAGGAGCAGTTAAAAAGGTTAAAGATTTACATCAAGCTTGGTTGTTGTTGAAAACTACTATCTTGGAAGCCCAGGACAGCTCTATTCCATGCTTTAAGAAAAGTGAAAGGAAGTCCAAAAAACTGCCAGCATGGTTTAAAGGTGAGGTCAGAGAGGCTGTTGTTGCCAAAAAAGCATCTTTCAGGAAATGGAAAAAAGAAACAAATGATGAAACCTGGAAATAGCACAAGCACTGGAAGGACAAATGCAAGGCATTGATAAGGCAGGCAAAGGGAGAATTCGAGAAGAAGCTTGCTGCGGAAGCAAAAACGCAAAATAAAGACTGTTTCAAGTACATTTGTAGCAAAAAACTTGTGAGAGAGTTAGTTGGTCCATTAGATGATAGAGGGGTTTAAAGGGGCACTAAGAGGCAACAAGGCGATAGCGGAGAGACTGAATGAATTCTTTGCTTCAGTCTTTACTGAGGAAGATGTAGGGATGTTACCCATGACTGAAGTGGTATTTAAAGGTGCGGAAGAATTGAAGGAAATATCGATACATCGGGAAGATGTATTACAACTATTAGATAAACTGAAGAGTAGCAAATCAACTGGGCCGGATAGTATACATCCAAGGGTTTTGAAAGAACTGAAATATGAGATTGCAGACCTGCTATTAGTAATCTGTGAATTTTCATTAAAATCATCTGTAATACCTGAAGATTGGAGGATCGCCAATGTAATTTCAATTTTTAAAAAGGGCTCCAGGGGTGATCCGGGAAACTACAGACCGGTGCGCCTGACGTCAGTACCGGAAAAAATGGTAGAAACCATCATAAAGAACAAAATTACTCAGCATGTGGATAGTCATGGCCTAATGGGAGACAGCCAGCATGGCTTTAGACAAGGAAGATCTTGTCTTACTAATCTGTTATGTTTTTTTGAAGGTCTGAATAAACAGGTGAACAAAGGTGAGTCGGTTGATATAGTGTATCTGGACTTTCAGAAAGCCTTTGACAAGGTCCCTCATCAGAGACGTTTGGCAAAACTAAAGAGTCATGGGATATGAGGCAGTGTACTATTGTGGATCAGGAACTGCTTAAAAGATAGAAAGCAGAGTGTAGGGATAAATGGCCAATTTTCCACAATCGAGAAAGGTGAATAGTGGTGTACCCCAGGGATCTGTACTGGGTCCTCTGCTTTTTGACATTTAAGTTGTTAAAACCCAAGAGAATTATGGAAAATTGCAAGAGGATCTTGATAAATTGGAAGACTGGGCATCAAAATGGCAGATGAAATTTAATGTGGACAAGTGCAAAGTTATGCACCTAGGGAAGAACAACCCAAACTATCATTACAAGATGCAAGGTTCCACATTAGGAACCACCACCCAGGAAAAAGATTTAGGCGTCATTGTGGATAACATGTTAAAACCCTCGGCCCAGTATGCAGCGGCGGCCAAGACAGCAAATAGAATGCTAGGTATCATAAGGAAAGGAATGGAAAATAAAACAAAAGATATTAAATGCCTCTGTATCGTTCCATGGTGAGACCGCACCTTGAATATTGAGTGCAATTCTGGTCGCCGTATCTTAAAAAGGATATAGTGTTATTAGAAAAGGTTCTGAGAAGAGCCACCAAAATGGTAAAGGGGATGGAAGGATACTCCTATGAAGAAAGGCTAAAAACGTTAGGGCTCTAAAACCTGGAAAAGAGACGGCTGAGGGGAGATATGATAGAAGTCTATAAATTAATGAACAGAGTGGAACAGGTAAACGTAGATCGATTGTTTACGTTATCAGAATATAGAAAGACTAGGGGACATGCAATGAAGCTACAAGGTAAACTATTTAAGACTAATAAAAGAAAATATTTTTTCACTCAATGTGTAATCAAACTCTGGAATTTGTTACCGAAGGATGTAGTAAAGGCTGTTAGTGTAGCAGGGTTTAAAAAAGGTTTGGACAAGTTCCTGGAGGAAAGGTCCATACACCATTATTAAGAAGGAACCCAGAATATCAATGCTTGACCCAGTACAAGAATTGTGGAACCTGTGTCTTTTGGGGAAACTGCTAGGTACGTATGACCTAGACTGGCCACTGCTAGAAACAGGATACTGGGCTTGATGGACCTTAGTCTGACCCAGTATGGCATATATTATGTTCTTATGTTAGCCTTTCTTCATAGGCGTATCCTTCCATCCCCTTTACCATTTTGGTGGCTCTTCTCTGAACCTTTTCTAATAACGCTATATCATTTTTAAGATACAGCGACCAGAATGAGTAGTTACTCACCTATAACGGGTGTTCTCCAGGAGCAGCAGGAATCAGTCTCACATATGGGTGACGTCGGCGCCGACTGAGCCCCCGTATAGAGCATTTCCCCAGCTTTCAAAGAAAGCCTTTGGGAATGCAGCGCGCCTGCGCAGTTCCCTTCCTGCCCAAGGGTGCCATCTTGCTCGGTATGATGACATAGCTAAAAGACAGCAAAAAACAAAATAAAGTATATGACTGCAACTCCAGGGGAGGAGGGAGGGTCGTGAGGTCTGATTCCTGCTGCTCCTGGAGAACACCTGTTACAGGTGACTAACTACTCCTTCTCCAGGACCAAGCAGGAAGTCAGTCCTCACATATGGGACTCCCCAGCTCTAGGCTACCGGGAACATAAAGCTGAAAAAATGGCTCCCTCTAAAGAGCCTCAGCATCTGTGATAAGAATATCCTCTGAGAACACCCCATACGGTAGCCCAACACAAGGGCCGGAGGGTAGGAGTTGCCTAAACCACAAAGAGATTATGGAGTACCGCCTGTCCAAAAGCACTGTCCCTTCGGGACTCTCTCTCAAGGCAGTAGTGTGCCGCAAAAGTCTGGCTTGAAGACCAAGTTGCAGCCCAGCAGATGTCTGCCAACGGAACAGAGCGGAGATGAGCTACTGGCGCGGCTTTCGCCCTGACACGATGGGCCGTGACTCGACCCTGCAAGGGAAGGTTGGCTGTCTTGTACGCCCAGGTGATACAATCTGCTTCCCAAGTGGACAACGTACGCTTGGAGACAGGTAACCCCAATTTATTAGGGTCAAAGGAGACAAAGAGTTGAGTAGCCCTTCGATGTCACTGCATGCATTCAATGTAAAAGGACAACGCCCTTTTACAGTCCAGAGTATGCAAGACTGTCTCAGACCGGCTAGTATGCGGCCTGGGAAAGAATGTCGGAAGAACCACCTCCTGGTTGAGGTGGAAAGAGGAGACAACTTTTGGAAGTCACTTCGGATGAGTCCGAAGGACCACCCTGTTCCTACAGAACCGTGTGTACGGTCTATCAGAAACCAGAGCTTGTAGTTCACTCACATGTCTGGCCGAGGTAAGAGCTACCAGGAAGAGCGCCTTCCAAGAAAGAAAGCGTAAATGGCAAGTAGCAATTGGCTCAAACGGTGGGCGAGTAAGTTGCTGCAAGACCACGTTCAAGTCCCACTCAGTGGCAGGTGGACGAATCAGAAGCTTGAGCAAAAGCAGGCCTCTAAGGAAGCGGGACAACAAGGGGTAAACCGACAGCGACTGTCCCTCCACCGGTGAGTGGTGTGCTGAAAGAGCACTGAGGTGGATCCGAACAAAGTTGGACTTAAGGCCTAGGTCTGACAGGTGAAGTAGGTATTGTAGCACTACTGCCACCAGGTAGGACAAAGGATCTTCATTGTGCTGAGCACACCACACTGAGTACCTGCGCCACTTGAGGGCATAGGACTTTCTGGTGGATTGCCTCCTCAACTTCCCTTGGTAGAAGCAAGGAAGCTAGCACTATCCTTTCAGCAGCCAGGCCATCAGATTGAGAGATCTGAGATTGGGGTGCAGAAGGGAACCTTGATCCTGAGACAGGAGATCGGGTTGCAACCCCAGAGGGAATGGAGTTTCCACTATCAACTGCAGAAGAAGTGGAAACCACGGTTGCCTCGGCCATCTGGGGGCTACCAGAATCACCGAGGCCTTGTCCCGGAGAATCTTGAACAGAGTTCGGGCCACCAGGAGTGTGGGAGGAAACGCATACAGAAGGCCCGTAGACCAAGAGATCAGAAACGCATCTGCTGCCTCTCTCAGGGGATGCGGCTGTCTGGAGCAAAACCTGGGCAGCTAATGGTTCGGTGGACTTTCAAAGAGATCGATGGATGGAAGTCCCCATCGTAGAAAGATATGCTGCACCACCAGTGGATTTAACTGCCATTCGTGAGGCTGGAGAAACCCGCTTAGTTTGTCTGCCAAAAAGTTCTCCTGACCAGGTAGATAAGCTGCTTTGAGAAACATGTCTTGTTTGACAGCAAAGGAGCAAAGGGCCTGCACCTCCTCACATAGGAGTATGGACCCTGTGCCCCCTTGCTTGTTCACATAGAACACTGCTACCTGATTGTCTGTCTGAACTAGGAAAGACTGCTGAGAGAGGGCATGAGAAAAAGTCTGTAGAGCCAAGCGGAATGCTCGCAGCTCCAAAAGACTGATTTGCTGTGTGGCCTCGCGAGGAGACCAGAGGCCTTGACTGCACATGCCCTGGCAATGTGCACCCCAGCCCTTTAAGGAAGCATCGGTCATCAGCACCCTGGTTTTTGCTGGGGCCTGAAAGGGTACCCCCCTGAGAAGGTTTGGGAGATGTAGCCACCACTGCAAGGAGTACAAGAGTGGTTTGGACACCTTTACTCTATCTCGGAGGACGCCTGTGGCTTGCACCCACTGAGCTCTGAGGCACCAATGAGCCGCCGCATGTGCAGACGGGCATTCGGGGTCACATGTACCGTGGATGCCATGTGGCCCAGGAGCCGCAGGAAGTGTCTGGCGGAGACCTGAGAATTGCTTTGGAACTGGTTGGCCAAGTCCATCAGTCTGTGGGCCCTGTCCTCGGGCAAGTAAGCTCTTGCCTGCAGGGTGTCTAATCTTGCCCCTATAAACTCTAGGTTCTGTGAGGGGAGCAAAGTGGACTTTGCATAGTTTATGACAAAGCCCAGATGCTGAAGAAGAGAGAGAGAGTGCGAAGAGTGGCTTGTCTGGCCTCCTGGAGAGACTGACCTCTGATGAGCCAGTCATCCAGGTATGGGAAGAAAAAAATTCCCTGATTTCTGAGATAGGCCGCCACCACCGCCAGGCATTTGGTGAAAACCCTGGGGGCGGAAGTTAGGCCAAAGGGAAGTACTCTGTACTGGAAATGGTTTCCTCCCACCACAAATCTGAGGTATTGTCTGTGGTCTGGATGAATGAGGATGTGAGCATAAGCATCCTTTAGGTCTAAGGAGCACAGCCAGTCTCCCTGCTGGAGGTAGGGCAGCAGTATCCCAAGGGTAAGCATCTTGAACTTTTCCCTCTCCAGAAACTTGTTTAGGTTTCACAAGTCTAGGACAGGCCGGAGGCCTCCTGTCCTTTTTGGTACCAGAAAGTACCTGGAGTAGAAGCCTTGCCCTTTCAGGTGGTGAGGCACCGGTTCCACCGCCTGTTCCTTTAGAAGACTTGCCAACTCCTGAAGGAGGATGTTTCTGTGCAGAGGGAGTCTTCGAGGCTCCCCTGGAAAGTCAGAGGGGGGCATCTGGTGGAAGTGGAGCATGTAGCCCTTTTGGACTATGCTCAGTACCCAGGTATCCCCTGTGATGGCTGGCCACCTGTAGGCGTACAGGGTCAGCAAACCTCCTGTGCTGAGTGGAGCCAGCTGTGGAGAAGAGGCTATGCTGTGGGAGTCAAAATCCCGCTCCCTGCTGTTCAGGAGCTGGAGCTGGCGGCTTGGGGGTCTTCTGCCTACGGGGCCCATGCCCCTGCCCCTTGGCCTGCTGACCCTGTTGGGGAGCTGGAGAGGCCTGATATTGAGGGTAGGATTTGTAGGCAGCACCCTTCCTCGAGCCCTTCTTTTTCTGAGAAGAGGCAGAAGTCTTCCTGGACAGGCTTGTCCTGGTGAGAGTCTCAGTCTCGATTTCCGCAGCCTTTTCAGTCATGGGCTTACCAAAGAGGTTTTCACCTCGGCAAGGACATCGATCAACTTGTCCTGCACCCAGGGCTCCAGGTCTAATAACTGTAGCCAGGCCTGACGGTGTGCACCGATGCCGGCCGCGGCTACCTGGGCCGAAGCCTCAAAGCCATCATAGGCTGCACGAGAGATAAACTTCGAGTACTCTCAAATCCCTGTTGACAAAGCCTTGAACCTCTGCAAAGGTTCCTCAGAGAGGCCAGCTGAGAACCCGGCGCTCTCCTTTGCCAGGTCTCGTAGGTACATGCCCATGTACAGCTGGTAGGTCTGGATACAGCAAACGAGCATAGAGCCCTGGAAGCACTTTCTACCGAGGGCATCCAGGTTCCGGGCCTCCCGGCCGGGGGGCACCAAGGAGTACATCTTCTGACTCTTCAGACGGTGCATGGCTGATTTCACAACCATGGAACTATGCGGTAGCTGCGCCTTTTGGAACCCGGGACTCTTATGGACTCGATAAATGGAATCGACCTGTTTACTAAGAACCGGCGTCGAGGCCGGTGCCTCCCACATATGGAAGAGCAGCCATTCCAGCATCAGAGGAACCGGTACAGTAAAGCACAGTTACTTACCTGTAACAGGTGATCTCTGGGAACAGCAGGAATTAGTCATCACATATGGGTACGTCGGTACCGACGGAGCCCGCGCGGGAAAGCTCCCCAGCTTTTCAGATTAAAAGCTTTTGGGGCCTCCCACTGCACATGCGCGCTGCCTTCCCGCCTTCCTGACCAGCTCTCGTCAGTTCGAGTTTAAAGCTGAGACAATAGAGAGAGAGGACAGGAAGACAGATAGATAGAGATACAACTCCTAGGGGAGGTGGGTGGGTTGTGATGACTAATTCCTGCTGTTCCCAGAGATCACCTGTTACAGGTAAGTAACTGTGCTATCTCCAGGAACAAGCAGGAATAAGTCATCACATATGGGGACTCCCTAGCTAAGATGCCTGGGAGATCCCCCTCCAAGGGTAAACCATCTTCGCATGGATCTCAGGCATCCATCCAGGGAAGGTGGGCAGGAGTTGTTTAAGTATGGAACAGGTGTTTGAGGACAGCCTGACCAAACAAGGCATCCCGGCGGGAGTCCTTGTCCAAGCAGTAATGGGCTGTGAAGGTATGAACCGAGGCCCAAGTGACTGCTCGACAGATCTGATCTATGGACACAGAGTGAAGATGAGCCATAGAAGTGGCCATGGCTCTCACATTGTGAGCTGTGACATGGCCCTCCAGAGAAATGTTCTTACTCTGGTAACCAAAAGAAATACACTGAGCGATCCAATTGGAAAGTGTACGCTTGGTGACTCGAAGTCCCAAATGAGAAGGATCAAAAGCCACGAAAAGTTGGGAAGACTTTCGATGTGGTTGAGTCCTGTTGAGGTAAAAGGCAAGAGCTCTTTTACAATCCAGAGTATGAAGGTTCCTCTCTGCACTGGATGCATGAGGAGCCGGGAAAAAGACAGGTAGATATACCTCTTGATTAAGATGAAAAGGCGAGACCACTTTGGGCATAAAGTGGGGATTCGTCCTAAGGACCACCTTATCATGATGAAACCTGGATGAGCCACTAAAGCCTGCAGTTCACTGATGCGGCGAGCCGAAGTGACTGCAATAAGGAAAACAACCTTCCAGGAAAGAAATTTGAAGGAGGTAGAGTCCAAAGGCTCAAAAGGTGGCTTCATAAGCTGACCTAGAACTAGGTTCAAATCCCATGCTACCGGAGGAGGTCGGATGGGAGGTTTAGTTAGAGTCAGGCCTCTCATGAAACGTGAAACAAGAGGATGAGAGGAGACAGGTTGTCCATTTATAGGTTTTAAGGATGCTGCAATAGCACTCAAATGGACCCTTACTGAATTCGTCTTAAGGCCTGCATTTGAAAGATGCAGGAGATAGTCCAAGAGGGAATTCAAAGGAAGTGCTAGAGGGTCAAGACCCTGCTGAGCACACCAAATGGAAAAACGTTTCTATTTGAAAGCATAAGAACGCCTCGTGGAAGCTTTCCTAGAGGCATGAAGGATATCTGTCACAGGTTGAGAAAGATTAAAGTCTTGAAGACTTAGGCCTTCAGTAACCAAGCTCTGAGATGTAGGGATTTGGGGTTTGGGTGCCACAAAGTCCCCTCCTCCTGAGACAGAAGGTCTGGCGCAGCTCCCAGGTCCAGGGAGGATCCCTGGGAGAGATGCAGAAGTAGAGGGAACCACACCTGGCGTGGCCAGCGGGGAGCTATGAGGATCATAGTCCCGTGATCCCTCTGGAGCTTGAACAGAGTCTTGGATATTAGAGGAATGGGTGGAAAGGCATAGAGGAATTCCTGACCCCAATGCAGGAGGAAGGCATCGTGGGCCTGAGCTCCCTGACACTGAGTTCTGGAACAGAACCGGGGAAGTTTGGCATTCCACGGACTTGCAAAGAGGTCTATGTCCGGGGTCCCCCATTCCTGAAAGATTCTGCATATCTGGTCCATATGTAGGGACCATTCGTGTGGAAGCAGAACTCGACTGAGTCTGTCTGCACGAGAGTTTTGAACTCCTGGAAGATACACTGCAAGAAGGTGAATTTGATGCTCTCTGGCGAAGGCCCATAATCTGAGAGCTTCGTTGCAAAGCGACAGAGAGCCTGTCCCTCCTTGTTTGTTTATATAGAACATGGCTACCTGATTGTCTGTCTGAACTAGGACAGTCAGGTTGACAAGGAGGATATAGAAGACCTTGAGGGCAAGGTAAATTGCTCGCAGTTCCAGGAGGTTGATATGAAGGGTGGCCTCCTGTGGAGACCAAGTGCCCTGAGTGGAGAGGTTCTGAAGATGAGCTCCCCACCCTGTCTGGGAGGCATCTGTTGTGAGGGTTGCTTGGGGCAACAAAGGTTGGAAGGGGGCCCCCAACAACAGATTCTTGGTGGATGTCCACCATTGGAGGGACCAAAATAGACGGCTTGAGGTGAGTATTTGGTCGGAGAGCGCTCCAGATGCTTGAGTCCACTGGGTGGCCAAGGTCCATTGAGTTGCTCTCATATGCAGACGAGCGTAGGGCACCACATGTACCGTGGAGGCCATGTGGCCCAGAAGTCGCAGCATTTCCCGGGCTGTCAAATGACTGCTGGACTGAGCTTGGGAGGCCAAACTCAGCAGGCGTTGGGCCCTGACCTGAGGCAGGTAGGCCCTTGCAGTGATGGTGTCTAACTGGGCCCCTATGAACTCGAGAGACTGAGTAGGGATTAGTTGAGACTTGGGAAGGTTTACTACCAGTCCTAGATACTGCAGAAGACGCCTTGTGCGGTCCAGGGAAATTTGGGCCTGGGACTGAGAGGGAGCTCGGATGAGCCAGTCGTCCAGGTATGGGAATATGAAAATTCCCAGGCCTCTTAGAAAGGCAGCTACGACTGCCATGCATTTGGTGAACACTCGTGGAGCAGAGGCTAGACCGAAGGGGAGTACTCTGTACTGGAAATGTTTTCCCTGAAACAGAAATCGAAGGTATTTTCTGTGGGATGGGTGGATGAGTATGTGTGTATATGCATCCTTTAGGTCTAGAGAACAAAGCCAATCCTGACTCTGAAGGTATGGAAGGAGAATGCCCAGAGAAAGCATTTTGAATTTCTCCTTGAAAAGAAATTTGTTCAATTCTCTCAGATCCAGAATTGGTCTGAAGCCCTCTGTCTTCTTTGGTATTAGAAAATAAGGGGAGTAGAATCCCGTCCCCTGTTGAAGAAGAGGGACCTCCTCTATTGCCCCCTGGGCAAGGAGGGAGGAGACTTCCTGACCCAAGAGGGCCAGGAGAGATGGGGGAGAATTGAACTGCCTCACCATAGTATAAGGAGGAAGGTCGGAAAAATGGAGTTTGTAACCCTCTCTGATGATAGAGAGGGTCCATTGCTCTGATGTAATTTGCTCCCATCTGGGAGCAAAGTGAGCTAACCTTCCGGGTATGGTGAGGGGCTCTGGTTGTTCTAGAGCCAGAAAAGTTAAGTTCTCTAGGGGCAAGTCAAAACCCCTGAGGGGGTGGAGCCTGCTGAGGCGTAGCAGACGCCGCAGGCTTTGACCTTGCCTGTTTAGGTTGCTGACGTTTAGCAGCAAAACGAGGCTGAGAGGATTGTTGGCCAGTATTTGTGGAAAATCTGGACTTCTTGTAATAAGGCATCTTAAAAGACTTCTTCTTGGCAGGAGTGGAGGTAGACTTAGAAAGTCTATCTAAGGTGGCATTTTCTGCATCCATTTGAGTGGCCTTAATTTGCCACTCCTCACCAAATAAGTTCTCACCTGTACAGGGCAGATTTTGTAAGCCATCTAGGACCCAAGGTTCTAGATCAGAAGCCTGGAGCCAAGCAAGACGTCGGGCTGCTATAGCAATGCCCGAAGCCCTACCAACACCCTCAAAGGAATCAAAAGCTGCCCTGTTGGAGAACTTTGAAATATCCAAAAGGTGTTTCACCAAGGAAATGAACTGCTCCCTCTTATCCTCAGGGAGAAAGGGGGCAAAATGCCGAACTTTTAGAGCGATTTCACTGAGAAACATGCCCATGTAAAGACTATAGGAATTAATCCTGGCTATAAGCATAGTAGCCTGGAAAATTTTCCTGCCAAAAGAGTCTAGAGTCTTACATTCTCGCCCTGGAGGAGTAGAAGAGTGCCTTTTGGTACTCTTTATCTTCTTCATTGCAGACTTCACCACAATAGAATGGTGAGGCAACTGGGTTTTTTGGAAACCAGGAGAAGGGGGGACACGGTACATGGTGTCCAACCTGCGAGAAGAAGGAGACAATGTTAGAGGAGCCTCCCATAAGTCCATCAAGTGTTCTTGAAGGATTTCATGGATAGGAGGGTGACTGCCTCTTTAGGAGACTTAGAGTATCCTAAAATATCCAGTTTCTTTGATCTGGGTTCCTTTTCAGAGGATGAAGCAATAGAAAGACCTTTAGCCATTTCTATGATGAAGTCCTGAAAGGACAAATCCTCTGGTGGAGACATTCTCCTGTTAGGAGAAGAAGGCTCCTCAGGAAGATCAAGGGAGAACTCATCAGAATCATCAGAGGAGTTAAAATCCTCTGAAGAAGCAGAGTATCCTCTATGTGCTTCCAAAGCACGATACGCATACCGTTCGGTATCGACATCGGGCGTACCGGGTATGGGATCGGTACCGGGCAAAAGCCCGGATCCAGCATGCGGAACCGATCTGCGTTTGGAAGACGATGGCCTCGGTTCCGGTATGGAAGCCATTACCGGAACCGGACCCGGTACCGCTGGCTGCGGTACCGAGGGCGTAGCAGCATTAATAAAAGCCAGAATGGCCTGCTGCATGACTTGGACAGTATTGCCCATAGACGACACTGCTGACTGGATGTCGGTACCGGTATGGGCCGGTACCCCAGAGCAGTACAACAGGTGATCTGTCGAGGCCGCGCCATCGATGTCAACCTGTGACCCCATGATTGCTTTGGAGGCCGGAACCTCCCGCCGGGGTTTTTTGGCCTGGGCAGAATCCTCGAACTCAGAATTGAGAGCCTCTCGATCTTTAGAAAGAGATTTGCTTTTAGAGGATTTGCCCACTGGAGTTTTGGTTACCTGAGATCCATCCGGAGAGGAAGACCTGGATGACTGTGATGCTTCTGAAGGAAACAGCACATGGAACTTGTTGGCCCGGTTCTGCAATCCACGTTTCGACATCTGGGAGCAGGATGGGCAGTCCGGTATGGAATGGTCAGGTCCTAAACATTTAAGACACCATTCATGGGTGTCTGTAAGAGGAATGACAGCACTGCACTTGGTACATTTTTTAAAACCAGGAACTGGCTTCTCCATGAGGAGAATTTGTGTAGGCCTGAAGGCCTAACAAAGTACCAAGCTGTGCTGAAGAAAAGAAAAATTTTTTTATTTTTTTTTTTAAAAAGAAAGAAAGAGACCGGCAGTACCGGTTTCAGAATGGGGAAGGCAGGTACGCGGTCTAAAGAAAACAATAAAATTAACAATTTCTTCAGCGGTGACAGGAACACGACCTGCTGGCTCTGCGGAAAAAAAGAAACTGACGAGAGCTGGTCAGGAAGGCGGGAAGGCAGCGCGCATGTGCAGTGGGAGGCCCCAAAAGCTTTTAATCTGAAAAGCTGGGGAGCTTTCCCGCGCGGGCTCCGTCGGTACCGACGTACCCATATGTGATGACTTATTCCTGCTTGTTCCTGGAGATAGGCTTCCTTCAGAGGAAAATCATATTGGAGGGCATCGAGCTCCTCGGTTCGAGGCTCCTCCTCGGCGTCCGCAGGGAAGGCCAAGGCCTTGGCCATGTCCCTCACGAAGTCCGAGAACCTGGTATCCTCTGGGGGGGGACCGTCTCCGAGGCTCAGACTCCGGTGAGTCCAAAGGGACGCACCGGGTGCGGAAGGTGTCTGGGGACTCCTCGTCCTCCGTCTCCCACTCCGACTCCTACGAGGAGGAATCGAACAGCTCTGGCTGTGTGGGCCTCGGTGCCATCCGCCCTGACACCGAGGGCATCAGCGTCGACGACCTTGGCCCCGCACGGGAGATCGAGGGGGACCTTGACCGAGGATTGACTCGAGACTTCAACGACTCGAGGATCGGCTCGGTCTCTGGGGTAGACTTAGACGTCGAGGTCCCGGTGGTTGGGGTAGATGCACCAGTCAGACCGGCGATCAGCACCCGCTGCTGTTCCATGAAGGCAGCCAAGCTGCTCTCCAAGGCCGTCAACCTGAGTCCAAGCTCAGGAGACTCAGCAGCCCCCGACAGCGTTGGGCCCGAAGTCGGCTCCCCCGGAGGAGAGTCTACGAGGACAACTGACTCGGGGACTCCAGCTCCACACGAGGTAGTTTGGAAGGCCTCTCCGACTCTGAGAGCCCGGGGTGGCGGTCAGGGCTACACGACCTGACCCTCAAGGAACCAGGAGCATCCACCGACGCCCTCGCAAGCTTTTTCTTCCTTCGTTGCTCCCGGGAGGGAGACTCCCTTTCAGAGGAACCCTGACGGCGCTCGGGGTCGGACTCCCGAGATGTCGAGGCCTCTGACAAAGTCCAGGCCCGGCTGGACGCGGAGTCAGAGAAGATTCTCTCACGTTGATGCTGATGGCTCTGAAGCGCCTTCGACGACATTTTGCCGCATGGGCCACAGGCCAGCGGGTCATGGTCGGACCCGAGGCATCGGACGCAGCAGTCATGTGTGTCAGTGAGAGACATAAGTTTCTTACACCGATCACACTTTTTGAAACCGCTGGCAGCCATCAGGGGAAAAAGGGCTCCTGCGAGGTCAAAAGACCGGGCTGCCAGTGAAAACACAATAAGAGCACGAACGCTAGTCACGAAGGACAAAAAACGAAAATTACAACTCCGGACTCGATACTGGTGTACCGAGCCCAGGCAAGAAGGGGAACCGGCGTCGAACTGGATAAGATAACGCGAAAACCACAGAAAAACAATCAACTTTTCCGAGGTGACACGAACTCAAGTCCGTCGGGCTCCGCGGAAAAAGAAAGACTGAGCAAGATGGCACCCTTGGGCGGGAAGGGGACAGCGCAGGCGCACTGCATTCCCAAAGGCTTTCTTTGAAAGCTGGGGAAATGCTCCGCACGGGGGCTCCGTCGGCGCCAACGTCACCCATATGTGAGGACTGACTTCCTGCTTGGTCCTGGAGAATTGCACACAATATTCAAGGTGCGATCTCACCATGGAACGATATAGAGGCATTATAATATCTTTAGTTTTATTTTCCATTCCTTTCCTTATGATACCTAGCATTCTATTTGCTCTCTTGGCCACCGCTGCACACTGGGCCGAGGGTTTTAACATGTTACCCACAATGACGCCTAAATCTTTTTCCTGGTGGTGGTTCCTAATGTGGAACCTTGCATCGTGTAACCATAGTTTGGGTTGTTCTTCCCTAAGTGCATAACTTTGCACTTGTCCACATTAAATTTCATCTGTCATTTTGATGCCCAGTCTTCCAATTTATCAAGATCCTCTTGCAATTTTCCACAATCCTCTTGGGTTTTAACAACTTTAAATAGTTTTGTGTCATCTGCAAATTTGATAACCTCACTCGTTATTCCACTTTCCAGGTCATTTATGAATTTGTCTAAAATCAGTGGACCCAGCACAGATCCCTGGGGTACACCACTATTCACCTTTCTTCTTTGGTAAAATTGGCCATTTAGCCCTACCCTCTGCTTTCTATCTTTTAACCAGTTCGTGATCCAAAATAGTACACTGCCTCCTATCCATTGACTCTTTAGTTTTGCCAAAAGTCTCTGATGAGGGACCTTGTCAAAAGCTTTCTGAAAGTCTAGATCAGGGGTCACCAACCTGCGGCCCGCGGGCCGCATGCGGCCCACGAGGTCCCTTCGTGCGGCCCGTGAGGCTCTACCCCGGTTAACATTACGTGCGGCCCGCCAAGGATTCCCGCCATTGTATCTGCGGCCCGCGGCATGCTCGGCGGGTTCAACGGCACGTGACCGGTTTCCCAAGAGCAGCGCACAAATTAGAGGACCAATCAGCAATAAGGCTTAAACTTTGCTTCTGTTTTTGCAGCTATCGATAGAATTCCTGTTCTCTTTTTTCCCCATGGCTTCCCCCTCAAACAAGAAGTGCAAGCTCAGCGATGAGAACTGCGGCTTCAACCCTGAGTGGAACAAGCTCTTCTTCACGCTGCACAAGGATCGTGCGCTGTGTGTCATCTGTTTTCATAATTTTGCGTTTGTTGTTTTTTTTCGCGGGGGCAGGGAGAAGGGGGGTGCGGCCCGCGAGGCTCCCGGTAGTCGGCTGTGCGGCCCGCGGCCCTCTGGAGGTTGGTGACCCCAGGTCTAGATAAACTATATCAACTGACTCACCTTTGTCCACCTGCTTCTTCACACCTTCAAAAAAACATAATAGATTAGTAAGACAAGATCTTCCTTGTCTAAAGCCATGTTGGCTGTCTCCCATTAGGCCATGACTATCCACATGCTGAGTAATTTTGTTCTTTATGATGGTTTCTACCATTTTTCCTGGTACTGACGTCAGGCTCACCGGTCTGTAGTTTCCCGGATCACCCCTGGAACCCTTTTTAAAAATTGGCATTACATTGGTGATCCTCCAATCTTCAGGTTTTACAGCGATTTTAATGAAAATTCACAGATTACTAATAGCAGGTGTGGTGAAGAATGCCCTCCAGAGGAGAAGGGGATTGAAGAAAATCCTGAAAAGCGAAAGGATTTACACAGGATTTTCAATCCTAGAAGGAAAAAGACACACTGCTCTGCTGAGCTGAGAACAGACACCAGCCCAGGGGAGGAGTTAGGCAATGCTGATTGGGCACACCCAGGGGTTGAACAAGGTGTGCTGGGAAAAGAATCCCTTTTAAAGCATTGAACAAAGCTGCTAAACAGATTACGTGTGGGACCAGGTGGGAGAGTGGCTCCATGATGAGGTCGTCGGAGAGTGGATCCGAGACCAGGAAGCAGTTTGGTTGTACGAGTGAGTCTGGAAGATTTGAGAGTGTTTGGAAAGGTTCTGCAAGGAGTTCTAAAGGTGCTGTTAAGAGGAGTCCTGTGAGGAATGGACGGAGCCATGTTTTAGAATCCTGGGAGAAGACAGAACCTTGGCATAGAAAGCCTCAAAGGCAGGCACACGCTGAAGAAAACTCATTCTACAGGATAGAGCCTGGACCTGGAAAGCCCAGAAAGACCCACACCTGGACAACTCTTGAGCTACTAAAGAGGAGAGGAGCCTGGCAGAAAGAAGACAGTTCTGATACAAGCCAAGATAGAGAAGGTAAAGCACAACTTCCTATTTTTAGGGCTTTCTTGAAGGAACCTGATCATTGCCCTGAACTGTTTAAGCCGAGTGCTGCAGTGGGAACAGTTAGTGACAGGGAGAAGGGCATAGTGTTTGCTGACAACTGCCAATCTGATCAAAAGCAGGCTGAATTGCTCTTCCAAGAATTTAAGCAGTTTCTAGAACTGAAAGCAGGAAAACAGCAAAAGCTTAATGAAGATAGTAGTTCTGTTAAGTCAAAGGATTTGATGCAGGTAGAAAATGATTTACCTACTGTAAGCACTGACCCTTGCAGCATGGACTGCTCTATATGCTGTAAAGAATAGCAGTATAAAAGAAGTTTTGCACATTGTATGAAAGGAATACAAAACGTTGCTGTTTCTGCTGCCTGTGCCGTGAAGAGTTAATTATCTGCACCTGTGTTCTGAAGCCATGCTGTGAAAGGAACAGTTGGTATTATGAGGCTGCAATGTTCATAAGCTACCACTCGAGGCAGAGCCGAGTTAAGCTCCTCTATAGATGAAAAGCTGAAGTTAAAGCTAATTCTATTTCGGTTGTCCTAAGTTCCTGATTACTTCTGTTTGTGTTATAAGTGCAACCTTTACGTTTATGTATTTGAATTTTGATGCGCTGGAGAAACATCCCCATTACAAATAAATATTTCTTGCAAGCCTTACCATCTTTGTCGCAACTACACTTCATTCCCGAGAGAAAATAGAGTGAACTACAATTCCCATCATCCCTAGGGAACAGTTTACCTCTACTCCTAAGGGACATTAAGGCCACTCCTGCCTGTTTGCTCCAGGGCGCAGGCAGGAGCGTCGCAAGTGGCGTCATTTTGAGGATTCTACGCATGCGCTAAAGGTGCCACGCGGAAGATACAGGAGGCAACTGCCCAGGAGGAGCCCAGCTGCACACTATCCGGAAGGGAAGGAGTCACAGCATCGGAGGGCTACTGGCTGCAACGTGATAGGTGAAGCCTGAAGCACCACCTAAGCCAGGTAAAAAGTATCCACCTGGGAGAGGTCAGGATACAGGGCAAGGGTGATTGCTGGGCCTGGTTTGAAACAAAAAAAAAAAAAAGAGGGTTTTTTTTGGGGGGGTTTTTTGGTGATATCACACTTGGGTTTTTCTTTGTGTTTGTGTTCACAGAAGTTCCAAGGATGTCTCTGGATCCACAAGAGGAGTTCAAGTGGATGGCCACGCAGCTAGAGAGGCAGAGAAACTTGACCTTGGAGGCCCAAGAAAGAAATGCTGCAAGCCTTCAAGCGCAGCAGAAACCATTATTGGACATATTACAAGCATGGGTTGCCGAGCAGAGGAAGCCGTCGGAGCCATCAAACGCCCCACCAGGTTTTTCCACAGCAGCTGCGTTTAGTTTGAACCCAGGGACCATGTTCAATTTTGGACAGTTTAAGGATCCAGATGATATTGATGATTATATAGAGTGCTTTGAGAGAGTGGCGCATTTAAGTGCTTGGCCCAAAGGGCACTGGGCCATCCGTTTTGCCGCGTCCCTTACTGGGGAGGCCATGGCCACATATAGAAGTATGCCACCTGATCTCGCTGGGGATTATGATGAAGTTAAGAGAGCGGTCAGGGAGAGGCTGGGCCTCACACCGCTATTTTATCACAATCTCCTACGAGCGGTAAAGTTGAAACCAAATGAATCCCCGAAAGCCTTGTGTTATAGGATTCGCATGCTGATAAACAAATGGCTTGATCCAGGGGGTAGGTCCAAAGAGTCCATCATTGATAGTCTCATATTAGAGCAGTATATGAGTGCTGTACCCACCGAAGTACGTACCTTCCTGATTTTACAGAGCTGTAAAACCCCGCAGGAAGCTATTGACCTCACGGAGCGCTTCATGGAAGCCAAGCTAACGGCCCATGAAGGCGGCAGCGTTTCTAAGGGGACAGCGATACGAGAATCAGAAAGGAGGTGGAGGTTAAGTGATGAGACAGGAAGAATGTGTATGCCAACTATGAAAGGTCCGATTTCGCATAGGAAATGTTTTAAATGCGGTCGAGAGGGCCATGTACAGAAAAATTGTTATGTAAAGACAGCTTTAGTAGCAGTGAATGCAAAGAAGGCCAGAGAAGGTTTTCTAATTGACGTAGAGGTGCAGGGAATTGCCACCACAGTGCTACTAGACTCCGGCGCAGAGCAGACAATGCTGTCTAAGGCGCTGTGGCAGCAAATTGAAGCATCGGGGGTAGCAATTCAGCCTGTACACACAGTAAAAATTCACTGCGTCCATGGAGGCACTTCATTATACCCCGTGTACAACCTCCAAGTGAAAGGGTTGGGGGCTAATAGGAAAATCCCCATAGCAGTAGTGCCTAAGCTACCGCACAATATAGTTTTGGGTAGAGACTGACCGCAATTCCAGAAAGGGGTAGAACAGGGCTTACTACTAAAAGAACAGGAAGATTCCTGAGAACTACCAGTAGAAGCTTAGGCCCAAACCACAGGGAAAAACATGATTCCTAGTCCCTTGTTTGCCCAGCTAAAGAAGCCAAAGGGGAAAATAGGAGCCCCGAAAGAGGAAGCTGTAAAAAAGCCAGTATTCGTGCTTAAATATTGCAAGATGAGCCCTAATGCGCAGGCCCCTAAGAGAGCCTCAATTAACTCTGCGGGTTATGACCTTTGCAGCGCAGAGGATGTGGTGGTTCCTAGGCAAGGAAAAGCCCTAGTTGATACGGCTTTACAAATGGAGATGCCATTAGGCTGTTACGGCCGAATAGCCCCACGGTGGGGCCTCGCTGTAAAGCATTTTATTGATGTAGGAGCCGGAGTTATAGACCCGGATTATAGGGGCTCTATAAAAATTCTCCTGTTTAATTTCGGAAAGGAGGACTTCAAGATAGTGGTTGGAGATCGAGTGGCGCAATTAATTTGCGAACGCGTGGGTCTGCCTCCTCTGGAAGAAGTGTCCAGCCTGTCAACAATGGCCCGCGGAACAGGAGGTTTTGGGTTGACAGGGGGCACCAGTCTCCAGGGCTTATCAGCAGTTGGAGGAAAAAGAAGAAGAAGATCTTGGGCCACAACTGGCTGAGTGTAAAAGTAATCCGGAGCCCAGACTTGATGAAGGCCTTTCCTGGGCACAGAAGCAGGAAGTTGCTCAGCTACTGGCCAGGTATAAGGATGTCCTCACGCCAATGCCGGGTAAGACGGATTTGATCGCCCACGAGATCATAACGCCACCCGGTGAGATAGTGCGCCAATGGCCATACAGGTTGCCAGAGGCAAAGAAGGAAGAGGTTGTGCGGCAAGTACAAGAGATGCTACAGATGGGTGTTATTGAGGAGTCCCAAAGCCCATGGAAGAGCCCAATTGTTCTGGTACCCAAACCAGATGGCTCCATGAGCTTCTGCATCGATTTCAGAGAAGTTAACCTGATATCTCGCTTTGATACTTATCCGATGCCACGGATCGAAGAACTCCTTGATCGCCTAGGCCGTGCCAGATACCTCACCACCCTAGACATGACGAAAGGGTACTGGCAGGTTCCACTGACCAGAGATGCAAGACAGAAGACGGCATTCAGTACCCCAGTCGGCTTGTACCAATTTAAAAGAATGCCCTTTGGCCTGCACAGAGCTGCCGCCACGTGTCAGCGCCTAATGGACCTGGTTTTGCGACCACATCAAGCATACGCGGTCGCCTACATGGATGATGTGGTCATTCATAGTGATAACTGGACCCAACATCTCCCTAGAGTTGAAGCTGTTCTTATGGCACTACGGGACGCTGGCCTCACGTTAAACCCAGCTAAATGTTTGTTTG
This sequence comes from Ichthyophis bannanicus, assembly GCA_033557465.1. Classification (NCBI taxonomy): domain Eukaryota; kingdom Metazoa; phylum Chordata; class Amphibia; order Gymnophiona; family Ichthyophiidae; genus Ichthyophis; species Ichthyophis bannanicus. The sequence continues at coordinate 232,719,027 of CM066039.1, forward strand.
GAGGCCGGGAAGTAAAATATTTGGGCCATCTGGTGGGTAATGGGGTGGTGAAACCTCTTACTGACAAAATAGCCACTGTTCAAGCCTTCCCAAAACCTACTAATAAGAAGCAGTTAAGGAGCTTCCTTGGTTTAGTGGGCTACTACAGACGGTTCATCCCAGGTATTGCGGAAAAAAGTGCTCCTTTGACCGATATGTTGAAAAAGAACGCGCCTAATCAACTGAAGTGGCGGGACGATGCTGAAGGGGCATTCCAACTGCTGAAAGATAAATTATGTGCAGCACCAGTTCTGAGGGATGTGGATTTCACCCAACCTTTTCTAGTGCAGACAGACGCGTCTGAGACAGGCCGTGGCGCAGTACTGTCACAGCGGCACGACGGTACAGAACACCCGGTGCTATATCTCAGCCGGAAGCTGGCCACGGCTGAAAGACGATACTCGACGATAGAACGCGAATGTCTGGCCATTAAGTGGCGTGTGTCTACTCTTTTTTGAGGCCATTGTTGGTTAATATACCGTCATACATTAAAGATACCTCACATTTTTTAAATATACTATCTGATTATGATGAATGGGCTTCTCAGACGAACGTCTTGCTAGTTACATTAGACGTTTCTGCCTTGTATACCAGCATCCCGCAGCAGGCAGCATTTGATGTCATTATTTCCTCTCTACGGATGCGGGGTGATTTATCAGAAGAGAAAATACATTTTTTATCACAGCTGGTTCAATTGACCATCTTTCAAAATTTTTTCGAATTCGAAGACATTATTTACCAACAGGTAGCTGGAGTGGCTATGGGGGCTACTTGTGCCCCATCAGTGGCCAACTTATACATGCAGGATTTTGAAAAACGGTGGTTAACTGATTTCCCCCATAGCAGTCAGCTTATTTTATGGAAGCGTTTTATAGATGACGTGTTTGCCTTGTGGAATGGCACAGTCCAAGAGTTGACAGAATTTATGATCTGGCTCAATGGTGTAGATACACATATTACGTTCACCTATACTTATCATGCTAATAAAATCACCTTTTTGGATGTGGAGATTCAAAGAGGAGCACAGAGCTGGATAACATGGGTACACCATAAACCAACGGACAGAAACACTCTTCTTCACTACACTAGCAAGCACCCGAGGCAGTTGAAAAACAGTTTGCCACTATCACAATTCATTCGGTATCGTCGAAATTGTTCCCGATTGGAGGATTACAAACGTCAGGCTAAAACGCTGACCCATAATTTTACATCATGGGGGTACCCGAGTTCAGTGGTAAAAACGGCATATACACGAGCACTTTATAATAATCGAGCTCTTCTGTTAGAACCCCAAAATGTCAACTCCGTTGGAGAGATGGAAGATGACCACGTTAATCTGATTACTCGTTATTCCCCTTTAAGTAGTTCCATCAACCGTATTTTAAAGAAACATCAGAATGTTTTGTCAACGCTCCCGGGACTTCAAGATAAGCGTGTCCGCTGTGTGTGGACGCGATCGAAAAATTTTAAAGAAAAATTAAGTCCAGCAAAATTACGAAGAAGTCCAGCGGGTAATGGCAGTGGAGGAGGCCACCGTAAATGTGGTCAATGCACTATCTGTAACGTAACTGAAGACATAGATGTTTTTATTTATCATGGGAAGCACCATTATTTGAGGCATCAGACTTCATGCACTACAGATTACATAGTGTATGCCATTCGCTGTCCCTGCGGATTGGTGTACATTGGACAAACTACCCGCCAATTGAAAGTTAGGTTGGCTGAACATCGCAGCCGTATACATTGCAAATCGATGGAAGCCCCTCTTGTAGCTCACTGCATTCAGCATGATCACCATTTTCAGGATTTGCGGTGCTTCGGTATTGATCGTGTGTTAGTAGGCAGTGCGGGCAAATCAAGAAATCAAAGCCTTTTGCTACGAGAACAAAAATGGATTTATGAACTACAATCAGTTATGCCAGGAGGGTTAAACACTGTGATAGAATGGAGAGCATGTCTCTGATAATTTTCTTGTAAAATTTATTTCGATCTTCAGTCTTTTCCATGTTAATGAGCTTGACGTCATGATCGATCGACTATTTAACCTTTGGAGCTTTGTAGGCAACCCGCATGCGCGGCGTTTTTTCAAAAGCACCACAGCTATTTTCGGAATCCTTGAGGGTCGCGTATGCAGAATGTGTGAAATACTTCCTTTTTGCCATGGTCGGTCTCCAGTCTGCTGTGAGAATTTGTGTTATTTATATTCATTTGTGTTCTAGTAATAACAGTTGTGCATTTCCTCCACAGTGCTAATGTATAGATTGCACACCCCCTGACGAAGAACTGAAACGTCCACCAGGTACCGCCAAGAAGGCATTGGGGCAATTGCAATATTGGCACGTATGGAAGTAAACTGGAATACTACTTAAGTTAAGTCTGATTTCGTTTAACAAATTTTTGAAAGTAGCAACATCGGATATATGATCAAAGAACCTAAATCAATGTGGTCATTGATGCCATCTCTAACGTTTAGCTCATAAGAGTCATGTCTGGAGCAACGCTATCAACAGTCTGTGACCACTGGTTCTTTATATAAAAATATCCTAATGCATGTTTCATACTATAAGAAGAATAAGTAGGTGTGAATGAATGCATTGCTACATAATATAACATCAGACCGCTGACTTATTTGTTTGAAGGGAATTGTTCATTGATTTTTGCTGGCCATTAAGTGGGCCATTGATGCACTGCGGTTTTATCTCACAGGCCGAAGATTTACCCTGATCACAGACCAAGCACCACTGAAGTGGCTGAATCAAATGTATAATCATAATGCAAGGCTAACGCGATGGTTTATGGCTCTTCAGGCTTTCGAATTTCAAGTGGAGCATAGAGCCGGGAAACTCCATCAGAACGCGGACGCCCTAAGTAGAATCACGTGCTGTGCCCCTGGTCAGAAGCCAGCCCGTGATATCTTAAGGGGGGGGGGGGATCTGTGGTGAAGAATGCCCTCCAGAGGAGATGGAGATTGAAGAAAATCCTGAAAAGCGAAAGGATTTACACAGGATTTTCAATCCTAGAAGGAAAAAAACCACACTGCTCTGCTGAGCTGAGGACACCAGCCCAGGGGAGGAGTTAGGCAATGCTGATTGGGCACACCCAGGGGTTGGACAAGGTGTGCTGGGAAAAGAATCCCTTTTTAAAGCATTGAACAAAGCTGCTAAACAGA